>JAPVLO010000119.1:1200000-2400000 GCA_027257055.1 Cephalopachus bancanus | reverse complement strand
CATCCCCTCCAGCACACATACTCCCACCCCATGTAAGTCTTAACCACCTTCTTAGTACATGTCAAATTCATTTTATCTCTCCTTTTCTGGGTCCTGTGATTCTTGTTTTCTATAACACACATTTAGCCTATGCTACTCTCTGTTACTTATCTTTTTAAACAAGTTGCATATCCTCATCGCTCATATAAACACCACGTATATGATTTGTACATGTTGTAATACCTGTGCAGAGCAAACACACAGATGTTTGTTGATGGGAATACAGTGTTATTAACTTGAAATCTAAAAAGCAATTTTCCTGAGTTTGTTTTATTAGTGTCTATGTCAGTAACCATGTTAAAGGGCTCATCAGACAGCTGCCTCAACAAGGGAATTCGAAAGTGACCAAAAGTCCTTGCTTGGTTCAAAATATCTCCCTTAAGTTGCTGAGTTTTCTTCTTTCCAGTCTGATTTTTTTCATTAGTCCATTAATAAGGTATGATCACACACACACACACACACACACACACACACACACACACACACACACCCCAAAATATGGACATAATTTCTAAAAATCTCGAGTAATATAAGGATCTTTATTTCCTTCCATGTAAGTAAAGAATGCATATAATCATCTATCACTCAATAGAAGCACAGATATGCTACAAGGAGGAGAATATTTCTATTAGGAAGAAATCTGTGAAGAGAATCAGCCAAAGTCCAGAAGTACCAGCGTAAAATGATTTTGCCTCTTGGTTTGTACAGGACAGTTCCAATATACTTTTGTTGTCTGGAATAATTACTCATGAGGCCCCTTTCACTCTCAGAAGTATCCCAGTCTAGGCAATAAATTACAGTCACCTGATGTATGAAAGTCTTGTATTTAGACTTGGGCCTAGGTTTCTGGGGCACATTAGCTTCTGGAAGGTACCAAACAGGAACTATTGTAAGAGCTGAAATTGGAATTTGCTTCTACTGACTCCTAATCAGTGTATTTTTTTTCCTCAGCAACCCTTCATAACAACACAGTCGCTGTGGCCTAATTGTTTCCTCTAGGTTCTTTTTGTCTTCGCAAAAAGATTTGGAGACCTTTGATGATTTATGTCATGTCGGTCATTCTTTCACTTGATCTTTGAGCCTCAAGGACCATGTTAAAACCAAAATTAAAAGTTCAATGTATGCTCACTAATTGCCTGATCATCTTTTTGGATTACATAGGAAATGTCAAGTTGCAATTTTATGTTCTGAAGACTAAATTATTGACATTTGTCAGGAATAAAACTGGGAATTTTTCAAACATGCCAAATTCACTTTTACATTTTTTCCTCCAACTTATTAACTTTCTCTTATCTTTCTTAACTAGCACCAGCTATCATATTCTTCTTACATAGATTTTATAATCAATTCTGGAGTATGTGCATATATAACAAGTCAATTGAGATGTGGTTGCTGGGTGGTAAGCAAGGTACATTCACCAGCTAAAGAAGTCTTGCTCACACACTATCCTAAAAGCCCAGGACTCCAATTTGTCCCTCAGCACGATGATAACATGTGAGAGGCACAGACTTTGGAGCAGCCAGGCTATATTGTGCAAAGTGAGGTTGCCACTCACATTATATATGCAGAACAGCAGCTCTGCTCTTGCTTTCTATTATTCAGTCATAAATTTAAATATGTGAAGTATCCATTATACATCAAAAATACAAGTTATAATAAAATTTAAGGTAAAACAGGTATTTGGTTCTTTTTTTTCTTTTTTCTTTTTTTTTTTTTTTGAGTTGGAGTCTCACTCTGTCGCCCAGACTGGAGTGCAGTGGCCACTCCCAGCCACTGCAGCCTAGACCTGCTGGGCTCCGGCGATCCTTCTACCTCAGCCTTCCGAGTAGCCGGAATTACAGGCACGTGCTACCATGCCCGGCTGATTTTTTTATTTTACTATAGAGATGAGGTCTCGCCAAGTTGCCCAGGCGGGTCTCGAACCCGCGAGCTCAGGCAATCCAATCACCTCAGCCTCCCAAAGTGTGGAATTACAGGCTGAGCCACCGAGCCCGACTGGTTCTGTCTTAAAGAAATCTGAATTCAAAGTTAAAAGATCTTCCTTCTCTCCATAATTCCATTTTTTTAAATGTCCAAAATCAAGCTCCATTCAAGTTTCAATGTCAAGTTTATGATAAAGTAAAAGGAAACCATCTGGGATAGGTGCCAGATCTCTTGATCTAGTTTTGTCACCCACTGAAGGACAGACAGATTTTAATGGATCTGTTTACACACATAGAGTCATATAACATAATGATCACATTATACTAACCTGGCACTGCAGTGCTCTTACTGCTGTGAACTGGAATAGAATCCCTTGGCATTTATCCCAGTCAGATTTCTTTTTTAAAAGGCTTAATGTGGAAATACATTTTATCTGAACCAAATTCAATTTTTGATTACATATGATTCAGAATGTTGCTTTTTATCTTTGTTAATGATGACCAAAAATGTTTAAGCGTGTATTTGTGTCAAATATGAAAATGAGTGCAAATATGCAGCTGGCAGAGCTCACCATAGACCCAATGAGTCATATGAAATACACCCCTCAATTTAGGTGAAACAGGTATTTACTGCACAACAGCTTGGTGATTGTTTATACCTCCTGGTATATGAAAAAACAATTTTTAAAATAAGTTTCTGTACCAAACTCTCTTCCCAGAAATTCATAGGGAAAAAAATGCACCCAGCTGTTTAAAAATGCAAAATACTTAACTGACAGCATGATTATCAGTTGAAGCCACAGAATATTTATTTGCCAGGGGTTCTCAAGGGCAGATTTTGCAGCTTTGTGAAATTCTTACTCATTAAGTGCTTGGTTCAAAAATAGGACTTTCATCTTTAGAGTTGGAACTTCATCTCATGAGTGCTTGACATCCCATGGGCAATTACAAAAGTATTTACTGAGAGTTACTAATAGAAAAATAATTACAAAAGATGATGAGCCCACCACTTAATCCCCTGAAGAAACAGGGCAAGATTTATTGGCAGTGCCAAGTGGCATCTTGAAGTGATTAGATAGTTCTCTACCAAAAATGCCCTAAATGGGAAAAAACTGAGACTTTGAGTCTTTATGGTACAAATAGGCTCTCTATTATGTTCACAAAAATCTCAGTTGGGCACTTTCCTTTGCCTGTGTATACAACACTTTTCTATATGTCTACACATCTACTTTTATAGACCATGCTTTCTTAAATAATTCCATATTAAGACCTACAGACAAAATTCTGCCTACATGAACCAGAGTTGTCCATTTGAGTTGTTTTGTTTGCTTGTTTGAAATAAACTTTATTTTAAGTAATTTTAGATTTACAGAAAAGTTGCAGAACTAGTACAGAGTATTCCCATATACCCTTTCCCCACTTTCCTTAATGTTAGTATCTTATAAAACCATGGTACATTTATGAAAATTAAGAACCTTGGAAAAGGAAGGAAATACCCTCATGGAAATCGGAACTGGCATCCAATTCCTGAACAAAACCCGAAACCCACAGATCATAAGATAGAAGATAGACAAGTGAGACCTTATTAAACTGACAAGCTTCTGCAAGGCCAAAGAAACCATCAAGAGAGCAGGGAGACAGCCTACAGACTGGGAAAAAATATTCACCAACACCAGGTCTGACAAAGGCCTAACATCCTGGATCTACAAGGAACTAAAACGTGCTGAAAAGAAAAAAACAAACAACCCCATTACCAAATGGGCAAAAGATATGAACAGACACTTCACAAAAGAGGACATCCGAGCAGCCAATAAACACATGAAGAAATGCTCAACCTCACTAATCATCAGGGAGATGCAAATCAAAACCGCACTGAGATACCACCTAACTCCAGTCAGAATGGCAGTTATCAACAACTCAAAAAATAACAGCTGCTGGAGAGGGTGTGGCAAAAAGTAAAGACTTCTACACTGTTGGTGGGAGTGTAAACTAGTGCAACCTCTGTGGAAAGCAGTGTGACGATTCCTAAAAGCTCTAAATATCAACCTCCCATATGACCCCACAATCCCCCTACTGGGAATATACCCTGAAGAACTCAAATCACTCTATAAAAAAGATACCTGCACACGTATGTTTATCACAGCGTTGTTCACAATAGCAAGAACCTGGAAACAACCATGCTGCCCATCAAAAGAGGACTGGATTAAAAAAATGTGGTACATATACACGATGGAATACTATGCAGCCATAAAAAAGAACAAAATCATGAACTTCGCAGCAACCTGGATGGAAGTAGAGTCTATAATACTGAGTGACCTCTCACAGAAACAAAGATCCGAGTATCACATGTTCTCACTCATATAATGGACCTTGAACATCCAATGCAATACTATAAGAAAATGACTGACAGTACTGGGAAACTATGGGGGGGGAGGGAGATGGGATTAACAGTAGCAAATATCTGTCTGGGGAAGGGGAAACACCTCTTATCAACAGGGTGCCTGAGTGAAACGTAATTGTGCACCTAACCCTTAACTGTACCCCACAAAACCATAATAAAAAATATTGATTTAAAAAAAAAAGAAAGAAATTAATATCAGCACAATACTATTAACTAAACTACAGACTTTATCTGTGTTTCACCAGTTTTCCCACTCATGTTGTTTGCTGTTCAAGGATCCAATCCAGGATATCCCAGAGCATTTAATCATCAGGTCTCCTTATTCTCCTTTGTGGCAGTTTCCCAATCTTTTCTTGTTCTTTGGGACCTTGATACTATTGAGAGGTATTGGGCCAGTATTCTAAAGAATCCTCCTCAATTTGGATTGCCTGATATTTTCTCATGATTAGACTGAAGTTATGAATTTGGGGAAAAGCTACTACAGAGGTGAGGTACTCTTCCCATAATATCCCTAAGTGTATCTTTGAGCCAGGTATAAAATGGTAAAAAAAAGAAAAAAAATTCTGACTGTAACCCCTCATACAAAGATGTTACAGCTTATAAATAATGAAAAATGATTGTTAGCATAAAGTCTCAGATTCCAAACCTGGGTCTGTTTCTTTAGACAGAGATTTCAACCAAGGGATTCACTCAACATAATTTATATTACAATGAATTACCAGATGGTAAAAGAAATTTAATATAAATGACAAAATATGAAAGCTTACACCTGATTAACTGTATCCAAAGTTTGAGTAAATTTAAGGACTTCCCAGTAATAACTTACTCTTGCTGACTTGCATCAATATGCTACCTTGAGTGGGACAAAAAGGGGTAGAGTTATAGTTAAAAAGCTCATAAAAACAGCACATGTTCACAAAGATGAGCCACATACACAAATATTAGAATATGTTTTATGGGCTCATTTATTTAAAAAGCACATTGATAACTGATGCTTTAAAATTGCAGTCTCCAAGATGTTTATCTTATACCCTTTCATCAAAAAGGTTTTCATTTGTACCTTGCTTAGTCTGGGTTCTTCATCAGCAAACAAGAATCTCAGACAATTACTTTCATGCAGGAAGTTTATTTCCAGAAATGATTCCACCAAGGGGAACCGGAGGACTGGAAAAGGAAAAACAGGAAAGGGTCAGAGGCCTAACTAGGCTAGTTACTGTTAAGGGCATATAAAGTCAGTTACAATGGAACGCTGTGAGGAGCCATGTAGAATGCCCTCAGAATGATCCTTCTAAGACAAGAAAAGGTAAGTGACTATTCATTGGCTCCTGGCTCCGACTGACTCAAATTTATTCCACTTCCATATTTGTGCATGCTTAAGAATGACTGGACAGAAATAGAGAAAGGGTAACAGTTGAGAGAGACAATTACTTTGTGACAGGTCACAACTGTGCACAGCAGGTTGCCACACAATGAGTAGAGTACAGAGAAGGGTCAAGAGCGTGTGAGCCAGTGCTCTATGCCTGCAACCAATGTACATATAGTCACATATAAATGTATGTGTTATGAGTTAACCCATATTAAATTTTAATAAAGTTTATTTCATCTAATTTTTAGATAAAAAGAAATAGAAATCCTACTCTTTTCTTCCTACAGTTCAATGAATGGTCGTGCATGTTTGATCCCTGCCTATATTGTACATAGTCCACTTTGGAGACCTCTGATTTAGACTATGTTTTCTTCTCTTTGAATGATTTTGAAGTTTAGTGACTAAAGTAAGAAAACTGACAATGGAAAAAAATTAGAAACAAGAAGTCCAGTTAAGAGTCCCAACTAAATTAAACCACTGATTTATTTTCTCATGCAAAAAACAGTTGCAATTAATTCCGTTGCTCTAGTTAAAAGCAATAAATGTCTTTTTAAGGAAGCATGACATATTACAGTGGTTTTCAAATTTGAGTATGCACCAGAATAACCTGAAAAAGGTGATATATAAGACCTGTGAAAATGCACATTGGTGGATGCCAAATCTCAGAATTTCCGTTTCTGACAGGCCTAAAAATTTAGATTTCGAACAAGTTCCCAAGAGATGCATCCTTTGTTGGTCAGGGTGGTGTTGGGATGGGTATATACAGGCACATCTTGAGAACTTCTGGCCTAGTAGAAAGAGCATGAACTTTAGCGTCAGATAGACCTTCGTTTAAACCCCATTTCTACCACATGCCTTGTGAACTTCTCTGAATATCATCTGTAAAATGAGAATCATCCTCACTGCAGAGGGTTGTTGTAAGAAGTAAGGAAGGAGATAGCATTTGCAAAGTATCCAGAGTAGTGTCAGGCACACAAAAAGTTATCATCAATAAAAATAAAAGCACTAGCCGGGCTCGGTGGCTCAGCCTGTAATCCCGCGCCTTTGGGAGGCTGAGGTGAGTGGATTGCCTGAGCCCGCGGGTTCGAGACCCACCTGGGCAGCGAGACCTCATCTCTACAATAAATCAAAAAATCAGGCGGGCGTGGTAGCGCGCGCCTGTAATTCCGGCTACTCGGAAGGCTGAGGCGGAAGGATCGCCGGAGCCCAGCAGGTCGAGGCTGCGGTGGCCGGGAGCGGCCACCGCACTCCGGTCTGGGCGACAGAGTGAGACTCCAACTCAAAAATAAAAATAAAAATAAAAAATAAAAGCACTAAAATCATATATTATTTCAGCAAACAGTTTTAGAATAATGAAAAATTATTTAATAAAATCTGGCAGAATAGCAAGTCTTTCTAGTTGGGAGTTTTTTTGAAAAATTGAGGATAATACAGGAATAGCACTAAGATTTTGGTATCCGTAATCAGTTAAGGATTGTCCTATAATTATTCATGTCTCTAGTTTCTCTTCCTTACTTCCTGACTCACTCACCCTGGTCTTTGGGCTGCTATTAGCTCTTTTTCATAAAAGTGTGTCAGAGAGAAAAAGATTTGACCTTAAAGACCTGAGCATCAGCACACAGGGCAGGGGCTAGCATTGGGTAGGCAGGAGAGTTTCCAGGGGGTGGAAAACCTCTGTTGATCTCTCTCTTGCCTTTTGCAAAAATGAGATAATAAAATCTTCCAAATGTCCTGAGGAGTTCTAGGTTAATGTTCTAAATTTTGCAGTGTAAAATATTTCAGGCTGTCCAAATTTTTGGCAATACTTTCCACTCTACATTATATTTAAAATATGTGTATTAATCTTAAAATTATTTTTACCATGTTGATCTGCTCATCTACAAATGTATGCTGCTTAAGTAGTAGTTTAAATGTAAATTTTAATGAATGCTATGAATCAGTGCCTAATTTGCACATTTTGTTAATTACCTGAGGTTTGGGATAATCCATCCAAGATGTTCCCTATTACCCTGGGTAATTAAGAGTTGACCTATTTTCAAATTTTTGCAGCTCAAATAGAATGAATTCCAGTCAATTTTATTTTCTAATAGAAAAACCGTCATTCATTTAAATAGTCCATCAGACATAATTGGAATGTAAAATCTTGGGATGAGAATTGACTTTCAAAGGTCAGAGTCCATCCTCCTACCTATGAGTAGACTGTCAAACCAGCGAGAGAACATATTCCATCTTTTACAGCTTATTTGTAAAATGTAGCCAAGGACGCACACCAGCCTGAGGAGCAACCTGTTTCTCCCTCTTCACCACCTGAGTTCTTGCCCTAAAGAAAGGTCAATCAAGCAGTTGCCAATATTTGCGGAAATAAATGCGCATACAAATGCACTCAGACACCAGAACTACACACAGAAGTTTGCCAGTGAGGTTTCTCCCATCATGAGTGCACTCCCCCTCAAAATTTTCTTCCTTGGATGCTATTTGTGGTCTTTTTTACTCCAAGAGGGGAATCAGACATCCCCCATGGGATTTCTTCCCCTTCAAAGAAAGAAAAAGAAATTGACTTCAAATTGTGGGTGGTATTCCACATTTACAAGATTTGGGGACCGCTTTGCTATAGACTCTTCCCTGGGGTGATCAGGGCGATTTTTTTCAACATGTGCTCTAGCCTATATTTATTTATTTATTTTTATTTTAAAGATGTGGGGTATAATTCAGGGTTAGATATACAAATGTTCATTATACAGGTACCCTTGTTGATGAGGTGTGCCCCCCACTTCCCCAGGAAGATTCCCACTACTGCCAATCCTTTTCTTACAGTATTACGATAATGTTCAAGGTCTGCTTATGAGTGAGAACATGTGGTACTTAGTTCTTTGTTTCTGTGAAAAAATCACTCAGTATTATAGACTCTAAGTTCATCCAGGTTGCTGTGAAGGTCATGATTTTGTTCTTCTTTATGGCTGCGTAATATTCCATCATGTATATGTACTACTTTTTTTATCCAGTCCTCTTTTGATGGTTCCATGTTCTTGCTACTGTGAACAATGCTGCGATAAACACACGTGCGCAGGTATCTTTTTTTAAATCTTTTTTTATATCTTTTTTTTTTTTTAGTTCTTCTGGGTATATTCCCAGCAGGGGGGTTGTGGGGTCGTATGGAAGGTTGAATTTTAGATCTTTTAGGAATCGCCACACCACCAACGACAGGGGAAAGGAGAACCTATTCAGTAAATGGTGCTGGGAAAACTGGGTAACCACATGCATAAGGTTAAAACACGATCCCTACCTATCACCATACACAAAAATCAACTCTAAATGGATCAAAGACCTGAATGTAAATCATCAAACTACAAGAACGTTAGAAAATGCAAGAGATACCATTATAAAAATTTGAACCGGCAATCAATTCCTGATCAAAACCCCAAGTGCAAGAGTGCTTGCCATAAGCGATAAGATAGACAAATGGGACCTCATCAAACTGACAAACCTCTGCAAAGCCAAAGAAACCATCAAGAGAGCAAGGAGAGCCACAGACTGTGGGAATAAATATTTGACAACTGTATGTCTGACAAAGGTCTAACATCTAGGATCTATAAGGACCTCAAACGTGTCGAAAAGAAAAAAACAAACAGCCTCATTACAAAGTAGGCAAAAGCTTTGAATAGACAGTTCTCAAAAGAAGCCATATGAGCTGCCAACAGATAAATGAAAAAATGCTCAGCCTCACTAGTCATCAAAGAAATGCAAATTAAAACTACACTGAGATACCACTTAACTCCAGTCAGGATGGCTACTATCATCAATAACAAAAAACAACAGATGCTGGAGAGGATGCAGTGAAAAGGGAACACTTCAACACTGTTGGTGGGAGTGTAAACTAGTACAGCCTCTGTGGAAAACAGTGTGGCCTATATTTCTCAGCACCTCTCCCAAGTGATATTCAAAATACAAGCCAGATCATGTCACCCCTTTGTTCCAAATCTACTGAAGACTCCTATTTCATTCAGAGTAAAAGCCCAAGATATTGAATATCTGCTGATAATTGTCTAATGAATATTCATTATTTACAGAAAAGGCCATAGGGATCTTTGGCAATCCATTTCAAAGTTTAACAAATCTTTACGATTTTCAGGAATTCTATGAAGATTTTTCTTGAATTTTCTTTTTAAATATACTTTAGTCATTTTGATAAATGATTTGAAAAACATGCTTTCGGACATAGTATTGATCAAATTTTGTGTTAATCAAAACGTCCCCATTATTGACATAAATGGAAGCATGGCAGCTGTTTTTCTCTGCTTTCTCCTCCCCATTTTCTGTTCTAAAACCTCTCCACTCACTCAAGGTTTCTCAAGAGAAGAAGCTCCCACAGACCTACCCTGACACTCCATGCTGCACTGTGAGCTTGGGTGCCCAGAGGCAACTGTTAAAAGTTGTTCACTATGTATAGCAGGAGTCTTTTTACTTTACTGTGTCCTTCTGAAAGCAACACTATAATTCACTATTTTTAGTGTTTCATTTTTAAAACCAATTTTTCTATTATTTAAGTCATTTCTTTTTTTAAACATATTTTTTATTATAAAATTGTGGGGTACAGTTAAGGGTTAGGTATACAAATGTGCATCGTTCAGGCACCCTTGTTAGTAAGGGGTGTCTCCCCATCCCCAGACAGATATTGACTACCACTAGTCCCACCTCCCTTCCCCTCCCTACCCCCCATAGTTTCCCACCACTGTCAGTCCTTTTTTATAGTATTATGGTAGATGTTCAAGGTCCACTCAGTATTATAGACTCTAGTTCCATCCAGGTTGCTGCGAAATTCATAGTTTTGTTCTTTTTTATGGCTGCATAGTATTCCATCATGTATATGTACCACATTTTTTTCATCTAGTCCTCTTTTGATGGACAGCATGGTTGGTTCCAGGTTCTTGCTATTGTGAACAATGCTGAGATAAACATTCTTGTGCAGGTATCTTTTTGATAGAGTGACTTGAGTTCTTCAGGGTATATTCCCAGTAGGCGATTGCAGGGTCATATGGGAGGTTGGTATTTAGAGTTTTTAGGAATCGCCACACTGCTTTCCACAGAGATTGCGCTAGTTTGCACTCCCACCAACAGTGTAGAAATGTTCCCTTTTCCCCACACCCTCTTCAGCAACTGTTATTTTTGAGTTATTGATAATTGCCATTCTGACTAGAGTTAGGTGGTATCTCAGTGTGGTTTTAATTTGCATCTCCTTGATGATTAGTGAGGTTGAACATTTCTTCATGTGTCTGTGGGTTAAGTCATTTCTTGAAGTAATAAGAAAAATTTCTTGCTGGGCTCAGTGGCTCAGCCTGTAATGCTAGCACTTTGGGAGGCCGAGCAAGTGGATTGCCTGAGTCCTCAGATTTGAAACCACCCCAAAGAACCTGGTGAGACCTCATCTCTACAACAAAATTAAAAATTAGCTAGGCATTTTAGCCCACGCCTATATTTCCAGCTACTTGGAAGGCTGAGGCAGAAGGATCGCAGAGCCCAGCAGGTCGACGCTGGGGTGGCCATGAGCCTGCCACTGCACTCCAGCCTGAGCGACAGAGTGAGACTCCAACTCAAAATTTAAAAAAAGAAAAATTTCTTCATTCCAAATTTAAGGCTCAAGAAATAATGTTCTTTGTTTTCCACTCTACATTCAAAGGGAGTTCCCAGTCAGATTGAACACAATTTTGAGAATTTATCAAAGGACATGTAAACTTCAAAAAGAATATAGTTTAAATGATTCTGATTTTTCTCTACCTAAATTTCACAAAATTAACTCTGAAACTCTCTTATACATTTCAAATGCTAGTAGCTAGTACAGTGCCATGCTCCCTGTAGACATTCAATAAATGTTAATTGGATTGAATTGAAATTTAATTTGAAGCCTTTGAGGGAACTAAATCTTTCACTTTTTTGTAGCTTTCTGCTTTACACCAAGGAGTCTTTTCCCTGGATGTATTGTAAATTAATTGTAGAACTTAATGTTTAAATGAAGGCAAAGCGACTCAATACACAGCTTGAAAAAGCAAAAATAAAAACTCTCTCTGTGATAATCAAACTGCTTTGGTACCTTTGCAATAATTCTCCTTAGCAGAAAATCAAGTGGATAATAGTCTGTGTGCTTAGCATATTCTAACCATCACAGTAATAGCTCTTTGAAAACTGAAAACGGGTTCCAAAGGGAAATACTATTGAGTATTTCATCGATTCACATTAACAGTTTTGTTAGAGAACATTCATGGAGCTGCATACCACAAAGTACATTTATAAACATCAATACCTACTTAAATTATCTTTGACTAAATCTGAAACAGGAATGACAGGTCTTCAGCCTTTTTCCCAGTGGTCAGAATCCGTTTCCTCTACTTTTGTCTTTCCTTGATTTTATTTTCTTATGAGTAGCTCATTCCCCAGAACTAATGATTTTCTGTATGAAACAGAAGATGAACTGAACAGAAAAGAGACATTCTGACTCTCCAGAGGACTGGTGAATAAAACATTTCCTCCCTTAGTCCTTCCATTACTCACTCTGGATCCTCACAGCTCTTGTTTCTCCTCCCCAAGGTATCAGGACAAGAGAGGAGGAAGAAAAAATTTTACTGCATGGAAGAAGAGCGTTTTGTGTGGCCCTTTGAGGATGTTAATATGGCAAAAATTGGGCTAGATGAAATTGCCCACACTGGTTTTCCAGTCTCAAGACAATATAAAAGGTCAAATATAGAAGAAAACTATTCTCTGTGATATACATTGTCTAGGAGAAAGGGAAAAAAAATAGATGTTCTCCACAAAATGAGAATAATCTATGATTTGTGAGAGCAATAGAAAAAGGTACTCCCAACACTTTTACGGGAGTTTTTATAAATATAAATCAGAGATTTCCTGCTTCATTTGGGGGAAATGTCAAGATAAGAGGGGAGATCCCCCACTAGGTAAGTGTTATAGGAATCCATCAGGATCAGTGTACTGGTTAGTGTTGTCATGAGAGGTTACATTATTTTTATTTTTATTTTTATTTTTGAGAATCTTTCAATCCTTTGCCCATTTCATAATGGGTGATTTACAAGCACATCTACCCAGATGGTGCTGAGTGTTCGGCAGTTTTTGACCAAAAACAGCATGACCCTCAGGCCCTACCTTTCTTATTTGCCCGATCTTGCCCCTAGTAACTTTATTTTTGTTTCCTCAATTTAAAAAAGTCCTCAGAAGGAAACATTTTGCTGATGTGGAAAGGTGAAACAAAAAATGGCAGAAGCACTAAAAGGCATCAAAATTGACAAGTTCAAAAAGTGTTTTGAGCTGAAAGGGAAAAAACAAATAGCCTTATTAAAAAGTGGTCAAAAGATATGAGCAGACACTTCTCAAGAGAAGACATATGAGCAGCCAACAGATACATGAAAAAATGCTCAGCCTCACTAATCATCAAAGAAATGCAAATTAAAGCCACACTGAGATACCACCTACCTCTATCAGAATGGGCATCAACAATAACTCAAAAAAACAGCAGATGCTGGAGAAGAAGTAAGGAAAAGGAATGCTTCTACACTGTTGGTGGGAATGAAAACTAGTACAATCTCTGTTGCCACAGTGTGGCAATTCCTAAAAGATCTAAAAATCAACCTTCCATACGACCCAGCAATCCCCCTTCTGGGAATATACCTGGAGGAACTCAAATCACTCTATAAAAAAGATACCTGCACATGTAGGTTTATTACAGCACTATTTACAGTAGCAAAAACATGGAACCAACCATGCTGTCCATCAGAAGCAGACTGCATTAAAAAATGTGGTACGTATACAAGATGGAATATTATGCAGCCATAAAGAAGAACAAAATTAAGGATTTCACAGCAACTTGGATGGGTTTAGAGCCCATCATATTCAGTGATTTATCACAAAAACAAAGAACGGAGTACCACATATTCTCATCATAAGCAGACCCTGAACATTTATCTTAATACTTTAAGAAAGGGATCGGCAGTAGTGGGTCACTGCCGGGGTGGAGGCACATAACATCAAAAAGTATACCTGATCTCAAGCCAGGCGAAGTGGGGACGAAAAAGAGCCTGAACCTTTGCCTGTACGATGATGACTATTTACCTAATCCTGAATTGTATCCCACATCTTTAAAATAAAAATTAGAAAAAGGAAACCTAAAAAATGAAAATCAATAAAAAGTGTTTTGAGCAGTGGACAAAGTGTCTCAGTAGTGTATTGAATCAGATGAAGAGCACTTTGAAGGTGACTAAAGTTTAAAAATCTAAGAATAAATAAACAATTTGTAATAAATAAATTCCAGATTTTGGGGGGTCCTTCACATGTGTAACTTAGATGTGTCTAAAACTCCGTGTGACCTCTCTAGCTATCTCAAGCCCACTCAAAGCATGCCTCAAAAGCAAATCTAATCCCCACCAATACACAATATGTTCATGTAACAAATATGCATGTGTTCCCCTGAATTGAAAATTTAAAAAAATAAAATAAATTAAAAATAAGCATGTATGAATTTAAAAAGAAGCAAGTCCAACTCTACAAACCATTAGTGAGTGTCTTAGATTTGCTGAAAATTGGATGCGCAGTCTGGGGAATGATTACATGGCATGTTATAAGTAAAAATAATTTAAAATCCCTGTTAAATATTTCTGTGGTCCCTCACTGTAGTGGTCAGACTCCAAAATGGACCCCAGTGATTCATACTTTCTGGTATTTATGATCTTGTATAGTCGTTTCCCACACTGAATCAGATAGGCAGTGTGTGGTCAATAGTATACAGTGAAAGTAATGACATATCACTTCTGAGGCTAAATCACAACAGGTAGTGTAGCTTCCCACTTGACCTCTTGGATCACTCACTTTGGGGAAAGCCAGTTGCTATGCCATGTGGACACTCAAGTAGCTCCGAAGAGTGGCCCTCATGGACGAGAGCTGAGGCCTCCAGACAACAGCCAACACCAGCCTACCAGCTTTGTTAGTAGGGCCTCCAGCCCAGACAAATTTTCAGATGACTGCAGCCCCAAACAACATGTGACTGCAACTTCATAAGAGATCACAAGCAAGAAATTCGCAGCCAAACCTGACTTTCAGAATCCATGAACATAATAAATGGTTATTTTATGTCACTAAATTTGGGGCTAATTTGTATGCAGCATTTAATAAATGGTCCCTCCCACCTCTGGTTACCTCCCACTTCTTCACCTTTTCCCCACACGGCTAAGAAGCACCTTTTTTCTACCTCCTGAATCTTCGGAAGCAATGCCACTCCTTCCTTCCCCACCCCTATCACTCTGCTTTTTTATGCAGAGCAATTCATCTCCCTCATGTTCTTTTATTCCTTTCAGTAGACACAGCTACACTTTCTCTCTTTTGTTTTTGGTTTTAGAGTCGGGTCTTATTCTGTCACCCAGTCTAGGGTGCAGTGGCACTATCAGAGCTCACTGTGGCCTCAAACTCCTGGGTCCAAATAATCCTCCTGCTTCAGTCTCCTAAATAGCAGGTACTACAGGCATATGCCTCCACATTCAGCTTTTTTTTTGTAGAAACAGGATCATACTATGTTGGCCAGACTAGTCTTGAACTCAGGTGATCCTCTCACCCTCAACTTCCCAATATGCTGGAATTTAAGGTTGTGAGCCAGCCACTGTGCTCCCGACCCTCTTTCTCTTAATAATACTCTTTTTCTTTAATAGTATGAAATCATTTCCTCAGTAATTTATTTTTCTTTTACATACAGAAGTCTAGGTCTTACTTTCTCAAATTGAGATTCAGATCTGTCGTCCCTAGAACTTTTAGGTCTCAAATTTATTTAAGTAGAAGAAGGACTGCTCTTTACATTCACCTCATTAAACCAAATTTAAAGGTAAATGAGCAAGTGCATCCATCTCATTAAAACTAAAAAGTAAGCCAGGCTTGGTGGCTCAGCCTGTAATCCCGTGCCTTTGGGAGGCTGAGGTGAGTGGATTGCCTGAGCCCACGGGGTCGAGACCCACCTGAGCAGTGAGACCTCATCTCTACAATAAATCAAAAAATCAGCCGGCGTGGTAGCGCGCGCCTGTAGTTCCAGCTACTCGGAAGGCTGAGGCGGAAGGATCGCCGGAGCCCAGCAGGTCGAGGCTGCGGTGGCCGGGAGTGGCCACTGCACTCCAGTCTGGGTGACAGAGTAAGACTCCAACTCAAAAAAAAAAAAATACTAAAAAATAAACAACTATGAAGAAGAATTTTTTCATCTAGCATATTTTTCTCTGTATGCTTTCATTATTCAACATTATACTCAATTGAGAAATGTGATTTCAATTACCTTATTTTAGCATTTTGTGACTTACTGTACAATATTTTACGTTTTGTCACCTACTATGAAATATTTTCCAAGCCTTGGGAAAAAATGATTTTATGCAAAAGATGTATCTTTATCACAATAATTGAAATCTTTTGTTGGAAATGTTAGTAATGTGGGCTTTCTGAAAACTAAATAATTTTTTTAAGCATGGGATGTTTTCTTTCTGTTCCATTGCTCTAAAGTCAGGTACATCCTACTTTAAAGCACTTGTAGAAAAAACAGAAATAATTTCTATTTAAACTTTGCATGAACAATTTATTTTCACTCTAGCATTACATTGTTAAGATATGAGTTCCTAAACTTACTTCCTTTCCAAAAAGACCTACCACTAGGAAGGGGGAGGACTTGCAGCTTCTCCAGTTCCTCCCATCACCCCATGAAACCCTCTCAGTCTGTGGTGTGGTGTGGCAGCTTCAAATTCTCACAGCAAGTGTCGCCCTCCTGCTGCATTTTATGATCCCTGTCACTTTACTTCTTTACCATCGTTTGTTGCTGTCTTCTTCTACTCACTCCAGAGAACAAAAATTGGACTGCCTTGGTTGATAACGCATATTCAAAGGTTAAAATCGTGATTTTGTCATTTTTTTCTAAATCTCTTTTATAACTGTTTAAAAAAAATGTGTTCTTCATTTTGTAGGAAATGGCAGTCTTCTGTTTGTTAACATATAACGTGTAATTAAAATCAAATAATGATCCCATAGGCTTATATTATGCCTGAATAAATAAACTTGAAGATACATTTTAGAATTGTGCTAATTCATTCTCAGTACTCTCATTCATTTCCATAATTTCACCGCAGTTCTACATGTGTATGGTAGGCAAAAGCAGTAATTTATTTCACTAATATTTCAGAGAAAGAAAAACCAGGTCCATATGAGAGTTTCTTTCCTAATTACACATATATCTGTAGGCACTTCCTTACTCCTTTCCACACACCCATCTAGTATGTGTTTTATGAAAATTTAGAAGCCAGTAATGATCAGTTCAAGAGTAGCAATCACCCTGGTGTTGAGTCCAAGACAGTTTTTAAAAAGAAAAAAAAAAGTCAAGTTAGCAAATATGTGCAAAGAGGAAAATGTGAAGGGGGTAGAAGGCAGAGATGATAGAAGAGAGTATAGATCAGTGGTCCCCAACTTTTTTGGCATCAGGGACTGGTTTTGTGGAAGACAATTTTTCCACAGACGGCAGTGGGAAGAGAATCATCAAGCATTAGATTCTCATAAGGAGCATGAAACCTAGATCCCTTGCATGTGCAGTTCACAATAAGGGATCGGGCTCTTACGAGAATCTAATGTCGCTGCTGATCTGACAGAAAGTGGAGTTTGGTTGGCCCCCTACTCACCTCCTGCTGTGGGACCCCAGTTTCTAACAGGTCAGAGACAATATTGGTCTGCAGCCCAGGGATTGGGGGCCTTTGGAATAAATTAAAGCAATCACACAAGGAGAAGAGCAAATACTTTAAAACTTTTGATGAGTAAACAGTCTAAGACAGTGTCATCCGAAGAACTTTCTACAGCGATGTAGGTATTAACCACTTAAAAATGTGGCTAGTCTAAGGAATTGACTTCTTAATTTTAATTAATTTAACCTGAAATTGAAAAAAACCACATGGGGTTAAGGACTATTATTTTGGTCAGTACAGTCTAAAAACGACAAAGGACCTCATTTTCTTTCAGTGCCTCAGAGGGTGCTGGGAGAGAATGGTTCTAACTGGAAGAAGGCTGAACGGTGAAGCACAGAGAGCACACGATGAATTGTCAAAGAGCATAAGAACATACATCCTGGACCCTGATCACTCCATGAGCTTGAGCAAGTCATTTGGCCTTTGGTTTCCTGTGAGTGGGGAGCATAACTATCTGCCTGGCCCATTTCACAGATTTTCTGTAATACTCCAAATAAGCTCATAAACAGACAAATAAAAAAACTTGAAATTGTAGTTCATAGTCATTCAGGTGTACTGTTGTGTGCCTATTGTTCATTGACAGAGGATAAGTCCCAAAAAGGGAAAGTACCAAGAAAAAGTTTAGAACAAGGAAGGAGGACAGGAAAGAGGGAGAGGACAAACCAAGTCCCAGCCTCTGTTGATTTCTCAGAGCAGTTCTGGAGTGTACA
Organism: Cephalopachus bancanus; assembly: GCA_027257055.1. Classification (NCBI taxonomy): domain Eukaryota; kingdom Metazoa; phylum Chordata; class Mammalia; order Primates; family Tarsiidae; genus Cephalopachus; species Cephalopachus bancanus. Next base: position 2,381,815 of record JAPVLO010000119.1, on the reverse strand, counting down.
GTTTGTCTCAGCTCAAGGCAAGGGAGTTGTGTGCTCACAGAGCAGTCATCATCTAGAGGACACCCTGGAGGATGTAAAAGTTTAAGCATATTCCGATCTGTGTGTGTGTGTGTGTGTGCATGCACATAAACACACACATACCTGCACTGATGCTACAGGCAGCATGAAGCAGTTCCAGTACCCTCAAACACGAAGGACATCAAAAAGTTCATGGAAAAAATGAAATAAAAGATGTGTGTGTGTGTGTGTGTGTGTGTGTGTGTGTGTGTGTGTGTGTAAGTGTATATATAGATAAAGTATGTATGTGATATATATATATAATATATATATATATAGTGCCATCAAGTTCAAGACAACTTTATAAGTGACAATACCACCCATTTAGCTCATCCTTAAAGCACCAAGAGTTCTGGGGATTTAACAATGTCAATGTGGTCCTTTTTACACTATTAACTGAAGAAAAATGGATATTTTTAAGGACTTTTTAAGAGAAAAAAAACAGAAAGAACCAAATTAGAACCTTGAGGTAGATGACTAATGATTTCCCATTAAAATGCTTGCAAAATTACCCCTGTTTGATGAGAAGAATGAGCAGAAGCATAGTTACAGTAGAGTAGAAGACTGGTGAAAATTTCCTGGGCATTTTTCTGCTAAAGCTTGGCTAACTTTCTCAAAACTCTATCACAACAAGAAGTTCTTATTATTTAGTCTTCCAGAAGGTCAATAAGCAAAATACCTTAAGCAGTCTGAAAAACTGTTGCCATGACATTGCTTTTGTCCAGTCCACTTTTGCTTTGATTGAACCACTTCCACCTCTTTCTTTCTTTGATTGTGCTTTGTCTTAAGCTGGTCCTGGTAAAGCCTCCTCTCCTATTACAATTCTTTGAAGAAATGCTTTAGAAACTTGATTGCATTTGCTCAAAATTTTCATTAAAAGTTCTGCTCTTGACTGCAACTGATGTAGGTGTAACAGTTTTGCACTCTTCAACTGAAAAGTTTTCTCAACTTTAATTTTTCTGTCAGAATTGTGCAAACTGAGCCAGTTGAGATATCTATGGTGTTGGCCATTGTTTCTAGGGTTAACCGGTCATCTTAAATTAGGGCACAAACAAGATTAATTTCTTTTATTTTAAAGTTGTGGGGTACAAGTCAGGATTAGGTACATAAGTGGTCTACATACAGGTGAAGTTTGGGCCACCCACTGACTCTCACTTCCCCTGGTTTAGGATCAGGTACCCTTAGTGATGTCATATGTCTTCCCACCGCCCCCTCCCACAGTGTCTCACTGCTGCCAATCCCTTTATTGTGGTATTGTGATAAATATTCAGAACCCACATATGAATGCGAACATGTGTCATTCAGTTCTTTGTTTCTGTGATAGATCACTGAGAATTTATTTCTCCCAAATTGATGTGGATGATCTGCCACTGTGGGCTTCATTTTTTATATCGTCTTGTCCCTTTTTTCAAATGAGATATTCATTTGTAAAATGCTGATTTCTTTGCTGCATTGATCCCATAAACCTTTCATAAAGCATCCGTTATTTCACCATTCTTCCATCAAATCTTCACCATAAATTTGATGTCCGTTCTTGCTTTAATTTTGACAGAATTTACATTGTTCTGATAGGGCTTCTTTTCAAACTTGTGTTATCCTTCTTAACCTCAAACTAGATCTTGTTCAGACATGTAACAAGTTAGCTCGAGTTTATTTGGTGCAAAAAATTATTGAAATCCATGCATTGATTTTTTAAATATGACAAAGAGGGGCCCAAAAAGAGGAATTATTTGGGGGGGTAGATCCCTTGTCATAAAAACTTTCCCCACCAGTTAAGTGTTCTAGAAACCCATCAGCATCAGTGTATTAGATAGTGTTGTTGTGAGAGACTGTGTTTGGCTTCAGTGAATTTTTTTCTTAGAGATTCTTTCAACACGTTTGACCATTTTACCATGGGTGATTTACAAGTGCGCTTGTCCACACTGCACTGAGTGTTCAGTAGTTTTTGACCGAAAACAGTATGACCCCCATTCCCGCATTCTTCCTGTTCACCCAATCTCACTTTGAGTGACTTGTTTGTTCCCCCAGATGAAAAATGTCCTCAAAGGGAAATGTTTTGCCAATGTGGAAGAGGTGAAACAAAAAATGGAAGGAACACTAAAAGGCATCAAAATTCACAAGTTCAAAAAGTGTTTTGAGCAGTAAAGAGTCTCAATAGGTATATCTCATCAAATGAAGAGTAATTTGAGGGTGACTGAAGTCTAAAAACGTAAAAATAAATACACAATTTTTTATAACTAAATTCCAGGGATTTTGGGGGGGCTTCCCCTCTTGAACACATTTTTCCATGAACTTTTTGAAGACCTATCATACAGGCACGAGAGTCATTGCAGGTGCTGGCAATTAGAAACAAAGGTCCATGGAGACCAGGTTCAAGTAATCAAACAGTTCTGGACCTCCACACCACAAAAAAGTGGTCCAACAGCTACCAAAGAATGACAAGAAAGCCTGAATAGATAAATTCTTGAAGTAAAAATAATCTCTAACTAAAACTATTTGCAGCTTGCATAGAAAGAGCATTTAGCTATAGTAATTCATCAGAGTTGTGCTCTACATAAATATTCCAGAATTTTTTCCTAGTTTGCATGTTTTTGGTGCAAAAGTGTTTGCAAAAACTGCTTTGCATTTTAAAAAACAATCTCTTTGTTTTCCTAGCTCATAAAACAAAGGGATATCTCACTGATTTAGGAAAGAATAACAGTTGAAAGTTATATTTACTCCAGATAAGGCAAACTTGAGTGGCCTATCAGGCAGGTTCTTGTTTAGATCTACCAACTTTCACCTTCAGTAAAAAACAGCTATGCTTCCATGGTTTTGCTTTTTATTTTTATTTTTTTCTTTCTACTTAAAAGGACTGTTGTCAGGAAATAATGGAACCACCTCAGATGTGTTCTCTTGGACCAGTGCTGGTTGTTTTACCTGTCTCGTGTGTTTTTATATTGCACTGCCTCATTTTTCTGTTTGCTTTTTCCTACAACACCTGAGGTAAGCATTCAAGGTTGTGTTAAGTTTTTTGATGTGCCAGTATATTTCTTTATGAACTGTAAGTTGTAAAAGAGCCCTCTTTATATTCACTTGTAGCCTTCACAGATTTATACTTTAAGACCACAAACAAAAATGAGGGCAGCATGATTTTAAAACAGTTGTCATGTTCTCTAGCAGTCTTTGAGTTACTTTTAAGATAGGAAAACAAAATACACACATGCATTTAAATGATCTAGTCAATACTTACAGTTGTTTATTGCTTGAAAGTGAGACTTTTATATCTATTTTGTGATTATGTGCCAAAACTAGTGAAGATGTACAATACACTGAACTCCAAGAGTCATTTGGTCTGAAAAAGTGTTCTAAATTTTAAGTTCATTTATTTTAAGGATTGCAGCACTCTACGTGTTAAAAAATTTCCCAGCAAATTAAGTGACATTCTTGGATATAATGTCTATTTTTCTATTCTCTATATAATATGTGTATTTCTACTTAATTTATAAAGATAAATATTTGCTCTGAGGGGAGGGGAGAAATGTGACACTTGAGCTAACAACTTTTTACAAAGAAGATATCAACATTTCTAGAATAGTAATAAAAATAATGACAGATCTCAAATTAATAACAAGAATATTTTTAAATATTCATTATTTTACAATAAATGTCACAAAGTGAAAATATGATGCAGTAGCACAAGCTATGTATATATAATTATTTATTTGCATTAAGTTTTTAGCAAATTGCCTTCTTCAACCAGATCCAAACTTCCTTAAAACTGCTTAATTTTCTTCATAATTTTTCTATCAAAGTTTTTATCATTACATCCAAAATTTTGTCACTTTGCCCGTTAGCTTCACTATTCCAGATGCTTACTATACCAGTTGACTTCTTGCGAATTTTTCACACCATCTATATACATAAAAGAAAGGTGTCCATCAACCAAACTGTGAGACTGAAGAGTACAGCATAGTCCTCTCACTGCGGAATAACAGTCCAGTGAGGAAAGATGGAGCTTAGGTCCTATTCACAGATATATATCTAACAGAAAAAGTCGACCATATTTTTTAAATAGTCAAAGCTTTTGAATGACAAATTAACCTCCAGTTCACAACTACATGGATACAAGACCAACTGGCATATGGAAAAAAAAATGTTCCCTTTGTTGGCTTCCACTGAGGCTCATTCAACCTTACTCAAAATCAAAGAAATAAAAATTTAAAAATCAGACACAATTTTTAGCCTTCAAATTTGCAGAGACCAAAATGTTTTAAAGTACAAAAGTCTAGCAAAGGTGGAAGAAAATAGATATTCTCATATCTTTCTCTTCAGGATGTAATTTGGCAGCTTCTTTTTTTAAAACACAAATATTCTTTATCGCATATATTCTGTCAGGAATCTGCATTACAGATATGCTTACAAAAATATGCCATGGTACATTATAGTTACATTTATTTTGTTATCTGTATGTTAGTTTTTGTTTTGTTTTGTTTTGTTTGAGTCAGAGTCTCACTCCGTTGCCCAGGCTGGAGTACAGTGACATGCTCGTGACCACTGCAGCCTCAACCTGCTGGGCTCAGGCAATCCTTCCGCCTCACCTTTCCAAGTAAAACTACAGGCACACTCCACCATGCTTGGCTAACTTAAAAAATAAAATTATTTTAGAGATGAGATCTTACCAAGTTGCCGAGACTGGTCTCGGACCTCTGGGCTCAGGCAATCCTCTCATCTCTGCTTCCCAAAGAGCTGGGATGGGATTACAGGCGTGAGCCACTATGCCTGGCCTGTATATTAGTTTTAAAAAATAAAATCTACACACAAACTATCAGTAGTGCCCAGTTAATTCAATTATTAAACACACATATACAGAATACTATGCAAACATCAAATGAGAATTTAGCATATCTGTTTGTGCTGTAAAAATCTCCTAAATGTGGCATTAAATGAAATCTGATGTGGAATGCTTGTGACAGTTTATATTTGTGAATAATGCCTAAAAATGAATCTGGAAGGAGACTTTGGGTAGAGATACCAATTCTAATTGTTTATTTTTCTGTTTCACTGAAATATGCATCATGAATGGGTAGCTTTTATTTAAAAATGAAAACTCGGAAACAATTCTGGAAGTAACAATAGAACACCAGGATGATGTAGGACCCATTCATTCATGCATTCCAGTGTATAAGCCCTGTAATTAAGGGTTGAGATACCCAATTTCTCCTTAGTAATAGAGGCTTCCTCAGTGTATCCTAGGACATGAAGTTGTCTGGCAATTAACTAATGCCCAATAATGCTCTGTAAATTAGTAGATTCATCACATGTGCAGTGCCTCTCCAAACTAATGGTTTGTTTGACAAATGGCTGATGTCTCCATTCAAAGTTCTTTTGTTTCTAAATGGCATTTGTAGAGTTTGGCAAATTCCCCAGTATGGCTGTTTACCGGCTGGCATGGCTTTAATGCGTATAATAATAAAAGTGATGCTCTGTAGCAGAAAGACTGTAAGGACAGGCCTCCAGAAAGTTCGGAGGGTTCCACTGTAGAACAGGCCTATGGCTTAATGTATTTGCTTTTGTTGGCTGCCACTGAGGCTCGTTCATTAATTCATTCAGCAAGTGTCTCCTGAGAGCCCACTATGTGCAGATAATGTCTAGGAGCTAAGGGTTACAAAGAACAATAAAAAGCCCTGCCTCACAGAGCTTAGATCCTAGTAAAATAAATAACAGATAATATAGGAAATTTTAAAATAGCTAATTTATACTATGTTTTTTGATGATAAGAGTGCAAAGAACATAAATCAGGGAAAGGATTCAATTTTAAATCTGTTGGGAAAGTCCTCCTTGAGAATCTGACCTCTGAATAAAGATCTGAAGGAAGATAAGTGAGAATCTTGGAGATACTGAGCTTGAAGAATGTTCCAGAAAAAGCAAACAGCAGCGGGGCTTGGGGGGAGGACCTTGGATGAGGGTATGTTTGGAATGTTTGGAGCACAGCAAGGAAATGAGGAAGGAAGATGAGGTGAAGCAAGAAACTCAGCTGAAGGAGGTGAGCCCCCACCAAGTTAAGCCTTATAGGCCACTGTAAAAACTTTGGCTTTTTCTCTTGGTAAGATGAAAATATAGTGAAAAGTTTGACTCTTAGAGCAACTCGACACGACTGACAATTTTACAGAATCACTCTAACTCAGTGGTTCTCAACTGAGGGTTTTTCTTCCCCACCCCACCATCAATTATGAAACATTTAGCAAAGTCTAGGGACATTTTTGGTTGTATGACTTGGGGCAGAGAGATATACTACTGGTATCTAGTAAGTAATGACCAGAGATGCTACTAAGCATCATACAACTCCCCACACAAAGAGTTATCTGGCCCAAAATGTTAGTAGTGCCCAAATTACTGGGTTACAAGTACAATAAGTCCCCAATATATGAACAAGTTTTGTTCTAAGAGCAAGTTAGTAAATCCAATTTATTGTAACACCAATGAAGTTAGCCTAGGTACCCAACTAACACATTGGCTACATTGTACTTATGTATTTAACAGGCCAAACTGCAACCTACTGGAAGGAAATAATACATTAAAAATGAACATTTGCATCTTTGAAAGTTTGTAACCTGAAGGTTTGAATGTAGGGGACTTGTAGAACATAGGGCAGGCAGGGGAGACCATAGGGAACAAACAGGAGATTACTGATATAAAAATATGAAAGAGTATGAGTTGTACCAGATGGCAGAGGTGATGTGAAGTGATTAGGTTCTAGATGATTTTGAGCATAGATGAAAGGTACGAGAGAGGAAGAGAAAGAAAAATCAGTGGTATGAGCAAAGTGCTTTGTCTTATTCTACCTTTCAATCCTTGTCCTCTCCTAGTCCAATTTTGTTTATTCTCCATATATTCTGAGTCTCCCTTTCCTCCCTTTAATGCTACAACTCTCTGCCCTGCCACAGCCAGTGCTACTTTACGGCTTCTGACCTTTATTCTCATTGAAACACGGCATTTCACCCCTTTTTCATTTCTCCAACACTGTGCTAGACCACACATCTCAGTCCACGCCCAAACTGCTACAACATTTCATATCATATCCCATAACTAATCTAGCATCCTTTAATTCTCATATCCAATCTCCAGTGCAGCCGTGAAGAATCACCAACTTCATTTCTAAGCTTTTCCATCCATGCATCTTCCACTCAAAGTACACTGACTTTGTTACCTTCTACATGGAACTCATTTTATTCTCTCCTTTGGGATCTGCTCTCCTTCCATATCTCAAAAGTGAATCTTCACCTATTATAAAACCATTTAATGACCATCTTTCTAAGAAGCCTTGCTAAGAGGTTGACTAGATGACTGCTTGGTGGGTTGCCTTGAAAATTATTGTTCTGTTGAATACTCAAGATAAGCCATGAAGACAATTGGTGGAAAAGAGCATTTCTTAGTAAATTCATAGGCATTATATTCTCAGTCTAGGTATTACCTGGCTAAAGTCCTAATGAGAAGAACTGTGGGTATAAATCAACAAAGGTAAAATGCCAGTCAGCCCACCCTAGTTTTTTTCAGTGAGTGTCCTTGATGGTCTCCATAGGCACAATGACAGCAGACATTAGAATCTATCAGGTGTATAGCCTCAAGCCCTATTCAGCCAGTCTCCTTAACAGATAACATTTAGCCTCACACTGTAGATCATCCTGTTCATAATGTGACTTCACAATTTACCTCCTCTCCTCCAATCAACTTGTCCTCCACCCAATTCAGCCCCTCACTCCCATGGCCATGATTTAACAGAAGCATTATCAATAAATGTCACCCTACTGTCATATCATACCCTATTTCTTAGCTGGTCTCCTTGCCTCCCCATGCTTCTCTACAATCTATCCTCAGCAAAACAGCCAGAGGAAGAAACAGAAGTCTGATAATGTCTCTCCTGAAAAACTCTCCATTGGCTCCCATCTTGCTGAGAGAGCAAGACAAAGTCCTTACAAGTCACCTCCACAGGCTTCACAGGATCTGGACTCCTGTTATTTATCTGTTCTCATTTCCCACTACTCACCCGCACTCACTCTGCTCCAACCACTGTGACCTCCTTGGTGTTCTTCCAAAATCCCAGCATGCCCAGTCTCAGGGCCTATATAACTGCTATTCTTTTCACCTGAAATGCTTTTCTATGGCTCATTTTGACCTTCTGGGTGCATCCTATTTAATGAAATTATGCCTTACGCAATACTCCTTTTCATTCACACTTGTTTTATTTTTCTCTGTAACACTTACCAGCATCTGACATAATGTACTTATTATCTGTATTATTCACTGTTTTTCTTCTTTCACTGAAATAGAAGCTTCATAGGGCAGGAATGTTTGCATTTCTGTTCACTCTTATAGCCTTGGTATCCAGAACCATGTCCGGCAGTTGCTCAATAAGTAGCTGTTGTGAACATTGCCTGCAGTGCCAGGACCTATGCCCATGTTTGTGCCTTTGAGCACAGACTTATGTGCATGTACACACATTCATACACAATGTGTACACATATGCACATACACATGCACAAAGATATTGAGATTACAGCTGCATCCCCAGAAGACACAAACCTTAAAAAGTCCCTCTTATCCCTCTGGCTCTTGTCCTTGTGCTAAGTTTGCACCTAAACTCAAAGGCTATGGAAACTCTACCTGCATAAAGAACAAAATGACCAAGTCAGACTTTCCCTGTGTCAGTTCATTTCTTTAGGCAGACTCTATTCCTGAAATCCCCCTAGTTTTCCACATACTTGAATCTCCTCTAAATTTCCAAAGCCTGAAGTTTCAAACCTTTGTTACATGAGATCCAAATAGCATCCCCCATCTACTTGATAAAAAGAAATAACTGGCTTTATCTCTGATAGGATATGGAATTGACTTTTATACATTAGTCATTCAACCTTGAATTGAATTTTGACAGACTCTGCAGTGTATTAAATTGCTCCCGCAAGGATGAGAAGTGTATATTTCTTATTAAATGTGTAACAGAACTCAATAATGCCTGTCATTTTCCACTGCAGAGATGAACTTGAATTAAAGCAGAATTAATTCAGCTAACTTAAGCAAAGGTCTAATATCGAGTTTATTTCAGTTAAGGTACAGGACAAATAAGTCAAATACTTATTTGAAGTTCTGTAGTAGTTCAAACAATAATCTTTAATTCAAAATGATAGCTAGAACTATGTCAAAATCAATAATTTTTATGAATCTTTTATAGACTACAGACATGCTTAGATGAGTGGCATATGTTAAAAAGAAATGAACCATATATTTAGAAAGGACATGTAGTTGTAGAAATTAGCCTGTCCTTAAGACAGCTCTGCATATATTCAGAGGAAAAGTGAATAACTGAGACATGTGAGGAGCAAGCATCAAACTTTTTTTTTGGTATCTACTAAGTGCCAAGTACTGTTCTAGGCAATTTACATTCATTATCTCATTTAATCTTTGTCAGAAAAAAAACCAATAGTGTAGACATTGACTCCATTTTCAAAATGAGTAAATAGACTCAAATATGTTTAACTACTTGTAGCTAATAAATGACAGAGCCAACATGTGAACCCAGGGCTGAGTCCCAAGCAGCAGCATCTTGCAGTTGTCTCAGTAATTCCCCCACTTAATGGAAGGTTTTACAGAGAGGAGGCATCTGATAACATTGATAGAAAGTAAACAACTAGAGAAGAGTAATGGATTAGAAATCGGGAGGTAGTTTGCTAAATGACTTTGAACATCTTCTTACTTTAGTTTCCCATCTGTAAAATTGAGAAAATAATTCTTTGCTAAGTATTATGAGGTGTTATAAAAGAACACAAAGACAACATCTAGGCAATGGATTTGCTTGCTTGGGATGGGCTTCTGCCTTGGTAAGAGCTTGGATCAGAAATCCCCTAGAGATCTGCCAGCCTAAAACAATAGTCTCTTAAGAATGCATAATTAATTCTGAAATGAACCCTTTTCTAATGTAACTAATCCCCTAATCTGTATGTTTATATATTTTTGTGCAGCCAGTTTTCTTAAAACACTATACATCTTTACTTGGTGCGGGAAGGTTAATAACAATGATGTGGGTTCAATGCTAAACAAGTACAATGGCTTCATGGAAGTCCTTTGCTGCTACAAATATTTTATTTACATTTATAGTCGCATATTCTGAATCCATAAATACTGAAAGCTTCCTCAATATTATATCAATTTTTTCTTAGAAAACTCATTACAATACTTTAATGCATAGTACCATGCAACATCCTTTTAATATGTATATCCCTTTAGGCTTTTCTCCTTGTATATGTATAATATGCCTTTCCTTCCCTAGGACTCTGCATGCCCATGACTCCCACAACAACATTGCCTGAATAGTTTTCATGGTACCCCTCAGTGCCTCTTACTGCCCTCCCATTTGTGGATTTTAGTTAATTCCACTTATTTAGGTATTAGTTTTGAATCACAACACAACATATGTGCACACACACACACAGTCATGACTCATCTTTCCTTTAAAACTGAAGTCTACTTAATTTGTTGAAATACTGTTGTACAGAATGGCCATAAGCAATATTTTGAGGTAGCTGATGTTTCCTTTTATCGAACCTCTGCTTTTCTGTATCTGAATTTCTTCACTCCCTCAAAACACCAACAACCTTCACATTTTTCCAGCTGTTCAGCATCACTCATCACTTTTAAGCTAGGCCTGTAATCTATGGAGATATCCATCTAAGTGCAGATCTTCCTCTCCTCTCTTCCTACTCTATACAAAGAAGATTTATTCTATATCCTATTCTCTCTGTGCTTTGGTCTCTGATCAGCTAAAACATGTTAACTTCAAACCATTAAGACTTTTTACCTAAGCAAAATAGCTATATTTTGCAAACACTCATCTAAATAGTGAATAAAGTCTGGGAGTAAGAGAGAGAAAGGAAAGAGGGATGGATGGTAGGAAAGTTTGAAGATACCAAATGAGACAATACACCAATCAAAGAACCACTTTGGAGCATATATCCTTCCATCAATCATCAAACCACATCTTTAGATGACTGCCCACTCCACTTACTTATAGGATCTGCCTTGATAAGCTTTAAACAGTTTTCTCTGTCAGTACCATTTGCTGTCATTTCACTGTCTGTAGGTCATCTCTAGGTTCCTAAAATCCCCTCTATGTCCCTGTTATCTAACCCAACAAATCATACCAGCAAAAATGTGTGTAGCAAATACCTGATGGTGGGTAAACATCATTACAAAATTCATTCTAAGTTTAAACAGGACTACTACTTGGTTCTGATAAGTATTGATAAGAATCTTGGTTCTGATAAGTATTGATAAGAATCCTGAGCTCATCGTTTCTCCCTAACTGTCCTGCTAGACCTCTCGGAGTGACTTGTCATTGAGTCTCCATTTCTGGGCTTTGACCAACTATTGGATCTCCAGTGCCTCTTTCTAAGCCCCTCATGCAGCTGTTTGCCCAATTAACTGTACTCCTTAGATACTAAGCTCTGTTTGGACTTTCTCTTAACCCCTACAAGAAAATTTTCCTACCCTAGTCATTCTAGAACTTACCAAACACCTAATAGGTAAGTCTACTTTTTCTTGACCCCTCTAAATCTGTTCTTTCCACTATAATTAAGGAGGTTCTACATTCTACTAAGATAGAAGAGTCTTGTCTTCCCTATCAGAGTTCCATTACCATCTAATAAAAAATTTTGACATCTAAATCTATATAGCACATTTGACTCTGTTCATCTCTTTTTTCTATGCTTTCTTCCTAATCTCTACTATAGAATACTTCATTAAGAACGTAAATCAGTCTGTTTCTTCTGAAGTTGGACAGATATCCGAAAATCATTTTAGTGTTCCGGGCACTTTGCCACAATGATGTTAATCCTTATGTACAATTACAATTTAGCTAGCCTTATTTAATGATAGAAGGTTGCCAAAAAGTGATAAAGAGTGGGATAATTCTATGAGGTTGCTAATTGTGTCAAAGCGAGTTTAAAATTTTACCCAGAGTTATTGGAAGTATAAAGCTAGGTGAGCATAGTTAAATTGTACACCCATCCAAACAAAAACATATGAGCCATGCATACCTTACTTTATACATCTTTATACGCTTCAAGGTGCTTTTACATAAAACTCTAGTAAAATTTCTGTTCCTACTCACTGATCCAGAATATATCCATAACCCGAACTTGAGAAAAAATATAATGGACTAGGACCCTTCCTGACACATTCCATCACATAGAGATGAACCTCTAAGGATGTTTTCTCCTCCAGATTTGCTGTCTCTTAAGAAGTGCAGGTGATCACAAGCTATTCATCTTTATTGCCAAAGCACTCTGGGAAATCAGAAGAGATGAGAATTGATTAATGCTCTCTATGAAAAGTTCAATAACTGTTTAATCACAGCTTGGAAATAAAGCAATGCTTCTAATCTTTTACAAATTAATTTAACGTTGCATTAAAAATAAAATAGGTTGTAAATTGCACTGTGCGGGGATAATCAATGGCTCATTATCTTTGCTTCTAGCAAAATGCACTGATTCTTTTAAAGCCATTAATGAGCAATATTGGGCAGTACACAGCTGCAACTGTGTTCAAGTATTATTGATTCTACATCTATAAAACTAATCTCATCAGGGCAGAATTTATGAGCAGTAATAATGCAAAGTGTTCCATGGTCCATACTAAAGAAATAAAAAAGAAAATTCATATGCATAAGGCAAGATTATAAGATCACTGGGGAGGAACAATTTCTGAGTCCTTATTCCATTCTGTTGCCTGCACATCATGGTACTTAATCACTGTTAAATATAAATCTAATAAAAAGAGATCATCAGTGGTGGCCAATGAAATGTTAACAATCTTTCCATATAACTACCATCATGATAATTCTGTAATTTAGATTGATGCTACCACTTTCCTTAGACATTACTGGAATGTTATGCGCAAATTATCTATAAGGTTACTTCTATATTATTTCATATTTTCTGACATAATGCTTATAAGTATTTTGCTACTGAAGCATAAACATCAAGTTGAAAGATTGTGTTCATTGTCCAACTTTGTAAAATATATGTGTAGACCTTGTGTCCTAACTGCCTGTTAGATATCTGCCCCTTGGACATCCATGAAGCCCCTCAAACTTAATGTATCCAAACATCTTGGACTAGCTCCCAGGAAGCTGGGGTAGCTGCTAAGTCTTGGGATCCAGTTAATCCTGATGCCAGAGGGTGTAGAAAAGGAGGAAAGGACTCTTGAAGCTTCTTTAGAAGGAGAATAGGGGGAGAATGAAGAATTCCACCCAAACAGAAAAGGAGATTAGACATGGAAATTAAACCACATCAACATGTATTAGGCCAGATTTTAATATTCCGTTTTAATTTTAATTACTGCACTGTAGAAGAAAAGCTAAATTACTTTCAGATAACACCAATGACTACAGAGATACCATAATCACTGAAATGCATAATAACAAAGAGGTCACATGTTGCTGAAAACGGACACACTAGCATCCTTCCTGTTGTTACGGAACTGCATCAGGTTTGTTGAGCCGAGTTCTGAAATGCAGATTTAACCTCCACCTGTACTACCTACCCTTATCGCAAAGAGCGGGAATAAAATAACAATCCAGATAATACAAATGTGTAGAAATTTCCAAAATGTGTTACATCTTCTTAAAAACCATATCTAGAAATTTTAGGCTAATTGCATTGCATTTTCAGGGGTTTGGGATTGCTGCTGTAGACCGCGGCAGCCTACTGACCTGAAAGTTCCTAGAGAGACAGGAGAACTTGATTTCTCCCCTGAATACTTCAAGGCCTCAGTATACAGGTAAGTGACACAACCCAATATAGCTATGGTCAAAAGAGATGTGACACTTCCATCTAATTTCCTTACATAGCACTTAATTTTAAAGGAATCATCTTGCATATTTACAACAATTTATAATTTATAATAGACAAGCAAAAACTAACTGCCAAGCATTTTCTCAAAAAAGACTGTCAAATTTTCTTTTTGCCAAACTGTCAAGCTGTGTTTCAGAGCCAGGTTATAAGAATGCTCCGTTATATTTGGAGTGTATAAATCTGAAAACATCTACATTTCTCTGGACTGGAAAAATAAGGAATGCAAATTTACAGAGTGAGAACAAAAGCAGGAACTGAACAAGGATAAAACAGTATGTTCAAACTAGGGGATGCTAAACTCTTTCTAGAAGCCAAGCTGCCAGTAGCTAACCCATGAAAGGGCAGCAATGTTGACCAGGCCTCTAATCCTAGCAAGAGACACACCCAGGATACTGGACAGAAATAGTTTCTTTTTCCCACTCATTAGCTCCCAAGACAAAGAGGACTTTGTCACTTACTGCTCTCTGAGGTTGGATGTCACACATGGACTCATGGGCAAGGAAACAAGCTGGTGGAGGGTTTCCGAGGTCAAATATATTTGTAAAGACTGGTTGGTCTAATCACAAATTATTTTACTATACTTTAGCACAGGCCAGTTGAATATGGACAACTGGAGTTCCAACGCAAGGGTTTAAGCTGGGTAACAACTTTGAATTATGGTATTCCACAACACCAGTTCTCAAATTTTGACATGAATAAAAATTACTTTAAAATTTTATTTTTAAAACACAAGTGTACATTTTTTAAATGCTCAACACCACAAACCATTGAGAATGCAAATCAAAATCACATTGAGATACCATTTTGTATACACTAAGATAGCTAAAATTAAAAACAAACAAATAAATTATAACAAGTGTTGGCAAGAATGTGGAGAAATTGGATTGTAAAATGGTGCAATCATTATCTGGAGAACAGTATGGTAGTGCCTCAAAATGTTAAATACACAGTTACCATATTACCCAGCAATTTCACTCTTGGATATATACCTGTAATAGTTTGCTAAGGTTGTCATAACAAAATACCATAGACTAGGTAGCTTAAACAACAGAAATTTATTTTTGCATAATTCTGGAGTCTAGAAGTCCAAGATCAAGGTCAATCAGGGCCAGTTTCTCCTGAAGTCACTTTCCTTGACTTGCAGATGTGCACGTCTGGTATCTCTCTTTGTGTCATGATCTCATCTCATCAGCCCACCTGTCATGCTGGATTCAGGTTCATCCTAATAGCTTCATTTAACCTAATCATCTCTTTAAATCTTATCACCAAATGTAGTCATGTTCTGAGGTATTGGGGAGGTTAGGGATTGAACATATGAATTTGAGGGGGGCATAATTTAGCCTATAAAAATATCCAAGAGAATTGAAAACATATGTCCACACAAAATCTATAAATTATTGTTCACATTAGCTTTATTCAAAATGGCCAAAAGTGGAGACAAACCAAATGTCTATCAACTGATAAATGAATAAATAAAATATACAATAGTTATACAATGGATTACTATTAAGCAATAAAAAGAAATAAAGTACAGAATTATAATTCAATGTGGACGAACTTTGATATCATTATGCTACTTGAAAGGAAACAGTCACAAAAGGCCACATATATTGTATTATTTCATATACATAAAATATCCAAAATAGGTGAATCCATAAAAACAAATGGTAGATTGATGATTGTCATGAGCTAGAGGTAGGGAGCATGAAATGTGATTACTAATCGATTTAGGGTTTCTTTTGGGTGTAATGAAAAATATTCTAAAATTAGTTACTGGTGATGGTTAGATAAGGGTACATTTTATGGAATTGAAATTATATTTTTAAAAATCTGTTATTCAAGTTAAAAATCACAGATTTAGTCTGGACCCCAAATACAGAGATTCTGATTCAGAATTCTGGAGAGGGCGTAGAAGTCTGCATTTTTATCATATATCTTCTCACCCTTGAGGGTTCTGTTGAACTTTGAGAAATAATAAGCTAAATGCTTTGTGATGTGGATTTCTGGAAGCTACTTTGATTAAGAGATTAGAAAGTTTTGTAAAAGGCTGGCATTAGAACACCTAGACTAAGTTCTCTCTGCTGCTGCAAGATACTGCTTACCCTGGAGGCAAGGAAGAGCTCACCCAGTGTAGAGAAAAAGCTGAGCTGTAAAACTTTGACCTTGGGCATGGAAAGGAAGAAGACTCTCCCACAATGACACAAACGATCTTTTGCATCTTTAATACCCTGGGAAGATGAAGATGCAATTAGAGACAACCAAATCAAGTGTTCACTCACTGAGTACTTAAGTATAAAACTAAATGCACATAGTTTGAATAATAAAGAACTTTGCACTGGGGAAGAATATTTACTTTTACTTTTTCAGTTTCAACTCTGAGACAACTGGAGGTAAAACAAAAATTACTACAGTCTTAGAGTAATAGAAAATTTACTTTAGAAGATAAAATGGCCTGGATTTTATTAGCTATTATTTGATTATTTTAATCATTATTGAAATAACTTTCAGGCAGGATGCCAAATTTTGCATTAGAGTTAGAGTTAAAATAAGATACATGATACAGAATTCTGTACCTCTTTCTATAAAGAGTATAAAGAATGTAAGGCCTGAGTAGACTCTACAAAAGGTCATGATCAAGATTCTTCCCAACATGTGTGCTGGACTCCAAGTTAATAAGAGAATGATCCAATTATATGACCTTAAAATATCATAATGCAAAAAGCAGGCAAACAGTACCAATGAAGTCAATTCACAAGAGACTTTTCCCAATTTTCAACAAATACACACATACACACACACACACACACACACACACCACACACACACTAAAGTTGTAGAAAGTGTGATAGCCAATTTGCAGGACGACTCTCAGAGACCCTTCTGGTCTTCACACAAGTGTGTAGTCAATCCCTTCCCACACTGACCAATAGAATGAAGCAAAAGTGATGATACATTATTTCCAAAATTAGATTATAAAAGACACCACAACTTCCATCTTGGGCACTCTCTTTTTCTCTTGTATCACATAGTCAGGGTAAAGCTAGCCATGCCATCAGTAACAGTGAAAGACTCATGTGGGGAAAAAACGGGGCCTCTTGCCAACAGTCATCTTACAAGTGGGTTCTCTCAGATGACTACATTCCCAGTTTGGAAGCAGCCACATGAATGATCCTGAAGCAGAATCACTCAGTTAAGTCACTCTCAGATTCCTGACTCTCAGAAACTGTACAAAATAAATACTCACTTGCTATGTCCTGGGACAAATGAGTTCTGAGATAATTTTTTTAAACTTAATCTTTTGAGCAGTTTCAAATTAACAAATTGAGAGGAAGGTACAGAAATATCCCGTAAACTCTTTCCCCCTGCATGTGCACAGCCTCCTCCTCCATTATCAATATCCTCTACCCTAGTCGTGCATTTTTTGCAATTGGGGAACCTACATTGGCACATCATTATCACTCAATTGGAATAATTTTTACATAGCAAAAGGTAACTCGTATAGAAAGTTACTACTGGTTTTCATATTATATTGTTTTAATCAATGGTTGGCACCAAATACCTATTGTCTGCCAAAGAGACAACAAAGTATATGAAACAAGCAACTAATAGTATTAATGGAAAAGTGAAGCCACCATCATGGGGAGTGAGAATAACATGGTGAGAAGAGGTTGGAGTCAGGAAGATCTGATTCAATTCAGGCTACTCCTCTTTCTTGGCATGTGACCTTGGCCAAGTTTCTTAAGCTCTCCTACCCATCAACTAAGGACAATGCCTTCCTCATGGGGCTTTTGGGGAAGTTTAAATAAATGATCATATATGTGAAGCATCAGCACACATAAAGTGCTCAAAAAATATTTATTTCTCCCTCATCCTTCTTAATTCTTGGAATTGCAGTTTTGGACATGAGTGATTACATAATAGTCACTTTTTCTTCTAGAAAAAGTTTTCCTAAGTAGACATCATAAAATAAACCAATCTTGCCTAATATTTTATGGGAAAAATAAACTTGACTTATAGGTATATCATTTGAATTTTGTAAGACTAACTGGATCCTATGACTAACTTGGGATACATATAATCATTCCTCGATCACATGTAAGTGGCAGAAATAAATACCATTGAAATTTCCTCCTTATAATATAACCTCCCTTCTCTAGTTCCATCTTCAGAGATGACCAAATTTAAAGTGACATTATAGAAGCTTGTCAATTTAATGAGGTCCCACTTGTCTAATTATCTCTTATGGCCTGTGGGTTTTGGGTTTTGTTCAGGAATTGGATGCCAGTTCCAATTTCCATGAGGGCATGTCCTTCATTTTCTAAGGTTCTTATGGTTTGAGGTTTTACATTTAGGTCTCTGATCCATTTGGAGTTAATTTTTGTGTATGGGGATAGATAAGGGTCCTGTTTCAATCTTCTGCATGTGGTCAACCAGTTTTCCCAGCACCGTTTACTGAATAGGTTCTCCTCTTCCCAGTGGTAGGTGGTGGCGGCTCTGTCGAAGATGAGTTGGTTGAGAAATTGAGGTTTTGCTTCTGGAATCTCAATTCTATCCCATTGATCTATATGCCTGTTCCTATACCAATACCAAGGTGTTTTGATGATTGTAGCTTTATAGTAAAGTTTGAAGTCTGGTGATGTGATACCACCTGCTTTGTTTTGGTTTGGTTTTTTTTGGCTGAGGATTGTTCTGGCTATTCTTGGTCGTTTGTGTTTCCATATGAATTCCTGTGTTGTTTTTTCTAGGTCTGAGAAGAATGTTGCCGGTAATTTGATAGGTATTGCATTGAATCTGTAGATTGCCTTAGGTAAGATGGACATCTTCATAATGTTGATTCTTCCAATCCATGAGCATGGGATATTTTTCCACTTGTTTGTGTCATCTTTGATTTCTTTGAGCAGAGTTTTGTAGTTTTCATTGTAAAGGTCTTTTGCATCTCGGGTTAAGAAGATGCCAAGGTATTTCATTTTTTTTGTGGCTATTGTGAATGGAATTGTGCTTTTTATTTGGGTTTCTATTTGTTTATTATTGGTATAAAGAAATGCAATTGTCTTTTGCACATTTATTTTATATCCTGAGACTTTGCCAAAGGCCTTTATCAGTGTAAGGAAGAAACCATCAAGAGAGCAAGGAGACAGCCTACAGACTGGGAAAAAGTATTTGCCAACTCCAGGTCTGACAAAGGCTTAACATCTTGGATCTACAAGGAAGTCAAATGTGCTGAAAGAAAAAAACAAACAATCCCATTATAAAATGGGTAAAAGATGTGAACAGACACTTCACAAAGGAAGACATCCGAGCAGCCAACAGACACATGAAAAAATGTTCAACCTCACTAATCATCAGGGAGATGCAAATCAAAACCACACTGAGATACTACCTAACTCCAGTCAGAATGGCAATTATCAATAACTCAAAAAATAACAGTTGCTGGAGAGAGTGTGGTGAAAAGGGAACACTTCTACCTGTTGGTGGGAGTGTAAACTAGTGCAACCTCTGTGGAAAGCAGTGTGGTGATTCCTAAAAGCTCTAAATATCAACCTCCCATGTGACCCTGCAATCCCCCTACTGGGAATATACCCTGAAGAACTCAAATCACTCTATCAAAAAGATACCTGCACACGTATGTTTATCACAGCATTGTTCACAATAGCAAGAACCTGGAACCAACCATGCTGTCCATGAAAAGAGGATTGGATTTTTAAAATGTGGTACATATACACGATGGAATACTATGCAGTCATAAAAAGAACAAAATCATGGATTTCGCAGCAGCCTGGATGGAACTAGAGTCTATAATACTGAGTGACCTCTCAGAGAAAGAAAGATCTGAGTATCACATGTTCTCACTCATATAGTGGACCTTGATCATCCAACGTATTACCATAAGAAAATGACTGACAGTGGTGGGAAACTATGGGGGGAAAGGGAGATGGGACTAATGGTAGTAAACATCTGTCTGGGGACAGGGAGACACCTCTTATCAACAAGGGTGCCTGAACGAAGCATATTTGTATATCTAACCCTTAATTGTATCCCACAATATTATAATAAAAAATATTGATTTTAAAAATAAATAAATAAATAAAGTGACATTATATTTCACACACTGAAATACAGACATCACCTTGGGTAATATTTAAGGAAGTTATATCCCAATCTTATAATCAACAAGTTCTGCCCTTTCCTATACAGAGAATAAAACAGAATTCAGTAGAAGTTTAGAAAGTCATAGTAAAGTCACAGCTGAAGCAGTTGAAGAGATGGCAAAGCAAGTCTTCTTTAGAGAAATGTTTTGAAGAAATTACCTCTTGAAGCATATTTCTTAGGTCTTAAAACTCTGTAGATCCTCATTAAATGGAGGAAGAAATAAAAAATGATCAACCTTCCAGTTTTCCAAGATTCCCAGTGAAAATTCTCTGGGTAGTTGGTTTCTCCCACGCACCTGCATTGTCTGTCTGTGCTTCCATTTGTAAGCATAGGCCACTCTATAATCCATCCAACCTCAGTGACAGACAGGTGCCATCTGCCTCTCCAGCTTCCTGATTCACCTCATGACACATCGAATGCTGCTGAGGTGATGAAGATTCCAACGGCACAATAGGACCCAAGCTTATTAAAAACCCATCTGTTAAGCCAGACATTCGCCTCAACTGAATGCGAGAACAGGATGATAAAGGCCTAGCAGAGCAGATCTATACACCAGTAAGCAGACTGACTTGATAGTACTGATAAAGGTTACAAGAATGTTAGTTTATTTATCTATTTATTTGATTGTTTATTTATTTATTAAGCTTAGAAACAAATACAAATAATCTGCCTAATATTAATTTGTTATAATCACAAACTCCTGTTATAGCCACATCATTTGCACTTTGCCTCCAGTCTTTGCTCAGATATCACCTTATCATTGCTTCTTTCCAAAAACACCTTATTTAAAATTATATGTCGAGAAACAAGGAAGGTTCTCCTGGAGAAGAAGCAGTGGGGAGTGGCTGTCACCCAACACCTGGGCTCAATGCCACCGCCTCCAGTGCCAGGCTAGACTTCAAGGCCCTGCCAGTGGGACATAGGATCCAGAGACTGTGGTATTTTCTGGGGAGGGAACTGTTTCTTGACCCCATGTGTGGCAGGAACAGCAGTCTGTAGAGGAACTGAGCAGCCAGTCTAAAGCCTAGGCAGAGAGTGCTCCAGGGTGGCCTTTGCAGAACAGCAGGCCTGCGTCTTAAGACCAGGGGTGATCTCTGCATTGTTTTGGGGCTGCTCTTCACAAACCAAGAGAGAATAGCTCCCAGTGCACAAAGCAGATGTGAAACACCAGAGGATCCACTCCCCCGCTCTGGGCCTGCTGCTGGGTGATAGATGAATACAGTGAATCTGGAAAAGAAGACTGGTGAGTGAGTGCTAGCTGATTCCTCCCCATCCCCAGCAACAAGTAAAAGAAAGCAGGAGGGTAGGGTAGAGAGAGGTCAAAGGACTCATTCTTCCTCTGTGAACTAGATTCTGTGGGAGCTGTGACCATGCTGGGAGAGGAAGGGACGGAGAGAGTCCTGGAGACACTGAGTCAAGTCACCCCCTACCTCTCTATGGGCAGGCACTGACTATCATTTGCAGGCGGCATGGAATAACAATTCTAACATCTCAAGTTTCAACAGCTAAGAGGAAATCTGCAGTAACAAATCTGCACTTGCAGAACCTGACACAAGAAGGAACTCCCCCTCAAAGAAATATACCAAAGCTGAAAAATCTCTACCAGCAGATTTTTTTTGTCTTTGTTTTTTATTTTTCCCTCTGCTTTTTTTTGTTTTATTTGTTTTATCTTTTCTTTCCCCTTTTTTCTCTTTGTTCTCTCTTTGTTTTTTTTTTCTCTTTTTTTTTCTCTCCCTTTTTAATGCCCTCCTTCTTTCTCTTTTCTCCCTTATACTCTATCTTGGACTCAGGGTCTACACAAGCATACCCATTTTAAGTCATCTCGTGTAGAGATGGAGAGCAAGTCTTAGGTGACCCATTCATCAGACAACAACCATTGTGACCCATCAGTATGTTCTGAATCCTTGTGGTCCCTCTCCCACCCCTTAGTAAGTGTTCAAAATTATAAAGAGATAGCACAACACCCCACTCCCAATCCTATTTCATAATTGAACAAACCCAGAGGCCCAGCTCAGGAAAGAACAGAAGGTAGAGCAAACATCAGAAGTGGTTGCTTCTCTGTTTCCCACTGAGCAGTGGAATTAAAAAGAAAGATCCGAGAACTCCCACAAATAAGGAAAAACCAACAACAAATCACAGGTAACCTCTATAGTCCCTATAAAGAGCAGTGGCTGAAAGAACAACTACTGGAGCATATACAATAGCTATCAACAAGTATGACTATACCCAGAAGGTACTTACAGAGATCCGAGAATTGATGGACAGAATGAATAAATATCAAGAAGTCTAAGGACTAAAACTAAATGAAATTGCATTGGAGCTGGACAGACTCAAGAAAGTGTATTCAGAATAATGGAAATAAAGAACTCAATCCAAGAAATAAATAACAAACTGGCAAGCATAGGAAACAAAATTGTCCAAGCAGAAGAAAGAATCTCAGAACTGGAAGACCAAAATATGGAATTAGCCCAATCTATTAAAAAATATAGGGAAAAAAACACAAAAAGAAAGAAGAAACTCACCAAGAGATGTGCAATTTTATCAAGAAGTCAAACCTACATTTGATCAGTATCCCTGAAGTAGAAAGAGAAAAGGAAAACACCTTAGAACAAACATTCCATGAGAACGTTCAAGAACACTTTCCTTATCTTGCCAGAGAGATGACTATACAAACACAATAGATTCAGAGAACCCCCGCAAGACATCTTATGAGCAGACCAACCCCTAGACACATAGTAATTTGCCTACATAAAGTAAGTATAAAAGAAAAAATTCTAAAGGATGCAAGAGAAAAAGATCAGACTACCTACTAGAGAAGAACAATCATAATCATACCAGACTTACCTGCAGAAGCACTACATGCCAGAAGGGATTGGACTCCAATCTTTAATCTTCTCAAAGATAAACAATTTCAGCCAAGAATTTCCTACCTAGCCAAGCTACGCTTCATCAGCAATAGAGAATTAAAATCCTTGCCAGACATCTAATCCCTAAGAGAATATGCTGCTTCCAGACCAGCTCTCCAGGAGACACTTAAAAAGATGCTGTGCACAGAAGAAAAAAAGAAACAAAAGAAAGACCATACACTGCACAAAATCACAAACAAACACAAAACCAACAGGGCACACAGCATACATGCAAAAATCAAGGCACACACATATAATAATGCAAAAGTAAACAGAAAACAAAACAGTCTTATAACAGCTTTATGACAGGGACAAATCCTCATGCTTCGATAATCAGCCCGAACATGAATGGACTATATACACCACTGAAAAGATGGCAAACTGGATAAAATAGCACAACCCAACAATATGCTACCTCCAGAAAGCATGCTTCACAACAAAGAGCACCCACAGACTTAAAGTTAGAAGATGGAAAGTAAACTTTCAATTGAATGGAAAATAAAGGCAAGCATAATGATTTTAGTATCAGACAAAACAACTTTCAGGCTATCAAAAATTTTAAAAGATACAGAAGGACACTATATGATGATAAAAGGCTCAATTCTTCAACAAGAAATATCCATCCTAAACAAATATGCACCCAAGACAGGAGTACCATCTTTTATTAAGCAGCTACTGAGTAAACTAAAAAAGGACATTGATTCTAACACTATCATAACTGGAGAATTAAATACCCCACTAACAACCTTAGAGAGATCATCAAGGAAAATATCAATAAAGAGATCTAGAACCTCAACTTCACAGTTAACAAAAGGGACTTAACAGATACCCACAGAACACTCCACTCAACATTTTACTCATCACCACATGGAACATACCCCAAGATTGACCACATCATGGGCCATAAATAAAATATGAACAAATTCTGTGAGATCAAAGTACTACCATATATTTTCTCAGACCACGGTGGAATAAGAATAAAATATTGACACCAACAAAAGTTCCCCAAAGCACAGAAAGACATGGACACTAAACAGCATAATGCTGAACAACCTCTGGGACAACACAGAAATCAAAACAGAAATTAAAAGATTTTTGGAAATAAATGAAAACAAAGACACATCTTACCAAAGCCTGGGGGACACCATCAAACCAGTACTAAGAAGGGGATTTATAACTTTACACACAGATATCAAACAAATAGAAAGTTTACACGTTAACAACCTAAACCAATCATCTGAGGGAACTGGAAAGGAAAGACCACCAAAATCTTAACTTCAGCAGAAGAATCCAGATCACCAAAGAAGAAGCTCAAATCAGGACATAGAAGACAAAAATATCATAGAAAAATTAACAAAATAAAAAGTTGGTTTCTTGAAAGGATAAACAAAACTGATGAATCCATGTCTAAATGACCAAGAAAAAAAGAGAAAAAGTCAAAATAAACACAATTAGAAATGCAAAAGTTCAAGTCACAAGTTACTCCAAAGAAATGCAAAGGATTGTCAGAGATTACTACACACACCTGTATGAAAACAAACTCAAAAACCTAAATGAGATGGAGGACTTTCTGACATCATACAACATCCCAAGGTTAGAATAAGAAGAAATTGAGAAACTAAATAGAGTAATAAAAACACAGGAAACTGACTTGGTCATAAGTAAACTATCTACCAAGAATGTCCTGGACCAGATGACTTTTCAGCAGAATTCCACAAAACATGCAAGGAGGAGTTGATACCAAACTTATTGGAAGTATTCCAGTCAATTGAAAAAAAAAAAAAATGGAGCTCTCCACAAATAATTTTATGAAGCTAACATCACACTGATACCTAAACCAGGTAAAGACCCAACAAAGAAAGAAAACTACAGGCAATATCCCTGACGAAAATAGATGCAAAAATTCTCAACAAGATTTTAGCAAATCGAATTCAATAACACATCTCAAAAATTATCCACCATGACCAAATAAGCTTCATCCCTGGGATGCAGGGCTGATTCAAAATCCGCAAGACCATAAATGTAATTTAATGCATCAACAGATGTAAAAACAAGAATCACAGGATTATATCCTTAGACGCAGAATAGACTTTTGACAAAACCCAGCATCCCTTCTTGACAAAAACCCTCAAGCACCTAGGCATAGAGGGACACACTTCAAAATAGCAAGAGCCATCTACAACAAACCTACAACCAACATACTGCTAAACAGACAGAAATTGGAAGTGTTTCCCCTGCAAACTGGAATAAGACAAGGCTTCCCACTCTCACTACTCCTGTTAAACATAGTGTTGGAAGTTCTAGCTAGAGCAGTCAGATAAGAGAAGGTAATCAGGGGTATTCAAATAGAAAAAGAGGAAATTGAGTTATCCTTCTTTGCTGATGATATGATTCTATACCTTAAAACCCCAAAAGAATCTGTCAAAAACCTCCTTGCACTGATAAAGGACTTTGGCAAAGTCTCAAGGCACAAAATCAATGTGCAGAAGACTGTCATATTTTTAAACATCACCTATAGGCAGAGAATCAAAAAAAGTAAAATTCCATTCACAATAGCCACCAAAAAAAATGAAATACCTTGGCATCTTCCTAACCAGAGAAGTGAAAGACTATTACAATGAAAACTACAAAGCACTGCACAAGGAAATCAAAGAAGACACAAACAAATGGAGAAATATTTCATGCTCATGGATTGGAAGAATCAACATTATTAAGCTATACATCCTAACCAAGGCAATCTACAGATTTAATGTAAGACCCACTAAATTACCAACATCATTCTTCTCAGAGTTATAAATGACAAAACAGAAATTCATATGGAAACATAAATGACCTCAAATAGCCAAAACGAACCTCAGCAAAAGAAACAAAGTGGGCGGTATCAGACTTCTAGACTTTAAACTTTATTACAAGGCTACAATAATCAAAACAGCCTGGTATTGGTACAAGAACAGCCACATAGACCAATGGAACAGGATAGGATTCCAGAAGAAAAACTTCAGTTTCTCAACAAACTCACTTTCAACAAAGCCTCCAACAACCACTGGGGAGAGGAGAACTTATTCAGTAAATGGCACTGGGAAAATTGGCTGACCACATGCAGTAGAACGAATGAGGACACCTTTCTATCACTTTACACAAAAATCAACTCCAAATAGATCAAAGACCTAAATGTAAAACCTCAAAATATAGGAATCTTAGAAAATGCAGGAGACATCTTTACAGAAATTGGAATAGGTAGCCAATTCCAGATCAAAACCCCAGATGCCCATGCCATAAGAGACAAGACAGACAAGTGAGACTTCATCAAACTCAAAAGCTTCCACAAAGCTAAATAAACCATCAAGAGAGTGGGGAGGCAGCCCACAGAATGGGAAAAAATATTTGCCAACTGTATATCTGACCAAGGCCTAATATCCAGGATCTACAAGGAACTCCAATATGCTGAAAGAAAAAAACAAACAGCCCTATTAAAAAGTGGGCAAAAGAGCTAGATGTGGTGACTCACGCCTGTAATCCCAACACTTTGGGAGGTGGAGGTGAGAGGATTGCCTGAACCCGCAGGTTTGAGACCAGCCTGGGCAACATGGCGAGACCACATCTCTACAATAAATTAAAAAATTAGCTGGGTATGGTGGTGCATATGTATAGTTCCTGTTACTTGGAAGACTGAGGTGGAAGGATCATCTGAGCCCCAGCAGGTCAAGTCTGTAGTGGCCATGAGCAGTGTGCCAATGCACTCCAGCCTAGGTGACAAAATGAGACTCCTACTCAAAAATAAAATAAAATAAAAATTAAAAATGAGCAAAAGATATGAATAGACACTTCTCAAAATAATACATATGAGCAGACAACAGATACATGAAAAAGTGTTCAACCTCACTAATCATCAAAGAAATGCAAATTAAAACCACGCTGAGATACCACCTAACTCCCATCAGTATGGTCATCTTTAATAACTCAAAACCAACAGATGATGGTGAGGATGCAGAGAAAAGGGAACACTTCTACACTGTTGGTGGGAATGTAAATTAGTACAACTTCTGTGGAAAACAGTGTAATAATTTCTAAAAGATCTAGAAATCAACCTTACATACAACCCAGCAACCCCCCTTCTTGGAATACACCTGAAGGAACTCAAATCATTCTACAAAAAAGATACCTGCACACACATGTTTATTGCAGCACTATTCACAATAGCAAAAGCATACAACCAACCATGCTATCCATTGAAAGTGCCCTGGATTTAAAAAAAAAAGTCATATGTATATACGATGGAATATTATGCAGTCAAAAAGAAGGACAAAATTATGGACTTCACGGAAACCTGGATAGATTTAGTCTATCACACTCAGTGATCTATCTTAGAAACAAAGGACTGAGTACCACATATTCTCACTCACAAGTGGATCTTGAACATTTATCATAATACTATAAGAAAGGAATTGGCAGTAGCCGGACACTGCCAGGGGAAGGTGGGTGGGGGCACATAATTTCAATAAGGGTACATTATCCCAAACCAGGCAAAATGAGGACAAATGGGAGGCCCAAACTTCACCTGTACGATGACCACTTATTGTACCCCACGTTTTAAATATAAAAAAATTATAAGCCTCTACTCCTCGAACACCTTGTACTTCTTCCCTCCTTTATTGTATTCCATAATACTTATCACCATATAATGTACAATCTAAATTACTAATATGTTTGTTTAATGTTTTGCTCACTCCAGTAAAATGTAAAGTCCATGAAAATGTATCACCAGTAGCTAAGACAATACCTAATGCATGATACCTAATACAAAATATTTGCTAAATGACCACTATTTTGTTCTCTAATCTTCACTTAAAAATACATTGTCAGCCGGGCTCGGTGGCTCAGCCTGTAATCCCGCGCCTTTGGGAGGCTGAGGTGAGTGGATTGCCTGAGCCAGCGGGTTCGATACCCACCTGGGCAGCGAGACTTCATCTCTACAATTAATCAAAAAATCAGCCGGGCGTGGTAGCGCGCACCTGTAATCCCTGCTACTCGGAAGGCTGAGGCGGGAGGATCGTCAGAGCCCAGCAGGTCGAGGCTGCGGTGGCCGGGAGCATCCCGGCCACTGCACTCCAGTCTGGGTGACAATGAGACTCCAACTCAAAAAAATTTAAAAAAAAAATACATTGTCTCAAAGTTTTATTTCCATCTCCAAACTAATGACATTGCCCTCCCCCTACACATAAGAGAGCTTTCCCAGTGTTAAACCCAGAGGAAAATTACAAGAAATATTTTAAAATATTGATTAATTGATGAATCGTTGACTCCACTAAAGATACATGAAAGAATGTAGGGGGGAGAAAAGAAGTCTATCGCTTGGGTGAAAAATATCAAAATATTGTTATTCATGTGTTCACTGGACAAATATTTATTAAGAGACTTCCATGCTATCTTTACTTTCATAAATGGCTTCACCGCTGTGAGAGATTGCATAGTGCAAATATGTACACGCAATGTAGTCACTTTGGTACACTGCTGGAATTCATGATTTTGCTTTTGAACACTTTTCCTAAAGCAATAAAATATAAGTTTAAACATATAATGAGCTGTCTGAGGGTCTGACAATTATATATTCAATTCTCTTTAATCAGCTGCTTAGCAAATGGCAGATAACCCTTTTGAATTACAGAAGGAATTTTTAGGACTCTATTTGAAATGCAGAAATAGTTTAAAAGTTTGATAGCAAGGAATGGGCTGATGGCTTATATGAGGGAAAGAGAGATAAGGGGAAAATGGAGCTTGACTTTAAAATTGGACCCAGAAAGGAAAGGTTGGGATGAGATAATGACAGAAGAGTTGCTGGGATCCAACCTCAATGAGGCTTAGACTCCCTATGAACCACCTCAGGAATACAGCCATTCTGATTTTTCTTGAGATGCCATTTAGCTATTTATTTGCTAGTGTATTAAGTGGTCTATCATTAACTTACAAGAACTGGCCCAGATTTCAGAAGGTGCCTATGGACTTAGCGAGCAGCGCCTCAAGCACTGGAGAAATCTGGTTTGTGGTGTGAAATGGAAGACCCTATGAAATGGAAGTACCCTATGGTTGTGCATATGTAGCAAAAGTATTTTTGGGAGTTAAAGTTTACCTGAAGCCATGAGAGTATCCCCAGGAATATAGAGGTGGTGAATCAGAAAATTAAGGTTCCGAACTTCAGAGAGCTGACATTTGAGAGGGAGAGGCAGACAGGAAGCAAAAAACTAAATTAAATTAAATTTTTTAAAAATTACAAGTTAAGATATCTACAGACAGTGATAAGTGCTGTGAAATAAACATACAGAGAAAAAGAGAATAAGGGAGAGGCCACTCTGAGGAGGACACTGAGGATCTGGCATTGAAGTTGTGACTCGAAGGACAAACTAGTCATGCAAAGAACTGCAGAAAAAAAAAGTCCAAGCAGAGAGACAGTAAATACAAGGCCTGGAGTTAGGAAAGGGCTTGTTGTGCTCTGTAACAGAGGATGCCAGAATTGCTTGACTGAGGGAGTTGTATGAGCTGAGATATGAGGGGTACACAAGAGCTAGTTAACATAGAGGAATGTGGGTCAGTTGAAGAAGCTGGGATTTTAAATGCAATTGGGTATAACCTTTTTCTTCTATTTCTATTTAAGGTCATGTGTCAAGTAGGATCATTTGGAAAACATTCATCTACAAACACTTAGGAATGCTGGATAAAATGGAAAAAAAAATTTTTTTCAAAAGCTAAGTGCAGATCTAAGCTTATTTTTGTAAAAAAGAAAAAAGGCGTGGAAGGGGCAGGGAAGATTCCAGTGTCAGTGAGGGAAAGGGTGGATATTGACTGAGAAGGAGCATAGGGAACATTCTAGATACTGGAAATGTTGCAAATTTTGATCTGAGAGGTTAAATGAGTATGTATTTATATAAAAATTAACTAAGTTGTACACTTATGATTTGTGCACTTCCTATTTATGTATTATACATCAATAGAATTTTTTAAAATAAATCTGAGCAGCCAGGGAGGAAAAACAAAAGAATTGGAAGCACAGTAGATTTCTCAATTTCAAAAGCAAAGGCATAATGTTTCAATGTGCTAAAAGAAATAACTCAGTCTAGAGATCTGTACCCTATTAAACCATCATTCATAAAAATGGGAAAAATAAAAACATTTTAAAACAAAGACTGAAGAAAGTATCCCTCACGTATTATCACTCTAGATATACTTAAAGAAATAGTATTGAACTTAGTAGAGAGGAGTGAGAAGCAAGAAATGACCAGTGAAGATATGTTGTAAACACCACTGATCTGCAGTCGATGGACCACAAAATTGGAAAACCGCAAAAGTGGGGGTCACCAAATTAGAAGATTGGTAAGGTTTTTTGGTTTGGATTTTTAGATATGAATTCTCTGTATCTTTGTCTTCTCAGCTATAGAATGGAAGTCATAGTAGTACCTTATGCATATTGTAAAGATTAAATGTTCTCTCTGTGTATGTAAGTGTGTCCTTGGAGCAAGTGCCCTGGTGGTGAGGGCTGGGCTACTGTTATTACATTTTGTGTGTATGAGTCCTTGCTTGCTCTGTGAGCTATCAAAGGTCCTTCTTTCTGAAGCGTCCGACTCTTTTCCCCTATACATCAACAATATCTTATTTTTTTAAGACTTCTAGATGATCATGAAGCTATTTTTAAAAGAGTAATAGAAATCCACTCGGGGGGGTTCAAAAAGAAGAGTAGGAGAATCTGCTTTGTATTTGTAAATGTTTACTGTGGCTATTGTACAGAGAAAAAGTTGGTGGGGAAAAATGCAAACCAGAAAGCCAGTTATAATGTATTTCAATAGAACAAATAGAAACTGATAAAGTTCTAGACCAAGCATAAATTATTTTGGGGAAAAATTTATTTAAAAAATAACAAAAACAACAGAAAGTATACATTAGAGTGTAAAACCTAGTACCAAGGAATACTGGAAACATTGCAGCATTAAATTATATCTAGATTCTCAAAGTCAGAAAATGCAACTTTGAAAACTGCCTTTAATATTATAAGAAAAAGATCGGCAGTAGTAAGACACTGCCAGGGGAGAGGTGCGCACACTTCATCAATAAGGGTACCTGATCTCAAACCAGGCGAAGTCAGGCCCAAACTTCACCTGTACAATGACCATTGGTACACCTAATCCTGAATTGTACCCTACATCTTTAAAATAAATAAATAAATAATTTTTAAAAGCCAGGCTGGTAGCTCAGCCTGTAATCCCGCGCCTTTGGGAGGCTGAAGTCAGTGGATTGCCTGAGCCCGCGGGTTCGAGATCCGCCTGGCAGCCAGACCTCATCTCTACAAAAAATCAAAAAATCAGCCGGGCCTGGTAGCGCACACCTGTAGTTCCGCCTATTCGGAAGGCTGAGGCGGAAGGATCGCCGGAACCCCCGGGGTCGAGGCTGCGGTGGCCGGGAGCGGCCTTTGCACTCCAGTCTGTGCGACAGAGTGAGACTCCAACTCAAAAATAATAATAATAATAATAATAATTTTTAAAATAAAAATTCAAGCACACAAAAAATTGTCTTTTATTGTATTCTGATATTAACTTTAATTTATGCAATATTTTTAGTAACCACAGATTTCCACCCAAACTTATCTCCAGCTATACAATTTTGTACTGTACAATTCTCACTCCCTTGTCTTCAATCATGCAAATTGCACCTGCCTGAACGTTTGCTCTCTTCCTTCTCTGCAGAAAGCCTTATGCACGTTTCAAAGACTTGATCAGATTTTATCTTCTCTCCAGCTTTTTTGCAGTTGGAATCAATATTTCTTTCCCTCATTTGCCACATGTGTGCTTTGTCTAGATATTAATGGACCTTTTCTTATTTTGGTCTGCCTTGTCTTATAGTTGCCTGCATTATTACTCTCCCTAGCTTATAAAACCCTAAAAATTAAGAAAGATCAAATACTCAATGCACATTTCTCACACCTTTCAGTAGAATGCCTTTTAAAATATTACAGAAACTGAATTTGAAGTGAAAAGGGAATTATCGTCATTGGACTATTTAAATGATGAGATCTCTGTGGGGGGGGCAGGGGAAGAATGGGGTTAGCCATCATGACTGAGGGATTTTGGCACCCAGAAGCTCCATGAGGTTCCTTTGATAGCATTATTCTAAAAATACTCTGATTTCTGAGTATTACTTTATCACAAGAAATACATTCCTACTTCCAAGTACCAGACAAATATAAGTAAAAAAGCTGAAAGCAGAAAATTTTTATTTGCCATCACTTCCTTAGCACTTCAATTTAGGGATGCTATTTTTTTAAGTCTTCTAGATGATCATTAAGTGATTTTAAAAAGAGTAATGGAAATCCACTCAGGGGGTTCAAGAAGAAGAGTAGGAGAATCTGCTTTGTATTTTTTAATGTTTGCTGTGGCTATTGTACAGAGAAAAAGTTGGAGGGCAAAAGTGCAACTAGAAAGCCAGTTAAAATGTACTTCAATTGTTGGTTTGGCATCTATTCCTAATTGTTGTGGTTGTCAAATTTTTGACTCATAAAGCCCTTCATAGAAACTACCATTGTGGATTGGAAAGCATCTATGGAGTAAGGTATCACCTGGGGAAAGCATCTACTTGTAAGATAGTTCACCTCTCTAATCCTCACTTTTCTCTTCTATAAAATGGGAATAATAAGGCTGAAATCACACTGTGGTTGTTAATGAAATGTTGACTGGGGTGACCACAGAACCATCTATGTGGGAAGGTACTCACCAAACGTGTGTCCTCTTTAATGCCCCGCAATCCCACACTCCTCACCAGTGCAAAAACCACGCTTGTTTCCTCATCAAAAGAAAGGGTTGTAATAGGGCCAGGTTAAAGAGCAGACCATTTGTAAGCGCACAAGGTGATGAACTCTAACGTTTAAAATATCTAGGAAAAATGAGCATAATTCTGTACTCCACAAAGTGTAAAAGGCTCTCATTCAATGCATATATTTTCAATTTGAATATCAACAGCTAAATAAAATTTGTTATATGTAACCTCCTGGGGCCTTCAAAGAAGGATGAATTTTGATAATAGGTGGATCTTTTTTTTTCTGAGAACAATTAAAATCTTCACCCTTCTTTTAATGTCAATAAAGTACTTGAAGACAGTAGGAAGTAGTAGATAGTGGCACAAATGCTTGGAGACAGAAGCCAGAAAGGGATAAATTGCTCTGAATAAAAAGAGGGACATATTTGGGACAGGAGAAGATTCAGGGAGAATAAATCAAAAGTGTCAATTGTTGGAGAGAAAGAACAAGCAACAAACAGAACGAAAGCATGAGAGAGAGAGAACACAGAAGGCTGTAGAGTCAAGAAGACAGCCCAGAAAGAAATGAAATATCCAATGGAAATTTCTGGAAATGTTATGTAGTCCAAGATGTGAACAGCTTCCTTATCTCTCCTATGGAATTTGTATTAAGTTATACATTTTCCACTGATGAACTTAGGCATGTACATATGTCATAAGAGGAGGGAGTTTCAAAAAGGCAGAGAAAGTTACCATCAATGTCAAATGCTGCAGTGAGGGCAAGTGAGATCAGAAGAAACATTTTTGTTTCATGGCAAAAAAAGAAAGCAGTCTCAGTAAAGAAATGATGCCTTGAATGACATCACAGATTGACCAAGAAATCAACTTAAAAAGAGAAGTTTATGAGAATCAAAGAAGGGTTTCATCTGAGGCTCTTTTCTCTCATCCTGTGTTTCTTCTTGTTCATCTGTTTCCATGATATCCATTACTTTCTAAATGATGATCTACTACACCAAGTCAACTGCTCTAGTCCAGATACCCTCCTCCCTCCCTTCCTCTCTTCTCTCCTCCTCCTCCTCTTCTTCTTCCTTCTCTCTCTCTCTCTCTCTCTCTCTCTCTCTCTCTCTCTCTCTCCATCCTTTCTTTTTTCTTCTGCAAAGATTAAGGCCAACAGCCTATCAGACATTTCCACTTGCCTGTTCTATGGGAATTCAATTTCACTGCATTCAAAACAGAACTGATTGACTATCTTTCTCCCAAACTGTTCTACCTTTTACTTTCTCTATTTTGGTGTCTACATTAACACCTGAGAATAGCCTAGATTCCTTTCTTTTCCCTACTTTCCACATAAGCCACCAACCAAGCGCTAATGATCCTTGTAACCCCTTGATATTGATTTCATTCATCTTTTTTTTTCATCTTCTATTCAATTAGGAGTTTTTTTTTTAATTAGATCTTCATTATTTCCCACCAGTGCTATTGCCCTGATGTCTTAATTGGTCTCCCTGTCCAGGCTGGCATGCTCTACAACACTACCAGAGTGATCTTTCTAAAACGCAAATCTAATCATGCAAATGTCTTAGATTCAAATTTTTCCTTTACAGTCAATAATTAATGTGGATATAAGATATGAGAAAAATCAATTCACTTCTGTGGTTTAATTTTCCTTCTGCACAAAGATCATTCTGAATGTCTGCAGCAAAAGGATTTCTATAATGATTAATTTGACACTACTTTCTAATAACCTAAGTTTTAAGGATTGTAAATGTCAGAGAGACAAGACTATGTTCTAAAGGCAATTTTAAAGTTTTAACTAGCAGGATACTAAATTATATTTTATGGTATGATATCATCAATGTAAACTGTAGTCAAATCCTAGAAGAAAAGAATCTGAATTATTTTTTCTTTTTTCTTTTTTTTTTTGTTAAGAAACAGGATCTCACTCTGTCCCCAGGCTGAAGTGCAGTGGTACAATCATAGCTTACTGCAGCCCCAAACTTTTGGGCTCCAGGGATCCTCCCACCTCAGTCTCTTGAATAGCTGGAACTTCAGGCATGTGCCACCATGCCCAGCTCATTAAAAACTTGAGAGACAGGATCTCAACTATGTTTCTCAGGCTAGTCTCAAACTCCTGACACCAAGCAATCCTTCCACCTCGGCTTCCCAAAGTACTGGGACTATAGGTGTGAGTCACCATGCCAGGCCAGGAACTGTCTTAATATCATGGCAGGTTTGTCATGGATACTCTTCATTGGCACTATCAACAAAAGTAGGTGGCAATATCTGTAAATAAGGTAAAGAATAGCATGATCTTACTTGTTCATCTCTTTCAGCCTTTCCTTTACCTTGAAATAATTGTCAGGTAGGGGAATGAGGTCATTTGATGGCAGGTCTACAAGCAGAGGTTTTTCTACTTTTTGAGTAAGACTCTAATTGCCTTGGTGGTTCTGTCGTCCTTCAAAGGGGCCGCAAAGAAGAGGGTTCACCTGGCTTTCTCTGCTTCTTATCTAGGGGACCAGCCTCAGTCTTTGTCAAACGTTTGGCTCTGTCTGATGCTTGGGGAAGTCATATACATCTTCTGCCTTTGCATGCAACAGAAGGGAACTGTCTGACTCCAGAATCCATCACACAAGCCACTGTCAGCACCCACTCTTTTTTCCTCCCCATGTCCAGCTAAGTACCTTTCTCTTTACTTAACCCCAAAGTGTTGATGGGTGAGTCAATGTGGCTCTTGTGATTTTGTCTCAGCTGTGAATTCTGGGAGGTGGCTGTCTGCCCGTGAAATCTAAAATTTTGATGGTTATTGTCTCTTAATGCTAGGATTACCGACAACTATTATTTGTTTCATAATATATTTTCTACACTTCCCACAATGGGCATAGAATTCTATTATAATGGAAAGAAAACATTCAACTTTTTAAAAACCTGAGTTATCTGAAGGAAACACTAATATAAAAGAGGATTCTCAATATTTAAAACTGTCACAATTCTGAGGACTGCTGGTCTTGATTACTTACTGAGCCATTACAAGGAATTGGCCCTCTCTTTTTGCTTCTCTCAGAGTCAATGTCCAGGAGGCAGTACCAAGCACAATTCTGAACCACCTCCACTCTACCTGGCTAGGGAGGATGAAAGCTGACAGTTAATTAAAGGAGGTTGCCACATGGCTGACAGGTCCAGATTGTTGGGGATGACAATTGTAGCTCCTATGGGGCCTCAGAATAAAATTTCATATACTAAATCAGGCACTAAATAAAGTGTAGTTTATGTTTGAACTTTAACAAAATTGCTGGGTTAAAATTTAGCCAATGATTTTCTCTACAAATTTTATGCATGCCATCTAGAGAAACTAAAGAATAACCCAAAAAGACATCATTTATAGATTCTTTCTTGGCAGATGGCTTTTCATTAAAGGACTATTTTCTACCTGTCTGTATTTTCAGCTTCTTGGCTCTTTTTTTTTTTCCACAGAGAAAGTTTCTTTTCAATGTTTCTGCCATGCAAGAGAGTAGACCCACACTAATGACAGGGGCACAAGCAGATTTGCATGGT
Organism: Cephalopachus bancanus; assembly: GCA_027257055.1. Taxonomy (NCBI): domain Eukaryota; kingdom Metazoa; phylum Chordata; class Mammalia; order Primates; family Tarsiidae; genus Cephalopachus; species Cephalopachus bancanus. The sequence continues at coordinate 2,345,490 of JAPVLO010000119.1, read as the reverse complement.
TTCATTTTTCTCACTTCACACAGAAAAATCTGCATAAAAACATTTTAAAATATAATCAACTTAGTTAAAGTCATCAGGAAAACTTGGTAGCTGTAAACCCTTTGTTCCCAAGTGGGGTGACTTTGTCTCCAAGAGGACATTTGGTAATGTCTGACGACATTTTTTATTTTATATAACTGAAGGGACCCTGATGATGTCTAGTAAGTAGAGGCCTAGGATGCTGCTAAGCATTTCTCAATGCACAGGACAGCCACCACAACAAAGACTTATCCAGCTCAAATGTCAACCATGGCAAAGTTGAGAAATTGCTAAACAATCTTTAAAAATCTAAATCTAGTTCATGGTCATCAGCTTTCAAGATTAAGAAACAAATTTCTTTCTTTCTTTCTTTCTTTCTTTTTTTTTGTTAGACTCCAAGTCACCCACATTCTCCTACATGTCTGTCCAGTGAAACTCAGGATTCGCTCCAGAAAGTAAGAGAAAGGGTCAATCATACAGTATTTCCAACCTCCCTTCCTAGGACCCAGACAGCAAACCTTTCCTTATCAATAAAATTCAGAAAGTGTTCCTTCTAAATTTCACACACACCTTGTCATCACATTGACTACCATTTTATCACATTATTTATTACTCTATATTTGGCAGAGAGTATTTAACAATCTGAAAGCAGAGAGCAAGAATTAAGTACAATGTAGGCTCCGTGGTTGTGGGAAGCCCCAGAAAGGGGCTTAGATAAAAGAGAAGATAATAAGGCAATCCCCTTGGGTCCCCTACCACTGTGGAAGATTTTCTGTCCTCTCAATAAATCCTGCTTTTTAAAAAGAGAGAGAGAGAGAGAGAGAGAAGATAATCAAGGATAATCAAGGCAAAATTCAATATCTTCAAGTTCTGCCTAACTTCATCATACCAAACAAATACATGGGCTTTGGAATATGCAAACCTGAGTTTTAATTATAACCCTGTCATTTATGATAACTACTCTCTATGAATGTCAGTTCCCTCCTATCTTAAACAGAAATAACAGTTACACCTACCTTCCAGCGCTCTCTTTGATCCCCCAAACAGTTAAGTGATCAATAAACATTTGTTCCCTTGTCCCCTCTATATTCAATGTTATAACAGTGACTAGATTGTATTTATTTTCAAACACACTTCCTCAGTGAAAAATATTTAGTATCTCAGAGTCTTGGTTTTCACATCATAAAAGGTATGTACATTTCACATACATAAAGTGAGTATCAAATAATACATTCGCATCTAAGATCATGTCTGGTACTCGGTGCTTTAAGATGGTAGCTGTTGACACTCTCCAGAAAGGTCTCATGTGTGTTCTGATTAAAAATCTTCAATATCTGTGTGATCATGCAGCACGTAATTACCTTTTCTGAGTATCACTCTCTTAGTACACCTCAGCACACCACTCCCTCACTCCAGAGAGTCATTTGGGCCATGGTGAGAAGAAAGCCTAAGCTCTCCCAAACATATTTCCATCTTTTCCCTTATTTCTGGGGTTTGCAAAAATGAAAAATTTTATGTATCAAGGCTTGTGTTCACTATTACACCTAGATCTTGGCGGACAAATAAATCAATAACACCCAGGAACAGAAATTTTGTGTCTGGGGCTTTGAAAGGGAGAACAGAGGCGTCCTTAGATCTGTATTGCTGCAGATCTTATAAGAAATAAGCTCTGAAATGTTGTCCACTTATCTGCTTTGAAATCCACTCTAACTTTTTTCTATTTTGACTTTTGTAGCATATTTGAAACATTGTATCCAACTATACTCTGCTTAGAATCTTTTTACAGCTTTTGACCCAGAACAATCAAAGTCAGTCTCTCAAAGCAATTCCTATGCTATATGGTCAACCCTATAAAGGGCTTTATTCCTCTTCTAAGTTTGTCCTTCTACTCTTCACTGAAACACTAAATTAACTTAGCAAAGACTCACAAACTCAAGAAATCTTTTGACCCACAAAAAAATTCAATTATCTATCACATCTTTCTATTGCAGTGGATATGTCTTACAGTAGCTAGAATAATACAGTAGGAAAGGAAGGCTACACTTACTTTCATGATTTATTCCACGAACTAATTTCCAGCTAGTCCCTCAACATTCCTGTTCAGTCCTCTGCCTCAAGACATTAATAACAACACATCTTTCTTTACTTCACTCTCTATATACAACTTGATGCATATTTATCTTCCAGCATGGTACCTACTCCTATGAACAGACAGAGCACAGGATGTGTGGTCCATTAAAGGTAGGCAATAAATGTTTGTTGAAAGAGTTGCACTTTAACCATACATCTATTTTCACATACAGTATAATACAGGGAAGCTCTATATGCAGTCTAAAACTCCATACACAGAGATGTTTTGTAAATTTATGTTATTGTATTAACTCAGGCATCAAACGGACTACTATTTGAACTGATCACAGAGTGAGAAAGGTCATCCTGGCCTTTGAGTAATGGAAGGTAATGGTGCCAAGCAGCAAACTCAGTTCACAGTAAAGGCTCTTAGTACCCATGAAACTGGCATCAGAATACCTTGCTTTTTCTTTCAGGCAAGCTAATTCAAGTTAATTCCAGTTCTTCCCTGAGGGTATGATCCTTCAGCTTCATTTCCATGGAACCCTGGATCACCTCTAGAGGGACAGCTTCTTTTTGAGGAGCTTGAGCAGTAACACATTTGAAACTGGCTTACCAATGAGTAGCTCAGCAGATAGATCCAGATGATGAGACTCATGAACAGGAAACAAAAAACAAGCATCTTCTGAAAGTGCTGCAAGTGAACTGAACTTCAATAAGAACAAGAAAAGAGAGCAAGAGCAATGCTTTCTAGTTTTACTATAACACAATTCTGCATACAGTATTTGACTGAATGTTGGAGAAGACTATATCTGACCAAAGTAGCTCCTAGGTCATTTTTTAAGAATAGGAATGTTCTGAGCAATCAATAATTCCATCAGCAAAAATATGATGGTTGAAGTTTAGTCACTTTAGGTACTTGAATTATTGTCTATGATAGCTCAAACTTGAAAAAACATGCAATTTTCTTTAGAAACAAAAACTGGGGAGCTAAAAAAATCATTTAAACCATATCTGGTTCTAACCTCTCATTTTACAGATGATGGAACTAGAGCCTGGTGGATTAAAGCAATTTATCCAAGCTCACCAGTGGCCTAGTTTTAAGATTGTATTTATTTATTTGCTCTAATTTGTTCCAGAAAAGATTTAAAACAGCTTATTAAAAATATATATTCAGTTCAGCAAAAGGAAATAAGTAGTTAATGAGGTTAAAGAGAGATGGGCAGGTATGAGGGAGGTTAGTACGTTGGAAAGCCCTATATACTATTAGAAGTGGGCAAAAAAATTATTTCCAAGCTTTATAATAGCCAAATATATTAAGAAAGAATCTCATCTCATTTCTGGTTTCATGTCTATAAATTAGGAATATACCAGTAGTTCACGAAATTATTAATCCTGTGTCAATACCACAGAATAATTTATCAAGTATGTTCTCCTCTAGAAGGCCAGGAGCTTTACGGAAAATGCTGCACTGTGTCATATGACTGTTTTTGATAACATCCCTCATGTAAAATGATGGCATCACACTGGAGAACCGTTCAATAAAAGTGATTTTGGGGAGGACTAAGATGTTTCAGTCACACAGCTCAATGCAGGGATAGAATCTAGAGAAAAGAGAGAAATAGATAGACTGCATACCCTTGAGGCAGGGCTCAATAAATAACATCTTTCTCAAGCATAATTGTGTTGAGTGGCAGTGATTTGTCAGTACTTAACCTGCCCCATCTTCGCTGGGTCCTCTCTCAATACGGCCTTCCACTCATCCACTCACTGTTCAAGCAAGATCCAAGGGCATTTCTTGACGTCTCCCTTTCTCTTCACACTCAATCAGTCGACAAGTTTATTAATTTTACCTCTTAAATATCTCAGAACTAAACATTCTTCCCTATCCCAAAGTTCTATAGCAACTTGTCATCATTTCACCTAGCACAAAATTTTCTGACTCTAACCTTGTGCTTCTCCAGCCATGGTCCACACAGAGACTCTGTGAACTTTTCCAACACAACTCTATAATTAGAACACTCCCCTGCTTAAAATCTTTCAGTGTTTGCCTGCCTCCCTCAGAATAAAATTCCAAGTCCTATGTGATCTCACCCCTGACTGTCCCCAGTCTTCTTCAGGATCACTCTCCTCTTTACACTCTTTATTCCTGATACACAGGTCTTTGGCTAGTTTGAGGGACTTCTTTACCTTTTCCTTCGTTAGAATCTTGATATCTCCAATTATTCGCTTTTGTAGAAATCTATTTGCATTTGTTACATTGGAATTAGTTGGTATTTGTGTGATTATGTTGTTAAAGTCTCTCTTCTCCATGGACTGTGAGCTTCACAAAGTAAGGAGCAGTTTCTTTCTAGTGCACTGTTGTTATTTCAAACCTAGCAGAGTATAAGGCAGAGTGATGGAACAGGTAAGCATTAAAATACTTGAATGGATAAAAAATAATGAGATGATTAAATAGATAAATATAAAGATAAATATGTAGAGTTTAGTTATTTCTTTTTTCTAGATAAAAAGATGATAGATAGATAGAGGATAAATCGTTTTATATAATATGTAGAGCCGTGTGTTAACAGATATATTCCATAATTCTCTTGTGTTTTTAACTGTCTTCCAAGAGAAAGACACTGACATTTTTGTTCTGGACTAACTTTGTAAGGATGTTTACATAGCAGACAGCCTTGGAAGACAATGTTTCCTTCTTAGGCAGAGGGCATATTTGTTTACTCACCAGGATTATAAATAGATTGTCTCCCTCTGGAGATAAGTTTGGGAATTTTGCTAGCAGTCCTCTTATACAATTGAGGGGTTCCTAAATTCAGGATTCCTCAGTTTTGCTGAAAATCTCCTGTGTGCACAACATCTTCCTGAGCTGCTCTTCATTGCCTTTGTGGGATTTAGTGGGCAAGGAGAATTAATATGAATATGAAGCTCATGGTGCTTACTGTGCTATGAAAAATAAAGTTCTTTTTCTCTAACACAACAGTCTCATGTCTTCTGCCAGCATCCATGAAATTATGACAGGCAAACTTGTTAGCTTGTAAATAGGGTAAAATCTCAGACCCTTCACAATTCTTGATTATGTGCTTTAACAGTTGGAAGAGCTAGAAGGAGGGGAGTAGAGGCTGAGATTCTTTGAAAGATGGAAAGTCTACAAAAGACAATTATCTCAATTTGTTTTAAATTAGAGATCCTTCTCAAAAAGTAATTTCAAGGTAACTCAAAAAAATAAATAGAAGATCTTTGTTCCAAAATTGCATATAATAAAATAGAGTTAACAAATATGTAATTCTTGGAGCACTTGCAACAGAAATATTTATGTTTATAATGAAGACCCCTATGCCAAATCCTGAGTCTATTAAATCAAAACTATCACTCATATAATTATTTTTCTAATTGACAAAGCAAGTATGCACTGATTTATTGATTTTTTTCCTAAGACTTCTAGAAACCAAGAACAAACATCTTCCCTGAGACAATACATATTTAGCATAATTGGCATTATGTTAGTGAAGGCCCAAATACAAAGCATGTAATACCTGTTTAACACCAAGATCAGAATTCTTGATTCTTAAAAAAGTTCTAGCCATGCCTCCCCTTACTCTTATTTTATCCTCTCTGTGTTCACAATATTCTACCCATTCTCTTCAATTATCACCATTATATAAACATTTTCTAGATACACGATGGATGGATGAAGATAGATAATGATTATGAAGATGAGAGACAAAAAGAAAGGATCTAAAAACAACATAAATAAAATATGCTAAAAATCTCTATTTGGAATAATGCAAGTATTTAAGTTATCCATTTAAGAATTTTGAAGTTTTACTTTAGCAGAAAACAAATTGATAGAGTAGCCTTCTGTTTAAATCTATTAGATGGAAAACTAAATGACATCCCCAGAAAGTAAAAGAGCTCAATATTCAATAATCTTCACTGTCACACTAAGCACTGCACTTTCTGCTTCCCTTTATTTCACAAATAAGCTCCAAACCTTGCAGTGTCCTAGTATGACAAGTACTCCTTGTTCAATACCAAGACTGAAATATCTAATTACTGATGGGAACTCACCTGTGAGTATAACCCAGCAAGAGTCGCCATCGGGGTTCATTTAGAGACTCCTAATGGTTTTGATTCAAATAACTCCCTGAAGACTGAACTGATTACATCAGAATTTCTGGCTGCAATGGTCAAAGTAATATCCACAGGATATGACAAGAATTATGATAAATATCGAAAGCTCTGCAAGCCGAAGAGTAAAATCACTTTTCTAACTGAGAGTTCTGTTCCATATAAAACCCAGAATATATCAACAGTGAAAAGTTAATCTCTTCCCAGAGTAAGTAATGAAGATATACAACACAAAACTCTGCCAGAGAGAAGAAAAAAAGAACCTCTTCTAAGTGAAGATTTTCTCCTCATTCTAGCTGGAAATGTGCATATGAAACTGAATAATACATCAAATTATTAAATATTCACCAGATTAACATGAAAAACAATTTGATCAGACTTCAAGACATATATAAATCCATTGTTAGAAACTTTCTCTTTTCAAGTCAATGTCTTCCATATACCAGGTATGTCTTTGAAAATGACCCAAGGCTGTGTGTTGTGACAAAAAGTTTTAATTTAACTTGAAGAAATAGTGTTAGAAACTACTATTTGTCTCATTTTGCAACCTATAATTACACAGCCAAACTTACAATTTTTCAAGAAATATACATTTAAAACGAAAGTTAATTAAAGCCCAAATAATTGCTTCTAAAGTGTGAGGTGCCATAATAACTTTCTTCCAAAGAATCTACTATGGAAAAGGAGAAAACTATAGTAAATAAACCTGAAAAATACCTCCTCAGCCAAGTGATCAAGATTTACATGACCAGTTATAAGGTCATATACTCTTGAAATGAGATGATAAGAATGGCAGTTTACTTTTGTGGTTAACCTCCCCAAAACCCACAAATGCAGTCTAATCTTGAAGAAAACATCAGAAAAATCCCAGCTGATGGATGTTACAAAATACCTGACCAGAACTCAGATTGTCAAGGTCATCAAAAACAAGAAAAGTCTGAGAAACTGTCAAAGCCATGAGGAGTCTGAGACATGATTGTAATGTGATAACTTAGAACAGAATGTAATGTGATATCCAGATCCTGGAACAGAAAAAGAACATTAGGTGAAAACTAGGAATACCTGAATAAAATATGAGCTTTAGTTAATTAAAAAATGGATCAATATTAGTTCATTAATTGTACCATACTATAAAATGTTAATGATAGAGGAAATTGGAAGTAGGTTATATGGCAGCTGTCTGTACAAGTTTTGCGATTTTCATGAAAATCTAAATCTATTATAAAATATAAAGTGAATTTTAAAGGTGTTTTAAGTGAGCCAATAAGCTATTTTCTAAAATAAAACAAAGTAATCTATTTTCTAAAGCTACAACTATCTGAAACCAGATTTGAAGTTAAGCCAGTAGGGATTATCTGATTATATCCATATGACCTATGGTATCCATATAAAGCAGCCATATTTCAACAGAACTAGACAGCATCTAAAAGCAAGAGAGAGGTTATGAATAACAAACAAGCCAAAGAAAAAGAACGTACCCAAGATTACCAAATCTTCATGATACATCTGACTAGCATCTTCTAAATGTCAATTTTTCTAGGAAATGCTTTCAAAATAAAAACCACTGATTCACTGTTCCTGGGAAATACAACCACTAGCCTCAGATGGCAGCAAGAATAAAGTATACAGAGATAATAAGGCATGAACTCAGGATAAAAAGTTATCTTCTCTCTTAAAAAAAAGTTTTTTAAATTTTAGTTTTCAGGGAATATATATGCAGATTTGTTACAAGAGTATACTGCATGATGGTAAGGTTTGAACTTCTATTAATTCTCTCCTCCAAATGGTATGCATGGTACCCAATGGGTAATTTTTGAACCCTTGTCCCCCTCCAGACCTACACCCTTTAAAAGCTTCCAGTGTCTCTTGTTCTCATCTTTATACGCATATGTGATATGTTTAGCTCTCACTTATAAGTGAGAACATGCAGTAAGTATATGGTTTTCTGCTTTTGTGTTGGTTCACTTAGAGTAATGACTTCTAGCCATGTCTACTTTGCTGAAAAGAACATGATTTCATTCTTCTTTGTGGATGCATAGTATTCCATGGTGTGTATGTTCTATAATTTTTTGTCGAGTCCACCATTGATGGACACCTAGGTTGGTTTCATGTTTCTGCTATGGTGAATAGCGTTGCAATAAACATACAAGTGAAGACATCTTTTTGGTCCAACAATTTATGCTTTGGGGGGTTATATGCCCAATAGCGAGATTGCTGGTAGAATGGTAAATCTATTTTTACCTCTGAGAAATCTCCAAACTGCTCTCCACAGGGGCTGAACGAGCTTACACTACCACCAACACTGCACAACCATTCTCTTTTTCTCCACAACCTCACCAACATCTATTGTCTTTTTTACTACCTTCTCTTCTAGGCATTTATTCCATATGTAGTACCTGAAAATTCTTTTACAGGGTATGAAGTGTCTCACAATGACAGAGTCTTTACTGCAAAGTCTTCTGCCTCATGATAAATCTAAGTTTCAACTCAAATCTAAATGACTGGCAAGGAGTATTTTGCTCCTACAGCTTGGCAATGGCCTTTCATGAAGACATGGACTGAGGTGAGAAAGTGAGAGATAGAAAAAGGGAAAGAGGATAGTATTACTCATGCTGTAATTCATCAGCTCAGCAATATTTGCATTAAAGATAGGACCATGAGAGGTATTAGGAACCAAAATATCAATTATAACATCATTTTAATATTAAAATGTGTTCTGATTTTCAAACACTGAATTATGAACAACTGACTTCAGAGACCAGAATTTGTGCAAAATGTTGTCTGCCGATATACATTCGTGCCAGGCATTGTACACATTGCTATAGTGTTTGACTAATGCTATACCTGCCCTCATCTTAAGGAAGCCCAATTAAAGTCCTAACACTATTTTTCTTAAGGAAAAAAATTAAAGAGATAAACTAAACCCTGGTTGTAAGGTTATTCCATTATAATATTGACACTGGGGAAGAACTAATTTCCAACAAAAAAGAAGACTGCAAAAATGAACATATATATCAACATGTACATCGATGTCTCATGTAATCATTAAAGTGGCTATTAAAAAATATACAGAGTCATGGGAAATTTTTTATGATATGCTGCAGTTATTTTCCAGAAAACTGTTTGCAGGCTACAAGAGGCCACTCTGTTTAACAACAAGCTGGGAATTTACTTCGAAAACTGGAGTAGGAATAGCAGTCACCCTTAACCAATGACTAAGAAATCACAGTTCCTTTTCTTCAGGGTTGAAGGATTCTGAGGTAGCTTATGCTCCAGAAGTTTCCTGCAGGATTCGGATACAGTCACCCTCTGAAGAGCTTTGCCTGCCTTCCATCCCTTTCTCCTCTTGCCTCTTCCACTGCCCTATGGGCTTTCCCCAGAAGCAGTCCTATAGTATTCATGCACACAGATCTTTACCCCAGAAAACCTCAATCTAAAGAAAAACAAGAAAAGGAGTCACCAGGAATTTCTTCCTTGTCTCTCTGCTTCAGGATTTCCCTAGCAGAGTCTGCATCTCCTCCCTGGTTCCAACTCCTATCAGATAGCCGCCACTGGAGTTGTTCAATGTGTTCAATTCAAGCACACCCAAGGTTCCATGTTAAGTTTAGGACATTATTTGGAAGGGCGGGACTGTGAGACTTGGAATAGGAACATTCAGGTATCTCAGATAAAACTGAAAAATCTTGAATCACCAAAACTTTTTAGGGCTTTATTGCTATTTGAGAACAAAAAGGGATAATAAGCATTTAATAAAGACTTACAGTCATGTTATTCCCTCATTTTATCATTTAGCCTCAGAAGCAACTGCCTTAAGAGAATAGGAGATTGTTTACAAAATACTATTTTAGGGATGGTGTGCTATTCTCCAAGACATATGTGTTTAAACCAGAGACAGCTGGGCTACATGGTTCACACCTATAATCCCCGTGACTTGGGAAGTTCAGGTGACAGGATTGCTTGAACCCAGGAGTGCCCCATCATCCTGGACAACACAGAGAAATTTTGTCAATACCAAAAAAAATTTTTTTAATTAGTTGGGTGAGGTGGTTCGTACATGTAGCTGCAGCAACTCAGGAGGCTGAGACAGGATTGCTTGATCCCATGAGCTTGAGTCTGCAGTGAGTTATGATCACACCACTACATTCCAGTTTGGGTAACAGAGTGAGATTCCATCTCTAAATATGAAAATGAAATTAATCAGAGAAAAATATATGATGCTAATTCTGCCATTGCCAGTACACATAGACCTGAAATAAACAGATGGAAGTAGAAATGGTCCTTTCACTATTATACACAATATTCCATCATTGCAACCTTGGGTTCTGATGGCTATTAGATCTTAGTTTCCAACTGCTATTTGGTCATTTGAGGCTCCTCATGCCATTGATTTAATAGGCAGAGAAGGGAAATTGCATTGCTGCTGCTGTCCCCAATAGGGACAGGGAAGATTATATTAGAATCCACCAGAAAATCTCACAATATTTCTACATCTGGTAATAAAAGTCAGGGGAAAATTATAACAACCCAATCAGGGCAGGACCACTAAAAACTGAATGCTTCATAAAGAAAGATTTGGATCATGACACCAAAAATAAAAATAAAAAAGAGCCCAGTTAAGGCGTGCCTGAGTTTAAGAGAACACGAAATGGATAGTGGAAGAAGAAAGCAATAAATGTCAACTTTGGCTTAATGATTATTACAGAAATGAGGACTGTAGGACAATGCATATTTGTGTTATAGTTATGTCTTTATTAACAAAATACCTATTTTCCCTTTTCTCCTTCTTTTACTATTTTGTTTGAGGATTGTTGGTGAATTCTAATAGTATAATTTTGTTCTCACATGACTCTACCACAAATAGGTATCCAGAACTCATGGAGGGATTTACATAACCCCTAATGAACCTAGCCTTGGATAGTATAGTTATTTTTTAGGGAAAGGGGAAAAATGTCTTTTCTATATAAATTCCAGCTGCCTCCTGGTATATGGAAGTATAAAGTTACCGTATGGGCATTAAACGTAGGTAGAAGGGTAGATGCCATGTAACAAAAAATATTGAATGCAACAGTATCCTCATGATTGCTTTGAAATCCATTTTCTCTATTCTCCATTCTTCTACATTTCTCTGGTCCAAAGCATATAACCAGAAGGAAGCCAGTGACTGGGTTCCTTCTGGTTATATGGGAGGAGTGGATAAACCTGGTTATTTTTTCCTTCTCTTCCTTCTGTAAGTGCACCCCTAGCAGCAGCTGTATCTTCTCTGTGGCTCCAGCTTTCACTGGATGTCACCATAATCCCAACACTATCTGTGCAGCCTCCCAGCCCCACCATGAATCTAATTCTTCCAGGATGGCCCTGGCACTTGTGTTCTGTTAACACCACTTCCTCCCTTCATACCTTCAGGTCTATGAAAGTAGTAGGAAGAATTTTTCTACTGTTGATAATTTCTGGACTACCTCATCATCCTGGTTGTCTTCTCAAGTCTTATATCAACTGTGTAAATTTGCACTTCTGCTTGAAACATTGCTATGGTTTGAATGTCTCCCATTTCAAAATGTATGTTGAAATTTAATTGCCATTGCAACAGTGTTAAGAGATGAAGCCTTTAAGAGAAGATTAGGTCATGATTAATACCATTATCGTGAAAGTGGGTTAATTATCACAGGAGTAGGCTCCTGATAAAAGAATGAGTTCAGTCTGATTTTTTAATCTCTCTGTCTCATGCATGCACCTCCTTTCCATGTGATACCTTCTGCCATGATGCAGAAGAAGGTCCTCACCAGATGCTAGTGTCATGCTCTTTGAACTTCCCAGCCTCCAGAACTGTAAACAAAATAAAGTTCTATTCTTTATAAATTACTGGCTTGTATCATTTTGTTAGATCGGCAGAAAACAGACTAAGACACACATACACAATGGCTTCAATTTGCTGCTCACCTCTAATATCATTCTTAAGTATAAAATATAAAATACCATATAGCATGTTCAATGTAGTCTGACTTTATTAAACAAAACACAAGAACATACACATGAAAAGCTTCTGGAAGGATATATTTTCATATTGTTGAGAGTGGCCAGGATATACTCAAATTTTGCTCTTCAGTTGTCATAACTTTCCTTTGAAGTCCCCAAGGGAAATATATTCAAGACCATAATTTCTAGCAAATAAAAATTCTTTAACTATTACATCTGATCTCAAATTCTAATATGTATTTCTGGTAAAGAACACAAGATTGTCTAGAGTCAGAGTATGTTGAATGGCAGAGCAAGTGAAAGGAGAAATGAGACAGCACAGGGGTAAGAAGAAATCAGATGATTATCAATTATTCAAGGCAGACTATAGACTTGTGTGACCACTTTGAAGCCTCAAGAGTACCAGTCACAAAAATTGTCTGCACCTCTCTTGACAACTCTTCCCAAAGGATCTTCACCAAGGGATTATGCGGAAGATTTGGTGAATGCCAGGAGATTTGAAGGTTCCCCTGAGGCATGGACCCATGGAAATTGGAAAACAGTGTTGAAGAACTGAGGAAAATCCCTCAGAGGCACTCTGGCCTCTAGGAATTAGGCAGCAGCAGCCATCCACAGCTGAGGGAGCTCAGAAAGTCCAGCCAAGACACAGGCGCATGGGGCTGTGAGAAGGCTGGGGCAGGCAGGGCACAAGAATGATGAGATAACTCTAAGCACTCTAGGCTTTTGTGTAACGTGAGACAGCAACCACCAATGACTGGGGAAGGACCAGGAGAGCAGAGAGAAAATTTCTTTGAAGCACATGCCTAAGAAACCTGCTGAGGGCAGAAGGCAGGGCAGGAGAACTGAGAATTCTTTTTTTTTAACATAAGAATTTCAGCCTCTTGAGAAGCAAATCATCATCCAGGGGATGGGTCAGAGTCATGCTTTGGGGGGAGTGGTAGTCTCACTCTGTTGCCCAGGCAGGAGTGCAGTGGCACGCTCATGGCCACCCCAACGTCGACTTGCTGAGATCCGGGGATCCTTCCTCCTCAGCCTTCCAAGTGGCCAGAACTACAGGCATGCACTACCATGCCCAGCTAATTTTTCAATTTATTGTAGAGATGCGGTACCGTCAAGTTGCCTTGGTTGGTCTCGAACATGCGGGCTCAGGCAATTCACTCGTCTCGGCATCCCAAAGTGCAGGGATTACATGCTAAGCCACCGAGTCCAGCCCTTTTTTTTTTTAATTGGTCACTGGGTTGTGCTTGCGATCTTGAATATCTTCCAATGGTCAAATCTTTGTTACTGGATTAATCTTGCAGTGCCCAGATCACTCTTCTCAGGCTAAGTCCTCTCATGGGAGTTACAGCAAACACTGTTAGGTGCCTGCTCACATCTACTCCCATTATCCTTTCACCTTTGTAATAAAACTCCCATTTATACAGAGATCTAGCCTCCTCTGGACATATATGTGTTTGGGAAAGGCTAGCACCATCAATAACCCTCAGGGATAAACACTGATTGGTCTACGCCAATCACAGAAGTCCCATTCCCCTTGCCAGTGATTGGTTTAGGCATGAGTATGTGAGACACTTGTGTTCCATGAAACATGAGGAGATGTCTGTTGTCAGGCTTCTGGAAAAAGCTTCCTCAGTCTTAAGAAGACTTACATGGGAAGAGATGGTCTCCTCTAGATATAATCATATCTGCTATAATCCTTGAATCTATTGTTATCCCCTTATAGTTATGAAAAGACAATGACTAAGAATAAATCCAAACCACAAATGATGACAAAGCTGAAAGTCCCCTACATACAAACCTTCAAGTTGTGAACTTTCTAAGATATGAATGTGCATTTTTATCATTTAAGAAGGCATTGTTAGTTTTTGAGGCACAGGACTTGAAAGTAGAACAGTACATGAAGATGACAATGATGACAAACCTGGAGTCTATCATAGTGTAATTTAGCCATTAAATTAACCAATGCTAGTATTTCTCTACCCTTGGTTTGTGAGACACTAGTTATTCTTGTTTAAGTCAGTTAGACTTGGGGATGTTCTATTGCTTGTAGCCAAAACATTCTAATTAACATAAAAAGTATCTCAGCCCTTTTGCTGAGGAATGGTGATTTTTGTTTTGTTGTTGTTTAACAATTTTATTGTGGTATAATTGATATAAAAAGAACTGCACATATTTAATGTGTACAATTTAATGAGTTTGGACATACATAGACACATATGATACAATTACCACAATCATGGTAATAGATACATCAACACCTGCTAAAATTTTCTTGTATCTCTTTGGTATGTGTGTTAAGAACACTTAACACATTCTTCCCTAAGCTCCTGACTACAGTAAGTCCCCTACATATGAACAAGTTCTGTTCCCATAGTGCATTCATAAAGCCAAACTTTTTCATGAGACCAACAAATTTAGCCTAGGTACCCAACTAATACAATTGACTATATAGTACTGTACAGTAATAGCTGTATAATACTTTACATGCAAATAATACATGAAAATAAATAAAATATTTTTACTCATCCAGTATACTACCTTAGAAAGTACAGTAGTATAGTACAGTACAACAGCTGGCATACAGGGGCTGGCATTGAGTGAACAGGCAAGAAGAGTTACTGATTGGAGGAGGGAGCTAAGGTGGAAGATGGTAGAACTGAAGGATCATCAGCAATAGGAGACAGAAGGCAAGCTGCAATTTCACTCATATCTGACCTTGATGGCACAGGTTCTGGTTCCTTGTTGGAGTCACTTCTATCTACCCTCTTGAAAAAAAACTATTCAGTAATGTCTGGGTAGCAACTCTGTTTTTCTCATCATAGATGACACAATAACACTGAATTGCATTCTGAACAACTGCTGTAACCTTCATGTACTGTTCTACATTCAAGTCCTGTGCCTCAAAAACTAACAATGCCTTCTCAAATGATGAAAATGCACATTCACATCTTTGAAAGTTCACAACTTGAAGGCTTGTATGTAGGAGACTTAGTGTACAATAGTATTCTGTGGTTCTATGAGTTTGACTATTGTAGATACTTTATATTATATAAGTGAAATCATGCAGTATTTGTCCTTCAGTGACTGGCTTATTTCACTTACTAAAACTCATCCTGGTTCATCCATGTGTTCATCTATCTATGAACACCGAGGGATGTCTTTTTAGTTGGGCTTTTTTTTTTTAGTTGGAGTCTCAGTCTGTCACCCAGACTGGAGTGCAGTGGCCACTCCCGGCCACTGCAGCCTCGACCTGCTGGGCTCCGGCGATCCTTCCACCTCAGCCTTCCAAGCAGCTGGAACTACAGGCACATGCTACCACGCCCGGTTTAATTTTTGATTTACTATAGAGATGAGATCTCGCCAAGTTGCCCAGGCAGGTCTTGAACCCACAGGCTCAGGCAATCCACTCACCTCAGCCTTTGCTGTCTCCCAAAGCACTGAGATTACAGGCCGAGCCAATGAGCCCGGCCTTAGTTGGACTTATTAATGCAAGTTTATTATTAACAACTTATTATTAATAAGTTTGTTCTAACAAACAACCCCCAAATCTCAGTGGTTTAACACAGTAAATATTCACTGCTGGCTTACATCACAGTCAAATCAGATGTTTAGAGATTAGTAGTGGTTCAGAGATTCTTGCTTCTTCTGTTTATGGGTCTAGTATCTATCCTTTTGCATTTCCTTGAAGTCATCTGTTGGATTCTCTTCATTCAACCATCTGACAAGTGAATTGAGAGAGTATAGAAGACAGCATAAAACATCCATTCACCTGCTACAGGTAACTGGATTATCCACCAGTGTTTTAAGCTTATCCAGTATATTTGTCACATTTGCATTTGACTCCACATGGCAGAAACCAAGTACATTAGCATTAACAAATTGAGGTTAATTTTTCCACCAACAAAAAAAGAAAAAGAAAAAAAGAAAGATGTAAGACTTGTGCTAACATTACTACTAACACTACTATATCAACATGCCACCAGCAATCCAGAGTCCTACATCTTTCACTTTACCATTCTTATTATGTATTTTTCTTCTTTATGCTCTCAAAATGGTGCTACATTTCTGGGAATTAGAGTAGTATATCAAGGTCCAGACAGGAAGAAAGTGAAAGGAGGAAAGTCTAATGGCATGTGCCACCTGCCTGACTCTTTTTATTAAAAAAAAATATAGCTTTCCCAGAAGCCACACTTAGTAGACTATCTCTTATTTTTCATTGGCCAGACTGCATTTGCTAGCTGCCATATTAGTGCAATGAACATTTAACTAGTTACATTGCCATGCTGAACAAAGCTGAGCTTCTGTAACTAAGGCAGAAGGGAAGATGGATACTGGGTAGCAACTACCAGCTTGTGCCTCACCTAGATGTGCCGTCCTCCCAAGCTTTAGCTGTGTCCTCCAGCAAACTGATTTTTTTCTCTGTCTCTTTTAAGGTCTTTAAGTCTGGAGATCAACCAAACAAAAATAAATATACTAATTTTCTTTAATGTTCACGAGTCAAAGGAGTTGAAGTTTTCAGATTTGCTGTCTCACACAAGTTATAGCTTTAATTTTCTGCTTGAGTCAGACAAAAGTTTGACTTGAGAGCGAATAACATAGGATGGGATCCCTTTATAACATAGAATGGATGTCTTTTCAACTCCAGCACTTTGTGCTGTACTCTAACTTTGTTTATGTTTTCCTGAACCAGATATATCTTTAAAATCTTTAAAATATTTTGTGCCACGTGTAAGATTGATACAGATCATTGGAAAGACACAAGGATATATGAGCTACAAACCCATCTCCAAAGATTTTACAAATTAATAGAGGGTAAATATGTGTACCAGAATACCCACAATACAAACTAGATTATGAAGAGCATAACATATATTAAAAATCATTTCCTTTGTGGGTTTTAGAACGGGGATTATGACATCCACGTGGGTCCTAAAATAGGTAAAATTTTGATAGGTGAACAGAAGAAGGGAAGAGGAAGTTCAAATGGAGAAAAAATATAAGCATGTAAGCTTAGCAAAACAAAAAATTAAAGTGGTAAACTCTAACCTGGACAGCATAGCAAGACTTTGTTTCTACAAAAAATTAAAAGATTAGCTAGATGTGGTAGTCCATGTGTGTAGTCCTAGCTACTCAGGAAGCTGAGGTAAAGGATCACCTGAGCCCAGGAGAGGTTGAGCACTCCAGTGCAGAGAACCCAGACTAAAATAAACAAACAAAAAATGTGGTGAACTCTGTATACAAAATCTAGAAGATACTCAGAACATAAAGTTGACAACATGGGTTAAAACCAAGTTATAGGACCAGGGAAGTCTCCATCTTAGATTATTTGAATACGCTTACCTGTCCGCAGTTGTAAAACTTGAAAAGAAACATTTTAAAATAAGTTACATTCTAAAAAAGCAGAAGAATCTACAATGACAAGTTTTCTCAAGAAAATGGTCCAGAAAAAGGAGGTCAGGGTATCAAAGGCAGAAAGAAGGCTGCCTAAAAGTTTACTCAAGCTGTGGTAAATGTTAAGGCATCATGGTTAGGGCCTAAGGTCATTAATACAGAATGTATGAAAAAAATAAACTTGGGACTATATGGTTCATGAAATATGGAGTAGAACCATAATATTGAGTTAAAACATAGTTACCAGATTCTGTATCTTTGTAGTGTTCATATTTAGGGAGCTGACCATTTTAAATTAAAAACATAAAAGTTTTTATGACAATGACTTTATTCTAAAACTGAAAAGCATCTCTGTTCTCAAAATGTATTAGATCAGTGGACATTTCTAACTGCATGCCAACCACCCTGCAGTGCTGGGAGTATGCAGAGGGCACCAAGGCCAGAAACTTGCTTCATTCCACCTATTCCTAAAGCCAAAATGTTGTGCTTGTTGAGCATGGTTGCCAGCAGGGCTGTATCTTGGTGTCACTCATCTCTAAGAAATTAATGGCATTAGAATAGCAAGTATTGTCCTCCTACCAGCGTAATCCTGAGTTACAGGCATCACTAATGTAAAGGTGGGAAGCTGAAGATTATTTTCATAATTGCCACCTACTCTGATGGAAACATACAGCGAACTGCTTTTTTTCAACTGTCAATGAAAATATCATCTCAAATATATCATTTGAATGATTCATAAAGCACAATGAAAGTTTGCCCTAGCTCAAAGGCAAAGAAAAAATTTTAGAGAAAGAATTAAAAGTAGAGTGGCTTTAAAAATAGGTTCCCACACGAAATATTGGGTGACAATGGGTGATGGTAGAAGATACTTCCTTCTCAGTAACTTAGCTTTTCTTCAAGATCATTTGATTCTTTCATCTGAAATTTTTCATTTATTTTATGTTTCTCCTAACTGCATAGAAGGAAGGCACAGGAGGACTTAGTATGGATGATATTTCCAAGATATATTTATGTAAATGTTACTTGGATGAAAATCCCGTATTCCCAGGGCAAGAAAATCAATCCCCAGCCTCACTGAGTACTTGATCTATAATTGCCTTCTGAAATTAGATATTGGAAGGACATGTTAGGTCTAATTCCACTGAAGTATTTTTAATAGCATATTTAAATCATCTCTCATTCCTCGTATAATTATTAACAATTTTCTCAGATAATTTTATGAGTTATAATGACAATCCTCAGGGATTATTTATAAGGAATTTTCAAAACCATGCATCAGGAAGACAAAAAAACTGTCATATTATTTTCCAGAGTAATTTTCTCTCTAAGTTAATTGGGAGAAAGAATCAAAATTTGAATTTCAGAGTTTGGTAAAAAGAAAATATCTCATTAAACCAAATTATTTATGAATTCAAAATTAAGTCCAAAATGTCTTCAGGTTTTGAGTTGGCTTAGTGTCATCTAAAAAAAAATTTATGGGGCCACTTTTCAGATAGAAGCCATGTGCTTTCTTATTTTTCTTTCAAAAATAAACAAACAAGAAAAAGGAATATGAAGAGGACAAAAATAATGTGAAAGTAAGAAAGCAGAGAGATCAGTGAGTACTAAACTGGCTTTGCAAGAGTGTTCCTGCTGAACTTGGAGCCCTTCTACTTCTGCTTTGAAGTTTGCATAAGTTTCAGGGAACAGAGGCAAAGCCTGGAGCAAGTGCTAAGTAAGGAATCTTATAAGAAATTCTCCTGCATAAAACTGAAATTCTAATGGGTTTTATTGCCAGTGTAAGTTTAAAAAGGAAATAAATACCTAGGCATATGATGTAATAGTCTCAACCTTGGCACTAAAGAAAATGGAAGGAAAAAAACCTCCCCTGAGAAATTTTAACCACAATACAGACCTCATACAAGTATGCAAGCCAAAACTGTGCAATCAGTGTGATCCATTAAGTCTTAACTGAGAATTCAGTGTTTCTTCATTGGTAGTAACCTTAGGAATTGGCAGAGCAAGAACAAATTATTTCTGGAGGCCTCAAAATTATTCCTATAGATAAAATTCAAAGGAATATTAGTAAATCAAGTCAAAAATTCCAAAACATACACAGAAGCAACACTAAGTTGAGGACAATCAAATAACAAACATTAGGATAAGACCTGCAAAGAATCTGAGATTTTTTGAAATTATCAAAATACTAATATTCCTCACTGAATGTTAAATAGCTATTACGATATGTATATAGAAATAAAAGGGATGGTTGAAATACGAGTAAACAAATTATAAAGAGTGAAATATATATTAAAATTACAATAGAATTCCTTAAAGAAAAAGAAATAACTAAAATTAAAAACTCAGTGGACAGCCTGAGCTGTACACAGGAAGACCCCTTTCCTACAAAAAACAAAACACTAGGTGAGTATGGTGGCAAGTGTCTATAGTTTCAGCTTCTTGGGAGGCTAAGGTGAAAGGATCACTTGAATCCAGGAGTTAAAGGCTACAGTGAGTTATGACCACACCACTACAATCCAACCTGAAAGAAAGAAAATGGAACAAAACTTGATGGGTACATTAAACAGCATTCCAGACAAAGCTAAAGAGAAAATAATGAACTCAAAGATAAATTTTTTTAAATATTCAGAAAAGCCTGGCTCGGTGGCTCAGCCTGTAATCCTGTGCCTTTGGGAGGCTGAGGAGTGGATTGCCTGAGCCCACGGGTTCAAGACCTGCCTGGGCAGCAAGACCTCATCTCTACAATAAATCAAAAAATCAGCCGGGCGTGGTAGCACATGCCTGTAATTCTGGCTACTTGGAAGGCTGAGGCAGAAGGATCGCCGGAGCCCAGCAGGTCAAGGCTGTGGTGGCCGGGAGCAGCCACTGCACTCCAGTCTGGCGACAGAGTGAGACTCCAACTCAAAAAAAAAAAAATTTTTTCAGAAAAAGTTAGGTAACTAATCAAAAATTATTCAGAACATGGCATGAAAACAAAATTAACAATTTTTTTAAAAGAAATTTTTAAAAATAGAGAATAGATTGGGAAGATCTAACAGCATCTAGTGAAAGTTCCAGAAAAATAAAATAAAATAATAGAAATAATTTAGAAAAATTGTAAAAACATTCTAGAGTAAAAATATTCTCGAATTTTTGAGTCTCCAAACAGATTCAATCGGATCCAGGAGTCCATCAAATCTCAAGCATGATAAACAAAAAATATATTAGAGAGAGATATAACCACATATACATCTTTATTATCTATACATATTTATTACATATATATCTCTATATTACATACAGATAAAATGGCCACAATTAGATATGTCATTAATTTTGGGAAACTACAGAGCATTATATATCAAGAAGTCTTAAAATCAGCCAAGGAGCTAAGATAGATCATCTTGACTTTTTCACAACAACAATGAAAGCAAGAAATAAGATATGTTCAATGTGCTCGGAAAAAAAAAAAACCCTACCAATCTAAAATTTTATAATCAGTGAAAAACCTTTCAATATTGAAGGCAAGTAGGTACATTCTGAGACGAATAAAAACAAAAAGTTTGCCTTTGCAAATCTATGTTAGGATTCTCCAGAGAAATAGAACCAACAGGAGATGATAGATAGACAGATAGATAGATAGACAGATAGGTGACAGGTAGGTAGGTAGATAGAAGAAAGAAAAAGAAAAAGAGATTTCATGTGTGTTGGCTCATGCACTTAGGGAAGATGAGAAACCTCTTAATCTGCTATATGCAAGCTGAACACCAGGGCAGCTGAGGGTGGTAATTCAGTCTGAGCCCAAAGACCTGGGGACTAAAAGTTCCAATGTCCAAGAGCAGGAGAGTATAGGTATCTTAGCTCAGAGAGTGCTGATGCACTAATGTGGGGATCCCCAATCCCTAGGCCAAAGACTGGTACTGATCCATAACCTGTTGGTAACCTGGCCACACACAGGAGGTGAGCAGCAGGCCAGCAAGTTCTGCTTTCTGTCAGATCAGTGAAGACGTTGGATTCTCATAGGAGTGCAAACCCTATTGAGAAGTGCACTTACTAGAAATCTGGGTTACTGTTGTCTTCCACGGAACTGATCCCTGATGCCAAAAAAAAAAAGTTGGAACTGCTGCACTAATGACTAATGTACTCTTTCTCTCAACTTGTTTGTTCTATTCAAACCTTCAGTAGATTGGATGATGCTCACCCACACTGGTGAGGAAAGAAGTTTACTCAGCCTACTGATTCAAATGCTAATCTCTTCCAGAAATACCCTCTGACACACCCAGAAACAATGTTTACCAGCTATCTGGGCATTCCTTAGCCCAGTCAAGTTGACATAGAACATAGAAAATTAACCATCACACTGCACTAAAAGAAATGCTAAAGGATATATACTTCAGGAAGAAGTCCTAGGCTGGGCACAGCGGCTCAAGCCTGTAATTCCAGCACTTTGGGAGACCCAGATGAGGGGATTGCCAGAGCCCATGTGTTCAAGACCAGCCTGGGCAACTTGGAGAGACCTCATCCCTATAGTAAATCCGAAAATTAGCCAGTTGTGGTAGCATGCACCTGTAGTTCCGGCTACTTGGAAAACTGAGTGGAAAGATAGCCTGAGCCCAGCAGGTCAATACTGGGATGGCTGCGAGCCTGCCACTGCACTCCAGTCTAAGCAACGGAGTGAGATTCCAACTCAAACAAAAGAAAAAAAGAAAGAATAAAGTCTTCTAGAATTTTTATGTATAGAATTTAAGTATACAAAAAAATAGCATGCAAATGGGAGAAGAAAAAACTGAGTTACAATGTTTTTGGACCTTGTATTTTCCTGAAAGAGGTCAAAGGTTTGAAAGCAATAAGATTTTATAAGTTAGGGATTCATGTTTAACTTCCAAAGAAAACAGTAAAATAATATAGCAAATTGTATAAATTCTAAGCTAGCAGAGAGAGAAAGTAGGTTGATAAAATTTTTTTTTAAAAATCTTAAAAAGGGGGAAAAGATAACAGAACACATATTCCGGGAAGTATATTTAGGGAAAAAATACATGAATATATAAATTCATATATAAGTTAAATATGCATAATACACTAAAATTAAAAAACACATAAAAATATAAAACAAGCTGGATAATAGTACAAAATAAGATAGATTTAAATTCAAACATTTCAATTATATTAAATGTTAATAGACTAGATGTAGCAGTTAAAAAACATAAATTGGCGGGCTCGGTGGCTTAGCCTATAATCCCAGCACTTTGGGAGGATGAGGCGAGTGGATTGCCTGAGCCTATGGGTTCGAGATCTGCCTGGGCAATTTGGCGAGACCTCATCTCTACAATAAATAAAAAAAAAAAATCAGCTGGGCGTGGTAGCGCGTGCCTGTAATTCTGGCTACTCGGAAGGCTGAGGCAGAAGGATCGCCGGAGCCCAGCAGGTTGAGGCTGTGGTGGCCGGGAGCGGCCACTGCACTCCAGTCTGGGTGACAGAGTGAGACTCCAACTCAAAAAAAAAGACAAAAATTATAAAAATGGACATAAAAGAAATATATGTGTGTTGTGCATATATACACACATAATTATAGATACGTAGTTACATGCACATGTATGTAATCTAAAATATGAGGATACAAAAAATTTCAAAGTTAAAAGGTAGAAAAAGATAAATACTAACAGAGAAGCTGATGAATCAATGAGACAAAATAAACAAAGAAAAAAATTCAAGAGGTAAAGATAGTAACAGATTTTTTTAAGTTACTACGATTTACAATAATTCTACATTTATATGTATCTAATAAGATGATCTCAAAACACATGAAAAGGGGGACTTCCAGCAAGATGGTGATGGGGCAACTTGGTCTGTGAGACCCTCCATGAAAGAGAACACACATAAAGACTCTAGCTCTCTCCCGCGGGCTGCAGCTCCCATCATCGGCAGTCTGCTCTTCACACAGACCTCAGCCGCCACCACCACTCAAACATCACTGCAGTCTGGGCCACCACCACGGCCACGGATGCTGCCGCAGCAGCCATAACCCCACCCATGCCTGAGACGACCCACGACTTCAGACCGTGAAGCCCCCATAAGGACGATCTACTGAGATCGCCGCCGCCGCCACCACTGCCACTGCCACCGCCACGCCATGCCCCTCGCCCAGAGCCAGGCTCGTGGAGTTCCTTCCATGTACCAGGAGGCGGCTGCCACCACCGCTGCTACCATTGCCTGCTCCCCCGCATCCTGGGCACACTCCGACTTCCGCCCTGCCCAAAGATCAACTGAAATGGTGAGATAGCACCACCTGCTGGGGATCCAAGGTAACAACATCAAAATGGGAAAGACAGAAGTTCCTTCCCCTTGATAAAGGGGCAAGGCCAGATCTGAGTGACAGACTGGACAGGGAGCCCATATCTGAACTGCCTTTCACAGCAGGCCAGGGGCAACTGACCCTAACTGTGAACAAATCTACCAGCCTCCAAAGACAGCTAGAAATCAGAGCTGAAAGGACATTGGACTTAAAGGAAAAGTCTCCGAGTGTGCTTGGTTGGTTCTGTTAGTTTACTGACTTTAATCTATTTCTTTTGTTTTGTTCTTTTTTTCTCTGTAAACCCCATCTTTGTATAGAGGAATAGCACACCAATAAGGAGTTGGTTAGCATATACTTTAGCATCATTGTATGTTTTAGTTTGTTCATATGATTGTTGGTTGGTTTGTAGTCATGGTTATTGTTTTTATTTTTTTTCAGTCTTTGTGTCTCTTTTCACTCATTACTCAGTACACTCATCTGTTTTCCCTCTTACTCCTCTCTCTCTCCACCCCCCTCTTCTCCCCATTACCTGCTCTATTCTCTTTCCTCTGTTAACCTCATTTTGATTTCAGGGAGTAAACCTATAACCCCACTGCATGGACAGACTGCAAGGCAGTAGGAAGTAGGTTTCAGATTATCCATACACCTGTCAGCGGATACCAGGATCTGCAGAGAGATTTTGAATCACAGCTCCCCCCTTAATCTACAAATCTAAAAACTGTAAAAAAGACCACCCCAACCTACAGTCCAACTCCAGAAATAAACAAAGCAGGAGGATATACATAAGGAAGAACAGGAGATTGAACAAACAGAAGTAAAGCAACACCTCCACCCCCAAATAACAAAATTAAAGAAGATGGGGGAGTGGAGGGAAGGAAAAAGTAGGGAGGAAAAATCTGCACAAATGGATAAAAACCAAAAGAAAAATATAAGTCTCACACAGACTCCTGGGAGGTCAGACACTGAGAAAACAGACTTTGGAACACAAACAATGAAGAGCCCCCAGGATGACTGGTCAGATGTAACAAACCCAGACATCAAGACATTAATAGAGAGAATTTTAAAAATTGAGGAGAGACCAGAGGAAAATAGGATGGAGCTGATGTCAGAAATAACAGCAGTAAAGAATACTGTGATGGAAATAAAGAACAAACTAATAAGCATGGAAAGCAGAATTAGCCAAGCAGAAGAAAGAATCTCAGAGCTTGAAGACCAAAATATAGAACTAATCAAACTGTCAAAAACATAGAAAAGAAGCTTAAAAAGACAGGACAAAACCTTCAAGAGATGAATGATTACTTCAAAAGACCCAACCTAAGAGTAGTTGACCTTCCTGAGGCAGAGAAAGAGACAGAGGTCACACTGGAACAAACATTTCATGAAATCATTCAAGAAAACTTCCCTCATCTCATCAGTGATGCAAAAATTCAAACACAAGAGATTCAGAGAACCCCTGCAAGACAACAAATAAGACCAACTCCCAGACACATAATAATTCACCTAAACAAAGTAGGTATAAAAGAAAAAATTCTAAAGGCAGCAGGAGGAAAGGTAGACTATCTACCACGGAAGACCAATTAGAATAGCAGCAGATTTATCTACAGAAACCCTCCAGGCTAGGAGAGCTTGGAGCCCTATCTTCAAAGTTCTAGAAGACAAACAATTTCGACCAAGAATAACCTACCCAGCCAAGCTAAGATTCATCAGTGAGGGAGAATTGAAACCTTTCCCAGATATCCAATCCCTAAGAACCTACGCTGTCACCAGACCACCTCTACAAGAAACACTTAAGAAAGTATTGAACACAGAAGAAAAGGAAAAAAGAGCAATAACGTTCTTCACAAAAGTACAGGCAAAAGATTAAAAACACACATGAACCAACTCCAAAACCAAAAGAAAGCCAACAAACAAATAGGAACAACAACAACAACTCTGTAAGATCCTTATGATAGGAATCAACTCTCACATTTCAATAATTAGCCTGAATGTGAATGTATTGAACCTTCTATATCTCCAGGCAACAATTTATTGCCTTCAAGAGACTTACCTCACTAGAAAGGACACTCACAGACTCAAAGTAAGAGCATGGGAAACAAATTTTCTGGTGAACGGGACACAAAAGAAAGGAGGAGTTGTGATCTTAATCTCAGACAAAATATCCTTTAAGCTATCAAAAATTTTAAAAGATACAGAAGCCCACTACATAATGATAAAAGGTTCAATCCATCAACAAGAAATATCCATCCTAAACAAATATGCACCCAACATAGGAGTGCCAACCATCATAGAGCAGCTTCTAGGTAAACTCAAAAAAGATATTAACTCTAACACTATCACACCTGGGGACTTGAATACCCTATTCACAACCCTAGACAGATCATCAGGACAAAAAATTAGCAACGAGATCCAGAACCTCAGTGTGACTTTTGACCAAATGGACTTAATTGATACCTACAGAACACTCCATGCAATGACCACAGAATATACATTCTACTCATCACCACATGGAACATACTCTAAGACCGACCACAAACTTGGCCATAAATCAAGCATAAGAAAATTTTAAAAGATTGAAATTTTGCCATGCACCTTCTTGGACCACAGTGGAATAAAAATAAACATCAACACAAACAAGTTTCCCCCAAAACCCACAAAGACATGGACACTAAACAGCATGATGCTTAACATCTACTGGGTCAACGATGAAATCAAAACAGATACCTAGTAACAAATGAAAATGAAGAAACATCTTACCAAAATCTCTGGGATGCCATGAAAGCTGTAGTAACCAGGAAATTCATATCTCTACAAATGCACAGGAAGAAAATGGAAAGATCACAAATTAACAGCCTAATAAGTCACCGAAGGAAGCTGGAAAAGCAAGATCACCAAAACCCTAACTTCAGCAGAAGAATCCAGATCACCAAAATAAAAACCCAAATCTGGGACATAGAAAACAAAAAGATAATACAAAAAAAATCAATGATACAAAAAGTTAGTTCTTTGAAAGGATAAAGAAGATTGATGATCCCCTAGCTAGACTGACCAAGAAAAAGAGAGAAAAAACCCAAATAAACACAATCAGAAACACAAAAGGTGAAGTTACATCTGACCCTGAAGAAATACAAAAGATCATTAGAGACTACTATGTACACTTGTATGGAAACAAACTTGAAAACCTTAAGGAAATGGAGGACTTTCTGACATCACACAACCTGCCTAGGTTGAAACAAGAAGAAACCGAGACCCTAAATAGACCAATAACAATCAAGGAAATTGACTATGTAATAAGAAAACTACCTACAAAAAAAAAAAACCTGGACCAGATGGCTTTCTAGCAGAATTCTACAAGACATTTAAGGAGGAGCTGATACCAATCCTACTGAAAGTATTCCAGGCGATTGAAAAAGATGGAATTCTCCCCAAATCATTTTACAAAGCTACCATCACATTGATACCCAAGCCAGGTAAAGACCCAACAAAGAAAGAGAACTACAGGCCAATATCTTTGATGAGCATAGATGTTAAAATTCTCAACAAGATCCTAGCAAGCCAGATTCAACAACACATCTCAAAAATTATCCATCATGACCAAGCAGGCTTCACCTCTGGGATGCAAGGCTGGTTCAACATTCGTAAAACCATAAATGTAATTAAATCATCAACAGATGTCAAAACAAAAGCCAAATTATTATATCATTAGATGCAGAAAAAGCTTTTGATAAAATACAGCACCCTTTCTAAATAAAAACTCCCAAACATCTAGGCATATGTGTAACATACCTCAAAATAGTAAAGGCCATCTACAAGAAACCCAAAAGCCAGCATACTCCTAAACAGATAAAAATTGGAACCATTTCCCTTGAAAAATGGAACAAGATAAGGATGCCCACTCTCACCCCTCCTGTTCAATATAGTATTGGAAGTCCTGGCTAGAGCAATCAGAGAAGAGAAGACAATCAGGGGTATCCAAATAGGAAAAGAGGACGTCAAGTTATCTCTCTTTGCAGATGACATGATTGTATACCTTGAAACCCCAAGAGAATCTGTCAAAAACCTCCTTGCATTGTTAAGGACTTTAGCAAAGTCTCAGAGTATAAAATAAATGTGCAAAAGACAACTGTATTTCTTTACACCAATAAAAAACAAACAGAAACCCAAATAAAAAGCACAATTCCATTCACAATAGCCACACAAAAAATGAAATACCTTGGCATCTTCCTAACCAGAAAACTACAATGAAAACTACAAAACACTGCTCAAGGAAATCAAAGATGACACAAACAAGTGGAAAAATATTCCATGCTCATGGATTGGAAGAATCAAACATTGTGAAGATGTCCATCCTACCTAAGACAATCTACAGATTTAATGCAATGCCCATCAAATTACCAGCAACATTCTTCTCAGACCTAGAAAAACCACTACAGGAATTCATATGGAAACACAAATGACCAAGAATAGCCAGAAAAATCCTCAGCAAAAAAAAAAAAAGCAGGGGTATCACATTACCAGACTTCAAACTTTACTATAAAACTACAATAATCAAAACAGCTTCGTGTTGGTACAGGAACAGGCATATAGACAAATGGAATAGAATTGAGATTTCAGAAGCAAAACCTCAATTTCTCAACCAACTTATCTTCGACAAAGCCTCCATACCTACCACTGGGGAGAGGAGAACCTATTCAGTAAATGGGACTGGGAAAACTGGATGACCACATGCAGAAAATTCAAACAAAATCCCTATCTATCCCCATACACAAAAATTAACTCCAAATGGATCAGAGACCTAAATGTAAAACCTCAAACCATAAGAACCTTAGAAAATGCAGGACACACCCTTATGGAAATTGGAACTGGCATCCAATTCCTGAACAAAACCCGAAACGCATGAGCCATAAGAGAGAAGATAGACAAGTGGGACCTCATTAAACTGACAAGCTTCTGCAAAGCCAAAGAAACTATCAAGAGAGCAGGGAGACAGCTCACAGACTGGGAAAAAGTATTTGCCAACTTGAGGTCCGACAAAGGCCTAACATCTTGGATCTACAAGGAACTCAAACGTGCTGAAAAGAAAAAATCAAACAACCCCATTACAAAGTGGGCAAAAGATATGTACAGACACTTCTCAAAAGAAGACATACAAGCGGCCAACAGATACATGAAGACATGTTCAACCTCACTAATCATCAAGGAGATGCAAATTAAAACTACACTGAGATAACACCTAACTCCAGTCAGAATGGCCATTATCAATAACTCAAAAAATAGCAGATGCTGGAGAGGATGTGGTGAAAAGGGAACACTTCTACACGGTTGGTAGGAGTGTAAACTAGTGCAGCCTCTATGGAAATCAGTGTGGCGATTCCTAAAAGCTCTAAAAATTGACCTTCCATATGACCCTGCAATCCCCCTACTGGGAATATACCCAGAAGAACTCAAATCACCCTATAAAAAAGATACCTGCACATGTATGTTTATGGCAGCATTGTTCACAATAGCAAGGTCATGGAAGCAACCATGCTGTCCATCAAAAAAGGACTGGATTAAAAAAATGTGGTACATATACACAATGGAATATTGAGTAGCCATAAAAAAGAACAAAATCATGAATTTCGCAACAACCTGGATGGAATTGGAATTTATAATACTGAGTGATCTCTCACAGAAATAAAGATCTGAGTATCACATGCTCTCACTCATAAGTGGACCTTGAACAACTATCATAATACTATAAGAAAAGGATTGACAGTGGCCGGGAAACTATGGGGGGGCAAGAAAGGGAAGGGAGGTGGGATAAATGGTAGTCGATGTCTGTCTGGGGATGGGGGGGCACACCTCATCAACAAGGGTACGTGCACAATTCATATTTGTATACCTAACACTTAACTGTACTCCACAATTTTAATATAAAAAATATGTTTTAAAAAAAACACATGAAACAATAATTGACAGAACTTCAGGGAGACACAGAAAATGCCACCTCCATAATGATTTTTTTTAAATTATCATCAACTTCCTCACTGATTGGTCCCTACAGAAAAGATTCTTAAGTTCACTGGTAATCAATGAAAATTCGAAATAAAGCCATAGCAAGACAAAAGTTCACACCTAGCTCTTTGGCAGAAATTTTTTAATTGAACAATGGAATGTGAAGCAACAGGACTCTCATCTACTTGTAACTGCTGAGAAAAAAGAATTTGGCATGATCATCTCCTTGATTTAATAATTATACTTTTGGAAATAAACCTTAGAGAAACTTCTTACACATGCATATCAGAAGGAAGACTTATTCATGATTGTGTATTTCAACATTTTTCAAAATCCAAAAGTAGAAACAGTAGAAAGAATAAACTGTAGTATATTCCTACAAAGGAACAATTATAAAGCAAAATAAATAAATGAAAATAAACACAGCAATAACCAGATAATGTGGAATCTCAAAACTAAAGTGTTGAAAGATTCAAATCACAGAACAGTGTTATGATTCTTTTTCAACAAAGTTTAAAATAAACAAAATTTTAAAATATGTGTATGAGTGTGTGTGTGTGTGTGTGTGTGTGTGGTGTGTGTGTGCACATGTGCACTGTAATACAGTACACGCATTTGCATTAGGCCGACTAACCAAATCGACTACCATAATTCAGAAAAATCAGGACATCTGGATTTGATAGTTAACAACAATAGACAAGGCCTGCCAGAATCCAAGTTCCAGGACATTTATTAGTCCTCCACAATTACCCAAGCAATATGGGCAGTAAGGAGTCAGAAAGGAATCTGATGTTAAAAGGAATCAAAACTCTGAAAGAGAAATAACAAGGAGGGCATGGCCTGAGAAACAAAAGCTGTACAGTGGTGGAAAGTCCTCAGTACTCATCACATTCTGTCCTTCACATCCTCCATTTACTCCTTTTTGTTAAATTTTAATCCCTCAGCATTTTAAACTCAACCCACAAACAAAACAGGCTACGTTACTCTCCAACTCCATACTTTCTCCATTCCTGATTTTTGTCATTATTGTTTCTTCTCTCTAAAATCCCTTTTGCCATATGCTATCATGTCAAAACCCTGCTGATTCAAGGTGCAAATTAAAAGAGACTCTCTCTATGAAATAAGCCCTAATTATCCCAGTTAAAACTAACCTCTGAACTCTTAAAGCAAGAAACGCCTGGATTCTGATACTCATTCAATCTTGTTTATAATTTAACAAAAATCCAGGGTAACAGAACATAGACTTCGAGGGAGACAGATAGAGTTCCAGAAATCCCACTTGCACAATCACTTGCTGTGCCTCTTGGCAGGCTTGGCTAGAAGACTTTAGGAATCACAAATGTATTGATTGATGTTCTTGAAGCAAGGAATAAAGATTAGTCCACACTACTCATTGGATAAGTGTCCCAGTAGGAAGAATACATACTCAAATGTAAAAATGTTACATGTGAAAGGGCAGTCCAACTTTAACACCCAATTACTGGACTATCTCAGACCTCTCATATTTCATTGAAAATTGAATATATCCATCCTATCAATGTATGCCTGTTATGGACTGAATGTTTGTGTCCCCCTAAAACATATATGTTGAAGACTTAACCCTCAAGGTGTTGGTATTAGGAGGTGAGTCTTTGGGATCAGATAAAATTATGAGAGCCTCGTATGGGATTAGTGCCCTCTTAAGAAGAGGAAGAGCTACTAGATCTTCCTCCCTCTGCCACGTAAGGATACTGCCAAAAGGTGGCATCTCACCAAGAACTGAATCTGCTAACACCTCCATATTGGACTTCCGAGCTTCCAGAACTGTGAGAAATAAACATTTGTTGCTTAATTCATCCAGTCTATGATGTTTTGTTGCAGCAACCCGAGCACACTAAGACAATGGCTTTAGCAGACTAAGACAAATGCTATGGAACAAACTTCTCGACATCAGGGTGGAGCAGCAGTGACGCCTGTAACAGAAAATTAGATGAAACAATCAGCAAAGGCAGCAACCACAGAAATATGGATTGGGGTTACTAAGAGGCAGAGAGTGGTGACATTTTTTCATGTAAGGTGACTAGACTTTAATACCCGTATCTAGTAACAGTTATCAGATATTTAAGCAAATGACACTACTAAATACAGTTTCTTTTGCAACTCTGAATATACTTCTTAGATGTGAAAGCTACAAAGAGTGAAGACTGAAAAGATGTGACCACCATCAAATATTTCTCCAATTCCCTTGTGTACAGAAGCCAATGGTTCCATTATTTATTATGAAAACTGCACAGACTGAACTGCCAAGAAGAAAACAGAATCACCAGATCTTAACCCAAGGATTGCTATATTTCTTTGAAATTTTACGTCATCAGAAACCTCATTCATGAGGTCAGGTGAGTGTGTCACAGTTGTGTTTTTAACTGATAAGCTTTAGTCTCATCTCACTTTCTCTTTCTATAGTGATCAACAAGTTGGCTATAAATTCCACAGTCTAGCTCTCCCAAGTTGGGCCTGCTCAGTGAATGGGAAATACCTCATGGGGCAGGAGCATTTAGGAGATAGATATCAACCTGTGGAGCATAGGTGGAGTAAGAGACATAAACTTAGCTTTCTGCAGTATATCCCCTAGCAGCAACCCTGTAAGCTATCTCCAAACAATAAAAGTTTGGCACATTCGTCTCTCCCCCTGGTCCTAGCTATCAATCTAGCTCATATCAACTCACAGTTATGATATATTAAGTAACATTACAGCTGCAAGCTTATTAGGACTAGTTATTGTCATGTGTCAGCTGGTCCAAGCATTGCTTGGGTATCAGCTGCAACAAGTTTGTTGGCTACAATCGAATTCTCTTTGGAAAATCTCATGCAGCAGGAAAATGTGGAAGATTCACTGGGTCATCATATTTAATGGAACCGGCGTTTGAATATGAGATTGCCCCAAGAATCATATTCAAATATATTACTTTCATTTGTGTCATTCACCTGCTTTAAAAGCAGCTCAAACATAAATTACTGAATTCCCAAATTTTTATTCAGCCTTGATTAAATGTGCCATATGTTTCAAAAGCAACTAATGGAAATTTTAAGTAAAGAGCTGTTGAAATAGTGCTTTTGAGCCGGGCTTGGTGGCTCAGCCTGTAATCCCACAATTTGGGAGGCTGAGATGAGTGGATTGCCTGAGCTCACGGGTTCAAGACCCGCCTGGGCAACTTGGCGAGACCTCATCTCTACAATAAATCAAAAAGTCAGCGGGGCGTGGTAGCGCATGCTTGTAATTCCGGCTACTCAGAAGGCTGAGGCGGAAGGATCGCCGAAGCCCGGCAGGTCGAGGCTGTGGTGGCTGGGAGCGGCCACTGCACTCCAGTCCGGGTGACAGAGTGAGACTACAACTCAAAAAAAAATAAAAAAGAAATGGTGCTTTTGAGAATGCAAAGCTGTAGATTATGAATTACCTTTTTTGTAATGAAAAGTAAGGGGAATGTTAGTGGTGTTTGCATTTTATCTGCCATAGAATTTCAGTGAAATTATGTTTATTCAGTACCTTATAACCATAAAATTGAATTTTTCCTAAATCTGTTCACTAAAAGAAAAAATATGAAAGTTTCCTTTCACAACTACAGGATCATTGGTTTGTAACTATAAGACAATAAATGTTTATCAGAAACTTTTTTTTAAAGAACTTTTTAACTCTTTGTGTAAACAATGTTTGTCTTTGGAAGTTTATTTTTCTTGCCAACCTTGAGATAATTAACCCATTATCTATTATTTCATTGACTTGGTGCTAATTTAATTAATCAATGTAAAAGAACAGAAATGTGCTCTTAGGATTAAATATATACATAAGAAAGACCAGCTTCTGGTGTGGTAATATGAAGAACAAGGACCCTCTGGCCATTGATACAACCATTCAACTGTTGGAAACAAAATAAAATTTGTTAATGTCTGAATACTGTCCTAAGGGCATATGACAAATGGAAAACATACATTCAAGAAAATCAACTAAATCTCTGTAGGAACATCAGGAGTCTGGGACATTTGAGCCATAAATTTGCTCATATACCCTCACTTCCCCTAGGCCCCAGATCAATATAAAGGAAGCTCTACTGTTGGCATCTGCAATCAAGACCAGGTGTTCCCTACTTAGCTGCCAATCAAGGACACGGAGAACTAACAGACTCCTATAGAATGCTCACCAATAAAAGTAGAATACGCATTCTTCTTTAGCACAAATGAAACATTCTCCAGGAGGGCTTATATGCTACACCACAAACAATTTGGGTGTTACTATAGGAGAAACTCAAGAGAATTATAAAGACAGCAATTCTGACTTAACTGAGCCACTGAACCAACTTCAGCAGCTAGCCTATTTGCAGACTTCCTGTTAATAGATAAAAATACATGTCTTTTTTATTAATCTGCTGTTGGTCAGGATTTCTATTTCTTATAGCTGAAAGCATTCATAACTAATTCAATTGCTATACTAAAAAGAAGAGAAGACGGTACTTCCAGGTTTGACAGAAGACTCTGAGGCTTCATGCAGGACAATGTGGAAAGTAACTGTGGAATGAAAGTCAGTTTTTGTTTTTATTTTCCTGTGTATACCAATCTATGAAGCACCATGTTAGAAGTCACCTGCACTGTGGCTACCCATAATCTAACTTATTACCACGAACAGCCCTGCAATAGAGTAGCCCAGTCTTTCATCCTAATGATTAGTCAGACTCTCGATGCACATGTATAACGACAGCTAATCCTTCCTATTTGTCTTCAAGACTCTCAGTTTGTAGTGTAAAGTCTTTAGTAATGGTCTAGAAATCACTTTCAATTTAGTCAACAAACTGAAAAAAAATGGAGTCAATACTAGAAAATGTTAGCTGTCTTTCCTAGTAGTTTCCCACAAACAGGGTAAATGTAAATCTGATAGTGGTGGATCTCAATGTGTAGCTTCCAAAGCAGCAGTGTCAACATCACTTGGGACCTTGTCAGAAATGCACATCCTCAGGCCCCTGTGGACCTTACTGAATCACAAGCTAAAATTTTGAGATCTGCTACCCTTTAACACAAACTACGTCAGGTGATGTGTGCTCTCTCTTCCTACTCTCCTGCTTTCCTTTTCTTCCTGCCTTCTTCCAACATCTATTTTTTCCCTTCTCTTCTGTTAATGTTAAAATTCTGTTGATAGTATCCAAATTCATTATCTGATCTCATTAATTACCAGATGATCATTGACCCCACATGAAGGCTCATGGGAGATTTTCCACTGATATGTCAGAAATCCCTAACCCAAAAACCCACCTTTCAAGTATTTAACTACAAACTGTAAAACCCAGGAATGCAGTAGAGTGAAAGGTCCTATATATCTGTCCCCATGCCCAGTGAAGATATTGAACCTCTTTCTTCATTTAATCCACCCTTAATCCTTTCCTCTCATTTTTCTTTCCTTCCCCTCTATATTGTCACCTAGTAGTCAGTCAACTCACTTCATTTTCAAAATAGGTTTTTCCATCAACCCTACCTTATTTCGATCTCAAATTATTATCTTTGCTCTGTCTAAACTTCACACTGTCTATTTTCATTTCTTTCAGCTAGGAGAGTGAAGGCTGAGCATCGATAAGCTGTGTGACTATATCCTAGAGATTCAGTCTAATTATTCTGTGCTAAAGACAACATACTATTGCTCCATCCATTTTTTAATCAGCTGTCACTGCAATGAAAGAATGTCCTTTTTGAAGAAGTGATCTCAGTGTGAACCACATCCCACCCTTTCAGTTAACTTTTACTAACCTCTAATTTATGCACATATTAACAAGATTGTTTTATCCACTCCTCACGGTGCGTCTGTGCATCCCGTGGCAGATTTTTTTAAACAAATATCTCTCATGTTTTTTCTTATTCCTTGAAGACTTTTTCAAATGTGATTTTGGTTATATGTTTATTAAAATGTCAGCCAGCACCATCTTTCCAACTAGAGACACAAAAGAAAATGCAAGGCAAACCAAAGCCAAAAGAACCCTCAGCCTGGGTGCACAGTAGAGTTCATCCCACCCCAGTTACAATCAACTGACTCTCTTTGAAGCATCTAAAGAGAAATTTTTAAAAGTGCTGTAGAACAGATGTCTCTCCTCAGGTAGCACCTGTTTAAAGGAAGATTTGAAGGGTATAGTGGAAGTAATGCCTATATATGTCTGTATTTACTATTCTGTGAACAAAGCTGCATTCTGCCAACCTTTGTAATCTCCATTTTTTCTTGTTCCTTGATATCTGTCTTTATTTTATGATGTCCTTTGGATTCACCACAAATTCTTTTCTAAAAGGTTATGAAATAAGTTATTTATTCTTAAAAAGAGCTTCAGTAGTATATTTATTACTTTTAGTAATAATTAAAATGATAATAATGGCATATCTTATATAATGTTTTAAACTTTTCTAAGCAATTCATTAACATCTTTCCATAGATTCTTAAAGTAAATCCAAGGACAGAATTTCTTTTTATTTTAACAATGAAACATTAAAAATCTACAGATTTTACTCTCCCAAGGTCATGCATTTAGTTATTATTAACAATTAACAAAAACAGCAACAACAGCAGCAGTAGTGGCTTATTACAATTGCTGATTGCTAACCAAGACTTAAACTCATGTCCCCCAACTCTAACTCCCACACTGCTGTATCTATGCATAACATACCTCTCCAGTACCTCTGAAAGAAATTAACTAAGTTAGAATTACCAGGAAGAAGAAATTATTAAAGCCTCAGCCAATGATACACATCATTAGTCACTAGCATACACCAGAATATTCAGTTAGTTGCTCAATTCTGTATTTTCTGTGTGGAAAAGACAAGGGTTAAGTGATAGAACAAAAAAATGGAAAAATCAGTGGCTTGGGATTTATCTAGTGGCAGAGCCAGGACTAATTACTATTCACATCACATACTGGGAATGCCAATTACTCTCATTTAAACCCATATTCTATATCTTCCACTCTAATGTATGAACTTAGACCAGGTAGTTGTGTTCTATGAACCTTAGTAGTGTGACCTACAAAATAATATTATGGAACTAGATGATCCCCATGATCCCTGTAGTCTAATAATTTCTGCTTCTATGAATGAGAAGTAGACTGGTTATTTTAACAATTCTTTGAAAGTAACGATTGAGAAAGCAACGTGCAATGATCATCAAGTTGGGTCTGATCAACCTTAGTTCAATGATTGGCAAACTTTAGTGTGCAGCAGAATCGTCTGTAGTGCATGCTTCTTGGTACACATGTCAAGAAATTCTGATCCACGGATCACACTTTGAGAAACACTTATTCTCTCCTCCAAATGCTAATCTTTAATTTGGAGATTCACCTTAGTAATACCTGCTTCCTTCAGTGTAGAATGGCTTATCAGTCATGCTAGTTCTAGATGAAAATATTTGTTGCTTTGTTAAGACCTTTTAATATTTTCATTTGCCAAAGAAATAAACAAATTTTCTTCTCTAGCAATGTCTTATTTTAAAAAATGCTAAATAATAAAACCATCTGAAGAGAATAAAGAAATTACTTAAAAAGTAGAAGAGATAAAGTAGAATAATAATACTTTAAGTATATTTTTAAGATCCTCACAAGTACTAAAATATTTTGTTACAATAGAGATCTTTTTCTCTTGTGTAAAGATTCTCAATCTCAACTTCAATCTCAATTTATTATAAAGACTAGCAGTGTTAACTAGCTGAATAATCTTAATCATTGTAATAAAGGTTTGGTTGCTGTATACATAAAATAGCAACATCTTCTAATAAAGTAAAATTTCACAGACAAACTCAATTAATCATTATGGATATATGCACAAAAGGAGAAAATTGAGAAGAAAATATTGAGCCCAAAAGGTTTGGAGTCAGGACAATCCCCAAAGCAGGATAAATCTATACAGTACTGAAGGGATAATATGGAATCCTGTAAAATATGGTAAAAAAGTGAAAAATGTGAAATTAATTCATAAATGTCCAGAATAACTCACTGCACATGAGTGAGGCATAATGTGTTTGTAGAGAGAATGCTATAAAACTATAAAATCTCAACTACCTTCTCAAATCAGTATTCTGAGAGATTTAATATATCCATATAAGCAATGAGAATCAATGGGAAAATAAACTCCTGTCCCTGACTTTATTATATTAATTGATATAAAAACTTCCATGATGTTTCTGATTCAATGTTTCTGATGCAGCATAATTGTTCTCCTAAATAGTCTCAATGTTTGAGAAATATTTTATGTTCTTTCATCTATGACCAAACTTGTGAGTTGATTTTGACTCTCAAGGGAAAATTATTTCCAAAAAAAGCTTCAGATTTTTTGCAACCTAAGAGGTTGCAATCTGCCCATCCTGGGCTCAATAAACTTTGGTTGAATGAATAAATGAATACAGCACCCATTCTGGAAACTGCATTTCTGGTTTTATCATAACTTCTCTCTGTGAATTAAAGATTTCAAAACTTTAATTTCATAACAGTTATTCAGTTATCTACCACACAGAAGGAAAGGACTTAACAGACAGAGAAAAATAAGCATGAGATAAGTCATTGTCTTTAAAAACATGAAAACCAAGAAATTAAGGCAAATTTATAAATAATTATAATACACAACAGGATATGATAACTACAGAAAAAGTAAAATTACAAGCATAGCTTAACACAAGTTAAAAACAAGAAAAAATTTATTCAAGTAAGAAAAACATTTTATGAAGCTATGTTACCAGATATGTGTCTTAAGGAATTAACGGAATTAGAACAAGTAGAGAAAAGATGAGACAGATATGAGGACACTTGTGTTTCAAAAAGGCTAAAAAAGAAAAAAAAAATCAATTATCTGGACAAATGCCAATTAGAAGATAAAATGAAAGAGACAACGCACATGGCAAAATATAGTACAATAAAATATTTTGGCATAAACTTAGCAAAATAGTTCCAAAATCTATATAAGAAAAATGTTTAAAGGGTCCTAAAAGCCACAAAAGTAGATTTGAGCAAATAGATATCCATTCCAAGTTCTAGGATATGTCATTCCAAATGCATCGATGTTTCTTTATAAGTTAACATATAACATTAAATAAATTTATAAAATGAATGCCATCCCCACAAAACAGTGCGTTTTGAGTGGCCTGGGGTTGGACTGGGATACAGAGTCTCTGGGTCTCTGGGCTTCTGAAGAGTGTCCCTGGGTGTGACTAAAAAGGCAGCTCCCTTCAGCAAGCAGATGGTGAGGCTCCAGGGGGACCTCGGATGTGAGCCTCTGACTCAGGGACCCCACTGACAGCCACCCTGGCTAAGGAGCGGAGCCTCCTACAGGCCGTGTTCGCACCTGGCGCAACTGGACCTGCTCCATGGAGAACTTCACCGCAGCAGGCAGAGCCCCAAGAGAGGTGGAGGGCCGGGGTCTAGTGGCAGAGAAAATGGCAGCAAGCAATAGCGACTTTGAGGGGACTCCACTCTTATTTCGGCTCCAAAAGCCCCTCTGTGTTCTCAAACAACCCAGGGGAAAGGGATGTGGGGACAAGACGGGTGCAAACGCACACGCTGCAACCTGCGAGGAGGGGCTACGCCAGTTTTAGTCTGCATAAATGTTGGAGATTTGAACCAGTTTTAATATAACATGGGAGAAAAGAAAAGAAGCATGTTCACTGTCTTAGACTGGATTCCCTGGGGGAAAGACTGTCTGAGATGTGCCTGCAGTTGTTTTATTGGGGAGTCTCCAAGAACAACCCTTGCAAAGGAGCGTGATGCCAATCCCACAGATTTACCATCTCACATGGCACAGCAGAGTTGTTTCAGATTAAGCCAAGAGGACCATACTCCCTAACTGGCCAGCTATTGGGGTGATTGTCTACCCTCAGGTAAGGCAGCTTCTTCTCCAGGCTGATGATGGGGGCTCCCAGACGGACTCAGGTGTAAGCCATCAGCTGCCAACACGCCAGAATCTGGGAGATTGAGGGTCTCATCCCAGAGGGGTGTCTGGGTGGTGCACACATCATCTTCTCCATCCACACCTGCACCACAAATGGTTGTGGAATTATTTGTACCATTTGGATATGTCTGATCAATTTCATCATCAGCATTATAAAATCCATGTGTCTACACATCTCTGTGTCTTCCACAAATTTTAACCCATCGCTGTAGACTGAATGTTTGTGCTCCCTCAAAATTCATACTTTTGAAATTCTAACCCCCAATGTGATGGTGTTAGGAAGTAATTAGGTCAGAAGAATGAAACCCTCATGAATGGGATTAGTGCCTTTGTAAGAAGAGACAACGGTTCTCTCTCTCTCCCCCCCCCCCCCGGCCCCCACTCCACTCTGCTACATGAGGACAGAATGACAGCCTTTGTAGACAGCCTTCTGCAAACCAGGAGGCAGGCCCTCACCAGACACTGGATCTGCTGGCATCTTGCTCTTAGACTTCCCGGCTTCCAGAACAATAAAAATAAATTTCTATTCTTTCAGTTACCCAGTCTACAGTATTTTGTTATAATAACCTAAACTGACTAAGACACCCAGTATACTTATTAACTATGTGCTGATTCTCACAGAGTTTCCAAGACTGGAAACCAGTGGGAGGGCAAATCATTCATAGTGATAGGGGATCGAGAAGGAGAAGCCAGTGTGAGGAAAAAGTATCATGGAAGATGTTCACTTTAAATAAATGTAAGGTGGCAATGGTGCATCTAGATAAAGATGGTCAAAAGAGATGAAAAATGTAGATTGATAGTCTTAGGAACACGTCAGTGTTACACAACAGAATTTATGACATCGTTCTCTCAGTTCTTAAGTATAACAAAAAACACTTAATAGAATAATAGATAAATCCTCTCAACATTTTTAAAGAGGTACACTATAGTCAAAATAAATATCAGGGGTATCTGTGCAGAAGTAAAACAAAGTTAAAGTTGCTTCTGGAAGGAGAAAGTGTTCATTCTCTACCTGTTTTAGGATTAAGGCTGCATATGCCTTAATCAGTAAGATTCCATAAAAAGGAATAAACCCAATTTTAGTGCTCCGAGTTCTCAACTATGTAAAGAACAGAAGATCTTGGGTTTTTTACATATGGTCTTCTCTCTCTAAATATTTGAAAAAATTCCATAAGAGCCTATATACATCATACGAATGTCCCTTGAGCATCACCAGGATTGGACCCTTGATAAAACCACTTTCACAGAGTCCCCATGGGTGGGGAGGAGACGATGAGGGAAGAGTTCCCCAGACACCATCAGAACAACTACTCACAGCTCACCAGTCGCTCTGCTTTGCGATCCTCTATTGATACTGGTCTTAGGCCTCTGCCATCTTGGAGGTGCTCATTTGGGATCAATGGCCCTGAGATGTCTGTGGCTTATCATTCTCTCCAGCTAGTAGAGAAATGCTTTCTCTTCTCTGTCCACTTCTTTGTGGGATTATCTCTGAGTGGTGCTGTTTTGAACCCAGACAACAGTTGATTATTTCCCCCCAGTGCTTGTAAGCACTTATGTGGTTAGGTTTATCTTCCTTGAGCACCTATCACTGATGGCAAAGGAGTCTTATCACACAAGTGGCCTCTTGGAGTCTCGGCAAGGTCACTGTTTTCCATATGTGACAGTAAGCTATTGTTCTGTTTATCGTAGCCCTTTTTTGTCCTAGTTCCTGTTTTCTTCTTTCACTTCCTCTTTCCATAGCTTCCTTTGGTCCTTACAGGTATCCAAATTGCCCCCTAAGTATGAATTTTGCAACAATGTCCTCAATTTGATATATAGAGACTGACCCCAGTAGTTTCCTTGCACTAGGCAAGTTTAAAAACAAAAAGTGCAATCTGTTTTCAATAGGAAGAGATAACGTTGTCTGAAAGCCTGGGGATAATAGTCAAACCATCGAAAATCAATTTTGCAAAGCCCTTTAAAGGCTACCATTTTCTTTAATGACATTTTTCTTAATGCTGGATGTCCCATATCAGCAGGCAATCAGGTAATAGGATTGATTTTTATATAAGTCTAGTTCAGGAACATGCAACTATTATAGAGAAGGTGGAGGAATTAAGGAGAAAAGAGAAATTGAATTTTTATGTCTTCTCCCTAGAGCAGCCCCACACTTCTTCTTCAGGAAATAACTTCTACACAGACAGCATTAAGGAACTGCATTTTCCAACCACTACATTTTAGTAGTGGGTACCCAACCCAGATATACAAGGAACCTACCAGATTTCCAACTCTGCCATCTACACCAAAGGGTGTCCTCACTTAACTTCTTTGAGGATATAAAATGAAAAGAAATTTACCTGCCCATCAAACACCAGTCGATGCTCCAGGCAAATCTTCTGGCGATTTTATAAAGTAGGTAAGGGCTTCAAAAACACAGAAAATTTAAAAATGAATATTAGTATCACAAAGAAGTGTATAAAATCCTTAAAATTTCCTTTAAAAAAACAATGTTTGGCTGAGGTGAGTGGATTGCCTGAGCCTACGGATTTGAGACCCGCCTGGGCAGCGAGACCTCATCTCTACAATAAATCAAAAAATCAGCCGGGTGGGGTAGCGCATGCCTGTAATTCCGGCAGCTCGGAAGGCTGAGGCAGAAGGATCGCCGGAGTCCAGTAGGTGGAGGCTGCGGTGGCCAGAAGCGGCCACTGCGCTCCAGTCTGGGTGACAGAGTGAGACTCCAACTCAAAAAAAAAAAAAAAACAATGTTTAAGCCTATCCAGGGATGAATAGGATAAAGCACTCTCCTCAGACAAGGAGAAGGAC
Source organism: Cephalopachus bancanus (assembly GCA_027257055.1). NCBI lineage: Eukaryota > Metazoa > Chordata > Mammalia > Primates > Tarsiidae > Cephalopachus > Cephalopachus bancanus. Next base: position 2,302,910 of record JAPVLO010000119.1, on the reverse strand, counting down.
AAGTTGCTCACCTTCCATCTGAGTGACTGGTCCTGGGCTAATTTCATTAAATGTGAATCCAGGGATTTCATCTCCACAGATGGCCGTGACATTTTACAACTGATTTTCTTTTCTGCTTCTGCTTGGGTTTCACCTTTGACATGGGACTTCTCTGACCTTCAGCTCTCTCCTAGCTCATGTCTTTATCATGCCGGCTTTGGCATCTGATAGCTGACATCATCTGGCCCTAAGATACCTCTCTGTCATGAATAAATGGCCAAGGTCCAGTGTATCCTGACTTTTGAAATCAGTGCTAGTGATTAAAAAAAAAAATTGTATGAACAAATATAGAAGGGTCAGAAACATTTTTTGGAAGGCAGGAGTTTGTAAAAACTTGCAAATGATGTTAATATACCAATTCAAAAATAGCATGTTATTATATAAATAAAATCCAGTCCTGTGAACAAATAACATGGTCGTTTCTCCAAAAAATAGCTGTGGAAAATATCTGAAGATAAGAGACATTGAAAAATAAGTATTTGGTTAATAACCCACTACCACTGCTCCATGCAGTGCCTGGATATCCAACTTTACATTCCAATCAAATGAAAGATTCTTGAACTAGAATTTGAGTTCTGCATCTTCTTTCTAGGAGAACTATTTATACAATCCTCAATTTATAAAGACATTGACCCTAATTCTCCTATCTGTCTTTCTTTGTCCCTTCCCCTCACTGATGGATTTCCTCTCAACTAGCAGACTTTCCTGAACTGTTTGAATCTCCCTCTGCTGTTAAAAACGTGTTGGTAGTTTTGGAGAGCTCATGGGTTCAGAAGTGGGGAAAGGGGAGAAGTTTCATGAGTTATGAGTATCCTTTAGAAATGTTCATTTGCAGCCAAACCAAAAACCTTAGTAACAAAAGATATTTGTTGTTTTCTTAACAAGAAATCCAAAAGCAAGGACTGTGAGAAAGCTCCTAGATTTGGCAATTGGGAACTCACTGAGAACAAGTTCAGTGAACTGTAGTAGAATGGCCTAGATAGAGACCATGTTGCTGTGTGTTATCTGGAGTCATCAGGGGTTTTTTGTTCATTTGTTTTATTGCTAAGTGCAGTAAAATGATATACTCTAGATTTTTAAAAACGTCAGCTGAAGGACATGCAAATGGTCAACAAATATATGAAAAAAAATGTTTGACAGCAGTAATCATCAGGAAAATGCACATAAAAACCACAATAAGATATCATCTCATCCCAGTTAAAATGGCCATTATCAAAAAGACAAAAAATAGCAAATGCTTGTAGGGATGCAAAGAAAAGGGAATTCTTATACACTGTTGGTAGGGATGTAAACTAGTATAGCCACTACAGAGAACAGTATGGAAAATCCTTAAAAATCTACAAATAGAACTACCATATAATCCAACCATCTCACTACTGGATATATACCCAAAGGAAAATAAATTAATATGTTGAAGAGACATTTGCACACACTTGTTTATTTCAGCACTACTCACAGTAAGATAATCAACCTAGGTGACCAGCAACAGATGAATGGATAAAGAAAATGTGGTATATATACACAATGGAATACTATTCAACCATGAAAGAAAATAAAGTCCCATCATTCATGGCAACATAAATGGAACTGGAGGACATAATGTTAAGTGAAATAAGCCAGGAACAGAAAATTAAACACTGCATGTTTTCACTCATATATATGTGAAATCTAGAAGGATAAAAATAAAAATTGATCTCACAGAAGTAAAAAGTACAGTGAAGGATACTTCACTAGAAAAAGATGGGGGGAGGGAGGATAGGGAGAGATTAGTTAAAGGATACAAAATTACAGCTAGAAAAGAAAGACAATTTCTAGTATTGTATAACGCTATAGAATGACTATCTATAGTCAACAATAATATGGTATAAAGTTTCAACTAGCTAGAAGGAGGATATTGAATGTTCCCAACACAAAGAAACAATAACTGTTTGAGATGATCAATATGTTAGTTACTCTAATCTGATCACTACGCATTGTATATATCACATCACTATGTATGCTGTAAATATGTTCAATTATTATGAATCAATTTTAAAAACATTTAAATTTTTTAAAACTTTGCTTTGGAAGGAAACTGAGATGGGATTTGACAGAATAACAGATACGAAAAATTTTTGCTTGAAGCAATTTCCCAAAATGTGTTTTTAGATGTTAATAAACTTTACAGAAGCATAAAAAGGGAAAGAGTGGCTTTTATGGTAAAATAATTTTTGGATATACTGAGTAAGCGAAGGTAAGCAGATTTATTTCATTATTGCAAAACTTCTAAGAACTTTCAACAAGCTACTGTGAGTCTAAATATCCAAAGGAGACATCATGGTATATTGGATGATTCAAACTTATCTGACAAAAATGATTCTTTCCACTGAGTACCTCCTAAAACTAGTGTTAGATAGATAGATAGAGTATGGATTAAATTACATGGTTTAAAGAAAGGAGAGAACATTTTATAAGCCAGGGAAAAAATATGAAGTAAAAAGAGAGATTAAAGAATCAGTAGATTAAAAGGATACCTGATGGGAAGTCTCAGAAAATGTAAGAAGGGACATGACAAAAGTGAACAGGTGGAGGCTGAAAGGATGCTCCTTCTTCAGCTATCTGAGAAGAATGAAGAAAGGGAGAGTAAAAGATGTCAGCACATCTACATGGAGAAAAGGGAATTGGGGGAAGACTTCATTGTGTTCACAAAATAAAAATTAAGTGTGCAGAAAGGCCAAAGGACAGGATTAACTAAAGGGAAGAAAAACATAAAGCTATTGGGGCCTGGGAGGGGAGTACCAGGAGCAAAGAAAGAGTGAAGAAAGGGAGATGGAGACATATCAGTTTTTTTAAATGTGCTTTTATTAACTGTCAAAGGGATAACTATACATACACTTTAAGCTATAATTTTATTTGAATGGAATTTACTCCATATGTATGCTTGCATAAGTCTGCAGATATGTGTTCAAGGATGTTCATTTAAAAATTGTTGACAGTGGTAGAAAAGTTTTTAAGACAACTATATGTACATTAACTGGAAATAGTTAATAAATTAGACTTCATCTTTATATCAAAACAGTAGGTAGATAATAAGAGCAGACTTGGAAAGACTTCTAAGATGTTTTATTAAGTAAATGAGTCAAGTTATAAACTAACATGCATAATATGAACCCATGTGAAAAAAGTGTGTGTGCATGTATGTAAAAAATACAATGAGACCAGGCGCAGTGGTTCAAGCCTGTAACCCCAGCACTTTGGGAGGCCAAGGTGAGAGGATTGCCTGAGCCTAGGGGTATGAGACCAACCTGGGCAACTTGGTGAGACCTCATCTCTACAGCATATCAAAAAATTAGCTGGGTGTGGTAGCATACACGTGTAGTTTCGGCTGCTTGGAAGACTGAGGAGGAAGGATCGCCTGAGCCCAGCAGATCGATGCTGGGGTGGCCATGAGCATACCACTGCACTCCAGCCTGGGCTACAGAATGAGACCCTGACTCAAAAAAAAAAAAAAAAATACAATGGATTCCTGTGTGCAAAAAATCTCTGAGGGTTGCACATAAAGCTAGATCCTTCTAGGCTGTAGCTTTGGGGGAACTCAGGCTGGTATGGAAGGAAGAGATTTTACTCTTTGCTTCCTATCCTTCTATTTGAATATTTTACAGTGAGCACTTATTACATCTATAATTTTTGCAGTTCTTTCCTTCCTCCGCCTACACTTCTGGAGACCCTACTCCTTCTCTTCTGCAGCACAGCTTTGCCTCTCAGCTCACAAGAATCAAGGCCAGGCTATCCTGTCCTGCTGTGACTCAGGCCCTCCTATACCAGAGAGCCTCATGAAAGGGAAAGACTGCTTAGATTTGCTGATAATTCACTTTGTGACTTCACTTTGTGGCCAGCCCTTTCTGGGTCTCTGATCGTCAGATCATAAAAATATCATCCAGCTTTAAGTTTGATTTCAATTCTATAGCAGACTAGAAAGGCTATGTTGGGACAATGACAAAACATAAATTTTGGGGGGGACAAACTTTTGTTTCCTATAAATAACATAAATGGTTTCCTGGAGCATAAATGTGTTTATAAATGAAGCCTGATCACATATGACTGAAAACCAGTAAAAAGATCAAAACTTAGAAATTATTTTTATAGAAACACTATTTAGCCTGAATTTTCTAAATATTATTTTTTCTGAACTCACAATTCTTCTGTAATCTTTATTTTATATATTTCAAAGAGAAATTCGTTGTCTGATACTCACTTTTCAGAAAATCCAGTCAAAATTTGCTCCCACAATGAGCTGTGCAGATGCTTCCTATAGCCACTGGGGGTCAGACTACTACATTAATACAAGCAAAGCCCAACTCGAAAAGTGGTATTAATTGGTTCAGGGTCATGCTAACATTTTCCTGCATGAGAACGGAAGATTGGCCATTTAAATTAAACATTACATAAAGTAGATAATGAGAAAGAATGCATTTGACAAGAAAGACTCAGAAAGCTGCAACTATCATATATAATAAATATAATATAATAAAGAAATTTCATCCTTAATAAAAATTCCAATTATTCACTTGCTCATTCTGGCTGGCAAGATATTACTCCAATCTAAGTGGGCTCAGATTGGAGGATTAATCACTGAACTGGGCAAAAGCTAAGAGAGCAGAAACAACTGAAATCATGAATCTGTCAGCAAAAAAAGAAGAAATCCTCATTTATAAAGGATAAGCCGCATGATGAGCAGAGGATTGAGATGAATGGCAGAAACATTTTTCCAAGGGATTTCAGCCCTGGAAATAATAAATCTGAATCACCTCACAGCAATGAGCGTGTTCAGGGGTACAGGGCAGCCCTGGACAGGCTTCTGTTCCAGTCTGCTCTGCCACAAACTGGCCTGTGGCCTTGAACAAGCCCCTTGTCCTCTCTTGGACTCAACACATTTTCAGAATGGAGTAAGATCACATATAGAGAATATTCCAGCCCTAAAATGAAACAGGCTTATTTAATAATATCTTTGCATGGAAGGTAAGAAAGTGAGGAAAAACCTGCTAAAATGAAAAAAATTTTAACAAAAAGTTTAAAATGAAGGTATAACTGTCGGGATACACTTTTTAAATTTTTATTTATTAAAAAAATGGAACAAACTGAGATTAGAGACCATATCGACTGTCAGATAAAGTAGTAAATCAAAAGCCAAATTTTAATTTATTTGCATTTTTAATGTTTTTATTTCCCCCATTCCTGAAAATTGCATGGTCCACCCACAAGAAAATGCTATGTGGGAACCTAGTTATAAATAGGAAAAAATAAAATGCATTACATATCAACCCAAAAATTCTTTCTTAAACTTTTTAGAATAACAGGGTTCTTGGGAGGATCTGTTGCGTAAGTATATTGCATGAAGGCAAGGTTTTGGCTTCTGACAAGCTGTCCCGCTTCCCAGTAGTGGTCATGGTATCCAATGGGTGGTTTTATATCCCTTGTCCTTCTTCCTTTAGCAGTGCCCAGTGTCTGTCATTCCCAACCTTGTGCCCATGTGCGCCCAATGTTTAGTGCCCACTTATGAGTGAGAACATGCAGTATTCACTTTCTTTGTTTCTGTGATAATTCACTTAAAGTAGTGGTCTCCAATTGCATCCATGTTGCTGCAAAGGACATGATTTTGTTCTTTTTTATGACTGTGAAGTATTTCATCGTGTATATATACCACATTTTCTTTATCCAGTCCACCTTCTGTGGGCATCTTGGTTGGTTCCATGTTTTTGCTATTGAGAATAGTGATGCAATAAATACATGAACACAGGTGTCTTTTTGGTAAAGCAATGTGTGATCTTTTTTTTTTTTTTAATTGGACTCTCACTCTGTTGCACAGGCTGCAGTGAAGTGGCACACTCACAGCCACCCCAGTGTTGACCTGCTGGGTTCTGGCGATCCTCCCGCTTCAGCCTTCCAAGTAACCTGAACTACATGCGCACACTATGACTCCCAGTTAATTCTTTGGTTATTGTAGAGACAAGGTCTTGTCAATTTGCCCAGGCTGGTCTCGAACCTGCAGACTTAAGCAATCCACTTGCCTCGCAATATGTGGTCTTATGGATATATTCCCAAATGGGATTGTTGGGTCAAATGGTAGCTTTATTTTTAGTTTCTTTGAGAAAACTCCAAACTGCTTTCCACAAAGGTTGAACTAGCCTACATTCCCACCAACGGTGTGTGAGATTCCCTTTTCTCTGCAGCTTCATCAACTTACTGCTTTTATGCTTTTTAATAATATCCATCCTGACTGGTGTGAGATGATATCTCACTGTAGTTTTGATTTACATTTCTCTGATGATTAGTGATGCTGAGCATTTTTTAAATATGTTTATTGGCTGCCTGCATGTTTTCCTTTGAGAAGTGTCCATTTGTGTTCTTTGCCCACTTTTTTTTCTTTATTTTAAAAAGGTGGGGTACAATTCAGGGTTAGGTATACAAATGTTCATTATGCAGGTACCCCTGTTGATGAGGTGTACCCCTCCTCCCCTGGCAGTTTCCCTCAACTGCCAATCCCATCCCTCTCCTCCCCTGACAGTTTCCCACTACTTCCAATCCCTTTCTTACAATATTGTGATAATTGTTCAAGGTCCACTTGTAAGTGAGAACATATGGTACTCTGTTCTTTGTTTCTGTGGTAGATCACTGAGTATAATAGACTCCAAATCCAAGTTTCTCTGCTCACTTTTTAATGGGGTTATTTCTCCCCCTGTCCATTCATTCAAGTTCTTTATAGATCCTGGATGTTAAGCTTTGTTGAATGCATAGTTTGCAAATTTTTTTTTCCCATTCTGTAGACTATCTCTTTACTGTCTTGGGGATTCTTTGGTTGTGCAGAAGTTTTTTAGCTCAATAAGTTGGCCCCTGTCTATTTTAGTGTTTGCTGCATTGCTTTTGAAGACTTGGTCATGAATTCATTGCATAGGCCGATGTTCAGGAGGGTATTTCCTAAGTTTTGTTTTAAGATTCTTTTGCTTGAGGTTCCACATTTGAGTCCTTGACTCATTTTGAGTTAATTTTTTCATGTGGTAATTGGTAGGGGTCCAGTTTTATTCTTCTGTATGTAGTTAGCCAGTTTTCCTGGCACCATTTGCTAAAGAGGGTTTTCTTTCCCCAATGTTTGTTTTTGCTGGCTTTGTTGAAGATGAGTTGGTTGAAGGTCTGTGATTTTAGTTCTCGGTTCTAAATCCTGTTCTGTTGGTCTGTGTGTCTATCATTGTACCAGTATCATGCAGTTTTGGTTACTGGAGCCTTATAGTAAAGTTTGAAGTTTGGGAGTGTGATGCCACCAGCTTTGTTCTTTTGTTGAGGATTGCTTTGGTTATTCAGGCCTTTTGCTTCCATATGAATTTAAGAAATATCTTTTCTAGGTCTGTAAAAAATGTTACTGGTAGTTTGAAAGGGACTGCGATGAATCTGTAGAATCCCTTGGGGAGAATGAACATCGTGATGATATTGATTTTTCCAATCCATGAACATGGGATGTTTTTCTCTCTGTGTCATCTTTGATTCCTTTCAGCATTGTTTTGTAGTTCTCATTGTAAAGACCCTTCACCTCTTTGGTTAAATGAATACTGAAAGGTTTGGTTTTGCTGTGTGTGTGTGTGTGTGTGTGTGTGTGTGTGTGTGTGTGTGTGCGTGCGCACACACATGAACATGTGTGGCTATTGTTAATATAATTGCATTTTTTATTTAGTTCCCAGCCTGCTTGTTTTCGATGTATGGTAATGCAACTGATTTTGTATCCTGAGACTTTACCAAAGTTATTTATCAGGCAAGGAGGTTTTTGACAGACTCTGTAGAGTTTTCTTTTTTTTTTGAGATGGAGTCACTCTGTCGCCCAGACTGGAGTGCAGGGGTCACTCCCAGTCACTACAGCCTCGACCTGCTGGGCTCTGGCGATCCTTCTCCCTCAGCCTTCCAAGTAGCCAGAATTACAGGTGTGCACTACCACGCCCAGCTATTTTTTTTTTATTATTTATTGTGGAGATGAGGTCTCACCAAGTTGCCCAGGTGGGTCTTGAACCCGCAGGCTCAGGCAATTCACTCACCTCAGCCTCCCAAAGGACGGGATTACAGGCTGAGCCACCGAGCCCGGCTGATTCTGTAGAGTCTTCTAGGTATAGGATCATATTATCTGTGAAGAGGCATAACCTAACTTCCTCATCTTCTATTTGGTTTGCTCTGGCTAATACTTCCAGTAATATGTTAAATAGAGTGGTGAGAGTGGACATTCTTGTCTTTTTTCAGTTCTGAGGAGCTGAAATACTTTCAGTTTTTGCCTATTAAATATGATATTGACTGTAGACTTGTCATAGATGGCTGTTATTTTTGAGAAATGTACTTTTGGCATCTAGGTATGTGAGGATTTTTATTAAGAAGGGATGTTGGATTTTATAAATGCTTTTTTCCCCACATCTATTGAGATTATCATGTGGTTCTTCAATTTACATCTGTTTATGTAGTGGATTACATTTATCGATTTGCCGTATGTTCAACCAGTGTTGCATTCTGAGAATGAAGCCTACCTGGTTATGATGAATGGTTCTCGTAATATGCTTTTGGGTGATATTTCATAGTGTGTTGAGAATATTTGCATTCATGTTTATCAGAGATATTAGCCTGTAGTTTGTTTGGGTTTTTTTTTTTTTTCTTTGTTGGGTCTTTTCCATTTTGGGGTATCAGGATGATATCAGCTTCATAGAATAATCTAAGAAGGATTCCTTCCTTCTCAATTGTTTGAAATACTTTCAGTAGAACTGGTATCAGCTCTTTGTGTGTCTGCTAGAACTCAGCAGAGAAACCATCTGACTTAGTGCTTTTTTTTAGCAGGGAAGTTTCTGATTACTGAATCAATTTCTTGCCTTGTTATTAGTTTGTTTAAGTTTCAATTTCTTCCTATTTCAATCTTGGGAGGTTGTGTGTTACTGGGAATTTCTCCATTTTCTCCAGATTTTCTAGTTTACTTGCATACAGATGCTTATGGTAATCTCTGATAATCTTTTGTATTTTTTTCAAGTTCAGTTGTAAAATCAACTTTTTCATTTCTGATTGTGTTTACTAGAATTCTCTCTCTCTCTCTCTCTAGCCAGGTGCAGTGGTTCAAGCTTATAATCCCAACACTTTGAGAGGCTGAGGCGAGAGGATTAGACCAGGTTGAGCAACTTGACAAGAACTTGTCTCTACATTAAATCAAAAAAAACCTTAGCCCGTCATGGTGGCACATGCCTGTAGTACCAGCCATTTGGAAAGCTGAGGCCAAAGGATCGCCTGAGCCTAGCAGGTAGAGGTTGCGGTGGACGTAAACATGCCACTGCACTCCAGTCTGGGCAACAGAGTGAGACTCCACTCCTCTCTCTCTTTTTGTTTATCTGACCAGGAGTCTGTCAATCTTTTTTTTTTTTCCCAAAGAACCAGTTTTTCTCATCATTAATCCTTTGTATGATATTTTTGCTCTCTATTTTATTTAGTCCTCTTTTACTTTGATAATTCCAACTTTATACTGGTTTTGAGATTGGATTGTTCTTTTATTTTCAACTCCTTTAAGTGTGATATTAGACTGTTGAGATCACTCTATTTTCTTGATATGTACATGCAGTATTATAAACTTCCTTCAGCACTGTTTTCATGGTATCCTAGAGGTTTTGGAAGGTGATATGTTTGTTTTCTTTTGTTTAATTTCATGTATTTGGGTATTTGGGGGAGTTTCTGTTGGTGAAGATACTTATTTTTATTCTGTTATGATCTGAGAAGATGCTTGGCATGATTTTGGTCTTTTGAAATATGTTCATGCTTAATTTATGGCCAAATATGTGGTCAACCTTAGAGTATGATCATGTGGTAATGAGAAGAATGTATATTCTGTGTTTATTGAGTGGAGTGTTTTGTAGACGTCTATTGATCTAATTCGTCCAATGTTGAGTTAGGGTTCCAATTTCTTTGTTAGTTTTCTGCCTCAATGATCTGTCTAAATCTGTTAGTGGGATACTGAAGTTTCCACTTATCAAGTATGACTGTTTATGATCTCTCTTAGATTAATCAGTATTTGTTTTATAAATCTGGGTGCTCCTATGTTGGGAGTATATATATACAAGATGGATATTTCTTACTGATGAATTGACTTCATTATAAAGTGCCCTTCACTGTTCTTTTTAACTTTTTTTGTCAAAAGTCTATTTACCTGGTTTAAGAATAGCTACTCTGGCTCTTTTTTTGTTTTACATTTGCCTGAAAATTCTTTCTCCAGTCCTTTACCTTTATCCTGTGGGTGTCATTTGCAATGAGATGCATATTCTGAAGGTAGCAGATGGAAGGTCATGTTTCTTTATTCAGTTTGCTACTCTGTGCCTTTTGAGTGCTGCATTCAGTTCAGTAACATTTAAGTTAATTATTGATATGTGGGAATTTGTTCCTGTCATATTGTTGCTAAGAAGTCATTTTGTGTTCTAGGCTTTGCCGTTGATTTGCATAGTCTATAAACTCTGTGCTTACCTATGCTTTTGCAATGCATAGATTCAGTCTTTTATTTATTGTCTAGAACTTTCTTAAGCATCTCCTGAAGGGCTGGTCTGGAGATGACATATTCTCTTAGGGATTAGATGTCTGGGAAGGATTTTAATTCTACATTATTAATGAAGCTTAGTTTGGCAGGGTAGGAAATTCTTGACTGAAATTGCTTCTCTTTAAGAATTTTAAAAATATATGAACTTTGCAGCATCTTGGCTGGATTTGGAGTCGATCATACTCAGTGATTTATCACAGAAACAGAGTTCCATATGTTCTTACTCATAAACGGACCTTGAACAATTATAATGCTATGAGTAGGCGATTAGCAGTGGTGGGAAACTGTCAGGGGAGGGGGGTGGGGTTGGCAGTTGAGGGAAACTGCCAGGGGAGGGAGGGGCATACCTCATCAACAAGGGTACCTGCATGATCAATGTTTATATACCTAACCCTGAAATGTATCCCACATCTCTATAATAAAAATATTTTTTAAATGGGTCCCTAGTCCCTTCTGTCATGTAAGATTTCTGCTGAGAGGTCTGCTGAAAATCTGCTGAGTCTTTCTTTGTAGTGGTCTGACCCTTCTCTATAACTGCCTTTAGGATATTTTCTTTCATGCTCAGCTTGGTAAGTCTGATTATTATGTGCCTTGGGGATGGACTTCCCATGTAATACCTCACAGAAGTTCTCTGAATTTCTTGTGTCTGTACAGCTGCCTTCCTAGCAAGATAGGGAAAGTTTTCTTGGATAACAACTTGGAAGTCCTGTTCCAAGGTGATCTCAGTCTCTCCTTCTCTCTTGGGAAACAGCTATGGAATTTATCTCTTTACATAATAGCTGTTTCAGAAACACTTCCAACTAAAAAAAAAAGAATAAAAATAAAATAGGAAAGATTAGTCTACTTAGTTTCAACTGAATAAGCCATAACTACAGTAATAAGTACAGAAATAACTACAGTAATCAAGACCCTATGGTACTGATGATAAAATAGACACATAGATCAATGACACAGAATGGAGAACTCAAAATAGAACCAAAAAATATGTACAGTTTATTTTTCACAAAAGCGCAAGAGTAATTCAATGGAAAAAAAATAGTTTTCAAAAACAATGCTGGAACAATTGAACAACCAAATACCAAAAATATGAACATCAGCCTAAACTTTACACATTAAACCAAAAGTAAATCAGAAAGTATTAAAGACTTAAATGGAAATGCAGAACTATAAAACAATTCAGAAAAAAATTATAGAAGAAACTCTTCAGAATCTGGGATAGGTAAAGAGTTCTTAGACTCAATATCAAAAGCATGTTCCACAAAAGAAAACACTGATAAATCAAACTCCATCAGAGTTAAAAACTTTTGTTCTGTCAAAGACCTTTTTAAAAGAATAAAACATTTATTTGCAAAACGTATATTTGACAAAGGATTGGTATCTAAAACAAACAACTCTAAAAACTTGACAATAAAAAAATCCAATGGACACAAAACATGAACAGACATATTAATGAAGAGAACACACAGATGGCAAATAAGTATATTAAGAGATGTTTAATACCATTAACCATTAAGGAAATGTAAATTAAAACTACAATGATATATCATTATTCACCTATCAGAATGGGGACAAAATCAAAAACAGTGACAACACCAAATGCTGTCACGTATAAATTGCTGGTGAAAATGTAAAATGTTGCAGACACTACAGAGCTCATTTGGGCATGTAACTAAATATGCAGCTACCATACAACTCAAAAATGAAACTTTCCAGTTTTTAGCCAAAAGGGAAGAAATACTTAAGTCACACAAAAACCTGTATATAAATGTTTTTAGCTACTTTATTTATAATAGCCTAAAATTAAGTTCAGCCCAGATGTTCTTCAATGGGCATATCCAAAATCTAGTATATCCACATATCCAATTCTACCCAGCAAAGAAAAGGAATGAACTACAGATAGGTGCAACAACTGGGATGAACCGCCAGAGAATTATGGTGAGTCAAAAAAGCCCATCCCAAAAGGTTATATATTGTGTAAGTCCATTTACACAACATGCTTGAAAAATGACAAAATAATAAAAATGGAGAATAGATTGATTGCCAGGGGTTAAGAATGGGGTAGGGGAATTGGAAAGAAGGAAGGAAAGATGGCTACAAAAGACTAATATGAGATTTTTGTCATGAAACTTATCTGCCTCTTGACTGTATCAATGTCAATATCCTGGTTGAAATAGTATACTACGGTTCTGTAAGATATTACCATCAGGGAAAGTGAGTAAAGTGAGTACGTGGGATATCTCATTATTTTTTTAGAATTGAATTGCCTGTGAATCTATAATCATCTCAAAATGTTAAGTTCGTTTTTACATATATGTAAGTTTCACTATATATATATGTGTGTGTATACAAAAGAGTGTGTGTGCATCTGTGTGTATATATGTATATATAAACAATGGCCTCAAGTTCAGTTGCAGAAATGAGGACTTTAGCAGCTGTGCATATTTTTTCCTTGCTGATCGTGTGTGTGTGTGTGCATGCACGCAAGTTAGTAAGCTATTGTCTTAGTTCCAAATCTCTCCATTTTGTGTTTCTGGGACTCCACAAACCACACTTCTGCTTTTTCAGTATCTTCCCTCTTATGCTCCATCAACAGCAGGCAACACAGGGAAACTAAAAGGCGGGAGGGTAATGAAGGAACTTCTTCTCATTTGCTCCCTGTGCACTTCCTGTCTGTTTCATAGCCCTCTGAACTTCGTGCAATAATATGTCATCTTTACCTAAAAGTGGCAAGTCCTTTCAGTAGCCACAACTGAATCCAACTGCAAAACTGAATTTTTCCAACTTGCAAAACCAATCACATAGAACAGGTGTCAGCAAGCTTTTGCTAAAAAATACAAGATAGAAAATATTTAATACATTGCAGGCCATACATTGTTGTAGCAACCACTCAACTCTGCCACTATAACATAAAATATAGACAATATTTAAATGAATAAGCATGGCAAGTATAACTTTACTTATGGACATTGCAATTTTAATTTTCATTTCATATGTTTCATGTGTCAAAAAATACTGATATTGTTATAGTCTGAATTTTGAATCCTTAAAAATATATATTGTATTTCTATCCCCCGGTAACTGTGAATGTGATATTATTTGGAAATAGATCTTTGCAGATAACCAAGTTAAGATGAGGTCACTAAGATTGTTTTATCTAACATGACTAATGCAGCTGTACTCATGCAAATACATGGACACACAGAAAAATGTATGCTATATGAAGACAGAGGCAAAAATTGGAGTGATGCAGCTGAAAATCAAGGAATGCCAAGAATTGATGGCCACCTCCAGAAACCAGAAAGAGTCAAGCAAGTATTCTACCCAGAGTCTCAAAGGAACCATAGCCCTGCTAGTAACTTGATTGTGGTTTTCTTGTTTTCAGAACTTTGAAAAAAAAAATTTCTGTTTTAAACCAATTTGTGGTACTTTGTTACAGTGTTCCTAGGAAATTAATACATTCATTTTTAAATTTTTTTAACTATTAAAAAATATAGAAACCATTCTTCATCATAAACCATTAATCCCGCGCCTTTGGGAGGCTGAGGTGAGTGGATTGCCTGAGCCCGCGGGTTTGAGACCCGCCTGGGCAGCGAGACCTCATCTCTACAATAAATCAAAAAATCAGCCGGACGTGGTAGCGCATGCCTGTAATTCCGGCTACTCGGAAGGCTGAGGCGGAAAGGTCGCCGGAGCCCAGCAGGTCGAGGCTGCGGTGGCCGGGAGCGGCCACTGCACTCCAGTCTGGGTGACAGAGTGAGACTCCAAATCAAAAAAAAAAAAAAAGAAAAACAAGTAGTAGATTGGACTTGGCCTATGGATCATAGTATGCAGACTCCCGTCATAGAATCCTCTCCCTCACCCAGCCTTCAACTTAAGACATCAACAACAGACAAGTAGCGTCCCTATGGTCTGAGTTTTAGCCCCACACTAATAATTTATAATAACTTCAACCCCCCATCTCTTTTCCTTCATCCTGAGGAGAAGGTAAATGTTTCTGTGGTTGCTACTTCTATTACGATTCACTCTTCTCTTTTTACTCTCATGACCTAGCTGATAACTTTATACCCAGTTAATAATTATTCATGTTAAATTTCCTGTTACAATAACGGTGGGATTTTTTTCCTGACTGGTATAGTTTCACTTTTTTAAATTCTTCAAGATTTTGTATAAAGTATGCTGACCTTTAAGGCTTTGTGGATGGCTTGGTAATTACTGTTTGATTTTAGATAATTAAGACAACTCTTTGCAGAGTTGAAATTTCTTACATAAAAAATTGCTTTCTTTATTTGTCACAAACTTTAATTAACAGTCATTCTTGCTTTGATAAACTCATTCCTCTGAAGATTCCCAAGTGCTTCAGAATAACTAAGGATTTAATACCAGATTGCACTGAAGAAGGAATGATGGCTATCAGTGTCTGCTAAAGTTAAACCTGTCCTTTGACCCTGCAATCCCATCCTAGGCATTTACCCCAGAGAAACAAAAACACATATTCACAAAAAGACTTGGACAAAATATTCACAGCAGCCTTATTTTTAACAGCCCAAATCTGGAACACCCACATGTCCATCAACAGAATAATGAATAAACAAATTGAGATATATTCATACAATGAAGTACTACTCATCAATAAAAAGGAATTAACTTTTGATACACGGAACAACATAAATAAATTTCAGAAACATTATGCTGGGTAAAATAAAGAAGATACAAAAGAATACATAAAGTCCAAGAACAGGTAAGACTCATCTATGATCATAGAAATCAGAAGCATGTTTGCTGTAGGGCATGAGAAGAATGTTGACTAAAAAGCGGCAGGAGATAATTTAATAGAAGCAAATGATAGAAACATTTTGATTGGGGTAAGGACAATGGAGGCTTATATACTTGTCAAAGCTTATTGATCTCTACTTTTTTTTTCTTGCAAAGTTTCAAACAAAGTGTATTAGAGAAAGAAGGGAGAAAAAGAAAGAGAGACAAGTCAGAACTGGTGGCATGGGCGAGAGAAACAGCCTGATCTGCACTCTTAATGTTTGCATTCCATATTATATAAATTTTACGTTAAAATGTTAAAAATAAGTGAAAGAAAAAGTTTAATGCATAGATGCATGGTTGAATTTATAATATTCAAACCTGAAATTCATAGAATAACCTTTGAAATTAAATATTCTAAATCTTTAGAAGGCAAACACCAAAACTCTTGTTTACTATATTTTACAACTAATTTAACATGATGTAGCATATATCTTGACCCAATAAGTGCTAGTATAAGAAGCATGAGCATTTTTCAAACATAAGAAGGACTCGCTTCCAAATAAAATCTGTGTAACTCCAGTTTGGCCCTACCTCTCTTTCTTCTTCCTTCTGTCTCTTGATTTGAAAAGCATCTGAAAAGCCTCAGAGGCAAATGTATTACAAAGTTAATAAAACCTACACTCAGAGCTCCTCATTGTACGGACTCCTTTAAAGCTAAGGAAGGAGCCCTAGCAGTGTGCTCACAGAGTCATACATTTTTGTAAAACTTTGTGAAGTGTGAAAAATTACTCACAATGGGTTCAGACCACTGCCTCTTTTCATTTCCTTTCCTCTTTCACACACATCACTGTGTTGTTTGTGGGAGTGGCTGCAGACATTCTGGGGATTTGGCTAAGCTAAAGTGGGACTGTATTTTGTTAGGATTTTGTATAGTATGTTCATGTTGTTTGCAGTCACTTTCTCATATGGTTAACTGCTAACCCACGTAGGAATGACTTCCTGGAATATGGCTACTGACTACCTTGCTAACTCAAAGATTAAGGACTAGCGGTCATATTTCAATGCAAGTGTGTCCTAAGGTAGCCCAGCACCAGAAGTCTGTGGGTAGTGAAGTAGAAAAGAGTTTGAAATACATCAAGCCAGAGGCTTTTCGGAAAATTCTAATCACGACGTAATTTGCCAAGATTCTATTCTTATCAACACATAGACAAAACAGAAGCTATAAGGAATGTATTCTATAATGCAATGTACAAAATTATAAATGTACGACACAATTTATTTATTTTCTGGTAGAAATTATGTGAACTATTATGTATTAGAATTCTATATATTTTCAAAACGCAAATCTATAAAGGTCTTACAAAAATTGAGCATATTTGTATGTGAAGTTGCATGTTTTATATTCATTATGTCAAAAAGTTTACATTTCTAAATCAACTAGACATAAGAAAGTCTTAATTATCTTTTTGTTCTTTCTATAGATAATGATATTACAGAATTGTAGTCATAAATAGGTGATCAAAAATATACAGCCAAGAAAATACAAAGTTTTATTTAGGTGTGATAAGTTATTAACTAATAAACTGGGCTTTGTGATATCCGTGGTATTTGTTGACATTTTAAAAATTAGAACTTGTTGTTTCTTTTCTTCTGAATAAATTTTTACTTTGAAATCTAACTGTGCATTTTTAAAAAGGCCATTGAATTTTATAAGCTTCAGGACACACCTGAATTCACCCTGGATATCAAATCAACAATTTTAAAAGACAAAAATAAATAAAACTAAGCAAATGAGGTAATAAAGATGTAGAGAAAGAAACAATCAGTATGCAGAGCCCTAAAGAAGGGCAAGCCAGAAATAGAAGTAATTTCATATCCTCTTCATGTGATGCTTTTTTTCCCCTTTATATCTTTCTACTTACTCATATATTTCTTTTTTTATTATCTCAAACTGAGGTTACTAAAAGACTTAAATACAGTATAAAAGATTCTGAGGGGGTTTTTTTCCTCTCATCACATTTTGGTTTGCAGTAAACATCATCTACATAAAACAACTTACTGAAGGAAATTATTCTCCCTTTGGGAAAAGACTAAACTTAAATACTTTTCATCTACCTAAAAATTATTACAATGGCACCAACAATGTTACTAATTTAATCTGCTCATAAAATATTGCCTACCACTGAGAGTCCTTGCCAATATGTTCAGATTGGCTCGATTTAAGAATTTCTAGGCACCAAAAAGTCAATTTCAAGTTGAAAAGTGGTTACACTTTAACTTGCCTTCCCAAGATATGAAGAGTAATTTTTTTGCTGGGTCAAACCATTTTGGTGTAACATTTGCCTTTTGTTATGTATTGCTAAGCATTACTCTTTTTTTTTTTTTTTTAGCCTTACTTTTAGTTACATAAATAACATATTGTATGGGTGCATGTAACTGACAGAATAAATTGGAAACAACCTCAGTGCTCATTAATAAGAAAATTGATGAAATAATTATGAAAATGTGAAGTTTCTTTTTTCTTTTCTAATAAGGTACATTTAAATATAGTACTATGAAAATTCTTCCTGGATATATCAGGTTATAAAAAAGAAGTCACAGAAAAGTGCATACCATGATCATATTATGTTAAAAAAATCTATAAATGTTTATAAATAAATAAACTGTATGTAAATATTATCAAATGAATAAAGAAAACATCTAAAAAAATCTGTCTATACTGCTAAAGTGCTTAACTAGAAAGGAATGTTAAAAAGGGAGTATATACAAGAGGATTTGCACTGGAATTTTATAATAAGCACATAAACCCAGTTTCTGGACCAATGCTTGATACAAAGTAGATAATAAGTAGCTGTTAAATGAGTTAATGAATTACTTGAAGAATTAATAAATTCTATAATTTTAAAACAAAACAAAAATTAAATGTAAGAAAACACAAATAAGTAAAGACAGATAGAAACCACCTAAAATTCTGCTGCCCAAACAACTGTTGTTTACATTTTTTGGTGTACACACATATACCAATATTGCTCTTTATTTTTAATTAACAAACATTATATTTATTTAAGGTATATAACATGATATTTCCATATAGGTATACATTATGGAATACGAAGTCAAACTAATTAATGTATCCATTACCTCAGGTACTTTTCTGCGTGTGTGGTGAGAAAAATTCAAATCTACTCTCAACAACTTTCAAGTATACAATGCATCAGTATTAACTTCAATCACCATGTTTCACAAAAAAGCTTCTGAACTTATTTCTCCTGTCTAAATAAAAATTTCTATCCTTCGTATCCAATATTATTATTTTAAATATACAATATTAAAACAATACATGGTATTTGTTGAAGGGGTCCAGCCCCTTTGCCAGGTCGTGAGATCTCCTGAAGGAGAGACGGATAGGTGAAAGACGAAAATCTTATTCCCGGACACCTGCTTCCTGAACAGATGACATCCTTTATTAGTTAACAGAAAGCTTTTATAGCATTTGTAAAAGGGGCAAGACAAAGAAAATTCCTTCATGTACATATGCTTTAAAAGTTACCACCATCTAGCGGTCTTTAGAAAAAACGAATAAGCCAAAAACACTATCTACTTTCAGTTAATGAGTCTTGAGATAAGTGTAAAATGAGTCTTGAGATAAGTGTAAAAGTCTTAAAATCACTAATACAAAACTATAGATTGTACATAGTGATAGTAGGAATATGAAGCCCATTAACTTGACCAAACAACAGTGGCTAGCATTTAAAGAATAACTATGAAAGTCACTTACTGTGAAGATACATACACTAATCTTTACTCTGAATAAACATATAAAGTGAACTAAACATAATTAAATAAAACTAACACAACTAAAATTATTATGGTTGCATAATTGCCAATGAGCTTTTAAGTTTAGGATAATGGTGATTTGGCTGTTTTCCCTTATGCTTGGCAACCTCCTGGAAAACATCTTTGTCTT
This sequence comes from Cephalopachus bancanus, assembly GCA_027257055.1. Classification (NCBI taxonomy): domain Eukaryota; kingdom Metazoa; phylum Chordata; class Mammalia; order Primates; family Tarsiidae; genus Cephalopachus; species Cephalopachus bancanus. The sequence continues at coordinate 2,283,582 of JAPVLO010000119.1, read as the reverse complement.
AAGATAGGCTGTGGAGCAATTATTATTATCTTTGAGGCACCAATTTTATCATTGTGTGAACTTAAACTTATGAACTTAAAACAATCTTCAAGGTAGCTATAGCACTAAAACTTAATTAATGACACAAAGTAAAAACCTTGTTAAATATAACCAGAGCCTAATAATTTTTGTCAACCCTCATACATATGTATATTGATTATATAAACTTGTATGATATTACATTTACCAATTATGAGTAATACATGAATAAAACAATTATCATGTCTAGAATAGCACTGCCAGCATCTCTCTTCAAAAGAGTCCCAAATTACAGTCCTCGAAGTGCTTCAAGAAAGTTCTCAGGTGCACGGTCCTTCATGTAGCAGTTCTTCTCTTTTGGGCTTTTACGACCTTCAAAGTTTTGTAATCGCCTTTCTTGTCCAGGTGTCTTCATTACTTTTCTCTTATCCAGCAGTGTTTATTTCTAAATAAAACTCAAAAGAAGCTTTTAATGACATTTTCCAGGCCCCCAAGGTTGCTTTCTGTATTTAGTTAATTATCATAAAAGTATCTAATTAGTATATTATGAATTCAGAGAAAACCCACTCTATAAACGTTTACTTAAAACTATAGATATATAACTATATATATTTAACTATAGAATTAAGTAAAAACCTTAACGATTAATCTTTATCCTAAGTCTGTGAAGACAGTGTTATAAATCACCTACATAATTCCTAGATAAGTGTTAGAACTTATAATGAGCTCATAATGAACTTACCATAAACTTGTACTTCTAAAAAACCTTATGTCTTAAACACTAAACTGCATAATTCTAAATCAAATAAGGAGTGAATATACTAATATATTTTTATTCAAGCAATATCTAGTAACTTATAACCAACTGAAAGAAAACATTCTTGATGTACTTCAGAGTTTAACCCTTGCATATGTTAGAAAAGGCCAAGCGGCATAGTGGGAAAATGGGAAAATGAACCATGACATTCTCAGGTTAGGTGTGAGTACTTTGCATAAACATGCCATTTTCTTCTTCCACGACTGCACAGAATTTCTTCAGCCGTATCAAACAGCAAAGGTGGAAGACAGAAGGGCCTCAGCTTCCTGGGCTCGCCCTGCAGCCCGGGGTCTTCAGCCCACCAGGACCCTGTCAATCATGTGGACCTCCAAGGCTGGCTCCCAACAATTTGTCATTTTCTTTTCTTTTCTTTTTTGATTTGGAATCTCACTCTGTCGCCCAGACTGGAGTGCAGTGGCATACTCACGGCCACCACAGCCTTAAACTGCTGGGCTCAGGTAATCCTTCCGCTTCAGACTTCCAAGTAGCTGGAACTACAGACATGTGAAACCATGCCTGATTAATTTTTTTATTTATTGTCAGAGATGAGGTCTTGCCAAGTTGCCCAGGCTGGTCTTGAACCCGTTGGCCTAGGCAATCCTTTCACCTCAGTCTCCCAAAGTACTGAGATTACAGGCTTGAGCCACCATGCCCGACCTGTAATTTTACTTTCAATCAAAAATATACCAGAGTATCTTTCTATGCCAATAAGTATGTATTTAAATAATTGTTAATGTCTGCATTCTATTCCAGCATTTATAATTTTTATACTAATAGAATTACTCACCTTGACTTAAATGCCAGTAATGTTTATTCATTCATTCAGTCAGACAATTAGCCAGTAATAGTTGTTAGGACCCTACAGTATTTCAAGCAGGTACTCATCCAGGTGCAGTAACACAATAGTTGGTGAAGAAAGGGGAGACACCTGTCTCATAGCAACTAGAGTTTATGAGGGGAGAGAAACATTACATAACTACATACAAAGAGAAAAACATAGTTTTAGAATACAAGAAACTTTTTTAATAGATGTTATTCATGCACATATAATAGGAAAATTAAGTTTAGATAAAGGAATCCAATCATTTCTTTTTGTGAAGAGACAAGTTAAGCTGAGTTTATGAAATTGGTTGAATTCAGCCAGGTAAAGAGAGCAGAGAGCATTGTAGACGACATGAACAGAATCAAGCAAGGGCACACCTTTGTGGAACAAGGAGTAAACCAGAACAGAAGGAACATGCTAACTGGGCAAGGGGGAGGTGGCACTAGACTAGGTTGGAGGGTAGAACTTCAGATTGTTCTTTAAGCGCAGAGGGGAGCCACCAAAGAGGGTTTTGTTTTTTTCTATTTCTTCCTCTCACCCCATATATAGATATAGATCAAGATTTTTTTTAGTTCACTAACCACTGAGATCAGAATGGATTGCAGGAGCAAAAATGAAAGTACACAGATGAGGAACAAAATAAGGGTTTCCAGACTCTGAAAAGTATGGTGTAAGAACAGCCATCCATGAATAGCAGTGGCTGCAGAATGATTTGGCAAGGGAAGATGGTGGGGATGTGGGAAGTGTCTTTTTGTAACACTTGAATGCACACCATACTTTGATATAATATCAAGGTCTTTGTAGACTCCTAGGTGGAAAACCACAGCTTTAAGATAGGCCCTACTCCTCATCAAAAGTAAGGAAGGGTTAGAGGTGTATTTAACAATTAGCTCTGGCTTCTGGAACCAGTTCTTGTTCTTACAGCTCTTCTTGCCTTCCCTCCCTTCCCCTCAGAAGGTATAGAGACCTCAGGAGTCAAGATAAAGTTAGCCTTAAAATATTAAAACTAATTTGCATTCTCTGTGCACCTTTGTACTCATAAAAGAAAGAGACTGCCCAGAAAGAGTAAGCTCGAAGCAGAAAAAAACCAATCTAGGGCTATATCCTTACCATGAATCATTTAGAATGAACTGTTATGAACTGGCTGGTAGGTGATAAAATACCTCCCCAAATTTCTCTGGTTGATTTCCCTGCCTGGCCTTTTACTGTGGCCCTTCAGTATTGCTAAAAATAGCTTCTCAAATATGCCAACAATAATTGAGTTTGCTTTCCTCAATTTCCAAGGGACCAGAGGCTGATATTAAACTGAAAGTATTAATTCTGAACAGAAAGCTATTTCTGTAGTTTATTTTTATATGGATTATTCACCAATCTTTTTTAAACTAAAAACAAAATGTTGTCATTTCCCTGGTCCTGATAAGGTACTGTTCAATATGTGTTTACAGTGTCCTATAACTATAAGAAACTATGACATATCTTTTGCCTTCAGGTATAAGGGAAATACCAAGACAGTTTCCAGCAGCCTAAGGAATCAGGTCTCTGTAACTTTCTGCTAGGAAGGCTAAAGGAGAGAGTCATATAGCACATCTGATGGTCTTCTCTTCACTGACATTTCCACAGCACCACTCTGATTCCACCATGCCATAGGGTCCCCCCTCCTCTGAACTCATTCTTATTCATAGTCTCCTCATAGTATTAGATGTCTTGTTGTATGGTGAGCTTGCCTTTTGCAAGACATGGAGGCACAATCTCTTACCCTAATCTGTGCTCCCCATAAAAATGGGGCCGTGCTTTCTCCCATGGGCACTCAGTCAATGCCTATTCATAAATGTTGGACAGGGAGGGATAGTCTTCAAAAAGTCTCCACTGAAATTTCCATGGTGTATCAATAAACTGTGTATACACTATATAGTAAATAGTATATACTGATACACTATGGAAATTTCAGTATTCAGAAAAACAGGTGTTCTAGATCTTAGAACAGTCTATATATGGTTATTAGATCATTCTCTGAGATTCACATTCTTGTGAATGTGGTGCAGTTTTTCATGTTTTTTTTAGGAATCCTCTGGCTCTGAGTTTGTCTCATGTTCTTCAGTGTTCTCACAAGAAGAGGCCCAGGTAGGATGGTTGTATTCACCGTCGTGTAAAACCTACAATGAAAGAAATGAGAACACCTCCTCCCCCCCACACACAAATACACACACACACACACACACACACACACACACACACACACCCTGTGTGAACTCAGTCCTGCCTGACCATGCCCAGGGGGCATTCAAGCAGTCATAATTTAAGAAGACAATGACATAGTAAAGGGAGACAAGAAGTGAGAGACCTTAAAACTGCGTTCTGAGGAATCATTAAAGGAAATTAGGGGTGTTTAGTTAAGATAAGAGAAGACATGGTAGCTGTCTTCTAGAATTTAGAGGAGGAAGGTAGTGAAAGATGTTGAACATCACAAAGCTAGCCAGATGGCAAAATTAGAGGCAGTTGAGTGAAGCGTATATAAGGCAGATGTCTTAGTCTAGCTTCCTTAGAAAACAGACTCAAAGCAAAGCTTAGATACTACTGCTTTATTTGAGGGTGCAATCCTGGAGAAAATAGGTAAAGGGAAAGAGATGTGAGGCAGGGAAGGAGAAAGAGCAAGAACAAAGTAGCATGCTACCAAGCTGTCCACAGCTTCCCAAGAACAGCTGCTCCCATATCCCTGGAGAGGTTGGCGGGCACTGTGCTGTGATGCTGGTCAGCCGGAGGAAGAAGAACTAGGAATTTATCTCCTGGATGCTTCCTGATTCTCACACTCCCCACATGGCATAAATAGCCCTACACTTCTTAGTTGCCTTCTCCTGCCCTTTCTTTAGAGAAGCCAGTGCCTCAGTGGATCCAGCAGGAGCTGATCTAACCCAAGCACTGGAGCCGCCACAGTTCCCACCACAACGAATGTGACCAAGGCTATGGCAAAGCCCATTCCTTCCCCTCAGAAAAACCGAAAACCACTGAGTGTACGGAGACGAGGCGACTACAATAGTGACAGCGGCCAAAGCTTGATAACTGCAGGAGTGGCAGGAAACAGGGCTAGCAGCCAAGGCCCTGGGTCAGTTCGTAGACCATGCCAGATGTTTTTAGGAAGATGCCACTTTCTAACATTTGAAACCATCCAACAATGGAATAATCTAGTGCTTTTCAAACATCAATTGTATATAAATACCCAGGAATCGTTGCCAAATATAGGTTCTCATTCAGCAGATCTGGGGTAGGGTCTCAGATTCAGTATTTCTTACTAGCTCCCTGTTAATGCCTCACTGCTGCTCCCAGGCTACACTTTGAATATTAACTGGATGTTCTGTTTCATGAAGTAGTGAGTTTTACATCCCTAAGTGTGTTTTAGCAGATTCTGCACTGATTGATCTTCTGTCACAAAGCATCAGGAATTTTGCAAAAAGTTCTCCTTCCTGGGATAAAAGAGTTGAATTAAATGACCACTATAGAACCTTTCGAATCTAAGATTTTGATTTACTTTCTAAAGTCTGATCAGCACAAAACCAATGATGAATGATAAATTAGTTAACAAAGAAAAAATGCTTAGCTTTGATCTTATTCACTGCTCACTTTTCAATGACTCTTTATCAGACACAGAGCACAATTAGACAAGACCCTGACTGAAATACAGAGCTTCACCTAATGACAATTGACCAGGAACAGATGTAATTCAACTCAGTTGCTGAGTGATGTTTTTCTCATCATCTCCCTTTCAAAATCCTTCCCCATCCACAAGAAACTCAAGGTGAAAATTCAGAGATGTTAAAAGGTATAGACAGGACATCTAGGATCATTAGAGACTTTCTTCTCCAGAGATTTATTGAACCTGAGTTAAATCTAAAGTGAAAAATCCAATCCTTTCACTTCATTCCCTGGTGAGTGAAAAACAAAACAAAATTTCCTTAATCCTAAACTTTAGGAGTGTGAGTTTCTGGAAAGCTGAGTTTTCTAGAAAAACAAAAGTTAACCCTTTAGAACTACATACATTTTTCTACTTTATTCTAATTACCACTTAGAACGGCCCTGCAACTTTGAATTACAGATAGCCACTTCTCTTTATTTTCCAATTACTTTTTCCATTTTGTATATTCTCTATCGTCAGGAGGCACAGTAACAGCCTCTTTAGGCCTCTTCCACATAAAAACTCGTCTTTGTTCTGGAGCTGGGCAAAGAGAACTGGAGTCCGATGGGACTATAACCGCTACTGCTCCTTTCTGCCACACGATGGCACTGTTGAAGACTGGCTCTACCCAGCAATGCGGTGTCAGCTGCCATAAGAATCTTCTGCAGGTCTAGACCCAGGTAAAGATTTCCGCAGTTCCCCGCAGGAAGGACAACCCCATCTCCCAGCGCTGAGCTCAGCCACACGGTTGCAGCTCATTGTTCCTTGCTTTTTTGTGTCACATACACCCTCTTTCCCAGATGCTGCTGAGCCCCCAGGGATGCTGTTCAGGACTCGTTCCAACAACCACCACTTCACAGATCCAGAATCCTTTTCTCTCTTCCCTCCTCCAGAGAGGGATGTACAGTTCGATTTGAAACCTTCAAAATACAAAAGGTCTTATTACACCCTTCTTAACTGTACAATCGACACAAGCCTTTCTTAGAAAAGCTAATTCCAGTGCTTCCTAGGAGCCCCAACCCAGCCTCCTATTCACTTCCCTGACTTCTTAGTCAAAATACACTCAGCATCGTTTAATTTTTTTTGCTCAGGTCTCAAGGCCAAAATTATGAACATCATGGTTTGGTTTGGTTTGGTGGTGTTTTATTGTTAGGGAAGTATACAAGTACCTTCCGCATTAGAAAATTATAGAGTCAGAGAGGTGATTTAACTCCTCTTTTCAGTACATCACACGCTTCCCTGCCTCACTGCCTGCCTGCCCTGCCCTCTGACACATGCACCACTTCTCCTACAACCTTACTCATTTTTTTTTCCTCTTTAACATACATATCTTTATGCTCTGGCTAAATTTAAATACTATCCTTTCTCCAAAAAATGAGCTATATTTTCCCGTCTCTGCACCTTTACTCATGTTGTTTCTATTTTTCTAACTTTCTCTTTATTTCATCTCTGCCTTTTGGTGATGGTTGTTGCTGTATGATTTGGAGATGGCAGTCTCCCAGTGTTGCCAAAGTTGGTCTCAAACTCCTGGACTTAAGTAATTCTCCTCCCACCTTGGCCTCTCAAAGTGCTGGGATTACAGGTATGAGCCACTGTGCCCTCACCTATGCCCTTTGAAACCCTAATCATTCTTTGAGGTCAACCCACATTTTAAAGCCTCCTTCAGGTCTTTTATGATCCCTCCCACTGAATGCGGTCTCTTCTTCCTTTGTGCCCCCGTGCATTTTGTGTGTATTTTTCTTATAGGAATTTCATTCCTATGTTGCAAACATTTAAGGGCATCTTGATTTTAGGAAACATCACTTTAATTTTGTTTATTTCCTACAGCATCTGGAATAGCATCTTACACTTGGTAAGCATTTAGTAAATACATGTTGAATGAAACTTCATTGTCAAAAGCATCTCTAAGCATTAGTAACATTCTCTCCCTCTAGAGGAAATATAAAATAGGAAGTAAAGGATGATATTGAGCACATTTTTTATAGGTTTCAAAAGTTCCTAACGGTTCTCAGGCAAGAAATATCTACTGATACATTCAATGACTTCATAACATAATGGAAAACTGTCTATTTCTACACCTGAGAAAGACAAATGGGGAATTGAGGAAGATGAGAATGGAGGTGTCATCTTATAGAGCTGATCACACTCTCTTCTCTTGGGTATCATGACAACACTCTCAGTTTGCTTTCCTGATATCTCACCGATCCCAGCTCCCTTGCCTCAATCTTTTAGTGCTGGAGCGCCCCAGAACTTAGTCCTACCTCATCTATTGTCCTCTATCTACACCTTCTTAGGAGGGTAACTTTTGCCACCTCAGCAATGAACAATCCACCAAGAATGGGCTGATAAGAAGGAGATATGGGGACTGGTCTTTAACCATCATAAGGTATTTCCAACTTCTGACATTGGCAGAGACTGGCAGACTACGAGTGACAGATGGTGTTGAGCAAATAGAGCCAGAACTTAAGTTCACTTAGGTGCCCCCTGGGACACATGATGACTTGCAAGATTAGCAAATAAATTCAAGTACACATTTGCTTGTGACGCATAAGTAGAAACCATCCTGAACCACTGACTATCTGCTTTTCTTGATGGTAATCAGAAAACTCCACAGACAATGTTAGAGCTCGTAAAGCAAGTTATTGTGTGCTTGCATATACCAAATGTTTTGTTCACTGGGACCCTTTTAATGATGGAAGAGAATCAAAAATGCAAGAGTCGTTCATGCTTATTTGTTGCACCAGAGCTAATTGGAAGCCTGTCACTCAAAACACTTGGAATGCTGGTTAATATATATGTTATTTTACTGTGGAAGTTAGTATCTGGGTCTCTGGTAAAAAGGCAGGCAAGTCTTCCCCATAAGATACATAAATGCTGTGTGTGTGTGTGTGTGTGTGTGTGTGTGTGTGTGTGTGTGTATGAGTACATGTGTATGTGTGAGGTCATATGTGTGTGTGCATGCAGTTGTGTGTATGAGTGTGTATGATGATGAGTATAATGGTCTCTCCTTACCCAGTTCTACTCAATGATGCTTTGACTGCATTCAATTGAATTCTCCAGAGATTGCTACTGAACCTCCCGATTTTCTTCTATATAAAATATCCAGAAAATTTCCAAATAAATGGGTTGTTACGGACCCATCACTATTTTCTAGACCTGTGCCTGATTTCCTTGCCACTATGAAAATTTTGCCAATGGCATTGATTAGATAACAAATGTTTTTTAAAAACTAACAAAATTTACTTTCTATCTAAAAACAGATTTGTTTGAATCATTTTATAAACGATCTTTAAGACCTGAAACCCATAAAGAAAACCCTTTTACTTAAATCCTTATAGGAGAATATGTCATGCAATTCATAAACTCTTTCATCTCAGAATTAAAATCTAGTTAGTTTAGAATTTCCATTTGCTTGACAAGTTGCTCTGACATATTCTATAGCTGAAGAACCTAAAATATCCAGGTTTAGAAAAGAGGAATCTGGGCCAGGCACAGTGGCTCACACCTGTAATCCCAGCACTTTGGGAGGCCCAGGTGGGAGGACTGCTTGAGACCAGCCTGGGCACCATAGTAAGATGTCATCTCTTCAAAAAAAATCAAGAAAATTAGCCAGGTGTAGTGGCTACTTAGGAGACTGAGGTGGGAGGATCGCCTGAGCCCAGGAAGTCAAGGCTGTGATGAGTCCTGATCATATTACTGCACTGAAGCCTGGGTGGGACTGAGACCCCCAACTCAGGAAAAAGAAAAAAGAAAAATCTAAGCCACATTATCCCAGCCAGTGACCCCTAAACATTTTAAATTGCATACTCCACCTATAAAACACATTTAAGCATTCAACCATATTCATACATATTTATTTATAAATTACACACTTATATGGCTGTGTAGACTATCATATTATTCACATAGTAGAGATGAAATAATTTGAGAAGCTAAATTAAAATAAACATCATGATTTTAAAAATTGTTTTTCAGTAGTACCAAAAAAAAGCCTTTCTTCTCCTAGAAATCTTATCGATAGCAATTTTTTAGTGACAACAATGTGATTATATGCTTTTCATTGTAAATTCTTTGTTTGGCTTCACTTTTGAAAACTTAGTTTCAAATGTCTTTTTAGTCTTAATTGTTTCACACTATCATTAACTAATAAATGAAGGTATGATACACAAAGACTGAAGTACATTGCTAGTGGGACAGGATGTGAGTCAGTATTAGTTTGCTAGGGCTGCCTTGATAAAGTACTAAGACTAGGTGGCTTAAACAATAAAAATGTCTTTTTTCTCACAGTTCTAGAAGCTGAAAGACCAAGCTCAAAGTGTCTGCGTTTGTTCCTTCTGAGAGCTGGGAGGGAAGGATTTGTTCCTTCAGATCTGCCTCCTTGGCTTGTAAGTGTCTTTCTTCTCTCTGAGTCTTCACGTAGTCTTCTCTCTTTTCATATCTCTGTGTCCAAATTTCCTGTTCTTATAAGGACATCAGTCACATTGGATTAGGGCCCATCCTAATGACCTCATTTTAACTTAATTACCGCTGCGAAAACCAGATGTCCAAATAAGGCCACATTCTGAGATACTGAATGTTAGAATTTCAACATACGAATTGGATAGGGTGGGGACACAGGTCGACCCATGACAAAATCCATATTTTAAATAGTTTTGTTTATAATTTTGAAATTTGTTATCAACTTCTTGTCAGATATGATCGGCTCTGCCATTAATCTTGCATTATTACCTGATATGACCTTCATCACATGGTTCCATTACAGAAATCTTTTAAGATACTTGCTCATGTAACCATGTTCATGTATATAAATTGTAAAATATCACAAGGTGATGAAAGAAAAGGGATGAGTGATACCACAGATGTGCAGCTGCCACCCATCCTCTTGGCACCTTGATCATCTGGCATCCAGACGGACCATCTGAGGGTACCACCAGTTTCTTCACTGCCTAGAATAAACCTCCAATTCATCCTTTTTTATAAATAAAATAAATATGGGTATATGTAGGCATTTTGAAAGATGCTTTCAGCGTTCCCATAGATCATCTTGTGAGTGTGATCACCCCACATTGGAGATCTCTGATCTAGAGCACACTTTCTAGAAACAACCTGCACATTTTTAAATGCAGACTGAGAAAGTTCTTTGTAAGAAGGACCTTTGCCTATGAGGTAGGCTGTGAAATCATGTTGCAGTCAAAGCAAATCAAGAGGGCCCACAAAACTTATGTTACTCACTTTCTCTTTTCATCGCCTCTGATACACACGTACTCAATTCTTCCCCGAGGTTCAAAGCAGTGGACCGAGAATAATACAGGCTCCAGCAGGACTTCATTAGCTCAATGGAGGATGTCGTTCGATCCACACCGGAGCATTTGTTAAAAATGTCAGTCAGAAGATACCAACACTGCCTGAGTCATGGTTTAATTGAATTTGTAGAATAATGTAATAGGAACTTCATTCTTCACAAAAGTCACAAGACAATAATGATGGCAAGGGTTGAGAATGAAAGCTTCCAAATATTCTGATCAGTTTACTAAGGTAAGAAGACAGGTTAATTCACTCAGAACTCCGTAGAGGGAATGGAAATATTACCTGTTTCCTAAAGAACTGCAGAAGTAAAACTTTGTTTACAGTGAAGTTGGCCAAGCGCTTTCGACCTCTGGTAGCCTAGATGGGCCCTCAAAAAAGCAACAGTGCAGTAACCAAATGATATATTCAGAGGAAATAAAAGGTCTGCCAAAGACAAAGGAGCCCTATCGAAAAGAGAAAGAGGAAACACCCTGTTGAGGTGTCTCTAAAGTTTTCAAAGCTAGTTCTGCATCCCAAATGCAAAAAATAGCAACAAAAGACAATTGAATAGGGAATGGTTTGATGCTTTTCATCCTCAAAGTGCATTCTTAACTGGCCAAAGTAATGCTTTCTGAGTAAAAAGGAAAGAGCATGGGTGGGCATTATAACTGTATCTAATCATGACACAGCGAAAGTAAAACAAGTCTGGAGCCTTGGTCTTCTCTGGCCTAGTGATACTTACCTCATATCCTGCCCTCACTGGCCTTAATTTCCAAGCACTCCATGCCGTTGGGTGTTTCTATGACTTTTAATGATAGTTGAAGGCTAAGTTCATGTCTCTGCTCTCCAAAATTAAGCTGGCCCACTCAAGCCACTTCGAGGACTCCTTCTATTTCATTGCACATATTTCTATAATGAAACATAGCTTATTAAACATATTTCTATAATGAAACATAGCTCATTTAAATGCCAGCCTCTCTTATTAGACTATAAATTCATTACATCAGAGATCACATCTAATCTTTGTATTTCCAGTGCTAACACAGATTTTGACACTTAAGAAGTACTCAATAACTGTTTTGTGGACCTAACAAATAATAACCTGGCCTGCTGTTCAAAATGCTTAAAAGTTCCTAGTGTTGTCAGATGGTCTCATGGACCCTTCACAATCAACCTGGAGATTCATTATCAATTTTCCTTTTTTTAAAGATATGGTCTTGCTCTGTTGCCCAGGCTTAAGGGCAATGGCATAATCATAGCTCACTGCAGCCTCAAACTCCTGGGTTCAAGTGATCCTCCTACCTCAACTTTCCAAGTAGCTGGGACTACAGAATACCACTATACCTGGCTAACTTTTTTTTTTTTTTTTTTTTTTTTGCTATGTTGCTCAGGCTGGCCTCAAACTCCTGGGCTCAAGTGATCCTCCTGCCTTGGCCCCCCAAGGTGCTGGAATTACAGGCATGAGTCACAGTATGTGGCCAAATATTTTAAATATAAGAAAAATGTGTTCAGAGGAGATAAGTGACTCACTGAAGGTCACAGAGCTATTAGTAGCAGAAGCAGGACTTCTACTCAGAGCTTCTGAGGCAAATATTAGTAAGTACTTTTTCACCACCCTATATCACATCCATGCCTTCTACCAAGAAAAAAAGGAAGGGGACTAGAAACAAAGTTCTGTTTTTGTAAATTAGAGGATCAGGATCTGTGAGCTGATCTCTTATACAAATAGGATACCAATAGAAGGGTAGCCAGGTATTCTGTACAATGAGTCACTGCACAAATGTGTGAATGAGTTGCTACACTGTAAAACACAGACAGCAGTTCTAATCCAACACTACAGTTTAGCACTGGTTCCAGGAGCCTTAAGTTAACATCAGGCCTGAGTGACTTTTAGACTGATTCTGGGAGAAATTATGTGCAAGGTAAATGAGTCTCATTACAATTGAGACCTTTGCCTCACAAACAGGCACTGCATTAGTTCAGCTTATGGTTGCCACCTTTGCCTTGAGATTCCTCAAGAAACTGCAGAAAGGGTAGGCATGAGTCCCTGACTGCCCAATATTCACTCCTAAGCAATTCCCTTAGAATTTTGAATGGATTTCTTATAACAGGAGTATTGAGAGACCTCAAAGACAGAGGCTTTGGAAACAGATGAACCTGGGATGAAATTCTGGTTTCTCTCGCACTGCCTTCATGGTACTGGGCAAGTTTCTTAACCTCTCTGTGTCCCAGAGCCCTCAACTGTGAAATTGAGTTGATGCTGGCATCTATCTCATAGAGTTTCAGTGAGAATTAAATGGGGTGAAACTTAGATGATAACTCATCTAGAGTTTCTTTTTTTTTTTTTTGGAGTTGGAGTCTCACTCTGTCACCCAGACTGGAGTGCAGTGGCCGCTCCCGGCCACTGCAGCCTTGACCTGCTGGGCTCCGGCGATCCTTCCACCTCAGCCTTCTGAGTAGAGTTTCTTAACTTGGAGTCCTAGGTCCTCTGGGGGCTAGGGTTCTCAGTGAGAATGTAACTTTGTGTTTTCATTTTCGTGATATTCTAAATATAATTATTAATGCAGACATAGCTGTATCACCAAAATGAATGTGAGATTCCAGTGGTTGCCTAGGTGTTTGTGTTTACAGCAGGTGTGCCCCAAGCCAAGGACAAATGATGTACATTGTACAAAACCTTTGTAGCAACTTGAACAGAGAAAAGTGATGGGAGAATGAGTCATTATATGGCTCATGACAGTGTTGAAAAGCCAAATATCCATGGACCTGTGCCTTTTCTCAATGCTACACACACACATATATGTTGCCACTAAAGACACAACAAGCAATCTCTCTCTCTTTTTTTTTTTTTTTTTGAGTTGGAGTGTCACTCTGTCACCCAGACTGGAGTGCAGTCCAGTGACCCTTCTGCCTCAGCCTTCCAAGTAGCTGGAACTACAGGCGCGCGTTACCATGCCTGGCTAGTTTTTGATTTATTGTAGAGATGAGGTCTCGCCAAGTTGCCCAGGTGGGTCTCGAACCCACGGTGTCAGGCAATCCACACACCTCAGTCTCCCAAAGGCGCGGGATTACAGGCTGAGCCACCGAGCCCAGCTAGCACTCTCTTGTTAAATGATACTTTTTATCTTTCAGTACGGGGAATCTGCATTCTAAATTGACTAACCCTCAGTATAATTACTTTATTATTAAAATAGAAAAATAATGGTAATAAAAATAATGACAATTTAAATTATGATGGGCAAGGATTAAAATAGCCATGAGTAAAAATAATTATGCCAGCCAGCACAGTGGCTCATGCCTATAATCCCAGCACTTTGGGAGGCTGAGGTGAGAGGATTGCCTGAGCCCACGGGTTCAAGAACAGCTTGGGCAACTTGGCAAGACCTCATCTCTACAATAAATAAATAATTTTTTAAAATTAGCCAGGCATGGCGGCGCATACCTATAGTTCCAGCTACTTGGAAGGCTGAAGCGGAAAGATCACCTGAGTCCAGCAGGTCTAGGCTGCGGTGGCCGTGAGTGTGCCACTGTACTCCAGCCTGGGTGGAGTGAGACTCCAACTCAAAAAATAAAATAAAATAAATAATTATGCCAACACATCTTTCTATTAATATACCCAGAATTGACAATTTAAGTTCAATCAATATCTGCTCTTTAAACTGTCATTAGTTTGAATATTATCATAGTTGTAGTTTTGTTTATATTTAATTGCAAAATTTGTTTTGATTTTTATAATTGTTTAATATATGTCTAGTTTTCTATTTTTACATACTCAAAATTTTATAATAAAAAGTGAAAAAGGCAATGCTGGAAATCTTCAATAATTTATTTTCTTTAAAAGAGGTCTGAGTCAGGCTCGGTGGCTCAGCCCGTAATCCCGCGCCTTTGGGAGGCTGAGGTGAGTGGATTGCCTGAGCCCGCGGGTTCGAGACCCGCCTGGGCAGCGAGACTTCATCTCTACAATAAATCCAAAAATCAGCTGGGCGTGGTAGCGCATGCCTGTAATTCCGGCTACTTGGAAGGCTGAGGCGGAAGAATCGCTGGAGCCCAGCAGGTCGAGGCTGTGGTGGCCGGGAGCGGCCACTGCACTCCAGTCTGGGCGACAGAGTGAGACTCCAACTCAAAAAAATAAAATAAAATAAAATAAATAAATAAATAAAAATAAAAGAGGTCTGTATAGCCGAGCTCAGTGGCTCAGCCTGTAATCCCACACCTTTGGGAGGCTGAGGTGAGTGTATTGCCTGAGCCCGCGGGTTCGAGACCCGCCTGGGCAGCGAGACCTCATCTCTACAATAGATCAAAAAATCAGCCAGGCGTGGTAGTGCATGCCTGTAATTCCGGCTACTTGGAAGGCTGAGGCGGAAGGATCGCTGGAGCCCAGCAGGTCGAGGCTGCGGTGGCCAGGAGCAGCCACTGCACTCCAGTTAGAGTGAGACTCCAACTCAAAAAAAAAAAAAAAAAGAGGTCTATATATACCCAGGATAACTCAAGTTTAGACATTGAACCAGATAATCTTTTTCAAGTCCAAACTCCTCTGATAAGGAAAACTTACGACTGCAAGACACAGACAGGAGGGATAGGAACCACAGGGTGTCCTCTGATCATTATAAGATTTCTTATTGTAATCGTTATTCTATTTTTTCTCTCTGCTTTCTTACAAGGAGAAAGAAAAGGCAGCAGAAACATTCTAGATGATCAAGAGTGGAATGCTATCATGTAAATGCAAAACTATAAAGGGAAGCATCTCACACTTCGCATGGCTGCATCTCATCACTCAGAACTCAGTAAACAGGGAAAGAGGTAGTAGTTACCACTCAGTCAAAAAAGAACTATCTTGCCTGTAGAGGTTCATTACAAAACTGCTCTTAATACTGGTGAACTACAAAGTCACACATCTGAGTATATTAACCCAGAAGCTTTGTTGTTGTAAGAAATCAGTTGAAAAGTGTTTCTGTGTGATTGATAACAGCTCCCATTTTCTCCAAGTCTAAACAATGACAAAGATTTCTTTTTTAAGTTCCGGGGAGGGTGGCAAAGGGGTGACTTTTTAAACGTGTAGTATTTATTCCTGGGCTGGCATCCTCTTTGCCTCTATTAATGAGAAGCATCTCTTCCTTTCATCTAAATTTGCTCGTTTGGTGATCATGTGATTCCAGAGGACAGGGCAGAAGTGGCAGCAATGGTGGCCTTTGCTAAATGGCCACATATATATTGCCAGTACAAACATAATAAACATTCTTTAATTATACTTTTTTATTTTTCAGTATGGGGAGTGTGCATTCTAAATTGACCAACTCTCAGTAGTTTAAAGTGACTTTATTATTAAAGTAGCAAAATTATGGTAATGACAATGACTACACTTTTGTAACCCATGTGCTAAATCACAATCTGTTAAATTCATGTAAAAATAGGCTTTTAAATTGTAGAGTCAAGCATAAGTGTTCATCAGCAGATGGTAAGACTGGTTGGACCAAGCTAAGGGAATGAGGCACCTTGGTGGGCATGCCACCTGAGACTAGCCTCCAGAGTGTCCTGTAGCGGGTGCAATCTCACAGGTGCTTTCTTACCCCCTTTAGTTAGAACACAAATAGATCATCTCAAGTAAGCAAAGTGTTATGGACCAGAGGAGGGCATCTAACCCCAAGCAGCAAATACACAGGATGTCCACAGATGTTCAGTGGGAGAGCTTGGCCCAGTAACCATGACAGTGACTCACTACAGCAATCTGTCTCTTTTGCAAACATTTGAACTCAAGGTTTAGATTGTTAGTTAGTGATGGATATAACTAAAAGTATAAAGACACAAAAAGCCAATAATGATAGCTTGATTTTTTGAGCAGTTGCTGGATCCCAGGCAGTGCTCTAAACATTACATCCATTACCTAATTTCATCCTACAGCAAGTCTATGAGGTAAATGCAATTAGTAATCCCATTTTTTAAGACATGGAAACTGAGGCCAAGACAGGCTAGGTAAAATGCCTTATAATACATATAATAAGCCAGAAATTCTAACTCAGGTAACCTCATTCCAGAGCTCCAACTAAGCCACTATGCTGTAAACAGAGATGGGAAAGAATTGCTGAGTCATGATAAAAGAAGGCAATAGAGGAAGAAACAGTGAACTCCTAAACTGTACAAGAAATGAGTCAGCCTGGACAGTCATTCCAGATGTTCCCAGGACCTAGGATATCTCGCTGTGCTCCAGTGGTTTGTCACATATCTTCTGGTTGGGCAACTTTTCCTGGGGTCCCTTGAAGTCTGATCTCTTGTTTCTACAAATATCCTCATAATAAGCTTTCTCCATTGCTTTGGATTAATGGTGGATCGCTCTTGCTTCTCAAAAGCCTAACACTGATGTAAACTGGAAACAATTATTGAGCAGTGATTCTTAAATGTTAGTGTATATCAGATTCACTGGGTAGTTTTGTTAAAACATTTCTGGACTCCACCCTCAGAGTTACTGACTCATTAGGTCTGGAATAGGGCCGAAGACTTTGCATTTCTAACAAGATCCCTGGTGATGCTGATGCTACAGCTCCAGGAACCATGTTTTGAGAACGGCTCAACTGGAGCCTCAATAGCCCAAAGGTAAAGAACCCCAGAAACAGCAGTCTCACCTGAGAGCTTGTTAGAAATGCAGAATCTCAACACCCACATAAGCCTACTGAATCAGAATGTGCATTTTCTCAAGACTCCCAGGTGCTTTGTGTTCATTTAAAGTTAGAGAAGCACTGCTAGAAATACCAGAACATCTTTTACAATATTGATACCTGGGCCATACCCAGAGAGGCTGACTTTGGTGCCTGACTTCTTCCCCAGAGATGCGAATTTATCAGGTTGGGAGTGTAGCCTCCACACGGGGATGTCTCAAATCTCTCCATGTCATTCTAGTGTACAGCCAAGGTAATGAACTGCTGACCTTTTGCTGACACATTGGCATTTTATCTTGTCCCATACCAATTTACAGGATGTGTCCGTCTAGAAGGAAAAAGAGCAGTCACTATACTTATTAACCTGACAGAAGAGAAGAAAGACTAGAAATAACAAAATGTCTGAGATCTCCATTTTGGCCAAGACAGGCTTCAGCTATAAAGGGTTTAAGAATAGAATGAGATCAACAAAGTAAAATCATTTCTGAAACCAGCAAACATTACTGCAGCACTGATCTGCTGACCCAGCAGAGAAGCCAGAAAAGTATACTCAGCACAAATAAGTATTTGCTCTCAATATGTAGTACTTCACTACTGCCTCCTTCCTTCTAAAACACTTTTTTTTTTTTTGAGTTGGAGTCTCACTCTGTCACCCAGACTGGAGTGCAGTGGCCACTCCCGGCCACCGCAGCCTCGACCTGCTGGCTCCGGCAATCCTTCCGCCTTAGCCTTCCAAGCAGCTGGAACTACAGGCATGCGCTATCATGCCCGGCTGATTTTTGATTTATTGTAGAGATGGGGGTCTCGCCAAGTTGCCCAGGCGGGTCTCGAACCCGCGGACTCAGGCAATCCACCCACCTCAGCCTCCCAAGGCACGAGATTACAGGCTGAGCCACCAAGCCCGGCTTAAAACACTTTTTTTCGGTTTTGTTTTTAATTAGATGTGTTATTCCCATTCTCTGCACCTCATGTTTATCAACTAAGAATCAGAAATAATCTCTAGCTCATAGTGTGTAAAGACTGAGCTGAATTCTGCATAAAATGCCCAGTGCTTGCCTTGCTATCTAGTGAGAGCACAGTACATGATCTACTTGAGAGAATGCCTCAATTAGGTACTTTAGTGATTAGGTAGCTAATGATCTGTAATACCCTCCTTAGCACCTGCTAATCTCACTTTAGAAAGAGAATGTGTCCAGTCTTTTACAAAAATCCACAGATACTTCAGCCAGCAAGGTTGGAGGCAAGGCTGAATGAGAACCAAAGAGACTGGTCAGCGAGTGCTTGGAAGCCAAGTATTGAAATCGTTAATCAGAAAGGTTTTCTGCAGCTTCAATGGCCTGTGGACTGGGCAGCAGTCAGCTCTCTAAATCTTACTGTAGAGTGTTCAGGATGGGAGCCCACTCAGAAAGGGTGGGGCACAGCATTTCAAAGATTGTTATCATCACCAGAAGAGTGGAATAGATTGTGAAGAGGCGAGTTTTTCAACAAAATCTCTGGCAAGACCATTTTGACTTAGGAAATACAGAGAGGAAGGGACTGAAATGAAAAGTAAAACAACACTTTCAAGTTTGTTTCCTCCATGGCTCTGCTTTATCCTCCTCCTTCTGAGTTCTTCAAAGGTTATCATTTAAAAGACATCTCTTCAGCCGGGCTCGGTGCCTCAGCCTGTAAACCCGTGCCTTTGGGAGGCTGAGGTGAGTGAACTGCCTGAGCCCGCGGGTTCGAGACCCACCTGGGCAACTTGGCGAGACCTCATCTCTACAATAAATCAAAAATTAGCTGGGCGTGGTAGCACACATCTGTAGTTCCAGCTACTTGGAAGGCTGAGGCGGAAGGATCACCGGAGCCCAGCAGGCCGAGGCTGCGGTGGCCGAGGCTGCGGTGGCCGGGAGCGGCCACTGCACTCCTGTCTGGGTGACAGAGTGAGATTCCAACTCAAAAAAAATAAAAAAATAAAAAAGATATCTCTTCTAATAGAAGTTCTGAATGCCTTCAAAATGCTCAGAGGCATTTTCCAACTTGGAGTCAATATACTCTGTATACTGATGAGATACTGCATTTAAGTAATTAGCTATCTGCAACTAGTTAATTAAGAGATACTGCAGTACCTTGGCCTTAGGCATTAAGCAAGTCTAGCTGATAAGCTGGAAATTGGCAAATAAGAGGATTGACAGGACACACAGGGATAATGTATCACTCACTTAGAAATTTGTTTTTCCAGAGGATAGATGAGTTAGTACAACCTAGAATCCTATGGGTAGGACTTTCATAAGGCTTAATTATTGTCAAGAAGACAAGGACTTCCAACTGTTGAAAAAATGCAGCAGTAAACAGAGTTCTTCCTAAATGTTGTTCTGTTGTTCCTTTTTCTATCACCCCAGTACTCAAGTTACTGACATCAAAGAAGGAGTTAAGACTGAAAGACGTTTGGACTTGCCACCTGGCAAGGTCACAATTAGCAAAGACCTGGTGTATATTTTTAAAGTGGCTTTTCCTCCAACCAGACCCTTGCTCTTCCTCTAGCATCCAGTTTACTGAGGAGGACCTGGACTGAACTCCAGCTGTGCTCACCCTTTGGGAATTCACTCTCAGTCCCCATCTCCCACCTGCCCAGGTAAAAGAGAAGGTAGACTTTGGAAAGTAAACCCTCAGGGAAAAGGGACCAGATTATTTCTCACTACCTTTGAAGTTAAAAAAAAAAAAATCCCCAAATGCGAGGTCTTGTCTGCTACTTATCCACAATGCAGGTCGATGGTGCTTTGAGTGTCAGCAAATGTCTCCTCACATACAGAAATTCCTCACCAAGAGACACCTGCTTTTCTCCTAGCTAAGAACTACCTGTTGGTGATTGGAGTGGGAAATAGGGGGAAAGTATCAGAATCTGGGAGGGCTTCTGATACTATGATGTGTGGCTCTCACAGGAGAAGGCGCCCTCTAACTCCCCTTCCCCATCACTTGCAAATTCTTATGTAATAAGGTAATGGTGAAAGAGTATATACACGTGAAGAGGATTAAAGCAGAAAAAAAGTTGAGAAATTACAGATTGCTCTTTAAGTCAAAGTACTGGAATGTCCGAAAGGTGTCTCAGTCCCAAGCAATTCTCTTCAATGCCAAGCTCATTGTATGCTGCACTGACTACCTGCATAAGAATCACTTGGACACATGTCTAAAATACATCCTAGGCCTACTCAATCAGAATTGCTAGAAGAACTGGAAATCTACACTTGTTTAAAATAAGGTCTTAAGGAGACTTCTAAGTATTCTGAAGTTTGTGAATGACTTATCTACCAGGACTGGAAACTTACATAGTGAATGCTTATTTATCCAGTTTATCTGCTTATGACTTTTTTCGCATTTAGAGAGTAAACAGTGAGTCCCAAATGTCATTTGCACAGAAATCTATTAGCCGAAATCTAGTATGTTATAATTCTACTTGACTATAAGCATAGAAGAGCAATCTAACTTCCACTGGACATAAATAATCAATCGTAAGCTTTTACTAAGAAGTTCTCATTGAACATATGTGGGATCAATCATCCAGTTCTCACACTGTCCTACCACAATTTGATAGCTTAAAGCAGCACAAATAATTTATTTTACAGTTCTTTTGGTTAAAAATCTGATACAAGTCTCACTAGGCTAAAAGCAAAGCACCCATGAGGCTGCATTCCTTTCTGTGGGTTCTGGGTAGACGCCTTTTCCGGCTTCTAGAGGCTGTCTACACTTCTTGACTTTGTAATCTCCTTCCTCCATCTTCAAAGCCACAAGGCAAGGCAAATTCCTCTAAAGCATCACTCCTCTCCTCTTGCGCCTCACTCTTCCACTAGTAAGAACTTTCCTGAAACTATGGGGCTCACTAGGATAATCAAGCCTAATCTTCCCACTGTAAGGTCAGCTGTTTAACATCCTTAACTGGATTAGATTGCTCCATATTTTCCTTTTGACCCTTACTTTTTCTTCAAAGATAAAATGGAAAAAAATCAATTGTATGTGAAACTAGGAGAAAATTAAACTGTTTGGCATTATTTTTTTGTTAATGCCATACACCACATGCCAGCAACATCTGGTTTCATTATAAAGTCCTCAGAGGCATTGCCTTTTATTCAACTATGAAAAATTTTGCAAAAGTTTTGCATGTATTTTAGCACCTATTATAAAAAAATCTTACAATGTCATGAACCTGTAGGCATTAAAATGTAAATTGATGGGAAGAGAAAAGTACAAAAAAATTGCTTCAAGGGAAAAACAAGAGGTCAAGCTGAAGTTCAGAGTCAAAGGAATTGCTGAGGAATAGATAATGCTACTAGGAACACTGACTGAAGTATACTGGTATATGGGAGAAATTGGATTTTTGTTCTACCAGCTGCAGCTCTGCCTGGGGCAGAATTTTTTTTTTTTTTTTTTTTTTTTCCCCTCCTAAATGGGGCAGATTTTAGCATGTGTCTGTATTTGTGTGGCAGACACTGGTATGGAATCACCCATGACCTCAAGTTATCATTCTCTGCCTCTGGCCCAAAAAGATCATTGTCTATTACTGACTATTCTTCATTTATAACAGCAATAAATTCTCAATTTATCTTCCCAAAATTAAAACCATGCAGACGTGTGAAGAGCGAGGGTCACTACCCCTTTCCCAGTACCCCTTTTCTCCCTGAAAATAAGCACTAAATGGTATACCCTTCCTGGACTTTTTTGTCAGATCCTATACAAAGAGGTATATGAACACACAGACATATCATTTGCTGTTGTTCTCATCATCTTGTTTTCTGCACTCAATATATCCTGGATACCCATCCATGAAAGTAGAAGCAGTTCAACCACATTTCTAATTGACTTCACAGTGCTCCTTAGGGAGAGATGCCCTGTGATTTGTTTAACTCTTCCTTTGTGGATGAATATTTACTTAGTTTCAGTTTTTTAAAATAAGTATTGGATTATATATCATTGTGTACATATTCTTGCACACTCGCAAGATTATTTCTGTAAGAAAGATGCTGGAGGTGAAATTTCTGGGCTAGTTAAGTACATTTTAATAGGCATTGTCAAATTACAAGCCTACCAACAGCAAATTGGAGTTTCGTTTTCTCTATACTCTTGAAGACACTGGATATGAAAACTGTTTATAATTTTTTTTCTATCTGATGGCACAGAAATTGTGTATAATGGTTCATTTGATTTGCTTTTACCTGATCAGTCTCAAGTTTGGGTATTTTCTTATATTATATCACAGTGCTTCCTTTAAAGGTTATTAGGTTCCGAGGATCCCTTAGAAGACTGCTATGGTTATCAATAGACAGTATCAGGCTACTTGGAGTTAATCTAGAACAAAGCAAACTGAGATTCTGGGAAAAGGGGAAGAAGCATCCTTCAGACTCCTTAATGGACATCTACTTAACCATCCATAGATTTCCTCTTTCCTCTCTGTGAATTAACAAAATGCTAGGAACTAAATCAATAGTTCTCACCATGCAAGTCAACAAATTTGAAAAATAACTTTTTTTTTTTTAGGCCTCAATTTATGGAAGGGCTATTGAGCAACAATTCCTGAAAATCCATAAAATGGCACAAAAAATGTGAATTTTAAAGTCAGTAAAACCTAAATCCTCCATCTAGTAAATTCATGATCATGATCAAATCACTAAACATTTCTGTTAAGGGTGCTCTGAGGATTGCTACAAGAATTAAATGTAATATAGGGGATATTAGACACTCAATATATGTGAGAGTTCCTGCTTTCTTCTTGTCTCCTTCTGTGTAGGCCCCTTGCCTGGACCTCACCCTCTACCCACAGGGCACTGGTACCAGCCAGCACTGTCATGCCCTCTGCTTGAATGGTGGACTGGAGCCTGCTTTTTGGTCTCTATCCAGCCAACTGATTTCTCTGAAGATTGGGGTTTTGTCCTTGCTCTTCCTTCACTATTATTTAGGAAGATTTTCTTGAAGAACACTATTCTTCCTGATTGTCCCATCATCTTTTCTCTAGAGTTTAAAAGCCTCATTCCCTTCTTCTGCATGTCAAAGCCTGCCTGACACTGGACCAGAATTGCCACACTTGGATTTGACCTTGACCTTCTCTTATGTACCACTCCCTTCCTGTCTTCCTACCTCATAATTGAGTCTCCATTTATGCTTCTGTGATCCCCACCTCCTCCAATATGATCTTCTTGTGCTGGTTCCTGCCATCGTTTTACTTTTCTAAAACAATGAGACATAGCAATGCAGTCTGTCAAGCTTCCAGAAGCTCAGACTGACTGCTTATTTGGATTCTATTAAATAATATTGATGAAGAGAAGACAGTCAAGTTGCCCTAAGAGAAAGGCATGTCTCTCATTCTTCTCTGTCCTTCTTTCTTGCCTATTATTCACTTCAGGAACAAGAAACTTCCCTTCTCCCCATACTGGAACAATTTACCAATCTACAGAGATAAATCTCTGACAGAGCCAACTGGATAAATGAGAAGACAATATCCCATTCTGGGAACAACGGGCAGGAGTGAAAGACTACCACTCCACTGGTGTGAGAGCAAGTTAAAACCTTATAGAAACTTAAAATCCAACCAAAAAGTTCATCTTTAAAAAAAAGAAAAAGAAAAAAAAGAAGAGAGAGCCAGGCTCGGTGGCTCAGCCTGTAATCGCAGCGCTTTGGGAGGCTGAGGTGAGTGGATTGCCTGAACCCGCGGGTTCGAGACCCGCCCAGGCAACTTGGCGAGACCTCATCTCTACAATAAATCAAAATGACCCGGGCGTGGTAGCGAGCGCCTGTAGTTCCAGCTACTGGGAAGGCTGAGGCGGAAGGATCGCTACAGGCCAACAGGTCGAGGCTGCGATGGCCTGGCCACTGCACTCCAGTCTGGGCGGCGGAGTGAGACTCCAACTCAAAAAAAAAAAAAAAGAGAGAGAGAGGGAGAGAGAGAGAGAGATGTGGGGCACCCCCCTATGTTTCTCGGGATGGTCTCAAATTCCTGAGCCGAAGCAATCTTCCTGCCTCAGTATCCCTAGTAGCTGGGACAACAGGCATGCGCCTGGCAAAATCTCCACCTTTTTACATTTGTATCCGAGCCTGCTGTTTTTTTAAAGACATATCAAGTGCTTTGCTGAAATATATGCCTATGTGATTGCAGAATGGCAGAGGCATAATGTCAAAAATGAATTCATTAACAAATGTCGAGGAGGGATAACGGCGGACGAGGAGAAGCTGCCTCCGGGCTGGGAGAAGGGCATGAGCCGCAGCTCACGCCGGGTGTACGACTTCACCCACGTCACTAATGCCAACCTGTGGGAGTGGCCCAGGGGCAACAGCAGCCGTGGCGGCAACAACAGTCAGGGGGAGCCCACAGGTCCGCTGCCCACACCTGCTGGTAAAGCGCACCCAAAGCAGCCCTCGCCCTGGCGGCAGGAGATTACCCGGACCAAGGAGGAGGCCCTGGAGCTGATAACCCGCTACGCCCAGAAGATCAAGTCAGGAAAGGGGATCTTCGAGTCTCGGCCTCACAATTTAGCGACTGCAGCTCAGCCAAGCTCAGAAGAGACCTGGGTGCCTTCAGCAGCGGTTAGATGCAGAAACCCCTTGAAGGCGCCTCGTTTGCGCTGCGGACTGGGGGGATGAGCCCGCCAGTGTTCTCGGATTTCGGCATCCACATCATTCTACTCAGAGTGAGGGCGGTCAGTCCTGGCCCCCCCCGGGGGGGGCAGGAGTTGGGCCGGTAGGATTTCCCGCTAGGGCCGGCTAGTGGGTGCCCTTCCTTGCTACTGTTACAGTATTTCTTTCCCAAAATGGCTGGGAGAGGGCCCTTCGAGATTGGGGGCCCTTCGAGATTGGGGGCTCTGGGGGTCCTGCTCCCTGTCTGTCCCCAGTTGGGGCTGCCTCTGCCAGACTGCCCCCTTAAGGAATTGACTTAGGAAGGGCAGCGGGGACGTGGAGACTCCCGGACCCAGGGTTGGGAGGACTGTCCCAAAGAAAAGGTCTCATCAGCGGAGCCGCCCTCCCCAGGTCCTGGAGGCAGATGGGAGGGCCCCAGTTATTTCTAGTCCCCCCACCATGTTACTCTGGTCAGTTGCAAAAAGGAAGTACTCCCTGGGCCCACTGCGGCCCCCTCTGAGCCATAGTACAGCACCCTTCACACCTGGATTAAACCCAGAACCACTGAAAAAACAAAACTGTCAGAACTCACTACATAGTTTTATTAATAAGACCATTTGTGGCTTTAGGTATTAAAGAATCATAATAGTAAGAAATAAAAACATGTATAAAATTTGCGATCTGTACAAGTCAGGACATATTAGATCAGCTGCTTAAACAGAGATCAAATCACAATAGCTGAAAACAAGATAAAAGGTTATTTCCCTCATTAAATTTCCATCGGATAAGTTCAGCAGATAGAAGACGCTCTACTCCACAAGATCACCTAGGGTTCCAGTTTCCTTCTATCTTGTTCTCATGATCAAAACCAGCTTGCCACTGCCACTTTTATACATCAGTCTATGGAAAAGGGGAAAGAGGTTGTGGAAGGCAGAAGCTTCCTTTTGGGAATATAGTCTGAAAATGACTGATATTATTTCTGTTCACATGCCATTGGCTAGAACTTGGTTGTGTGGCCACATCTTGCTAAGGGAAACTGGGTGGTCTGTTACCAGAATTCATTATACCACATATATAATTTCTAGCCTGCTCTTTTATTTAGTACTTTAATAATATTTTCCCACATCATTAATAAATCTTTATGAACATCGTCTTTAATGACTATGTAATGGCTCTACATATGGAAGTATGTCCTTACTGTCAAACGTGTAGGTTGCTTCCAGTTAGAGCTTTTATAAGTATCACTGCAATTAACATCTGTTATGTTAATCTGTGTGTGTGTGTGTGTGTATATATATAATGGTTAATTCCTTCGGATTTATTCTTACAAGTAAGATTGTTTTACTGAAAAGTTGTAACAATTAACCTTCTCAGGAGCAAATAAAAGGATCAGATCTTCCACCACTTTCACTAGCAATACTTTGGTCTTTTTTTTTTAATCTTTACAAATTTGACCAAATGAAAATAGTATCTAATTGTAATTTTTAATTTTATTATTTTAATTATTAATGTATTTATTTCATTACTTGTGAATTTTAACACATTTCAAATATTTACTAACTACTTGTGTTACTTCTCTTTAGAATTTTTGTTTGCCTATTTATTATATTAGGTTGTTCTCAACTGTAAAACAGAATAGTAATAGTACCTTCATAATAGAGTATGGTAGACATCCAACAAGAAAAGGAATAACATAAACTTTGTTTTTTCGGCCCAGTTTGTCCTGGTTTCTTCTGGACACACCCTGCAGCCTTGGACTCAGTCTGTGTTGCAGCTATAATGGAGTTGTCAGAAAAGCCCCAGTCATGCCACCACACCACCCCATCTTATTTTCTTCATCATATTGATTATTATCAAAGATTATATTTTTCAGTGGTTTGCTTATTTTTGTCCCTTCCCACCCCCATTAGAACAAGTCCTAGTCTCGCTCCTTTACTGTTATTTCTCTACCACCAAAACAGCATCTAGCACATAGTAGGTGCTCAATTAATATGTTCAGGATAAATAAATGAGCCTCCTTCTCTCACTGCCAGAATCCCTTGACTGTGTTCAAAACTTAGGAACAGTCTGCAGTTACCTATTTTCTAAAGATGATCTGTGAAGCCCCCCAGACACACCCTCCCACGTCTGTGCACACTCCCTCACTCATGCTTCCAGGCTCTTGTCTCTGCCCCCATCTGCCACACTTAAAATCCCAATTTAGATTGCCATCACCAATTGCTCCCTGACATTCCATTGCACTGTATCACATATCTGGCACAACTTCTAATCAAGAATAGTCTCTAATATAGTCTCTAACTGAGAATAAAAAGAGAAGACAGAAAAGAGGAAGCGAACCCTGATCAGACTGCCTCTGAAATATTGTCTTCATACAGAAAGGAATTTGGTTGCCTGGCCTTCTGCTTGAAACCCCTGAGCTAGCAACAGACTGTGTTGGTAACAGAGAGTTTTTTCATGTCTTCTGCCAGATGACGTATACTTTTCTCAGCCAGAAGGTGGAACAAATAGTCTGTGACTGTGCTTCTCAACCAAACACTTCTGATGTGGTAGGATTTAAAAATCCTCCCTGAGTCCAGCATATAATCTTCCTATATCCTGCTTATCAGAGCTGTTGCAATTATATATTCCTAGATCCTGCTCATCAGA
Source organism: Cephalopachus bancanus (assembly GCA_027257055.1). Taxonomy (NCBI): domain Eukaryota; kingdom Metazoa; phylum Chordata; class Mammalia; order Primates; family Tarsiidae; genus Cephalopachus; species Cephalopachus bancanus. The sequence continues at coordinate 2,256,097 of JAPVLO010000119.1, read as the reverse complement.
ACTGCTGCAATTATATATACATAATATTTGTACATTTTGAGAGGGATTTTCATGGAACGTTAGGGATTTTCATAGAACAGATATACTACTTCTATATAAACTGAAAACCCAGCTAATATCTAATTTTAAATTTTTTCTCTAACATTCAGTAAGAGGTATTATACCTTTTTTCTTAGACATTCTATCCTGTTTTACTTTTGCAGTGAAGAATTATTATGAATGATTTCAAATGCCTTTTAATATTTTAAATTAATTCCACTTTAATAACTGTTATGGTTCGTAGATGTAAAAGTAACCATTTTTGAGATCCAATAATTAAGTAATTAAATTTCAGAATTCCTTTGACAAATTAAAAGCAAGGAGAACATATGACTTGTTTATGAAACTTAGGCTGTATATTCTGTAGTAAAAATATGACCAATTTTTCTGAAGTTTCTACAGAAAACATACCTCTAGTTGTCTCTATTTGTAAGCTTGTCTCAACCTTTCTCTTTCTGCATCTACTTAGCTCCTAACTGAAATGAATGGAAGTCCATTTTAGTAAACTGACTTCAAAATTTTGTCCTGATCACCCTCAATCCAAATTTTTCCATCTAGAAATGAGGGGAAATAATCTATTTTCTCATGATTTCATTTAAAGGGCTCTAGAAATTCATGAAAAGACTGCAAGTAACTTTAAAGTCACTGAGCTACATTTTATACTGGCTTAGAGATTCACGGTAAGGGAATAAGCAGTAGGTCAGATAGTCAAATTTCTTCATGTGCTCCATCATCTTACCACATCCTAAATGTTTGCTCAATGAGTCTCTCTGTTACGGTCAATGTCCAGCATGCCTGAAAATGAAGCAGACCTAGTTGTTTCTTCAACCTCTTTCAGATCTGGCCTGGGATTAATATCTAAGGAATAGGATATAGCATCCTGAGAGTAATGAGTTTGGGAAAGATATTTACTAAGATGAACAAGGCGATGATGTGGCAAGCTAACCAAAATATCCCCAGTCAGGAATACAGTGACAAAATGTGTCTCTCTTCAAGTTATCCTGTGCTCCTATTATTTGAGTGATTATATCTAATTTCATCTCAGTACGTCTAATGCTCCTCAGAACTTGGTGACTTAATACTTCATGCTAAGATATTCTTGGTTATACAGGAAATCGAAGGCATTTTTATTACCATTATACTTTTAGGGATATTAATTTCTACAATCAGAAAATGTTGGAATTCGCATGCCTGTGAAACCAGAAACTTACAAAACTTATGTTCTTCTGGATAGCGTGAAAAAAAGAGATAAATTGATATGTAATAAAATCATTCTTTATTACCACAGGAACTCTCTGCAACACACAAATACAGATTCTCCAAAGGCATAAAATCACTAGCACTGACACACAGCATCCCCTGGCACATTTAAAGGCAAAGTAAAATGATATTCAAATATATAAAATTTTAAAGCAACTACTCAGGGTGATGTTTAAAAACTTGCAAAGCTCTCAGTTTAGAAGACTGATTTTTTTTTTTAAGTTTTAGTACATCAACAAAAGTGATACCAGTAAGACCTGGCCCAGTAACAAATGAGTCTGGAGAATTCCATCTAAACAGGACTGTCTTTCTGTTCCACAATATTCTAAAAGATATTAAATCTCAGACGTTCCCAGATTATTCTTCAGAAGAGTTCAGAAAAATGCCTTTGATAAAGACAGCTTTGAATGTGGGCAGATCTTCACTTGTAAGGGGAAATCTGAAACTAGGTTGAGATAGTGACAGCCACAGAAGCCTGTAAGCAAGGTCACTTGGGAAAGGAGTGTTGTGCCAGCAGTCTTTCCGCCCCCTCTCAGCTACACGGGAATGGGTCTTAGGCCTGGAATACTTCCTTACCAAGAGATAAAGAGTCCTCAGAGCCTGTGCTGGACTTGTCATTTTGTGTGGAAAATCTTTCCTTGTTTTAGACTCAATGTATGCTCCTTTGTTCTGCTAAGTGTGTGTGTCATATGGCACCTGGCCAACCCCACTATTATATCTGTCCCCTGTGGGGAGGGGCGATGGGATCCTTCCACTATAGCACAAAAGGGGTGAGAGCAGGCCAACTGCCCTACATCAGCTGCCAGGAAGGACCCGCTGGCTATGGGGGACTGATGCCCTCCAAAGAGGCTGATCTTGCTCTGTCTCATCTCTGTAAGTGAAGAATTGTTTCATCCAGTTCTTGACTGCATCATGTTTTCCTTGGTGACTCCAATACCAAGATGCAGTGGAACGAAGTGTTCCTACGTCTCCTGCTGATAATAGGTAACAGATGTCACTTGCTTGACAGTCATGCTTCAGATGTGGCAAGAGTTCTGTCTCATAGGCACCTGAGAACGAGAACAAGTTGAAAATGCTAAGCTTGCTGGAGTAACACATGAGGTTTCAAGTTGTCCTACAGGACTTCCAACACCACATAGAGATCACCAGATGGGTTCCTTCAGAGGAGATGTAGAGGGAACACTGAATACCTTTTCTCCCAAAGATGTTGTAGAAACCCCTAGGAAAGAAAATTTACTGACCAGAGTTTAATCTGTGAAGCCAACTTAATTGTGAGCAAACCACAAGAGACCATAGGGGCCGCATGATCTAAGTACATACATCAGTGTTTCCCAAAAGCCAACCCACCAAACAGCTATATCAGAATCCACCTAGGGGAACATTTTTAAAATACAGATTTCCAGACTGCACCATGGTGACTTCTGGTATAGTCTAGAATGAGGCCCAAGAATCTCTATGTTTAACAAACTGTTGGGAAAAAAACAACTCAGAAAAAAAGGGATAGATCAGGTTGATAGATTCAGGACCTCAAAATATGGCCCACCCACTGCCTAAATGTGTAAAATGAATAATATTCCAGGCAGAAAGTCAGGTCAAAGAGACATCAAACAGGGTGTCCTAGCAAGAGGCTGGGACATGACAGCGTGTAGAGATCTAAGCAGATGGGAAGGCCAGCAATTCCCATCCACAAGGTCTAGAAGAAGGAGCAGAGTGACATTCAAGAAGCTAAGCTCAGAGAAAACTGCGTAGTCCTGAAATTACCAAGTCCTGAGAATGTTATCCATATGGGGACACAGGAGGGGAAGGACCAGAGAGGTGAGTACAACTGGGCAAAGCTGAGGTTTGGTCATGAGAAAAGGGCAGGAACCCAGTCTTTAAAACAGAACCAAGGAGCATCAGCATTTGTTGAACATCCTGTCTGTGAAAAGTGATCTTCACAGGCTTGCTCATATAACCCTCACATGTGTTAGCTACCCACACACATACCAATTTAATCCCCCACTTAATAGGTAACAGGAATTTAAAAGATGTACATGGGCTAACTTTTATCTTTCTGGGCCACAATATCATCATCTTTAAAACAGGTCGAATACCACTTGATCCAGCAGTCCTACTACCAGGTATCTACCCAAAGAAACAGAGGCTGTTATATTAAAAAGACACCTGTACCCTCGTGTTCGTCACAGCACAATTCACAATTGCAAAGATATGTAATCAACCTCTATGCCCATCAACCAACCAGTGGATAATGAAAATGTGGTATGTATACACTATGGAATATTATTCAGCTGTCAAAAATAATGAAATAATGTCCTTTGCAGCAACTTGGATGGAATTGGAGAACATCAACCTAAGTGAACTACCTCAGGAACAGAAAACCAAGCACTGCATGTTCATGTTCTCACTGTCAGGGGACGGAGGGGCACACCTCATCAACAAGGGTACCCGCATAATGAACATTTGTATACCTAACCCTGAATTGTACCCCGCATCTTTAAAATTAGAAAAAAAAAAAAAAAGTGGAGCTGGGCTCGGTGGCTCAGCCTGTAATCCCGCGCTTTGGGAGGCTGAGGTGAGTGGATTGCCTGAACCCGTGGGTTCGAGACCTGCCTGGGCAACTTGGAGAGACCTCATCTCTACAATAAATTGAAAACTAGCTGGGCGTGGTAGTATGCGCCTGTAGTTCCAGCTACTTGGAAGGCTGAGGCGGAAGGATCACCAGAGCCCCGCAGGTCAAGGCTGCGGTGACTGGGAGCGGCCACTGTACTCCAGTCTGGGGGACGGAGTGAGATTCCAACTCAAAAAAAAAAAAAAGTGGGAGCTAAACTAAGGATCTGCAAAGGCACAGAGAATGACATAATGGACACTGGAGACTCAGAAGAGGGAGGGGGAAAGGGATGGAGGGATGAAAAACCACCTACCAGGTACAATGTGTACAGGGGGGTAGTAGACACACTTAAAGTCCAGATTTCTTTGCCACTGTACAATGCAACCAAGTAACCAAAAATGATTTGTATCCCCTAAGGCTATTGAAATAAAAAATACGTAAATAAATAAATAAAAATAAAATGGGCAGAATTTTTTTAATATATTTTTTATTTTAAAGATGTGGGGTACAATTCAAGGTTAGGTATACAAATGCTCATTAGCCCCCCCATCCCACCCCCCTGGCAGATTCCCACTACTGCCAATCCCGCCTCTCCCCCCCACCCCCAGGCACAGTTTCCTGCTACTGCTAATCCCCAGGCAATTTCCCACTACTGTCAATCCTTTTCTTATATTACCATTATTGTTCAAGGTTCGCTTATGAGTGAGAACATGTGATACTCAGTTCTTAGTTTCTGTGATAGAGCACTCAGTATGATAGAATCCAAGTCCATCCAAGTTGCAGTGAAGTTCATAATTTTGTCTTTCTTTATGGCTGCCTAATATTCCATCATGTATATGTACCACATTTTCTTATCCAATCCTTTTTTGATGGACAGCATGGTTGGTTCCATGTTTTTGCTATTGCTACTGGTGAACAATGCTGCAATAAACATATGTGTGCAGGTATCTTTTTCATAGAGTGATGTGAGTTCCTCCGGGTATATTCCCAGTAGGGGGATTGCAGGGTCATATGGAAGGTCGATTTTTAGATCTTTTAGGAGTCGCCAAATTGTTTTCCACAGAGGTTGTATTAGTTTACACTACGAACAACAGTGTAGAAGTGTTTCCTCTTCCCCACATCCTCTCCAGCATCTATTGTTTTTTCTTATTGATGATGGTTATCCTGACTGGAGTTAGGTGACATCTCAGTGTAGTTTTAATTTACATTTCTTTGATGACTAGTGAGGCTGAGCATTTTTTCATGTATGTTGGCTGCTTGCATGTCTTCTTTTGAGAAGTGTCTATTCATATCTTTTGCCCACTTTGTAATGGGGCTGTTCTTTTCTTTTCGGCACCTTTGAGTTCCTTGTAGATCCTGGATGTTAGGCCTTTGTCAGACACACACTTGGCAAATATCTTCCCCAGTCTGTGGGCTGTCTCCTCATTCTCTTGATGGTTTCTTTGGCTTTGCAAAAGCTTGTCAGTTTGATGAGGTCCCATTTGTGTATCTTAACCTCTTATGGCACTTGGGGTTTTTATCAGGAATTTGTTGCCAGTTCCAGTTTCCATAAGGGTGTCTCCTCCATTTTCTAAGGTTCTTATAGTTTGAGGTTTTACATTTAGGTCTTTGATCCATTTAGAGTTGATTTTTGTGTATGGTGATAGGTAGTAGTCTTGTTTTAATCATCTGTGTGTGGTCAGCCAGTTTTTTCCACCACCATTTGCCGAATAGATTCTCCTCTCCCCAGTGGTTGGTGGTGGAGGCTTTGTCGAAGATGAGTTGGTTGAGGAATTGAGGTTTCGCTTCTGGAATCTCTATCCTGTTCCAATACCAGGCTGTTTTGATTATTGTAGTTTTATAATAAAGTTTGAAGTCTGGGAGTGTGATACTTCCCGCTTTGTTTTCTTTTGCTGAGGATTGTTTTGGCTATTTGAGATTATGTTTCCATATAAATTCCTGTATTGTCATTTCCAGGTCTGAGAAGAATGCTGCTGGTAATTTAATGGGTATTGCATTAAATCTGTTGACTGCCTCCGGTGGGTAGAATAATTCTTACCCTGGCATAGTATGGTCTCTGGCACATAGTAATGTTTAAAAGAAGTTTCTAAATGCAAATCTTAAACTTACATTTTACTATTTTACAATACAATGTATTCAAAATCCTACCATAGCTCTCTATATCTGGTTAACTTCCCTAACTAACTTTTTTTTTTTTTTTTTGAGTTGGAGTCTCACTCTGTCGCCCAGACTGGAGTGCAATGGCCGCTCCCGGCCACCGCAGCTCGACCTGCTGGGCTCCGGCGATCCTTCCGCCTCAGCCTTCCGAGTAGCCGGAATTACAGGCATGCGCTACCACGCCCGGCTGATTTTTTTTGATTTTTTTTAATTTTTTTTGAGCTGCGGGCTCAGGCAATCCACTCACCTCAGCCTCCCAAAGGCTCGGGATTACAGGCTGAGCCACCGAGCCTGGCTGCCTAACTAACTTTAAAGCCCTCTTTTACCTGATTACACTCTCTGTGCCAAACATATTTCTCATCACTCTTCTGAGCACCACACTCTGTGCAAACCAACGAAAGGACACACTGCCTTTCCCCTTCTCACTGTCATTAGGTGGTTATCCTCAGCTGTACATCTTTCCCTTTCCTCTTCCTTATATAAACAACAAATTTGTATTAAACACATACTCTGTGCTGGGCACTATACTGAGTATTTTATTGGCATTATTTATTTCAAGGATCAAGATAACCCTATGAGGTAGCTATTATTATCTTAACTATTTTACTAGTGAGTAAACCAAGGCCTTAAAGAAGAGATGTAGCATATGTAACACATTTAGTAAATGGCAGAGTCATGCCTTGGTCTCAGCTTTATCTGTGGCAAAACCCTTGCTTCTAGCACCTGTGCTATGTTCTCTGCTGTGGACCCAGAGTGTCTGTCCTACAAGACTGAGCTAACCCTCACTTACTCCATGAAGTGGAAGGCAGCTATAGGCTTCGCTGGATCAAAGGCAACACCAAAAATTTTATTTAAGTACATCAAAGTCTGGAAACCAAATAGAGAATCAGTGAGAACACTTCATTATCCTTTGCAAAAAGTGCCTTCGGGGCAAACAGGGAAATAGTGAAGCTCACTGAATACTTAATACTTGAGTCTTGTCCCAGGAAGACATTAGCTGAGCCTCATCTTTTTAAAAACAGTCAGTCAGAAGCATGAAAACAAATATGATAAATGCTTTAGGGAAATCATGCTAAACTTTGATTTTAACACCATTTTAAGTGAAAAGGATATTTTAGAATGAACCAGTCAGTCTGCTCAGGTCTCACCTCTGTACTCTTCTTCCCTTTGTGCTTGTGTTAGGGGCTTCTCACTCACACCTGCAGAACCAGCCATGGTCACCTCAGAGGTGAGGCAGGAGGAATTTAAGAGCTCTAGCCTTACATTGACTGAGGATTGTCATCACTTAAGCTACTCTAGCCCTGATTGTTTACTCAGTTTCAAAAACTAAGGGATAACAAATAAGTATATAAATATACAGATGTTTATGTTATTATATAAATATGCATACATTTTCCTACATATATAACTCTATCCATATCTATACATCATGCTAGCCAACTAGCTACATAGATATATCTGTATGCCAGTCACCTGACAGGTGATTTGACACAGTTTAACAAACACTTATAAAGTCCTGCTACACGCCATGCCCTAGCAATACAATTATAATAAGATCTGGTTCTTGTCCCCAAATAGTTTATAGTCAGCATTATTCACCTAAAGCAGCGGTCCCCAAGCTTTTTGGCATTAGGGACTGGTTTCATGGAAGACGATTTTTTATTGACTTTTTATTGTCTTAAAGGGCACATTTATTATGCACTGTATTTCTATTATTATTACATTATGATACATAATGAAATAATTATTATTCTGAAATTATTTTGATATGAGTCTGCAAGTCATTGATTTATTACAGTCTCTGTGCAGTCAAACCCCATTGCTCATATTAATCTGTATTTGCAGCTGCTCCCCCACACTAGCAGCACTGCCTCAGCTCTACCTCCACCTCAGATCATCAAGCATTAGATTGTCCCACCGTTCACCATAGAGTTCATGTTCCTATGAGACTCTACTGCCGCCGCTGGTCTGACAGAATGCAGAGCTTGTTCGGCAACGTGAGTGATGGAAAGCAGCTGTAAACACAGATGAAGCTTTGCTCGCTTGCCCGCCTGCCCCTTATCTCCTGCGGTGCAACCCAGTTCCTAAAGGGTCTGTGGCCCACGGACGGGGGGACCTCTAACCTAGAGATTATCTCATTCAGTCATCAAAGCAACTCCATCATGCAGTTATTATTTTCAACAGGATTATTTCAAAGACCAGGGACATGCAGAGAAATTAAACAACTTGCTTAAGGCTGGGGGGAGACTAGGTGGTAGATGTCTCTACTCCCAAAATACAAACTCTTCTAGTCTTGATATACTGCCTCTTCCTCTGAGTCTTTCCAAGATCTGGTCTTCAACTTTGATCCTACTTCTAGCAGTTCAATCCATATCTCAATGGACTTGCCTGATTCCTCTCCTCATAACCCTCTAGGATTCCTCTAGGAATTTCCTAGGAACTGAAATTCTTCCTCTAAACCCCAGGTGGTGCTCTATCACTTGAGGTGGTTGCTTGCCAGATGTCACAGTCGGGTACCTCAGCTCTCTTTCTGGGTCTCCTTGTTCAAGGAGGAGAGGGCCCCAGTGTTGGGTCCCTCTGGCTTGTTTTCCCAGTGGTGACCTCCCTAGTGCTCCCAGTTTCACCGGATGACACCAGTCACCTGTCTCCCTGCCCTCTGGATACCATGCTCTGCCCAGCACCCACACACCCTCTCAGACCTCATAGACCTGGTTGGGTGTGTTCTACGTTCTTGCCTCTCCATATGTGCCCCATCCCAAGGTGCTTAATCAATTCATACCCGGCCACACCCCACAATACAACAGGAAGTGCCATAAATGCATTCAATCTTCCAGCAGAGTAGTCTGTCAATAAGTTAACAGCAGATATAAAATGTCACACAGGAAAGGGATTCCACATCAGAGGAGAAAGAACTGGAGGGAAGGAGGCAATGGTCTGCATCAATCTCTTTCTCTTTCACACACTCATATATACATACACATGCCACACTGCTTCTCTCTCTGTCTTCCTCTTTCCTCTCTTTTTTTATGCATACAGTCTTTCTCTCTCCTCCACACACTTTCCTCCCCCCTTCCCCACCAGCGCACCCCTAAATTATGGTTCTCTGGAACTGAAAATGAGAGCAAGGAATCTTCACCAAAGACAAAGTGATGGGATCAGAGTCATTTGCTATGAAGCTGGTGACACTTAGGCTTTCGGACCCTCCCATGCACTGGCCTCTATGAGCACTGGGGTTGTGGAGTATTCTGTGTGGTAAAGGGAAGCCAGGGAACAACAGGAAGCATTTCATGTAAGCATTTCTGAAAAATTACCTAAAGAGATCTCTGAAGAAAGGGATATGAATCTCCCAGGAGCAATGCTGTGATTTACTTTCTCATTATAAACAAGTATTTACTTTATTGTGTAGGAGAGTCAGAGATTACCTCCAATCCCCCTTAAGCTCTTATGTGGGCTCTTCAACTGGACCTAGAAACCAAACTGATTCCAAGAAGATTAACAAGAGAAAACCATACTCGTTTTGTTAGTTTTACAAGCACACGTGGATCTCACCAGAGAGTGAAGTCTGAAGAAATGGCCAAAGCAACGTGCTTTTATACTTTTTAGACAAAGAACAATAAATTTGAGAAGAAATGACAGTTCAAAGAAAATATGGTCAAGGGTAGTAAATTTTCTAGGACAGTCACTAGGAAACATACGAGTGTTGTAAAACTAGTGGAAGATGAAGGCTACTTCGTTAAATATATTTATTCAGGTCCATTGTAATCCCCAGTCCCCAGTCTCTGGTGAAAAGGACTATCTTGCTGCCCTAGTGTAAGGAAGGTATCCCTCCCAGAAAAATCTTTATGGATTGCTGCATGCATGAAGAGAGGTCAGCCCTTTCTGAAACTATAATTTCCCCAATATTTGTAACTTGAAATAATCAATGTAGGGGATGATATGTCTTTCACTTCTTCAATACCAAAGTTAATATTAATAATTTTGTACTACATTAATAAGGATCCCCAAATTGAATGAGTTATGGGTACCACAAAACTGAGATTTGCTCCTGAGGAAGGGAATATTGGTACTGAAGAAACAAGGAAACTTAAAAATTACGCTGAGATTTAAAACATCAAGAGGGAAATCTAAAGTGTCAACCCATTGGAAGAAGAAATGGCAGTTAGGAAAGTGGTACAGATTCAGAAGTGGTACAGATTCAGATCCAGGAGTCTAGTTATAAGCAAACAAAGAGGGAAGAATTAAAAAATTGCCTAAGTGATTATAGTGAATGGTTAGGGCAAGGCAGAGTGTTAGGGACCCAGCCAAGAAAGATGGAATTGGTTCTGAGGCTGCAGTCCAAGCAGAGGAAACTAGACCATTAGTGCCATTGCACAGACTATGCAGATGGTGGGGAAGCGGAGGGGAGAGCCAGTGACTGGTGGACACATAGGCACCATCGCCAACCCTAACACATTGCACCCCATTAGTGGGTTGTGTGTCTTATACTCAAGGCTGCATCAGGGACTCCTCTAAGAAGATGCAGTGCTTAGCCTGCAAGTTATCAGGACAAGCAGCAGAATCTCATCCATAAAGAGGGAATAAGAGTGTTATCTGAATCATAACATACTAGGGATGGTTCAAATCAATGGTGTAGAGAAAATGTGTAGCCTGATGCTGGAGAACCTTGAATGTGATACTACTTTGAATATGGTCAGAAGAAAAGGAGTTAAAAGTTTCCCAGTATGAGAGTTGCAAATTCATTCAAAGGGAGTCATGCTGTAGGAAGAAGCATGACTTCTAATTTGTACTTTTAAAAGAAATTACCAACACTATGTAAAAATGCAGTTTATGAGTTTCCTTATTGATTTAATAAATTTCTTAGTAGCAAATTTTTGTCTGCTCAGTTGGTTAGTAATTGGTTAGTTTTTCTTTGCAGTAATAGTAATATCTTTAGTGTTTCTTGTAGTAATGACTACCATTACTATATTTTATTTTCTAAATTGATTTTGTACTCTAATATCACTCTGCTTTGTTCACTTGTCTTGTGAGAAAACATTTAGACATTTCATTTCAATGCCGTGTTTGTGGCCCTCCCCCACCACTGCCCTTCACCTTCAGAAGGTGAAGCCTCTTATGAGTTGACTTGGTGATATCTCTCCACAGATAATTTCTCTAGCCCCAGGGCCATCATTCAGGGACAGGTTGACCCCAGCACTGAGACAAGTCTGCCAAGGTCTTTGAAAGTAATTTTATCTCCATCTGAAAAGCTAGATTCTATTTCTACCTGATCACAAATGGCCGAGTCTAAGCCTTACAACAGAGCTGCTTAGACCAAAATAAGAGATATATGGCTAAGCTGCCCAAGGACTTTATTAGGTCAGAGGCTGAGATTCAGCATAGATGTGGATCCTTTGGCTTTCCTCTGAGGCAAAAAGAATATTCAACACTATTATGGAAAAATTTTGTCTAACAGAAAATACTTTGAACATGCAGAGTTTCACTCAGGGAAGAATATTCACCATTTCAGAGGGGGGAAAAGAAGCTGGTCATAAATTTTCTCCCACCCCATCCTAACATTCACAAAGAAATGAATTTGGTTTGGGCTAACCTCTATGACAAAGCAATCCTTGCTTGACCTCTCATGTTCTCCTCAGTCCAGAGATTGTATACCCAGAAGGGGGAGGGTCATCGATTCTTAACAGCTAACAAAGATGAAAATGGGGCAAAGTCTGGAATCAACAATTACTGCCTAAACTTTCAGGCTCTGGGACACCTTTTTAAACTGTATTCATAAGCCACAGCAAGACACTTAAGTCTCTCCAGTCAATTTTTTTTTTCATTGATAAGTTGCAGTTCTTTTTTGTTTTTGAGTTGGAGTCTCACTCTGTCACCCAGACTGCAGGCCGCTCCCAGCCACTGCAGCCTCGACCCACTGGACTCCGGTGATCCTTCTGCCTCAGCCTTCCAAGTTGCCGGAACTACAGGCGTGCACTACCACGTTCAGCTAATTTGGGATTTATTGTAGAGATGAGGTCTCACCAAGTTGTCCAGGCGGGTCTCGAACCCGAGGGCTCAGGCAATTCACTCACCTCAGTCTCCCAAAGCTCTGGGATTACAGGCTGAGCCACCGAGCCCGGCCTGTATTTCTTTTTGAAAGACAGGAAATAATCTACCTCAGCTTTTATTTACTGAAACATGACTTACATTTGAAGACACTGCAGATGAAACACTGCAGATGAAAACACAGATGCCATTACTCTATATTATTTTCTAAATTGATGTATAATATAATTCTCAGCATAGATAACAGTAAAAATTAGAAGAGAATCATGAAATACAAAATGAATATAACTCAATAAAGTTAAAACCAAATCATTTTTCTTCAGTAAATGTTGACTACAAAGCCTCAAAAATGTACATGAAGTGAAAAGCTTCAGAGTAAAATAGGTGTACAGAATTCAACTTTGTGTTTTGTATTTAGTATGTGGCAAATACATTTTTACTAAATTATTCATGATCTATGTCACCAACTATGATGACCAATACACATTTATATGGTCTTTGCAGTCTCAACATAATTCAGTTAATTCAATATTACAAATGCCACTGCTAATTTGCCAAAATTATGCTGTCAATTTCCTCTTATTTATCTGGGGGATTTATCAACCCCCACATTCTACTTTATATCTAATCTCAGAATGACATACAAATATAATAAAAGTGAAAATTGCCAAGCATGATGGCTCATGCCTATAAACCTAGCACTTTGGGATGTCAAAGTGGTGGGAGGATCCCTTGAGGGGAGGAGTTCAAGACCAGCCTGGGCAACTTAGCAAGACTCCATCTCTACAAAAAATAAAAATAAACAAAAGTGAAAATTTAGGACACCTCAGATGTAGTTCAAACTCTAAATCAACAACATTGTGGGCAGCAAGAATAGTGGCACTCACACCATGTGGTCTCCAGGTGTCAAGGTGGCAACAGGGTGTCCCTGCAGGCATGTCCTCACCTTTGAAAGAGGAAATTGCCATACAGTGATTCCTCTGGGCAAATCTTTCCTCTGCTGTAGAGAAAATCCAATCAGGGCATTACCTGATTGGGCACATTGATTTCTGCTCTAATAGGTATTGATTATCTGCCAGGCTGTGGCGTCCTTCTGGGGGTACTACAGAGAGAAGCCATCAGATACTTTTCTCACACCAGGTTAGTAGCTTAATCTATTACCTTACATAGTGACCAGAGCAGCCTCTAATTAATATAGTTCAGCCAGTTTGAGAATCTGGTTGGAAAGACAGAGAAAATTGTGGTGCTTTACAAATGATTCTGACTCTAAAATAACAGAAAAAGAATGCTTACCAAAAAATAGTATACAGGAGGCAAAATGTTACCTCTACGTTCTTAGGGCTTTTTTTTTTTAAGCTGGGCCTGAGAATTAAACTGACCTAAGGCAGATTAACAGGAGAAAAGCATGCACATTTATTTAATGTAAAACTTACATGACACAGGAGACCTCATAAGGAAACAAAGACTCACAGAAGTCGCAAAACTGAAATGATTTTATATATACTATGTTGTGCAAAACGAGGCAATTGTTGAAAGTATCTAAACTATGTGGGGAGTCTAAAGGAAGATAATTATTTTAAGGTCTGTCTGTACAGAATTCTCTCAGTCTCAGCTTCCCATCCTGATAATAAGAATGTCACTTTCCTTCTGATATAAAGAGGATATCTTTCACATGAGAGTTTTATCTCCTTATTTCAGGAGGGAAAGGGAAATGTCGGAACACCCTTTTTGGACCCGCTGTTTCTTGAAGTGCCTTTAGTTCAAAATAATCCTTATGCCAAAGTGACATATTTCAGGGTGGCATATTCTACCACTCTTCAATAGGTACAGAATAGTCAGTAGGGGTGAATATTTCTAAGTGCTCATACAACAGGCAGACCTACCTCCCTGCCCCCTTGAGATCTTTGGGGTTGACTTTGACGTTGGTATAATTTTTATCTTTTACCAGGAGAACTGGTCTTGCTAGCTTTTTGTGGTTTCAGCCATAATTTTAGGCAGCAAGGAACACATTCCACAATGCAGTGTAGGAGGAGGGAGAGCTCCTGACTGTGACTGTGAGTCATCAGATCCAGGTCTGGTTCCACCTCCACCAGCAACAATCACATAATCACCACTGAGGTCCATTTTCCATCTTCAAAATGGAATTGATAGGCTATTCTCTGCCGTGTTCTAAAGGAATATTGAGGGGAGATATTACAAGATAGTTCAAATAATTTTGGAAGAAAAGCAAACACACACTGATAAGATAGCCAAGGGGCATAGGCTGTTTGCATGCAGAGGCAGAAAGTGGAGGCAATTAGGCAACAATTACTGTAGAAACTACTTGTGCCTCCCAAAGAGAAGAGAAAACAATGCACACACACTTCCCAACACTTATTTTACTCATCTGAGTAATTCAGATAAAAGGAAAGTTTCACCTGCCCGAATTACCCAGTGTCTTTAAAAGTATCTATTTCATATGTGTAGCAATAACCTCAATAAGTACTCCATTCGTTCTTTAGGGAATAGAACAATAGACCTAAAATGACATCTTTCCCTTGGAATTTAACTACCAAAGAAGGCAAATTATGATGCTGTGTTCACCCAAATGGAACTTCAGAAGGCCACACCACCTACCTGGAGTTTAGCTAAGTGGTTAAGTTAAGATTCAGAGCCTTCCAGACAGTGTCTCTTCAAGGCATCTCTTTAAAGTGTCAGACTATATCTTATGGATTTCTGGGTGATTTTTGCCAAGTATTACAACTTAGCCTTGTGGTTGTGCTGCCAGGACATGTGCATCAGGATCTCAATAAATGGCAAAGCCTCTGGCTTAGGTGAGCTTTGGGAGGTTTTATTGTGGTCATTATTCTAATTTCTGGAAAGAGTTTGTGAGAGTTCTCAGATCAACAGACTGGAAAAATGGGTGGTGATAGGCCAGCTTTTCACACTCAATTTAAATATGATTTAGAAGGAGAAAAAAGGGAGATGATCTGCCCATATGACATGCTCTTTGATTCAAGAAATGAATCTACATTCCTGACTTTTCAAACATTTGATGCATTTATCTAGAAGCCTATACTTCTCAGTTTATAAGACTAATTCACACTCTACTGTTTTTATAACTCAGGTAAGTCATTTAGCATGACAACGCCCTTCTCTTTATAAACTGGCTCATTTTAATAATGTATAATCGTTATTAAAGATTTTAATTTGAAACTCTTTATTTCTGTAACATTTTTACAGCAGCCTTGGGTGGAAGACAGGCCTAGCTCTATATTTATGACTACAAGATGTTATATGCAACTTCCTCTGTATAACCTAATTGCCTGTAGGAAAAAGAATGCTGCTTCTAGAAGAACCTTCTGTTAAATTAGCTTATTTTCAAGAGAAATTGAACAAATGTGACAATGCAAACTTTTTATCTACTTATAGTAATAATTCAGCAGACTGCCTTGCCTCCTGGAAGCTGTCAAGTCCACCACAGAGTCTCATAAACTTGGGAATACAACTCTCCTATAATTTACCGCATGAATCTTACCCAAACTTAAGCAGAGGTCCAAGTCTCCCCCTTTGGCCTTAATATTAAGACTTTTTTATCTAAGCAGTGATTTTGTCCCTGTCCTGACTAAGAGATAGGCTCGCCCTTTGACTGCTTATCTCAGGTCACTCTCAGGCAATCAACCCTACACCCACTACCCTCACTCACAGGAGGGCCACCTCCTGTTAAGTTCACCCTGAACCCTGATTCAGAGCAGGAAGCAACCTGATATTACATAGGAAATCAGCAGCAGTAAGAGAAAAAACTGGTCTCCCACCTAAAGTCCCGTAATCTTTCTAAGTTAGGTTTTCATAAAGATACAGTTTGAACCATAATACGAACCCAGATTATATTTACGTCTAGAATTCCAGACAAAAAACACTTATTTGTCTTAGAGATTCAAAGAAAAACATGATGTCCAAAGAGATGTCAAAATCAAGGACCTTGTTCAAAAATATGTTCCGATTGCAAAAAGTAAGTCAAAGCAATATAACTGTATATCAGTTTCAAAACATTTTTGTAAGAAAATGTCTTCTTAGACCTATACAAGTTTCTAAATTAAATATATGCTTTAAATATGTATGTATGACACAAAAATTAACTCAAAATGGATCAGAGACCTAAATGTAAAACCTCAAACCATAAGAACTTTAGAAAATGCAAAACACACCCTTATGGAAGTTGGAACTGGCATCTAATTCCTGAGCAAAACCTGAAATGCACAGGCCATAAGAGATAAGATAGACAAGTGGGACCTCATTAAACTTTCAAGTTTCTGCAAAGCCAAAGAAAACATCAAGAGAGCAGGGAGACAGCTCACAGACTGGGGAAAAGTATTTACCAACTCCATGTCTTACAAAGGCCTAACATCAAGGATCTACAAGGAACTCAAACGTGCTGAAAAGAAAAAAACAAACAACCCCATTACAAAGTGGGCAAAATGTATGAACAGACACTTCTCAAAAGAAGACATATGAGTGGCCAACAGTTACATAAAGAAATGTTCAACCTCACTAGTCATCAAGGAGATGCAAATTAAAACTACACTGAGATACCACCTAACTCCAGTCAGAATGGCTATTATCAATAACTCAAAAAATAACAGATGCTGGAGAGGATGTGGTGAAAAGGGAATACTTCTACACTGTTGGTGGGAGTGTAAACTAGTACAGTCTCTGTGGAAATCAGTGTGGTGATTCCTAAAAGCTCTAAAAATTGACCTTCCATATGACCCCGCAATCCCCCTACTGGGAATATACCCAAAGGAATTCACATCACTCTATGAAAAAGATACCTGCACACATATGTTTATTGCAGCATTGTTCACAATAGCAAGATCATGGAACCAACTATGCTGTCCATCAAAAGAGGACTGGATTTTTTAAAATGTGGTATATATACACAATGGAATATTATGCAGCCATAAAAAAGAACAAAATCATGAATTTTGCAGCAACCTGGATGGAATTAGAGTTTATAATACTGAGTATCTCTCACAGAGACAAAGATCTGAGTATCACATGTTCTCACTCATAAGTGGACCTTGAACTACTACCATAATACTATAAGAAAAGGATTGGCAGTGGCAGGAAACTCTGGGGGGCACGGGAAGGGGAAGGGAGGTGGGATTAACGGTAATCAATATCTGTCTGGGGAAAGGCGGCACACCTCATCAACAAGGGTACCTGCACAATGAATATTTGTATACCTAACCCTTTTCTGTATCCCACAATTTTAAAATAAAAAATACATATTAAAAATAAATAAATAAATATGTATGTATATGTGGTATGTATATGTGTATCTTGACCCCTTATTACTGAATGTCAGGTTTATTTAAAAGGGGTTCTAGGGCACTGATATGCAAATACTGATCTACAGGCCCACTAAATCGGTGTTGGTGTTTGCAAGAGCTAAGCAAAATGAAAAATAAATATACATAATGTGTGTGTCTATATGTGTATAGCATTGTAAGGTTGTTGCTATCCTCACTCTAAAAAAAAAAAAAACCTAATCTTTATTGTGTTCTTCCTACTTTTTGTGTGTAAAATTATCTTTTCTTTTATGAAATAATGAGCATAGCAGAATCATTTTTGTTTTTTTGTTGTTTAACTTACTTTTTTTTAATTTGGCAAAATAAAACCATTAAAAACTTGATCAGTCTCCAAATTTTCATTTGGCATAGGTATTTCACTACTTCTTGAAATTCATACATCTGGGATGTAAGCTCTAGACAACATGTACCAGACTCTATCTGATGTTTGAATATTTTACCCATTCATCCTAGGTCTAGTTCCTGCAGCCACTCAGACTCAGTCGTTCTTCTTCAAATGAAAGTCCTTTCTTTAGATGAAGACATTGCCCCTGTTCTCCCTAAGATCTTTTTTCTCCAGAGTTAAAAATCTGTTCTTGTCTTCAACTCTTCTGAGCCAGATCTCAAAGTAGAGCCTGTGAGAAGGAAGAAAAATCTTGAAAGAGGAAATATATTAAAATAATAATAATAATAATTTTTCTTCTATGTTTTATAAGTAAGGGAACTGAGTCCAAGTGGTTAAGAGGCTTAACCAAGATATAACAGCTTATTCATGACATTCAATACTTAGCAAATCAAAATGCCTTACCCTTAAGAAATGTTTGCATTAAGACAAAATACAGTAGCAGATGTATGTAAATTAATTCAACAATATTTTCAGTGTCTATGCTATGTCACACATGACTGTAGCTAAAAGGAAACAAGGTAGAGTCCCTACTTTTGAGGAGCTCACAATCATGAAACAGTATATAAGTAAAATAGCAAAAGTATGAAAAAGTAGCATAAGAGTATAGAAACAACTGCTTCACTTGAGGAAGCTGGAAAGGCACAAGAGAAGAAGTGAAATTTATACTGGACAATGGATTAGTACAATTTTGCCAATGAGGGTTAAGCGTGTTTAGAGGGAGATATAATTAGTTCAATTTCATAGCATTTGACTTCAGGTAACTTTGAGACTCTCAGAGGAGACAGCCAAGAGGCAATTATACCATGTAAAAGAATATTTTTTTAAAAACTTATGAGGTACATGCACACAGAAAGTAGAGCTGGAAGAAAACTTTTTCACTTTCCTACCAAATTGGAAAATGCTTTGTAAAAAAGTTTCAGATGAATTTATTTTTAAATATATGATCCAGGAAGATTTTCTTTTCTGAATCGTAATGTGGAGAAATTCATTTTTACTGATAATAATGAAATAAGAAAGAGAATAGGAAATTAGGAAATAGCTTCCAAAGAGGTAAGTTTCAGAGAATAAAGCTATTTAACATCCACCTTTCTATTTTTAACTTGTAGATATATATGGTTAGCCTACAACCAACCAATAGATTCTCAATGTTTGAAGAGTATCTACCCTAGTTTATCATTACTAAAAAAACAGAAGCAAAGAGGTAGGTAGCCTTAGCTTTGAAAATTCCTTGAGATTGCCTGCTTACAATTATTTTCATATAAATATGGAAGTGACTTCTTGGTACTTGATAAACATTCCAGAATTCTTTTCATCCTAGTAGAGATAAGGAGTTTGGTTTGGAGTCCAGGCTGATCAGGATTACTCTGTCGTGAGAGCAACTACATACAATAAAACAGGCTACACTCGTATGAGACAGTTCTGACTTGATCTCTTCAATTATGTGCCCAAGGAACCTGCCTCCTCCTTGCTCCCTTCAACACTCAACAGATTCCACTCCTGGTGTCTCATGGAACATACACTTGGACCTCATCACCTTAGCTTCCAGATACACCTGAACATAATACCATGCACATAATAGCAGCTTAATAACTATTTTTCACTTATGAATGCAGCCAAGAACAATAACTACAGTTTTTTAAAAAATAAGTAAATTTGAGTCAATAATACCTAGCCACACAGTCTGCTCATATGCTTAGGTTATATATTTGGAGGTCTCTAGGAGGTCAAGATCTAGGAGAAAACTTCCCACGGGTATTGTTGATTCCTTCCTTTTTACCCATCTCTTGAATATTTCAACTTGGAATTTTGAATAATAGCCTGGATGCTCAATTTAGTTGATGCTAATCTCTAATACTACATTTAAACTTACTGAACAAAATGATCTCTCTGTCCTGGGGCTTCTATTTTGAGTTTTCTCTTGGCACCATTTTAGCATGCACTTAAAACTGGGATTTTTTTTTTTTTTTTGAGCTTGGATGTGATACAGAATAATTTTATGTTATGCATAACCAAGAGGCAGGAAAGATATTTCAGAAAAACAAAGCTGTCTCTAAGTGGTTATAAGAATAATTTGAGATAGGACTGATGGAGAATTTAATTTTAGCAGTATTAATATATGGAACAAAATACTAAAAGGTTGCTTTCAAACTTTGTGGTATATTGATAATCACACATAACAGCTATAAATAGTACAAACTTTGGTTGCATCTAAAAAATTTTCATCCATTTGCCTGCACTATTCTGTAAACGTAAGTTGAAGAAAAGCATTTCAGTTTGATCTTGTTTATTATCTCATTCCTTGGTCGTAGATGAAGCCTAGGGAAAGGTCCTTTGTAAATGCACTCTAATAATGACCCTAGAACATTTAATTTAAGCATAAAACTTGCTATAATTATTTCTTTTGGTAGTTTGTTTTAATATATTGATAGCAGGAAATTAAAGGCCTCCATTAAAAATATAGAGTGTCAAAATAAGAAGGAAAAAAAGACTTAGATACAAACTATTCAGGATATTGTTCTCTTGGGCTGTTAGTCAGCCTCTCTCCAGTTTAAACTGCCTCTCAGCAAAAATGCCAAGATAGTTTCAGAGAATAGTACACTCAAAAATATTGCCTCTTATATACTGGCAGAAAACATTGTCTGGGACAGAATATCATCTTGTCCCAGAAGCCAACAGAACTTGTCTGGTTAAAAATAATGAAATCAATCCAATGTGGCAAATCAAAACAATGAATGTAAAGACTTATTTTACAAAGACTTTCAAAGCAAATTTGAAGTTTTCTTTTTAAAATGTTGACTCCTGCATAGACTCTACTTCTTAAAGCTGGGAAAAAATGTCTTTCTCTTTTGTATTGTACCCTTCCAAAGAACTTTTGAACAATAACTAGTGGTAGGGTAGGATAATCTGTTTTAAAGGTAATTGTGAAATTTAATTTAATTTAACAAAAATCAATGGACAATTTTCCAACTAATCATGGAATTGATGTATTCCTTATTCTCATTCTCCTTGACTGCTTTGTACCACTGAATATAATTGAAAAGCCTTACCCCTTAACCTGCGGCCACAGCTCTTGTCTTGTTATTTCCCTTCCTTTCCAACCATGTTCTAGTTCCCTCATCTCTGTTACCTATATCCTTCTGGTTACCTACTATACTCTGATCATTAATTCACTGTTAAAGCTGTAGCTAAGTAGAGATATGAGAATGTATCTCTTTAATTTTATGGTTTTCAACATCAACTCTCGTGCCTAATGCTACACACATCATCTTCTTTCCAAAACCCGATGTCCCTCCTGACTGTTGTAGCTCTGGTGAAGACACTCTAATTCTTTTTATCACTCAGACTCACAAGTCCAGTCAACTGATTATCTTACACTCATCCCCATATCCAGTTAGACACAAGCCCCTCTAGATCTTTTCATGGTACTATCACCTAACAATGTTTATTTCTAGGTGATGGGATTTAAAATACATACAAGCATCTCCAATATACACATAGACAATACATTTCCCTGTGTATCTATATCTTGTATCTGTCTCTTTCTTATCGCAGTTCATTCCCAAGTTCATCTCACATGCCTCAATCTCTCACTTCCATCCTGTCCATCTAAAGTGGATAGCTATGCCGGGCACGGTAGCTCACACTTGTAATCCCAGCACTTTGGGAAATCGAGGCAGTCTCCTTTGGCAGACCAAGGACGGCTTGAGCTCAACTCGGGCAGTATAGTGAGACTCCATCTCTACAAAAAATAAAAAATTAGTTGGGCATGGTGCCACACATCTGTAGTTCCAGCTACTCAGGAGGTTGAAGTGGGACGATCACATGAGCCCAGGAGGTTGAGACTCAACTGAGATGAGCCATGATTATGCCACTGCACTCCAGCCTGGGCAACAGAGTGAGATCTTGACTCAAAAATAATAAACAAACAAATAAATGACCAAATAAATCAATAAAAAGTAGATAACTTTATTTCTCACTTGGCTAAGAAGATGGAAGCCTTCCAGTGTGGTTTCTCCCACTGACAGTCTTAAAAACTTAAACACTTCGCAGAATTCTCAGAAATTCTTCACATTTTCAAGTGGCCTTGATTCTTTGCCTTTCTATCTGTTCTTGGATTTTGGGAGATCCATCATTTATCCCTTATCCTTCTCTGACATCTTCTACCTCTTTCTGACAAAACAACGTCTTCCCTTCTACCTACAACATCCTTAAGTATTTCATTCAAGAAAAAAAAAGACCTTCCTTTAGCCCTGCTTATCTCTCAAGCTGTCAGACCAAGTCTTCTTTTCCTTCACACCACTCTTCTTAATCGAGCTCTGCCTCCCCTTCCTCACGTCCCACTCCTTCTCAACCCACTGTACTATTTTCAGTCTTGAACACTTTACTGAAATGGTAGTCTTGAAGACCACAGTTTAATTCTTAAAAGCCAAATTTAATAGCCTTATTGCCGTTTTTAGCCTTCTCAGTTTTTCTGATATACAAGTCACTGCCAAGAGCCTCCTAATTCTCCAAATTTTCTCTTCCCTTGGCTCCTGTGACTCTCCAATTCCCTGGATCTTTTCCTATTTTCTTAACACATCAAGTTATCTTTTTTTTTTTGGCTTGTATTTCTCTTTCTATTCCTTAAACATAGGTTCCCCCATGGTCATATTACTAGCTCCTTTCCTTCTCTCTGTATATTCTTTTTTATGAAGGTTTCATTGGCTCCCATGTGGCTGGTTAGCACGTCTGTACGTCTTCCTTCTCTCTTGAAATGCAGATCAGATTTCTAACCACTTCTCAAACAGCTCTACTTGGTGTTTTTCAAGCACCTCAAACCCAACATGTTCAAAATGCAGCCTACTACCTTTCCTATAAACTTTCTGTTTTATCAATTTTCTTCCATATTAAAAAAATCTACTAGGGTTTTTCTATTTATTGTCCCCAAACATAGCTCAACCATTACTTTCTAGATATTTTAAGTTATCTTCATTACTAGACTTCTTCTGTCTTTCCAGTCATGCAAATACGACAAAAACTTTTCAGATATACTTGTTGAGTGTCTACTGCTCCATGGCCTGACCACTTCTCTTACCTCTATATTACTTATCATCTGTTGCTTTGATTTGCATTTAACAGATTATTTCTCGTGAATCATTTATTTTTGTATCATATTTTCATTTAAATTTTAATGTCTAAATTTTATTTACTCAATTTTATTGTAATTTTTTCAAAAGCATCACTTATAGATTACATTTCTTCAATATACCACCCTCATTTATGTGTTTAAAACATGTTTGTGAGGTGTACTTATCTTAGTCTATTTAGGCTGCTATGACAAAATACTATAAACTAGATGACTTACAAATAACATAAATATGTTTCTCATAGTTCTGGAGATCAGGAAGTCAAAAATCAAGGTACTGCCATATTTAGTGTCTGGTGATGGTCCACTTCTTGGTTCATAGATGGCTGTCTTTTCATTGTTACCTCATGTGGTAGAAGAGGCAAGAAAACTCTCTGGGGTTTATTTTATAAGGGCACAAATTCCATTGATGAGGGGTCTGCTCTCATCATCTAATCATCTCCCAAAGGCCCCATCTCCTAATAGTATCACCTTGGGTTTTAGGATATCAACATATGAATATTGGAGGGATACAAACATTCAGATTATAGCAATACTGTATGCCAAACACAATGCTAAATACTGGAGAAAGATATGTATGACGTGTTTCTGGTCCTGAAGGAATTTACCTTCTAATAGAAGAGTCAGAAATAAAAACAAATAAGCATATGCAAGCATAGCAATGTAATGGGTGTTTTACTAGAGATGTGTGCAGGATGCTTTGGGTACACAAGAAAGGAAGAAGTGTCTTAAAGGAATTAAAAATTGTCCCAACAAAAGATATGAATAGACAGTTCTCAAAAGAAGACATACAAGCAGACAACAGATACATGAAAAAATGCTCAGCCTCACTAGTCATCAAAGAAATGCAAATGAAAACTACACTGAGATACCACCTAAATCCAGTCAGGATGGCTATCACCAATAACTCAGAAAACAACAGATACTGAAGAGGATGCGGCAAAAAGGGAACATTTCCACACTGTTGGTGGGAGTGTAAACTAGCACAGCCTCTGTGGAAAACAGTGTGGCCATTCCTAAAAGATCTAAAAATCGACCTTCCATACGACCCTGCAATCCCCCTACTGGGAATATACCCAGAAGAACTCAAATCACTCTGTAAAAAGATACCTGCACACGTATGTTTATCTCAGCATTGTTCACAGTAGCAAGAACATGGAACCAACCATGCTACTTATCAAAAGAGGACTGGATTTTTTTAAAGTGCTATGTATACACGATGGAATATTATGCAGCCATAAAGAAGAACAAAATCATGAACTTCACAGCAACCTGGATGGACTTAGAGCCTATAATACTGAGTGATCTTTCACAGAAACAAAGAACTGAGTATCACATGTTCTCACTCATAAGCAGACCTTGAACAATTATCATAATACTATAAGAGAATGATTGGCAGTAGTGGGAAACTGCTGGGAGGGGGGTGGGGAAGTAGGATTGGTAGTAGTGGGAATCTAACTGGGGGGCACACCTCGTTAACAATGGTACCTGCATAATGAACATTTGTATACCTAAACCTGAATTGTACCCCACATCCTTAAAATTGAAAAAAAAAAAAGAAAAGAAAAATATTGTTCCAAAATGTGCTGCTTGAGTTTATTTTTTTTAAGAGAAGGAATAATAGTTAAGAAGGTAAACAATGATGAAAGGGTATTTCAAGCAGAGCAAAGGTTAACAGTCCCCTAACCATGATTTATTTGCAGAACACAAATAAGTAGGCATGGATGTATTGGAAAGACAAGAATCACGGAAGGCTATTAAATATCAAGCAAAGGTTTTTGATTCTATGGGAGTCAATGGGAGGCCATGGGGTGGGGGAGAAATTAAATATAACCTTTACATTTAAGTCATACATAGAGAAGGATGCACAAATTATAAGTTTATAGCTCAATGACTTTTCACAAAGCAAACACATCTGTGTAACCCATACCTAGACAGAGAAAGAGAATACTACCAGAACCAATGGAAATATTTTAAGCCATGAAAACATTATTACATTGAATATATTATACATCTAATAAAATAAAATAATATTCAACAAAAAAAAAAATAAAACATATTATCAGACTTGCATTTTGAAAGATCTTTCTGGTGGACTGAGGAAGAAACTGTTGGCAAGAAGTTCCTTTAAATGGTAAAGAGAAATCATGAAGATCTTCAAGTAGTGGCATTGTGGGCTGGGTGCTGTGGCTCATACCTATAATCCCAGCATTTTGGCAGGTCGAGGCAAGTGGATTGCCTGCGCCCACGAGTTTGTGACCAGCCTGGGCAACTTGGCGAGACGTCATCTCTACAACAAATTTAGAAATTAGGCTGGGCTCGGTGACTCAGCCTGTAATCCCAGCACTTTGGGAGGCCGAGGCGAGTGGATTGCCTGAGCCTGAGGGTTCCAGACCAACCCAGGTAACTTGGAGAGACTTCCTCTCTACAATACATCAAAAATTAATGGGGCGTGGTAGCGCACTCCTGTAGTTTCAGCTACTTGGAAGGCTGAAGCGGAGGGATCACCGGAGCCCAGCAGGTCAACCCGGAGTGGCCTTGAGTGTGCCACTGCACTCCAGCCTGGGTGATGGAGTGAGACTCCAACTCAAAAATAAATAAATCAATAAACAAACAAAATAAAATAAAAATTAACCAGTTGTGGTGACGTGTGCCTGTGGTTCCAGCTACCCAGAAGGCTGAGGCGGAAGGATCACCTGAGCCCAGCAGGTAGAGGCTGCAGTGGCCATGAGTATGCCACTGCATTCCAGTTTGGGCGACAGAGTGAGACTCCAACTCAAAATAAAAATAAAAACAAAAAATAAAGTAGTGGCATTGTGAATAGAGAGGAAGGCATGTTTAAGAACTACTTAGAAGGCAGAATCAAGGGTCTTTTCAATAGATCAGTGTGTAAAGTAATGGAGAATAGGAATCTAAAACACATAATGGGTTAATAATCCTGGTGGGTGGTTTGCAAAGACAGCTACAACAACTCCTCTCATCTATGAGGGGATTTTTCTTTTTTTCACAATTTTCTTTGCCACTTCTATCAAGAGGTAGAATCTATTTCCCCACCCTTGAAATCTGGGTTGGCTTTCTGACTTGCTTTGACAAGTATAATTAGGCAGGAGTATCATTGTGTGACTTCTGAGGATAGACTTCTAGGGGCCTTGCAGCTTTTGTCCTCTTATAACGTCTCAGAGTCTGCTATAGATACATACCAGTCTAGTCTTCTGGACCATAGGGATGGAGTGGGTTGGGGTTGGGGACAAGATACCCTAGCCAGTAGCCAGAACCTGTCGTCAAACATGTGCATGCAGCCATCATGGGCCCTTCATCCCAACTGACCTTCTAGCCGAATGCGTGAGTAATGCAGGGGAAAAAAATAGAAAAATAACTGCCCAGCCAACCCACAGAATCATGAGAAAGATTAATTCATTCTTGTGTGGGGTGGTATGTCATGTAGCAATAGAAAACTAAAACAAAAATTGGTACCTGGAAGTAGAGTGCTACCATGACAAAAATCTAAAAGATATGGTCTTTGCTTTGTGACTGACAGCTGGTAGAGACTAGAAGAGCAGTGAGAAGGATGTCAGTGAAAGCAGTGAGATGTTATTAGAAGTACGAACAAGGTGACCTGTGTTGTGAAGTGGTAGAACAACAGGCAAATATATCACTTGCAGTAACTTAGAAGACATAAACTTTGCCTATCAAGGTTTTGGAATTCCGGGCAGAATGTTGAAATTTTCAACTGACATTTTTAACTGTGTATGATAAAGAATTTCAAAATACAAATGAGTTACAGAAGGAATTGTTCAATTTACAAGCATAATTTAGAGGAAATATAGATGGGTAGGGATTTGTCAGGTTGGAAAATAAAACTGTCTTTCATTCCCACGCTCTTCAGAAGACAATATAGTTTCAAAGTTAGAAATGGCTTCAAGGTAAAGATCAAACCAAGACTATGGTTGATTGTAAGATCCATTGTTAAGACCTCTGACAAATTTTAGGAAGTGATTAGTAGACGCTTTCAGCTGGACAAAAAACTAACGTCCAAGAAGCTTAGCATTATGATCTTATGGCAGCCTAGAAAATGGTCCAGATGAGAAAAAAAGGTCAGTCTCAAAAAGAATGAAGGATGTGACTTCTGGAACACGCAATGAGCCAAATCAGATTCATATGAAACTCACAATGTTTTATGGAAGTTATATCATACCAGTCTAGGAGGTACAGAGATTATTAAAAATGAAAAAAGATCTCTGGGCCCTAATTTTCTACTGGCAGGAAGCAGACTGAGAAGATTACTCAGTTGAAGATATGATTTATTTCTTACAGAAAAATAAGAAGAAAAAAGAGAGAGAGAGAGAGGACCAGATGCGGTGGCTCATGCCTGTAATCACAGCACTTTGGGAGGCAGAGATGAGAGGATTGCCTGAACTCAGGGGTTTGAACCAGCCTGACCAACATGACGAAACCTGTCTCTACCATAAATCATAAAATTAGCCAGGCATGGTGCCGCATGCCTGTGGTTCAATCTAATTGGAAGACTAAGGCGGAAGGATCGCCTGAGCCCAGCGGGCCGAGACTGAGGTGGCCGTGAGTGTACCAATGAACTCCAGCCTGGGCAACAGAGTGAGACTCTGATTTTAAAAAAATAATAAAAAAGTAAGAAAGTTCAAAATGCAGAAGAAGTAAAGTGAAGAAGAGCTCAGAGGGTAGAGCCAAAAGTCTAGCAGAACATTCAGAATGCAGACTGTGTTCTAATCAAGGAACATTTCTATCCTGAAACAGGAGCTGGTGACATGTACCTGGCTGGACTTCAAAATTGCTATAGTCCAGTTGTTGCTCTGTTTTTCCCACTCATCTTCCTTTTGAATGGGAGTATCGATTGCAATGATCTAGTTGGGTGTGTGATGTGTAGGTAGCTTGGTCTTTCTAATTCACAGATCTCTGGAACAGGACCCACACCCAGGACAAGATTCAATGAGCAAGAAACGTATTGGGGGAAGTGCCTGTGACAGAAAATTGGAAGGAAGCCTATAGAGGTAAGGAGACTCAACAGATTGCTGTGCCGTTCTGACCCCGAGTGAAGGGGAGAGGGAAGGCAAGTTGGGTGGAAGCATCTTAGTCTCTGTGAAGATAGAAGTGTTTGGCAAGGTTGCTGGAGGATCCTCATACCAATGTAATAGGAGTCCCTCATCTTCAAAAAATGAACCTTACATAATAACCCCTCTACACCCAGTCAGTGTCTGGGAGCAACCCACCTGACAATTCCAAAACTCTAATCTCCAGCCCTAGTGCCAATTCTGAGAATTAGAATCATAATTTTGATTGTCACCAATTATCTTCAATAGACGTTCCATATGTACCTCATTAATGTATACAAGCATCATTATTGAGTTCCTATTATACACCAGACATTGTATTACTCTGAAGAAGCTTATAGACTGAACACAGAGATAAGTATGTAATAAATAATTACAAGTTATTCATTCCTTTATCAAGTATTGACTGTATACCTATTATATGCCAGGACCTGGTACAAGTGTTGGAGATATAACAGTAAATAAAACATGATAATGTGCCCTAGTTGGAGAACTGGTGCCAGCTGGATAAGTCAAGTAAACAGCCACATAATTATCATACAACCTATATGTGAGATTAAAAAGACATTATGTACAGCTTAAAGTATAAATTGGAGGTGTCTACATGAGTAAGGGAAAAGACAGGGTTTCCCAGTTTCTCAGAACAGTGTAAGCAGGTAATGACACAGTATGTGAGGAACTATATGGTCATAGTCTTTGCAATTGCCTATTTAATTAACTTAAGAGAGAAATAATAAGTACTGGAGTTGAATGTTTCCCAAATGAATGAAAAACCATGAAAGGAGAAAGGAGGCATGGGAAAGATATTTAATAAGAATAATTGTGAGAGCCGGGAGCGGTAGGTCACACCTGTAATCCCAGCAATTCAGGAGGCTGAGGCAGGCGATTGCTTGAGCCCAGGAGTCCTAGACCAGCCTGGGCAACATAGCAAGACCTCATCACTACAAAAATAAAAAAACTAGCCAGGCATGGTGGCGTGCACTTGTAGTCCCAGCTACTAGGAATGCTGAGGTGAAAGGATCGCCTGAGCCCAGAAGGTGGAGGCCACTGTGAGCCGTGTTTGTCACAGTCATGCCATTACACTTTAACCTGGGTAACAGAGTGAGATCCTAACTCAAAAAAAGGGTGGGGGTGGGGGAGTGTCAGGCATTGTGGCTTGGTAGGGCATGGAAGCTCACGCCTGTAATCCCAGCACTTTAGGAAGTGGAGGCGAGAGGATTGCCTGAACCCAGGGGTTTGATACCAGCCTGGGCAACTTGGCAAGACCTTGTCTCTACAATAAATCAAAAAATTAGCCAGGCGTGGTACCCTGTACCTGTAGTTCCAGTTACTTGGAAGACAGGCAGAAGGATCACCTGAGCTCATCAGGTCAAGGCTTGCAGTGGCTGTGAGCACACCACTGCACTCCAGCCTGGGTGACAGAGTGAGACTCTAACTCAGAAAAAAAAAATGGTTTAATTGTGAGGATTTAGTGGATTCAGGGTGGCAGAAAAGAAGAATCCTTTAAATCTCAACAAGTCCAACATTTGTCTCTCTTCTGGTATTTCATCTCCTCCTTTATACCACCATACACAAAGGTATTCTAGTTGGAAAACACAGGGTTTGGTACACATACAATAAATATGTATCTAGTAAACTAATAACTGTGAGTCAAAAACATGAACAGACATCATTGCCTGTGTCATCAGCTTTCTTTGCTGCAAGCACAAAATCCATTCTGGCTAGTTCAAGCAGAAAAATAATTTATTAAAGGGAATTAGGTAGTTCACAGAAAAGGGGGAGAGCTGAAGAAACAGACTGGATGTTAAGCTTTTGGAATAATGCTCAAAAACAAATCACAGAGCTGCCTGATGAGGTAACGACTGCCATCACCTCAATTGCTAAGAACTGAATGCTAGGAACTTGACTGAAATGGCTTCTGCAGCCAGTATCACTGCCACTTCTGCATCAGGACTAGGCCTTGTCAACACTACATTGCAACCATAATCAAAATTCGACACCCCTGTTGCCTCTACAGCAGCAACAACCAAAATCTCACAAGAATCCTGTTTCCCCAGGGTGCTCACTCTGGCTTGAAGTCTTGTGTGGATGTATCTGATTGCTGGAGCCTGGGTCTCTTACCTGAGTCTCAGCTTCAAAGTAGACTGAGGAATTTAAGTTTTATCTTAAAGGCAGAACTTTTAGGTTGGGCCTCTTAATGTGGGAAATTTCCTAAATGTGGAAAGTATCCAACCTATAATGGACAGTCACGCAGATATGTGCATAGCTTCACACATCTTGTGATTTTATCTAACAATTAACTTAAATGCCTATTTAGAAAAAGCACCAAGCAGACTGTTCAGATTTAAAAAGGACCAGCCCCTGCCCTGAATCACATATTTCAGAAGCTAAGACCCATTTTAAAAGTGTGACATTCTTCCCTGCTGCAAACAAAGGTAGATTCACAAATTTTGATTGCAACTATTACGTGACATTGTTTTAAATAAATGGTTAGGCCTGTGCGCCTTAAAACACATTCTCTTCCAAACTTACCAAGTTGGCTGACAATTTCTTCCATTTAGTGGGTTCCATTATTTATCTTGGATTGAATAATAGTCTGTTTTCTTCTTCAAATTGAACAGTTTGGGAGTACTGTGTATCATTCTGTCAGCTACCACTGCTAGTTCTTGAATAAAATTTGCTCGAATGTTTTATAGTTTAATCTAGTGCTTCCAGAAGATAATAGAAATGTCCTATATCTGTGGTATCCAGTCAGAAACCAGTAGCCACTTGAAGTTATGGAGTCCTTGAAATGTGACTGATGCCACTGTGGAACTGAATTTTTCATGTAAAATTTTAATTTAACTGTAATTCATCTAAATTGAAATTTAAATAGTCACATATGGCTAGTGGCTAGTAAGTTAAACTGTGTGGGTTCAAAGCTTAAATATTCAAATAATCATCCTAGGCTTTCATTTCCAGCAATTCTTTCCTTTGTCTCTCTTCATCTAAAATATTACTAATCCTAACATCTGGGACTGGATCATTTTGCTTTTCTTTGAAGTGTATTGACAGTCCCTGGCATAGACTTACATAACTGTCTCTTTTATTGGAATCAATTAGAACTGGACACAATCCAAAGAAATAAAATCAAGATGACCTAGACAACGAACTAGAAGGCTCCTTGATCTATCCCAGTCTCTGCTAGAAAAAAAATTCTGTGATTAACAGTGAAGTGTAATTATGCAAGAATGTTTGAGAAAGGTTATGTGTATATCCATTTTTAATAATAGGGGTGTAGACAATTCATATTGGTTACACATATGTCTTTAAAGTGTAGTTACAGGGGGGGAAATGGCCACAAAACTGTTAACGCAAATATGCATCACTATTATTGTAAGATTAATCACATAATCTTAAATGAAACTAAAATGTATAATGATGAAATAAAACTGGTCACAGTGTTATGTTTTTTTTAAAAAAGCAGTAGTGATTGTAAACCACACCAAAGCAAGTTAACAATGATAATGCACCTACAAAACAACTACCATTCACATGCATGTTCAGTAGGAACCTACGGCTCAGCCAAGCAATGTGTGGCATCCTAACTTCTTAGCAGAACATAGATTTGATGCTAACTCGTGAACACAAAGTTCTAGAACTCATTTGAGAGGGCAGTTAAACCAAATACAAATTTGCTATCCATGTAAGTTGTGCGTCACTCACGTGGAAAAACCCAAGGAAGGATATGTTTTGCTTTAGATTGATTCACACTTTAGGACTCTCATACTTTGAGAATCTCTGCAGTGGAGATGCCTTAATTGAATTTGGATTCTGCCACTGTGTTCTTCCCAGTTGGGTCATAGTCTACATAATATAAATAGAAAAACAAGCAGATCAGATAAGCAAGGGTCAGATACATGCTATTTAACTGAATGGGACATTAAAATACACTCTTACCTACACTGAGATCAGTTTCCTCAGTTTCCTAAGATATTATCTTCTCCATCACGAAAGCCATCTTAATTGCTACACATGAAATCAGGAGGAAACTGGATAGCTCAGAGGGGTCAGCAAAAATGTGAGAGCAGGGAGAAAGACATTAAAGCAATGTAATATCTCCCAAATAAAATTAGGTCAAGCTCTGTTCTGTGGCATTCTTTAAGATAAAGTCAAGTCTCCCAGACAGAAAATCATTTACTCATTCATTCGTTCAACAATATGTATTGAGGCCTGCTTAGCAACCACCTCCTAGGTATAGAAATACAGAGAAGTATAAACACCATTCCTACCTTCCAGGGATTGCAAGCCACTCAGTGAAACTAATTTACCAGATTCATTCTGAGCCCAAAGTGACAAAATTCAGTTCACCTTAGCATTAAGTGATGCTCTCATTTTTTTTAAGGGTGACACATCACGTCAAAATGTAGTTCCAGTTCATTTAACTATTTTTGTATTTTTACTGCACTGAATAGAAATAAAATAGCAAAGGAATGATTTACCCATAGCAATAACAACATTATGGGAATGAACTAGATAAAATGGTAATATTTCTATGATAAAAATATATAAAAGTCATCCCTAAACATCCAGAAAATTCTAAAGTCATATGGAAATCAAACCTCAGAGTTTTATTTTCTATTTTAAAGATGTGGGGTACAATTCAGTTGTTGATGATTCCCCCTCCCCTGGCAGAATCTCACTACTGCCAATCTCCACCCCCCACCCCCCAGCAATTTCCCGCTACTGACAATCCTTTTCTTATAGTATCATGATAATTGTTCAAGATCCACTTATGAGTGAGAACATGTGATACTCAGATCTTTGTTTCTGGGATAGATCACTCACTCTGATAGACTCTAAGTCCATCCAAGTTGCTGTGAAGTTCATAATTTTGTCCTTCTTTATGACTGCGTAATATTACATCACGTATATGTGCCACATTTTTTTATCCAGTCCTCTTTCAATGGGTAGCCTAGTTGGTTCCATGTTTTTGCTGTTGTGAACAATGCTGCGATAAATGTGCATGTGCAGATATCTTTTTCATAGAGTGATTTGAGTTCTTCCTGGTATATTCCCAATAAGGGGATTGTGGGGTCATATGGAAGGTCGATTTTTAGACTTTTAGGAATCGCCAAAATGTTTTCCACAGAGGTTGTACTAGTTTTTGCTCCCACCAACAGTGTAGAGGTGTTTCCTTTTCCCTGCATCCTCTCCAGCATCTGTTGTTTTTTGCGTTATTGATGATGGCCATCCTGACTGGAGTTAGGTGGTATCTCCGTGCAGTCTTAATTTGCATTTCTTTGATGACTAGTGAGGCTGAGCATTTTTTCATGCATCTGTTGGTTGCTCATGTCTTCTTTTGAGAAGTATCTATTCTCATCTTTGGCCCACTTTGTAATAGGGCTGTTTGTTTTTTTCTTTTCGGCACATTTGAGTTCCTTGTAGATCCTAGATGTTAGGCCTTTGTCAGATATACAGTTGGCAAATATTTTTTCCCAGTCCGTGGGCTGTCTCCCTGCTCTCTTGATGATTTCTTTGGCTTTTCAAAAGCATGTCAGTTTGATGAGGTCCCACTTGACTAGCTTATCTCTTATGGCATGGGCACTTGAGGTTTTGATCAGGAATTGGTTGCTAGTTCTAATTTCCATAAGGGTGTTTCCTGCATTTTCTAAGGTTCTTATAGTTTGAGGTTTTACATTTAGGTCTTTGATCCATTTAGAGTTGACTTTTGTGTATGGTTATAGGTAGGAGTCTCGTTTTAATCTTCCGCATGTGGTCAGTTTTCCCAGCACCATTTATTGAATAGGTTCTCCTCTCCCCAGTGGTTGCTGGCGGAGGCTTTGTTGAAGATGAGTTAGTTGAGAAATTGAGGTTTTGCTTCTGAAATCTCTATCCTGTTCCATTGGTCTGTTTGCCTGTTCTTGTACCAATACCAACTGTTTTGATTATTGTAGCTTTATAATAAAGTTTAAAGTCTGGGAGTGTGATACCTCCGGCTTTGTTTGTTTGTTTGTTTGTTTTTCTGAGGATTGTTTTGGCTATTTGAGGTTGTTTATGTTTCCATATGAATTCTGTATTGTCGTTTCCAGGTCTGAGAACAATGCTGCAGTAATGTAATGAGTATTGCATTGAATATCTAGATTGCCTCGGGTAGGATGGACATCTTAACAATGTTGATTCTTCCAATCTATGAGCATGGAATATTTTTCCACTTGTTTGTGTCATCTTTGATTTCTTTGATCAGTGTTTTGTAGTTTTTGTGGTAAAGGTCTTTTAAGTCTCTGTT
Source organism: Cephalopachus bancanus (assembly GCA_027257055.1). Lineage (NCBI taxonomy): Eukaryota > Metazoa > Chordata > Mammalia > Primates > Tarsiidae > Cephalopachus > Cephalopachus bancanus. The sequence continues at coordinate 2,221,778 of JAPVLO010000119.1, read as the reverse complement.
TAGGAAGATGCCAAGGTATTTTATTTATTTTGTGGCTATTGTGAATGGGATTGTGCTTTTTATTGGGGTTTCTGTTTTTATTGTTGGTGTATAGAAATGTGACTGTCTTTTGCACATTTGTTTTATACCCTGAGACTTTTCCAAAGTCCTTTATCAGTGCAAGGAGGTCTTTGACAGATTCTCTTGGGTTTTCAAGGTATGGCATCATGTCATCTGCAAACAGGGATAAATTATAACTTGACTTCCTCTTTTCCTATTAGGATACTCCTAATTTCCTTCTCTTGTCTGATTGCTCTAGCTAGGACTTCCAATACTATGTTGAACAGGAAGGGTGACAGTGGGCATCCTTGTCTTGTTTCAGTTTTTAAGGGAAATGGTTTCAATTTCTATCTGTTTAGCAGTATGTTGGTTGTGGGTTTCTCATTGACGGCTCTTACTATTTTGAGGTATGTTTCATCTATACCTAGATATTTGAAGGTTTTTATCAAGAAGGGGTGCTGGATTTCATTGAAAGCTCTTTCCACATCTAATGATATAATCATATGGTTTTTGTCTTTATGTCTGTTCATGTATTTAATCATGTTTATGGTCTTGCAGATGTTAACCAGTCCTGCATCCCAGGAAGGAAGCCTTCCTCTTGGATGATTTTTGAAATGTGTTGTTAAATCTGGTTTGCTAGAATCTTGTTGAGTATTTTAGCATCTATGTCCATCAAGGATATTGGTCTGTAGTTCTCTTTTTTTGTTGGATCTTTACCCAGTTTGGGTATCAATGTGATATTAGCTTCAGAAAATGATTTGAGGAGAGTTCCATCTTTTTCAATTGCCTGGAATACTTTAATAGGATTGGTATCAGCTCCTACTTGTATGTTTTGTAGACTTCTGCTGGAAAGCCATCTGGTCCAGGGCTTTTTTTTTGTAGGTAGCTTCTTAGGACATAGTCGATTTCCCGGGTTGTTATTGGTTTATTTAAGGTCTCGATTTCTCCTTGTTTCTTTTTGAATCTTTTTGTTTTTAAAAGCAATATAGAACCCAATGTATCAAGAATAGTTCTACAACCAGGGATAAAAATACTCAGGGATGAAAATACAACATCAAACTAATTTAATATTTCTATGTGTAGAAGACAATGTTCAATATGAAACATAAATGAAAGTTTAACCCTCCTGAATCTGACTTTCTCCAGTCAATTCAATAGTATGGATGACTTGCAGGCAGTTTCACCCAGCAGCTCCTTCTAACACCTGGGGTAGAGAAGAGTAAGCCAAAATTTAATGTTCTTTTTTATTTTCCTTGTGAAAATCCTTAGAAGGTTTTCTGGGGCACGTTCATGATAGATTCCCAAATATAAAAACATGGATAGCCACCTTTCCAGAGGGACCACTCCTTATACATTTTTATATATTTTAACTTCCAGCTCAGAAGAAGATATGAGCAAATCTTTTAAGCTCTCTTTCACATATATTCATATCCTATAGCAGTAATCTGCAAAGCATGGTGCACATACCCCTGTGGGATATACTATAATTCATTGGAATCCAAGAAGAAAGTATTAGAACATCTGCTTGCATGTATGCTAAAAACATAAGACATGCATTAAGGTTATTAGTATCTTTCATACTAGGGCCTCACTTGGCCCACATGTGAGATGGTCGCATGTTTGTACAACACAAGAGGTCTCCAGAGGGAAGCAGAGGAGTTCCCTGACTTAGGGACTGGTATTGGCAACCTCACTCAATCTTTGCTTCTAGCATATAGCAATAAATTGTTGGCTACATGAACCTGGTGTCTTCATTAATAGAATCCCTGGCACCAGATTCTAGTTGTTAAAAGCAAAGTCACTCAAGCCTAAATGGTTAAGTCCAAATCCTGCATGATTTTAAAAAAAAATTTCTTGTTACTTAATTTCTGTCTTATTTATTTCATTTGTAAAATGGAAATAAAAACTAACACTCATAATGTTGTGATGAGATTAAATGAGTTAATAATTCATAAAGTGCTTGAAACGGTGCATGGCAAATAGTAAGCAACCATATAAATCTCTGTTAAATAAATATGTGCTCATAGGATGAGGAGTGTTTCTGAAAATATTTTGCAGCTAGTGGCAAAATATTTCAAAATCTTATCAAATTGAAGATGAATCACATAATTTTATTTTACAGAAAGAACATGTGATCAAAATTTGCTTATCTTCTCTGTGATAAGTGGTTATTTATATTGAGCTTCCTAGCAGACATACAAAAAAGAAAACAAAATTGCTGATATTCTCGGTGATAAGTGCCTGAGAGTAGTAAGCCTCCTACAGATATTTTAGAAAACACATACACACTGATAAGTCCCTTCAAGCTAAAGGTGATATTTTAGCAATGAGTAGGAAAGGAACTACCTCTTTTTGAGTGCTATGGAAGAACTATCCTGAAAAATGAGTGTTTAGAATGTTTCTATCATTGTGTAATTTTGTGTGAAAATTATGTGTGTCATCTATTAACATTTTTATTTCTATACACAAAAAACTTGAAAACAGAAGTTTCTAATTTTTTTTTAAATCCAAAGGGTGACATTGGAGTTTGGAATTGTTTGAAAATTTTTAAATGCAATAATATCCCATCTGTACTTTTTTTTTTTTTTTTTAATTTTAAGTAGAGTTTTTGTTTGTTTGGTTGGTTGGTTGGTTTTTTTAGTCGGAGTCACTCTGTCACCCAGGCTGGAGTGCAGTAGCATAATCATGGATACTACAGCCTCAACTACTAGGCTCAGGTGTCCTTCCAAGTAGCTAGAATTACAGGCACATGCCACCACATTCAGCTAATTTTTCAATGTATTGTAGGAACAAGGTCTTGCCAAGTTGCCCAGGCTGGTCTTGAACTCCTAGACTCAGACAATCCTCTCACCTTGACTTCCCTAAGTGCTAGGATGAGACAAGGCATGAGCCACCATGTCCAGCTCTTTTAAGATTTTTTTATGTTGTATGCCCATTCTGTATTACTCTAGAAGACATGTATTTAATTTATTTAAAAATAAGTGCTAAAAAATAAATAAAAATAAGTGCTATATGATGAAAATATTTTTAGTGATATGGTTGCATGATTTAGAATAATATCTCCATTCTATTATCTGGAAATAGTAATTACTGAGTGCCTTCTATGTGCCAGGAACTTATCATACATGATCTCATTTAATCTTCACAATAACTAAGAGATAGGCACTCATATTATTCCTATTTTACAGCATAAGACATTAAGGTTAAAAGGAGTTAAATTATTTTCCTCAGAACCAGCGAGCTTGTAAGTGATTGAATCAGGATTGGAGCATAGTTCTATCTGGCTCCAAGAATGTAATCTTGGACATGCTGAATTACCACTTTTTAAATACAAAACAGAGGGATTATGATGGTATTGCATGGCAAAATAACTTGATCAGCATAACAACAGAAAATTCAGACTGGTTAACTTATAGAAAAGATATTTAACTATTTTTGTTACATATGCATAGTCTTCAAATTTCAAATGACTGTGCTGTAAACTTGGAAATAATTTGTGAGAAATGCAGAACATATTTTCTTCTAGCAACAGAATTAAATATAGTGGCTAAATTTCTGGATTATATGGAATTTTATTTTTCTCATAATATATCTGAATTATTAGACATTATCAATACAAAATAATCAAAAATCAAACTTCTGCCATGTCAATAATTACACACACACACACACACAAAGTCAGAATATTCCTGTTTAAGGAAAAACATGTTCTAAAGGACTATGACAATATATAGTGTAGTTTTGTGCATGTATTCAAAAGAATAGCTTCTAATTGTCATGGACTTTAGAAGTTAATGGCATCAGTTCCTCACAACACCTAATTTAACTTCAAAGCACATAAATCTAATTTTCTTGATAGAGGTCTTTAATTAGTGTTCTCTTTCTTTTATGAGAATTAAGGCTGGTTTTTGAGCAAATGGAAAAATGGAAAAGCTAGTAGAGAAAGAGAAAGGGGTTAAGAGTATGATTTTTCCTGAGGTAATTAGAAAAAAAAATGAGAAGAAAAAGAGAAGAAAAGAATAAGATAAACAATGTTGTATATACTTGTGAAACAAAAATTCTCTTCAGTAAAATTGACTGGCCATGGGATGTAGAAAATCGACCAGAACATGGCACATGCTTATTCAAGCCCATTTACTGTAGTTTTGCCAAGTGTCCAGCACATCATGCATTGTAACCTTGGTTAATGTGTTTGGATAACACAGTGCCTTTTCTCCCAAGGTTGCTGGAAGCTCCTCTTGGCTGGTCCAGGGTAGTTCAGTTGATGGGTGGTGGTGGCTGGGACAAATAGGTGGTGGGTGTCTATGATGGGTAGATATTATCTAATGTCTCTAATACCAGAAGAATAGCCTCAAGGTGGCTTTGATTGCAGTGAATGACCAACGCCCAAATTATGTGTCCAGGATATTAAATTCAGGAAACACTTATGATGCAGCATTGTTATTTTTGGCAATAAATTAAATGGGCAACGTTCATTGAGAGAAATAATTAACCAGTCATTCTTTGAAATCTCTCAGTATTCTCTAACACCCAAGAGGAAGAACATTCGAATTGGAATGACTTTCAGAGATCAGGTCATTTTCTTCATCTTTAAGTGAAACATATTTGATTTATCTTCTGTGTCAGCTTTCTCAGATTGTTGAACTTAGAAATATATGGGTTGCCTTCTTCTTTTTTACAATATACTTTAAAATTTATTGTAATTTAACTTCGTGGTCCTCATCCTCTCTAACCTTAAGACGAGGCATAAATTAACGTGACTTACCCCTTCCTTCTTAAAACTTTCTTCTATTTAACTCTTCTCACTTTCCTCTCCTTTTTGAAATGTTTCATATCTGGTTTTGTATGATTTTATACTTGCTACCCTTCTAAATTTAAGTATTCTCTGACATTCTCTCAGCTCTATTTTCTTTTCCTTATAGTCTTCCATGGGATGTCATTCACACACAACTTGAGCAATTACTACCATTTAAAAACTCCCCAATGTATATTTCTATGTCCCTCACTTTTATATTTCTTGACTCTTAAAGTCCCAGAACTTTCCAACAACATGTACTAGTAAATCAATTTGCTAAATCTGGTCGGTTCTATTTCATTGATGAGTTTCTCAACCATTTCCTCTATCCAGTTATACTGTCAGCTCAACAATTTGGGAGTAATCATTATTTCTATTCTGGGTTGTCTAATAGCAACCCAAATACTCTCTGCTTCCAGTTTTCCTCTGTGGATTCGTTTTGCTCGAGTAGCCTTCTGCTAGCATTTTCTGAGCATATAATTCCCTTATTCAAAAACACTTAGTAGCTACCAGATTATATACATAGATGTAAACATATGATATACATATCTACATATGTATATCATATGTTATACAGTTATACAGAACACTGCTTCAGTTTCTTGTGGTATGTCATTCTCTCCACAATTTGAACATATTTACAAATCACCATAAAAATTATAGTTCTCATTAAATGTTTTCTTATTCTTACTATTGTTAGGTAATAGCTTATTTAATCCAAATGACAACCCTCTAAAGTAGGCAGTATTTTTACACACATTTTATAGACAAGGAACAGAAGAACAGAGAAGGTAAGTAATTTATCCAAGGTCATGGCTGGCAGTTGCCTGTGCTGAAAGCCAGTCCCCAAATCTAATCTCAAAAGCATGAGTTCCTAGCCACTATGTTAACTTTAGCTACACTTTAAAAATATGCTTCCTAATAAAGTCTATGAGTAAAATAATAAAATATTGGCCAATGAAAATGAAAATATTATTGAATAAATTTATAATGAATTCAATGAGCTACTTGGATGGGGTGACCAATTAATGACTAATTAAAAGTCTGCTTGGAAGGAAATTTTCAGTGGTTTGTTTAACATTCTATCACCTATATTTTTTTCTAAAACAGTTTATTAATGCTTTGGCTATCAAGATATCAATGGCATGCTTACAAAATTAAATATGATCAGAAGGTAGTAAAGTAGCTGATATACCAGATGAGAGATCAAGATTCTAAAGGTTCTCATGGTATATAATTATAGACCAAATCTAACAAAATAAACTATTTATTTATTTATTGTGTTTTGTTTTTTGTTTTTTTTGAGTTGGAGTCTCCCTCTTGTCGCCCAGACTGAAGTGCAGTGGCAGCTCATGGCCACCACAGCCTCAACCTGCTGGGTTTAGGCAATCCTTCCACCTCAGCCTTCCATGTAGTTGGAACTACAGACACATGCCACCACGCCTGGCTAGTTTTTGTGATTTATTGTAGAGACGAGGTTCACCAAGTTTCCTGGGCTGGTCTCGAACCCATGGGCTCACTCAATCCACTTGCCTGGGTCTCCCAAAGTGCTGGGATTACAGGCTGAGCCACTGCGTCCAGCAAAAACAAACTTTTTAAATAATAAATTTAGAAATTCAGCATTTGGCCGGGCTCGGTGGCTCCGCCTGTAATCCCACGCTTTGGGAGGCTGAGGTGAGTGAATTGCCTGAGACCGCGGGGTCGAGACCCGCCTGGGCAACTTGGCGAGACCTCATCTCTATAATAAATCAAAAAATCAGCCGGGTGTGGTAGAGCATGCCTGTAATTCCGGCTACTCGGAAGGCTGAGGCGGAAGGATCGCCGGAGCCCAGCAGGTCGAGGCTGCGGTGGCTGGGAGCGGCCACTGCACTCCAGTATGGGCGACAGAGTGAGATTCCTACTCAAAAAAAAAGAAAAGAAAAGAAAAGAAATTCAGCATTTAAGTACTGAATTAGAAAGAAATAACTTGATATTTTCACTTACAAAAACCAATTTTAGGCAAATGTTAGTTGACTCTAAGCTTAATATATGTCAACTCAGTGATGTTTCTGCCAGAAACTTGACTAGAACCTAAGACTGTGTTAGAAGCTGAAGTGATGCTACCCAGAATAACCTAGCAAATTAAATTCAGTACTGGTTAATACACTGAAGAGCGATGCAGGGATTTACAGAGAACAGATTCACTAGAATTTTAGGAGCCTTAGAAAGCATGTCAAAAGACAAATAATTTTTAAAATACAGGAATATCTAATTAGGAAAAGAGAAGAATAAAGAATTTATTTCCTGACTTAAATAGTAGAAGAGCTGGTATAGAAAACGTATTCTATTTGATATTGTGTAGTTTCAAAAAGCAGAAATAAAATAAATGGATAAAAATTGCGGGGAGGCAGATTTTTTTAATCAATACAAGAATTCTGACAATTTCAGTCACCTAACAGCAGTTCAGGCTGCCTGAGATAGTGACTTCTGAGTCACTAGAGGAATTCCAAGGGCAGCTGAATGGCCACTTGTCAGATGCTATAGGGAAGATTCATTTTATAGGTGAAGAGTTGGAATAAATACTACTAAATCACATTCAAACTCTAAATGTCTTTAATCTTATGCTACGATTCATTGATACCTCTTCAACCTGAACTCTCACTATTTGGCCTACTAAACTGTGCTCATCAGTCAAGCATGGTTACTCTGTATTCTCTATAATGACTTCATTTCTTGACTCTGTATTTTTCTAATTTTCTTCTTTTCACCTGGTTTGACCTTTGCCATTTTATAAGACTGCCAAAATTATATCCATCCTTGAAGATCACCTACAAAGCTATCTAACTCCTGACACTTGGTCTAATAATTAATCAAATTATCCTTGTCATTCTCTTAGTATTATGTTCATCTCTCTAGTATAGCTTCATGACATCCTGTCTTGTATTATACAATTTTTATAAAATTAATTTTTATTGATTTTTTGTATTACAGCATGTCATAATTTTTTTATTTCAATGTCTACCACCCCCACCTGTGCACAATAGGTGAGTTTTTTTGTCCCTCTATCCCATACTCCCCTTCTGAGTCTCCATATTATATATTTTATAGCTATTTTTTTCTCAATAAAATTGAAAGCTACTTGAAGGCAGGGACCATAGTTGATTGCTCATTTCAACATTTCTGTGTAGTTTTAACTACGACGGCCTATGACTGCCCTAATAATGCATGCCTATTAAACTGGATTTGACACAGTTGCTGCATAAACTCAATAATGATATTTAAAGGATAATTTAAATATATTTTTTGATTAAATGAACTTCCAAAGCAGAATACTTACGCCTCTCCTTCATTGACTCTACAAGTTCTTTTTCTTACAGACATTTTTATTGTGCCAAAATACATATTACCATTTTACACAGTTTAAAATGTACAATAGGGTAGTATTTAGTACATTCACAGTGTTGCACAACCATCACCACTATGTAGTTCAAGGACATTTTCATCATCCAAAAAAGAAAGATCATACCCCTTAAATAATAACTCCTCATCCCCCCACTCCCAGCCCCTGGAACCACGAATCTGCTATCTGTTTCTAGTCTTGTAATTCTTTTGAGCTCTGACACAAAATCCTTTAACTAGTGGTTATTTAGTAAATATTTGTTGAACTGAATTTGAATAAAAATGCACTCTCAGAAGATAGCCATGATGAAAGTGAAAGACCAAGAGGGATCTATTGTTTAAAGTGTAAATTATTTCAAAGGGATTATATTGTATCTGAGTATAATATTTTATAGAAAAATATGATAACCAGTCAAATACTTTGAAATATAAAGTTCTGTGTAAATCATTTAAAACCCACCAATCAGAAAGTAGCTATGAGAAAGTATGTTGGAAGAAATTCTTTGAAAGTAATTTTGTAATTAGGACTTCCCTCGAAATATGCATGAACAGTTAAAATAATAAAAAGACATTATAAGAATTGCTGTTGAAGAAATCTTAGATTTTCCATATATTTTTCATTGCAATCGTTTATTTGTAATATTCAAAACACTATTGTTTTTTATTTTGCCTTCTTAAAGTAAAACCATTTAGCAAAAGAGAATTTCTTTCTTATGTGCGTGTGTGATTTCTGGAAGTTGGAGAATGCATGGGGTAAGTTTCCCAAACTAGTTTTCACTTCTGTACAACAACCTCGTTTAAAATTTTGGCACTGGTTTGTCTTATTTATTAGTAGTTGTAAAAGACTGAGTTTGACACATGAAATATTCCTTTACATTGATTTTTTTCTCTTCTTCCATAATAGCATCTGTACCTTTATAATTTTATGATATGTTTTACTCCTGCTAATGGAGGACCTACTGTTTTGTGCCTCGGTTTCTCCACCTAATAAATTATTGTAATAGACCTTGGAACCTAAAGAAACTGCACACTTTTGTTCAGTACTAGAGCTCTCTGACTGAGGAGAGTTTACCAAAGTATAATGTGTGTAAGTGACAATTTAAGTTAATTAAATTCAGTGACATTAAACTAACCATAAAACTTCCAATGTGTACGAAGTGACTCGTTTCCAGTAAGCCCTATTCAATATCATGAGATTGTAAAGAGTTAAGATTTAGTAAGATATTATTCCAAACAATTTATTTTGTCAGAATCTCACACTGTCACCCAGGCTGTAGGGCAGTGGTACCTTCACAGTTACTGCAGCTGATGGGTTCAGGTGATCCTTCTGCCTCAGCCTTCCAAGTAGCTGGGACTATAGGCACATGCCACCACATCTGGCTAATTTTTTTATTTATTGTAGAGACAAAGTCTCACCAAATTTCCCAGGCTGGTCTCGAACCCCTTGACCTAGGTGATCCTCTTGTCTTCCCCTCCCAAAGTGCTCAGATTACAGGAGTTAGCCACCATGCCCAGCCTCCAAACAATCTTGAGAATAAAATTAAGAGGTTTTTTTTTCTGAGAAAGAAGACTGCTTTGCTTCTTTTTTTTTCTTTGTCATGGTGATTTTTATGTATTCCATCCCATTCAAGTCATTTCTTAAGTCAAGTTTTGTTTTAATGTTTTTGTATATCACAGGAGAAATGAAATGAGAAAATTTCTCTAACTGTTCTAAATGGAAGTAGAGAAAATATTAGATATTCAAAAGGAAACAGGTGAGGTGAAATCTTTCAAAAGCAACACTAAATGTTAATTGAAAGGTGTGGTAAAAATCTCGTGGCTAGAGGGGATATAAATGAATAGCACCTTCTTGGGCTTCCCTTGAAGAACGTTAAACATGTACATACCCTTTGTGTTAGCAATATTGCTTCTGGGAATTTATCCCATGCAAACACTGGAAAAGTGAGAGAAATGTATAAACAACAATGTTTATACAATATTTGAGTGTTAGCTATAATGGAAAATAAACCCCAAATAAACCTAAAACAACCGAATATCCAAAGATAGTGTATAGAATACCTTATAGCCATTAAAAACAATTATTTAGTTCCATATTATTGTCAAGAAGAGAGGTTACAAAATAATGCTTAGCAATAAAAGCAATTTGCAGAACAGTATTCACAGTATGAGTCCATTATAATTACATGTATATGAATTTTTGCAAAGATAAGCAATGAAATTTTTAGCAGAGATTATCTCTAGGTGGTACATTTGTGGAGGTATTGCGTGTTTTTTTTTTTCTATTCACTTATTGGTATTTTCTAATTTTGCTACAGATTTCTTATGTAATTTGAATGCAGAAATTTTAAATGATTGTTTTCTAATTCTAAATTCTTATGCGAATTACCTAAAATCTACTGCATTTTTCCTAAGTGACTACATAAACTGCAAAAATAATAAATGCGGGTAGTTGGATGGGTAGAATGGAGACTAGTTCCCAAGTAATAGCATATTGCAGTCCTGCTACTCACGCAGCCTCATCTTATTTAAGAACATTTGTGCTGGGAAAATTATTGCTAAATTGTTTTAAAATGAAATGACTTCATTAATTTTGAATTGCTTTATCATGTTTATTTTAAAACTCAATGTATTTTAATGTGTTTTATTTATAAGAGATATACAGTGAGTCCATCTCTCAGCCTGTTCTGATTGCTATAACAAAATATCATAAACAGGGTGCTTATAAACAATAGGAATTTGTTTCTAAAGTTCTGGAGACTGGGAAGTTCAAGATCTAGGTACCAGCAGATTCAGTCTCTGGTGAGGGCCCGTTTTTTGGCTTATAGACGGCATTTTATCATTGTAGAAGAGGAGAATGAATTCCCCTGGGGCGGTTCCCCTGGGCGGATTCCCCTGGGTCCATTCACTGGGGCTCTGCCCTCAAGACTCAATCACCTCCCAAAAGGTCCACCTCCTGGATACAAATATTCAGACCATAACAGTCCAATACATTTTAAACTAAATAAGGTGACTAAATGATCTTGGTGCTGCTCCTTTTAGGGCTTAGATTGGAAATTTTCAGTGGCTATGAAAACATATTAAAATACTCATGGATCTGCTGTGACTTTGGCTCCACTGATCTGGGCCGGTTTTGCTGGGAAGTTATGCTTCCATATGCAGAATAGCTGAACTTGGCTTTAGGATTTAGATTGGGCTCAAGTCTGCTCCATGTGAGTTTGTTCTGGGGTCTAGGGTGAAGCAGTGGTGGCGACCTGGGCATGCTCTTCTCATGACATATCCCTAGAATACAAAAATAAAGCCAAATTACCCAAATACACGCATCACTTCTACTCATTTCCACTGGTCAATGCCAGTCACATGGCCAAACCTTGTGGGCCGGGGAAGTATACTCTGTCCCAAAGAGAAGGGAAAGCCATTGAATGTTGGGTAAACAATACTAATTATTATATGAATCAGTGAGGGGGAAGTAACCTACGAGCCATTATATGGAAAAACCATTATATGGTAAAAGGAGGTTTTAATTTCAATATTGATAAAAACCTGTTCTCAGGTGAGCATTTCCAAGTTCTGTTTTTGTTTTAATTGCCCATCTACTTTCTTTTTCTTTCTTATTCCTCTAAATCTTCAGGTAAACCATTTTTTTTTTACGTGTGAGGTCACTACACAGTGGAAACAGATATTTTTTGTGCCCCAAGTTATATTTTTATTATGAACTGAATGTTTATGTCTCTCTAAAATTCATAGGGCAAAATTCTAACCCCAATGTGATAGAATTAGGAGGTAGGGTCTTTGGGAGTTAATCAGGTCATAAGGGTGGAGCCCTCATGTATGGAATCAGTGTCTTTATAAAAAGGACTTCCAGAGAGCTCTCTCACCCTCTTTCCACCATGAGAGAATACAATGAGAAGACCAACAGTTTACAGCCTGGAAGAGGGCACTCACCAAGACCCAAACAGGTTAGCACCCTGATCTTAGACTTCTAGCCTACAGAACTGTGAGAAATAAATTTGTTTTTTTTTTATGTCATCCGTTCTTTGATGCTTTGTTATAGCAGCCCAAACTGACTAAAACAATAGCTTTCAATAGGATGAACCGTATCTGTTCTCAATGTAGTTGGACAACTTCACAGCAAGTCTACTCCTAAGAAAAATGAAAATCAGTTTAATTGTTCTCCAAAAAGTAAGCTGGTTTAAGATAAAAGAGATGGTAGTCATAGAAAGATGTTTCTTTTGTGACTTTGGAGGGCTCTACAATAGCTGAAAGGAGGAAACAAGAGTTAAACATGGCCATATTTAATTTTCTCTAGGTGAAAATTAAGAATCAAGAATGTTACTGGAAAAATGCAATCATCCCTTCCTGGGAGCCTTCCTTTGGCAACATGGCACCAGCTGAGCAAAACCTCTAAAACACACCCTTGCTCACTCTCCTCTATCCAGCAGCCAGAGTTCTCCAACATTACTATTTACTGTCTTTCTCCCCAGTGATGTGCAGGTTATATTGTGGTATGCACAGCACAAAGGGAAAGGATAACATACTTTCTTGACACCCACTTGAATATTCCAATGACACAGATAAGAGAAGGGAGGAAAGAAAGAATACAAATGAGTGACAAGATCTATTCTGCCTCATGAACATTCATCAGAGCAGTGACTTTGGACTGATTCCGGTAAACATAACACAGTTGTAGTTACACAGAAGACAATCTGCATAAATTTGATTTCTTGCCAAGAAGAATTTGTGCTTGAGGAGAGAATACTATATAACAATATAATTAAAGCCTGAAGCACAGAGTTTGGGGAAGTGACTGGAGTCCTGCCAATTTTGCTGAGACCAGTCCTTTTGGAGACTCCTTCCTATTTATTTTTTTCTGTTCCTGAGTACCACAGGGAGGTGATACTCTGAGTCATTATGAAGAAAATGAATAGTCAAGGTATTTAAGGGAGGGGGAGATTAGGGGTTATAGGGTTTGCTTCATCCCACCCCTCCCACCCTCCAAACTGGGAAGACAACAGTTTCTGTTTTTCCAGTCCAAACCATCTCACTTCTTTTTTCAGTTCCCAAATATCAGAATGCAAAAAAAAAAAAAAAAAAAAGGCCAAACCATTTTGTTCTGATACTTTCAGTCATCTTTGCCTAAGGCATATCTGTCAAATTGAGATTAGAATGTATCTTAATGAGGTTGGGTTTTGGGGGGGAGGGGGAGTGCATTTGGGAAAATTCTACAAATAAACAAAGGAAGAAATAGATCATTTGTTAAAGGTCATTCAAACCCTCTTATATGTAACAAACTATACATTCCATGTCGTGTCTATTACAAAAGCAAGGACTTTGTACATTTAGATGTGCTGTTAGGCTGGACAGCTGGACAGACTTAAAACTTTTGTAGATTTAATTTTAGACTGAATATAAGACAGCTAACTGTTTAATAAATAAAATGAAAATAATAGATGCAAAAAATAATTAACACAGAGTCTGGTGATCAAAGTTAAGTAAATACATCATGCTGAAATTAAGCTATTAAACTAATCAGATATGACTTAGATTTTCATAATTAAATACAGCATAGATGTTATTAAAAACACTTTCAAAACCACCACCCTAATAAAACAAACTATTTTTAAAAAATCTATTAGACTATATTATCTTGCTTGCCCTTTCAGCAGTATTCAACACAACAGATCACACCTTCTTTTTATACATATATATACACACATACATAATTTGGCTCTGGAATTACTAAGCATCTTTCCAAAGTGGGAGTCACCTTTGATAGCCCTTCTTCTTCAGCAAGACCTCTTAAGGCTGTATTAGTTCCTTGGGACTGAAAATGGACTTTTCCTCTAGTCATTCTACAATCATTCTGTATTTAATTAGCATTAAACACTATCTAAATGTTAATGGTTCCCAAATATATAATTTCCAAACAAATCTATTTTCTGAGTTTTACTTGTATTAAACTGACTGTTTGGTTCTTCTGCTTGGTTCTCTGACAAGCTCTCAACTTGGTCTCCAAAATGGATTTTTCCGTTTTCTTTCTAAATTTTCAAGCATGCTAAATAAATGAATGACATCATCATCTACCCAGTGGTTTAAGGAAGTAATATGGAGAGTGTAGTTAATGTTTTCATCCCTACTCCCAACCATTCGTAATTTTTTTTTCTACCTCCGGAATATAACTCAACCTGTCTACTTTTTCTTATCTACTCAATTTCAAATCTAGTCTGAGCCACTTTCATCTGTCTCGCCTAGATTACTACAATGGTCTCCAAAGTGGTTTCCCTTCTTCTAATCTTGATTTATTTTGATCCACTTAACCATTAGCACAAGAGTGGTCTTACAGTGTAAACAGGTTCCTGTGACTCCTCTGCTCAAAAAGCCTCAAGGGCTTCCCAAAGAGTTAGAAAGATAACCCTGTTTTCTTAAGGCATTGCACGATCTGGTCCCCTAGGTTTCAGCATTCTCCTCTCATTCATTTTGCTCCATTCACTCTGGTCCTTCATTTACTTCTGTTAGGGGATCAAAAGCTTTCCCCCATCAGGGTTTCTGCTCCTGCCGTTTCCACCTGAAATGCTCTTTCCTCCATCTTTCCTTGGCTAACTATTTTTCCTTCACCTCATCATATGAAGTGAGTGACTTGACAAACACCCCCCGCCCACCACACTGCAACCAGCTGAAGTCCCCCTCTTGTATATTAACGCCCTTACTTGATAGCATGAGTCATAGTTTTAAACTACATATTTACTTGTTTCGTATCTTTCTTCTTCAGCACATTGTAAGGGCTGGATGTCAAGATCATATTTGTCTTTTTCTCTGCAGTATCCCCAGAGTCTAGCATAGTGCCTAGCCTAAATTTTTAATATTGGATATGTGATTAGTTGCAATAATGCTTTTATATAAATTTATGTTCTGATTTTTTCAATTGAACTGGTTTTGTGAATGCTGTAGTTAGTTGTCCCATTTATTACTTATAAAATATACATAATATTCCATCAAGTGAATATGACAAAATGTACTTATTTTCCCATTTTCTGAAAAGTGTTACCAGTTTTTTATTAAAACCAACATTGCTATAAAAGAGCTGTTTCATTTTTTAAAAAGTATCTCCTTGAGAAAAACTCATACAGGTGGGAATCACAAGATTATAATTTTGGATATTTTTTCCCCACAAGATCACCAGTTTTTCTTTGAAAGTATCATAACAAATCACAATGCCCCCAACATGACTAATCTTGGATAAATTAATCAGTTTTAAATGCTTATCAAAGAAAACATGCCTACTCTATGTGAACTGCAGGTCCTGCCATAAATTCTCTCCATGTAGATCACATACTCATTTTATGAGTCACAACCATATTGACACTAGTAAAGTCTAATTTCCTGTAAGTCCTGGGAACATTTCCATTATATTTTTATGTGTGGTAAAATTATAATGACACCAGGATATCTGTCAGGAAGATATGTTTATTATAAGTATGACATCATATGTCTTATTAGAGTTAAGGTTTTAATGGACTCAGCTATCAATTAAAAGTAATGAAATGACTTGTTCTTTGCTGTATAAGTTGCAGCAAGACACCCATTGCCTTTACTCCAGGAGGCATTACAAAACTTGAATTATGAACACTGTATTTTTCAAAAAGATTTTATTTAAAAAAATGTTAGAAACTGAAAAAGATTTTTTTAAATGAATATATTGTGTCTCAGGTGGGAACAGACATGGGACAAAACGTGTAGTCCTTTCAGAGTTCACAGCATGCTTAAAGCCAGAGGTCAAGGTCCTAGCAAACAGAACTGTGATTCTGCTTCTAGAAAGAGGCCTGCTTTTGGACAGGTCTGATTGGTGAGTCTTGTGATGGGGTGGATTGGGATCTGATCCAGGCCAGTAAGCTTCTAGAAACCAGAGGCAGTTTTATGCCCCACAGTATGTGGGAGTTCTTCTGGGATGGGCAGAACATGGTTCCTGGTTCCTGTAGCATACCGGGTCAAGGTCACTCTCAGGGATGAACTTAGTTTTCCAGAGCTATTTACTTCACTCATGGAGTTCTTTCTCTCCTCTCTCCCTTTCTTCTATCCTTTCAATAAATAAATATGCTTTTTTTTTTCCAGAGCCAGCCCTACTAGACACTTTAGGGGGTGTAAAGAAGTTTCTAGTAAGGCCTCAAGCAGAACAGATTAGATCCTTGCATAGATACTTGTACAGCATAAGCAAACCATGAAAACAGCCAAAGCAAAGATACACATAAATGAGTGGGAGCTGCCTCTGGCTGACACAATCAGTAAAAGATTTCCACAGAGGAGGCATTTCAGACAGCTCAAAGAAAGACAGGGTAGGATTTAACTATACAGAGATGGGACCCGGAGATTGGAGTAAGAAAGGGCATCAGGGGCAAAGAAAATTGATTTCACCTTTAAAGTGCTTTTTGTTTTTCTCCAGTCTTTCAGGCTGGGTATCCTAGAGCAGTGCTTCTTAAACTTTAATGTGTAAATGAATTACCTGGAGATCTTGTTAAAGTTCAGCTTCTGATTCACGAGGTCTGGGCCAGGCAGGAGAGTCTGCATTTCTAACAAGCTCCTGGGTGATGCTGAAACTGCCTGTCCAGAAGTGCATTTTTAATAGCAAGATCCTAGGCCTTGTGTTTCCAACATGAGGTAGTTGCAGTGGAAAATTGCAGGGCCAGGTCTGGCTGTGCATGCCTACTGGGCCCCAAGGAACTTCTAGGAACAGAACAGCAGGCGCTTCTTTCACTGTGAGTCTTTTGGGAGGGTTCAGGGACCATCACAATCAGAAGAGAAAAGGCTGCTGTATATAATATGGAAGACCACTCCACCTCAAATTGTAGCTGGATTACATTGTTCTATCATCCCTAAAACAGCACCCCAGAAACTCTGGGTGAGATAGTAGCTCTGTGTAGTCACTGATTTGCTTGTGTCCTGGCAAATAAGGGATTCTTTGTTAGCTCAAAGCCTAGCAGCTTTTCTGGATCTTGGTGGAGACAGAGTAATTTTAAACCAAACATAGGTCTTTCAAAAATGTTGCTGAAATGAAGGAATTAGTAATTGGGATGGTCCAGTCTACCAAACTCCGAACTTACAATAAACCATGTCTGAGTTAAGGTAAAGACCATGCTGCTGCAGAGGGTGGCTAAAATGACCTGTGTATATTTTTATTTTTATACTAGAAACATTTTCTGCTTATACTTTGACTTCTAATTCAACCAATTCAAGAAATGAGGTGGAAAGGGCCCTACTTAGCTATTTATGATCAAAATTCAGGACTAGTCATTACAAAAACAAATTTATGGTATAGGAAGAATTTCTTAGTAAATCTTGAGTCATAACTTCATAAACACAGAAAATGAAATCTCTAAGCTATTAATCTATCCCCTTTGAGATTTTCTTTGGAGATACAGTGATAGGTAGAAACACTAGAATATCTGCAAAGGAGGCAGAAATTTTTTAAAAAGCACTTTATATATTTGTAAAATTGTTTTTGTGAAAGCAGGAATGCCATATACCATCTGTGGAGAAAAAAATAGGATTGACTGCAGCAAAGGCAGAGTTTCTAAAAAGCAGCTCAGACTGAACATTTAAAACACACTTTGGGGTTCTCACTTCCATTTTTCTTGAAGTTACCAAAATGAGTGGTCATGAATGAAAGTAGCAATATTTATTTAGCATTTGCTGTGTGTCAAGTTCTGTACTAAGCATATTACATATGTGATGTGCTTCCTTTTAATCCTCCAATTAAAACCATAAGTAGGCTGAGCATGGTGGCTCATGTCTGTAATCCCAGCACTTTGGGAGGTCAAGACGGGAGAATCACTTGAGCCCAGGAGTTTGAGTCCAACCTAGGCAAATAGCAAGACCTTAACTCTACAAAAAGTAAAAAATAAAAAATAAAAAAAAAAAGGCAGGTGTAATGGTGCATGCCTGTAATCCCAGTTACGCGGGAGGTTGAGGTGGAAGGATCGTCTGAGCCCAGGATGTTGAGGCTGCAGTAAGCTGTGATTGTGCCACTGCACTCCACCCTGGGTGACAGAGTGAGAATCTAATTTTAAAAAATAAATATGCAGATAGCAATATGCCCATTTTGGGTTTAAGAAATCAGAGAAGTTATAGAATTTGCCTGAGATTGTAAAACCAGGAGAAGTTGGAACAGAGTTTCAAACCCTAATCTGTCCAATATGAATATCCACACTCTTTCTACTGCAGTATGCTTCTTCTTCACACCTTTGTCCATTATTTCTACTACACACTTTTAATAGCACGATGTAACTTTTGATTGTAAAATTTAAATTGCAGATGCAATTTTACATTTATGTGTGTTCTAAGTATCAGATTCTTTATCTTTAAAATGAACTATTTGTCTCCTGTTCCTGATGACTCACCTAAATGTTGACAGACTGTAATTGTCATTTGTTAAAGGACTCCTGCCACTGTGCTAGGCAGTGGGTGAGGTAACTGAAGATCCAAAGGAACTAACTATCTGATTGGAAGGACATGACTAAGAAATATAAAACTATTACAGAGCAACCAAGTTCAAAATGTAACCAAGTCTTTTTGCATGACAAAAACTGCTTTGTTTTATTTTTTTCCAAGGAACTGTCACTCCCTTTAGTCTAATGTCTTATCTATATGCTGGCATATGAAAGCCGAAGCAGCTAAGGGGATAAAGAAATATAATTAGAGAAGCAGAAAGAAGCTTGGAGAACAATGAAAAACCAATAAAGGTGAGAGGGAAGAAATGAGAACAGCAGTTTGCCATGTCTCCCAGAAATGATCCAACTTATAGCAAATGGTAGTGGGCTAAGTTTCCCAGATTTGATGTTAGTAGCCAATATTTATCCTGGCTTTTAAAAGCATAGAAGAGAAAGAAACTATACACTCAGGAAATTACAGACAGAATGTTGTACCTTGGCAACTCAGTCAAAAAAGAAGGTGGGCTCCAGTTATAAACTAACTAGAATCTTTAAAAGATAAAACCAGAGACCAAGGTTAATCGTATAGGAAACAGAATAGAATCCCAAGCCTAAGTTCCACAAGCCCATCTGAATTCCGAAGACCTCCCAGACCTCAACATATCGACGTCACTAGATGTGACGTTTTATTTTCAATTTATTAAAGGCATGTACATGCAATAGTCACAGCCCTGTCCCTAGCCTGGGGGTGCTCTATGCTGCTGTCAGAGGAGCCATTGTGAGGGGCAAAACAAAATACAAAAACTTTAAAAGAAGTCATGTTTTTAAACAAAAAAGGATGAAAAGAAATGACAAAATACGGAATGATAGGGCACTGAACTAAATATTCCTGCTCCTCAATATATTATTTCTACCCCTCATTACCAGGATTCTTTCTCTAGTCATTTTTTATACTCTAAAATTTTATTATGGAAATGTTCCCTTGAGACTATAAAACATTCTTAAGATATATCTTTGGAAAGCTTGATAGTCTTGCACACACGAGTGTGAATTGAATTAATCAAGTTATTTCACTCGGTTCTAACTTGCAGTGTACTAAAGGAATGCTGATTGTTAAGAATAGGGAGCAAAAGACAAGTTGGGTGAGATAGAAAAACTAAGGCCAGACAGAATGAGGACAATAGGCGCGTGAAAAGAGTTTCAGGAGAAAACTAGGGAAGTAAGGTACAAAAGGAGCAGAAAGGAAAGTAACGATAATTTTCACTTATTTCAAGATCAGGTAAGGCTGGTGCTATACTCATCAAAAGAGGAAGAGAAATATCCTCCTTTTTCTTGACCCTTTCACACAGAATGGGTCCAGTTCCCATTACCAAATATGAATCCGGTACAATTACAAAGCCCAAACATGAAATAGGTTTCTTGGAACTAGCTTACTGAAACAGCTCTTGTAGGAAAACAAATGACATTCCAAGTAACTCAAGGAAAGGACTTCAACAGCTCTAAAGACAAGGACTAATTCTGGGGAATATACAGTAATAGAGATTGAACCATATTTCTAATATTCAAGAGACTATGACCAATAAAAATGGTAGTTTCACATGGTTCAAGCTAAGAGTCAATAAGCTGATCACCTGAATTTCTTACCTGAATCACATCACCAAAATGAAGAATTTGAAAAGCTACTAGTTATACTATGTAGAAGACTTTTAAAAAAAATAGACTTTACTGGTCTTGAAGATACACTGATAATGCCTAAGTGATGCTATTCAAAATAGTTATGAATAATGCCCAATTCCAGATCAAGTACTCTGTGTCCATGTCAATTCATTCCATCTATTATCTAGACAACACTTCCATCTATAACCCCTAGGCAACCTAACACATCTAAATCCGCAGGTGTTTTAGGTTGAAGGTGACAGTGAGCATTATAGGTTTCAGGGCAACCTCTAGGTGAACTCAGTTTTTGTTTGTTTTTTGCATTATTTCATGTTCACAAGGAGGATTTTGGCATGTGGTCTGATGTCCTTACAACCACTAGTTTACTTATGCCACAGGAAAAACCGCTTTTATGTTTTCCTTTTCTTCTCAGACTATAACAGCAACTTAAAAGCCTCTAAATTAACTTGTAGATGAACTATAAGGTATTTTTCAATTCTGTCATTTCAGATTAGACTTTAAGGAAAACAAAACAGCTATGCTTGCTCTCATATGTGTAGGGCATTTCTGCAACTATATGCAAGAAATAGGCAACAATAGTAGTTCTTGGGGAGGGTAACTTGCTTTTCCCTGTACTGACTTTTTTGTACTACATTTTTTTCAATACCTTGTATTATTTACTAATAAGGATTAAAAATACAAAATAAGCTTCAAACAGACAAAGCATTTTACTGTTAAAGCACAGAGCCCCTCCCTGTATGTGTTTATATTCTGTTTTTCTTATTCTTTACAACCCCACCATGTGTGATTCTTAAAAATGATAATTCGTAGGAACTGTGGGTGGTGGACAGAGACACAGAAGATTTTGACAATGAAGATTGCTATTTATTCTGCAAATATCTGTAACTACTGTACCTGTTATGTGATAGGTCCTGGCTAGGTACTTCCTCCTTTTTATGATTTCTGGAAGGCTTCTTGTGTAAACACTCAAGCATTTTTTTTCCTCTGAGAGTTCTGCAAGCTTAAAATGCTTCCCATAGATAAGTGGTGGTCTGTTCTCCATGAATACAGCAACCGATTAGCTCACCTGCAGGGAGAATCACCCACTGTACTGGGTAGGTCACAGTTTTCTGGGTGTGGCAGACACTACACTGATGAACTATGCATAAATTACAGGGCACTTTATACAGAAGGGGAGAGTCATATTGACTAGATCTGTGATATTTAGAATTGGAAGATGTAAGGGAAGATTTAAAAACAGGAAGGTAGTGGATGGAGGAGGTGACTGACAATGGAACCTAGTACAAGAATATCTTTCCTCACAAAATTGTTGAATTGCCCAAAAACTGATTACAAAGTCTTGTAAACAGCATCCCAACACACTAAGAGTTTGCAAAAGCAAAAAAAGTTTGTTACTTAGAATGATTTTTGTAAAGCAGTAGGATTTCCTTATTTCAATTAAGATTTTTTATATACATGATGCATAAATAAGAACTCTCAATGTTTTCAGTCCTTAGACTTAATACTATTTCTCTGACTTCTCAAAAAAGGGGGGGGGAGAATTATTTTCAATTCCACAGATAAGGAAAGCATAGCTTTAGAGGTTGAGCCATTTGCCCATAGAAACCTGGTGGGGAGATGGCTGAGGTTTAGAATGGAACCCTACCTGCTGGCACTAAGCTAGCCCCACCATGTGTCTGTCCAGAGATTGACAGAGCATATGTGATCTTATCAGGGAAATCCCTCTGAATCTCATAAAACTGCAACAGTGAACATTCCCTAGATACCCTCATTTCTCCCATTCTTGCCCTCCAAACCATTTTCCTAAATCTGCTGCCTCACCCATCTTCCCAGAGTTCAGTTTGGATTCAGTGTGGAGTTCAGCTCCACACAGCCTTAGAGTAAAGTGCAGGCACCACAGACAGGCAATCCCACCCTCTGCCTAAACCCTCATCCCTTACTCAAACCTTCTTTCCCTTTTACTATGCTGATTTTTGTCCCTTATACTCCAACAAAGCAGACCTGTATATTATCTTCTAATACCTCAACAAGGCCAGGGTATGGGTGAGAGGGGACACAAAATTTAAGACTTCACCAAATAACTCAGTAATCAAGATTATTTTAATGCAATTGTTTTAAGAAAAATCACACAATGCCAAAATACATGATGCAAAAATATCCAAATTTCAAACAATGATAGAGTCAGCATTTCTGGTTTTTCCTTTTGCTTCAGACTCCAAAATGCCTTCCAGGGTCACTATTGCTTCTCCTGCAGTGACTCCCCACTCATATACTTTTGTTAATAATGTTTCCCAAAAGTTAGTTCTCACAACTCCTTTCTACATTAGTAACCTCTCTCTTCTTGAATGCTCCAGTATTTATCTGTAGCTCTCTAGTGTAAAGAAAACCCATTTCCCCTAGCAACTGGCAGTACTTTGAAGGCAGTCTGAATCATCTTGGATCATTTCCAGCACCTTCCCAA
The DNA here is from genome assembly GCA_027257055.1 of Cephalopachus bancanus. NCBI lineage: Eukaryota > Metazoa > Chordata > Mammalia > Primates > Tarsiidae > Cephalopachus > Cephalopachus bancanus. The sequence continues at coordinate 2,199,010 of JAPVLO010000119.1, read as the reverse complement.
ACCACAATGGGCACTCAGCACCTCTTGGCTAAAAGCATGCAGAATCACAGTTCTCAAATCCGTGTCTGTGGGTTTCAGCAGGAAAGGGACCCAGACACGTTTTGTGTGGTCCAGAGTGTTTTGAGAAAATTATCAAGATTTAAAAATTAGGATATCTTACAAGTAAAAAAAAATCTAGTTCTCTGCCACTTCTTGAAAAGTAAAAAATATGTAGCAAGACTGGGTCCGAATTCTTTCATGATAGCAGTGGGCACTAAGAGCAGAACAGCGACTCTGCCTTTGGCGCTCTCTCCAGTTCGCCTCCACCTCCCGGTTTCACTCATTAACATTGCCTGCCAAGGCCCATTAGCTCTTTGAGTTTGCATCCCTACGCATAAAAGAACGAATGCATTGGATGAAAACCCATCTGCCGGGCCCATTCGTTCGCTCCTGGAGGAAAAAAAAATGTTTCCCGGTTGTCCATTCGAATGCAGTGCAGAGAAGCTCACAGAAGCAGCAGTCCACCTTTCTAGCCCTCAAACTTTCCACAGCCCGCGAAACTCGCACTGGCCCCCGCACACTGACAGTTTCTCCCCGGTGCTTTGCTCAGGGTCCCCGCCCCTGCAACTGGCGGTTCGCTTCCTCCCTCCACCCCCCGCGCGCTGGAGCCCGGGGCGGGCCCCGGCCCCCCGCGGCTGCTCTTTGCCCCGGGCCAGGGCGCTCGGGCTCGCCCAAGGCGGCACTGGGCATGCTCAGAGGCAGCCGCGGGGGCAGGTTTGCTTCGCGGGCGCTCGCACTCGGCTGCAGGCGGGCGGGCGCGCGGCTGCAGCTGGAGCTCCAGCTCCCGGAGTTGGAGTTGCCGGGAGTTTCCCCTCTACCCCTCCCTCTGCGCGTGCGGCGGCGGGAGCCGGCGCGGGAGCCGCGAGCGGCTGCGAGTCAGCGCCCGGGCCGGCTGAGCCTCGTCCGGAGCCCGGAGCCCCGCGCGGGGCAGTCCCCGGGGAGGAGCCTCGCCCGCTGGGACGCGTGCCGCCCGCTGGCACGGCCGGGGCACTAGCCGCGCCGCACGGTAGGGCCGGGCGTGGGGAGCCGGGCGGGCGAGGCGGTGGCCAGGCCGGGGGGATGCGGTTGCAGCCGCCGCGGCTGTGGGGGCGCCTGGCGATCCGTCCCACGCCGGGGTAGGGCCAGGCTGGGGCGTCGGAGGGGTGGGCAGGCGCCCAGAGAGATGCTTTCAAGTTGGCGGGTGGCGGGAGAGGGGGCCGCGCGCCCCGCGTAGCTGCTTTGTGCGCGGTGAGAGGGACTTGGATCCCTGGTTTTGTCCAAACCTGGGACCCGGTGTGCGGGCAGGACCGGGCAAGCCGCGGAGCGCAGCGGTCTCCTCCAAGAAAGTTGAGGATGGAACGCTTCTCTCCGCACTGTCCCCGCGGTCGGATGGGCCCTGAGGGTTCTCCGCCTCGAGGCCCCCAGTGTGGAGAATTCAGGGGGTCGCTGCGCCCCCAGGCTGAGCTCCCCTACCCCTGGCTGAAACCCGCGAATCACCCCAATCTTCGCGTACCCTGGCGTCTTCTAGGAAAATCATTGCTGGCAAAACTGAGGCGAGCTTTTCTGGCGGGCTTGGCTCCCTGTCCTCAAGGCGCTTAGCACCGCGCAATGCCCTCTCTCCAACCTCAGACGTGGTCAAGGGCGCCAGGTTCCGAATTCGCGCTTGCAGCGTACGCCGGAATCGAGCTTCACACACACCGCGGGACAGCGTGTCTGGAGTAGATGGATTTTCGCTCCAGCCTTTTCTCAGGTTTACAACCCCCCCCACCCCACCCTGTTCATCTTCTCAGACGACGGGACCTGGAGGTGGGGAGTTTGGAAAGACATATTGTTCCTTAGGAGAGGGTGCCTGGGGTGTATCTGCCTTTGGTTCTGGCCTAGGGACTTCACAACGAACCCTCTACCTTTCCTATTTTACTCCCTCAGGGACTGAGTGGGAGATAATAGGACCGGTGTGTCAGTCAGTACACAGGAACGTTCATCTCATTCCGCCATCTCCTAATATCGCGTTCCGGGCGGCCCCAGGACTCTGGCACTGGCCTTGTGTGAATTGCAAGCAAGGGAGTGGAGGATGCCAACGGTTTCTCCCGGCTCCACTTTTTTCACTTCTTGTTTTGAGTTTTGGGGTTTTGCCTGCACACTAGTCAGAGCTGCGCTGTCATAGCCCTGGGGGTGGAGAAGCTTCAGCCTAGGCAGTGAGCGGCTGTTCGCCTCAGAGGCTGCTAGTGGGAACTGGTCCAGAAATGATTATGCAGGCTAGAAATATGCCTCTTTTTTTTCTTCTTTTTTGGCTGAACACCTTGGCTGTTAGGTCTGTGTGCTAAGTTCTTAAAGGGACACCCTCACACAGCTCAAGTGCCAGGATTTAGGGGCTCACCATTTTTGCTGCATGTTTTCTTCTTTGCTTTTTCCTTGGGTCAGATTTCTAGATGTGGGAATTACATGGTGTGGCTACACTACATAGTTCTAGAGTCAAATAGACCTGAGGTCAAGTTTCTTCTTTACAGGTGATAACAATGAGGATGGACAAATTATTAGCCATCCTAAACTTACATTTTTCTCTTGTGTCAAATAGAGATAGGTAATCCTGGCCTTTTCTCCATTGCAGGGTTTTTATGAAGCTTGGATGAGATAATGGAATGACAAGTGCTAAGACAACTTGAAAGCATCATTCAGGTCTTTGGTATTGTTTCTGTGCTCTTAGATTTTTTGAATTAGCTACTCTTTAATTATAACAAGTCATTCTAAGTTGTCTTCTTTGCCCACTCCTTACCAAGTGGCATAGTTGCTTGGGTCTTTGGAAGTAGCTATTTACCTTTTTTCTTTGTCTCTTCTCAAATCTCTATTCTGATTTTAATCGTTGGAGCTCCAGTCCTCATATTTATCTGAGGGAGACAGCATGATATATATTAGGAGATGACAGGGGTTACCTAATCAACATTCATGTCTCAGGCCCCAGAATTGGCATGTCAACAAGGCCTTAGTTTGAGATCCAAGGCTGAAGAAGTCAGCAAACCCTGAGATGGAGCTCAACTTGACCTCTAAGAGTGACCTTGAACTGAGGCCTCAACTCCTCCTTGACACAGTCTCAAAAATATGAGCATCAGAATCACCTGGAAGGCTTGTTAAACCTTAGATTGTCGGACTATACTGCCAGAGCCTCTGATTCTCTACATCCAGGGTGGAGGTCCAAGAATTTGCATTTCTAATTAATTCCAGATGATGCTAATGCTACAGTAGACCATGCCTATAGCATTACTAACTTTGGAATGAGAGTAAGAGAGTTGAGGTTTGTCCTGAAATGCGATAATTTTACTGCGTCATCTATAGAGACATGGTGGTGTTTTGAGAAGTCTCCCTAGGCATTTTATATTCTACTACTTTGTTACTTACTATTGTCCAGGTTTAATAATTCTGATTGTTCTTCAAATGAATGAATTTTACAAAAAGGTAGAATCCCCCCTTTTCATGATATAAAATGTTTATTCTCTAGTTTCTAGGTCACTCTTGAGTAGTGCAAGATTGGTGACCTTTATGTTGATAAATCCAATAACTACCCTATTTCCATTTTGGGGAGACCTCAGACATTTGTGTGAAGGAGGTTGCATATAGTTCTGACAGCTTGAACTTTAAGGTTGGAGGACAGATTTAAGTCACCTAGGAACAGTTTTAAAAATAATTTGCAGTGCTGTGTTCTCTAGGTGGATAGCTTATCCAGGTCTTGTAGGGGGAGCGTGAAGTACCCCCCATGACAGATGTCCCATGGTGGGTAGACCCAGCAAAGGCCTTTCATTCTTTCTGGAGGATGGTGGCATTGGCAGTGGCTGAGACCCTTTCTTACTCTCTGTAGAAGGCTGACTTTCCAGGACAGCTGTGCAGTGTATTGGTGTGGTGTCCTGTGTTATTTAGCTTATAATCAAGTGCTATTTGGACTCACCCTAATCTTAAGCTCTTTTCCTTGTTTCCCAAATCATAGTCCTTTGCTGAGAGCTTACTATGACCCAGATTGTGGCCTTGAATTTCAACTGCTTTGCATCAGAGAGGCTTTGGGAGCCTTCTTGAGTCAGGCAGGTTCCTGTGATAACATCCTAAGGAAGAAATAAAGTTTATGTAATGTAGCACCCAAATGAACTAGGTATAAGAGGAGGTCTGTTGACAGTTTATCTATTCTTGTGTTGCTATGCCAAATGGACCCAGCTTGACCATCAAGCTTTATCTCGGTTGTTCATTTGTGCTTTGTTTTAGTTTTACAATGATTAGCACAAGAGAAACCTGTCAGTAAATCAGAAACCTATTCAAGAACTCAAGTGTACCACTTGGTGTTTTAAAAGATAAAACTGCAAGGCTCAAACCTGTCTTCCTAATAGTAATTAGCACTCGGTGAAGGAACAGCCTTTGGGTTGTGATTTTTAAGTTCTGTTAGCTAATTTAAATGGTTTTCCTCACTTAATATAAGTAGGAAGCATTTCTATTTTACAATTCCTTTCATAACTTGGTGTTTATATTTTGGGTGTTACCCCTACTTTTTTTTTCCAGTATGAGGGCAGTCTCTTATCACTGTTGTTAATGTTTATCATCTCATAATATCTTTGCTCCCTTTAATAAGTCTGTTGTGAGACAGTCATTGTGATACTTCATTTTTCCTTAGTCATTAGGGCTGTTATTATTGGGTCATGGAGAGTCAAGGCCCATTCCTGGAACACTATTCTCAATGTTCCTACAGGGTGCCTTTAAACTAAAACCCTTGTTATGTTGCACTAGCTCAATTCTAAGATACTTTTTTTTTTTCCAATTTCAGAAATCCAGATCAGTTAAAAATTACTAACACATTTAATGTAGAGTTTCTTTTTTTTCCTTTTTCTGTAATCTGGCATGTTAATAGAGTGTCTACCAATTGATGGCATCATAAAATGAAACAAATTTAGTTCTTTACCTGGGTAGAAAATGTGGTTTCTATTCAGTACTGTCCAGCAGATAGAATTGAACAGCAGTTGAATTAGCTCAGCATTTCTGAGTATGTTGGAAGACTGCTGTTGGGGTAGATGTTAATAGGTGTGCTCTTGTAAAGGGCAAATCAATTTGGAAAGCACTGCCTATTTTTTTTTCTCCTATAGAGCTTCTCAACATTTGTGTCATGACTCTGAGAAATACTATATTTAACAATATCCACAACAAAAACTTGGTTGTATTTACTCAAGTCATTTTCTAGAACACAACATTTTTGAGGTTATACATGTATCTTTTAGGACACATTCCAACAAGTCTATTATGCTGTTTCACACCACCTTTAGGTGGGGTGGTTTCGCCAAGTATATCCCTAAACCACAGGGGCATTTATTAAACATGGATATTAATTTACTAATGTACTCTATAAATGATTACTTATTTCTTTATTTCACTGTAGAGAGGAACATTTTAAGCCATAGTGGGTAAGAAAGTCTCCATGAGGCTGGGCATGGTAGCTCAAGCTTGTAATCTCAGCACTTTGGGAGGCCAAGGTGAGAAGATTGCCTGAGTCCAGGGGTTCAAGACCAACTAGCCTGGGTAACTTGGTGAGACCTCGTCTCTACAATATATCAAAAAATTAGCCAGGCATGATAGTGCATGCCTGTAGTTCCAGCTACTTGGAAGGCAGAGGAGGAGGGATCACCTGAGCCCAGCAGGTCGACACTGGGATGGCCAGGAGCATGCCACTGCACTCCAGCCTGGGCGACAGAGGGAGACTCTGACTCAAAAAAAAAAAAAAGAAAAAGAAAGTCTCCATGAACTGACTGGACTGAGATAATATAAATGGGAGGTAGCCCTTTTCTAGAGAGAAGGGGTGTTTTAGGTTGGTGGGATAATAGAGCAAAGTGTGAAGACTTGTATTTGTATCTGCACACAAATAATTTTGAGAGCATACAAGAAGATTGTACCTAGCACAGTGTGAGATTTAGTGACCCTACACTGGTGGTCAAAGAACCTGTTCCTTCTTGATTCTGTGAATTCACTGAAGTAACAGATGAGTTCTAGTGATGACAGAGTGAGTTGTAGATTAGCAGAAGTGGCACAACACTCAGGATGAAGGCAAGAAGGGGCACATAGGACAGAAAGGGAGAATGGAAGTTTTCCTGCATCATTGGATATTAGGGAAATGCAAACCCAAACCATAGTGAAATACTATTTCACACCCACTCGGATGGCTAGGACCAAAAAGACATATATAATAAATGGAGGATGCGAAGAAATTGGATCCATCGTACATTCAATTACTGATGAGAATGTAGAATGGTACAGCCACTTGGGAAAACAGTTGGCAGTTCCTCAGAATGTTAAACATTGGCTACCTAATGACCAATTCCACTCCTAAGTATATACACAAGTTAACTGAAAACATGATCTTGCAAACATTTGTACAAGAATATTTATAGCAACTTTATTCCTAATAACCCCAAAGTGGAAACAACCCAAATGTTCATTAACTGATGAATGGATAAAAACAAATGTGGTATATCCATACAATGGAAAACTATTTAGCCATAAAAAGGAATAAAGTTTTGATTCATGCTACAACGTTGATGTACTTTGAAAACATGCTGTATAAGAGAAGCCAGACACAAAAGGCCACACATATTGTATGGTGCCATTATGAAATGTCCAGAATAGGAAAATTCGTCATTACAGAAGTAGATTAGTGGTTGCCAGGGGCTGGGGAGAGGGAGAAATGGAGAGTGACTACTAATGGGTATAGAGTTTCTTTTTGGGGTGTGGAAAATGTCCATGAATTATATAGGGTGATGCATGCACAACTTTGTGAATACACTGAAAACTACTGAATTGAACATTTCAAAAGGGTGAATTTTATGATGTATAAATTATACCTCAACTAAGAAAAATAGGAAGAAAGTGACTGGGACCAAAAAAAGAGTTAAAAAAAAAAAAAAGAGGTGTTGAGAGAAATTCAAGAATAGGGTGTCAGTTTTAGGTCAGACTTTTTGATGCTAGAAAAAAAAATCTGAATTATTCCTTTCTACTTGTTTGTCTTTGGGTCTTCCTGGATTTCCCTGTTACTCTCTCGTCCAAAAATTCTTTCTTTGAATTAAAGGGTTTGGTTCCAAGTTGCTCCTAAGTTACTGGGAGACTTTTCATGGAAAGTGTCTTATGATCTTCAGATTTGAGTGTGTTTCAGTATTTCCCTCTAGAGACAAATTCCATATTTAGTCTTCCTTGTTGTGATCCACCAGAGGGCATGCTGACTATGCAGCCTGCATTTAGCCTCTCCCTTAAGATTTAGCTGTGGTAGACATTTTAGTGTCATCTTCTAATTTGTTTATGGAACTATCCTCCTCCCCCTTTTTGAAAAATCTCTGTGTTCATACGGGGTTTGTGTGGTACTTGGAATTATGTGAACATCAACGTATTTGGGTCCAAGAGGCATGATACTAAAGGAAGTTTAATACCACTGGAGCTGAGACAGTTGACCCCCGGGTAGAGATGTTCTTCTTTCTTTCACAGTGCAATGTAGTGGTGATTCTCAGAAAGTACCTGGGGTCTTGGTAGAATGCTGATTCTGATTGAGTAGGCTTGTGATGGGTCCTGAGATTCTGCAGTTCTAACAAGCTCCCACTGATGGGGATGCTGCTGTTATACACTTTGAGTAGAAGCTGGGTCCGTGTAGAGAAGGAGGCTGTGGAATGGGATGGGGCTGAGTGTGAAACATGGCTCCACCATTAATGTGCTGTGGGATCTTGGGCAAGTGAACATCTGAGCCACAGTTTCTTATCTGTAAGATCAGGTTAGGACTGAACACATAGAATTGTGCCTAGCATGATGTGCCTGGAGTGTTAAATGTTCCTTGCCTTCTTCGCCCACAAGGGCCAAGAACTCCATGGTGAGGACTAAGGAACAAAAGTATATGGAAAGAAGCCAAGGGGAAGAGGTTTTTGATTTGTGTGGGTGGGGTTGGTACTGGGAGAGGGTGTAGGAGAAGGGGGCATGAATCCTAGCCCTCAGGGCAAAATTAATTTGCTCATTAGTTTACAAATTGCCATCATTTTGGTGAAGTCTTGGTGCTAGTCTCAGCTGAGTCTGGGTCATCTTTAGTCAGTGTACTGTCTTTACTCTGCTGTCGTGGAGACGGTTTCTTTTTGTCTGTAAAGTCATCCATGAGCTTCTCAGTTGGTGCTGCATTTCCTTGGGGTGGTAGTATCTTCCCGTTGTTGCCTAGCTGCCATCTACCCTCACTTTTTGAGCGTAACCCTTATGAAGACCAGGGGAAGTAAAGGGAGCTGAAGTGCAGACCACTGAACTTCACTAACAACATGAGTTAAGCTTCTGGGGATTAGGCTGAAAATATTCACTTCATTGTTGACTTTAAAAAATCTAGGCATTTCATTAGTTTACCTTCCATGAGCCTATTAACTCTGAGAAGGTTGAATTGAATTAGGTTAAGGGGGAGCAATTGAAGAGGAAGAATTGGGATCTAAAACCTGGCACTGACTGTGATTCTGCCACCAGAGGTCTGTGCTGCTTGTGCTCACCATCCTTGACTTCCTCTGTTGCCATTTGGAAATAGTGTGACCCGCTGCTGGCTTGCTTTCCTCATGGAGTTGGCATGAGGGCGTTATGGGCTCTGAGATGATGCACCTCTGTAAATATGCCATTCCTCTACAGTGCTGGCTTAGGACATTGCATCCTCATAGGTTACCCAAGGTTATTAGTTCATGGCTGGTTGACTTTTGTTCTGTTTCTGTCTCCTTTATCATCATTGGAAGTGGAAGGAAATAAGATATTGTGTTTATATTTCAATTAAGTTGACAGAACCTCTTAACGTTCTTCTGGGAAACAATACTTAAGTTTTTAAGACTTAAACAAAGTCACAAGTGTAATAAATCAAACTAGTTTCCAGTCTTCACAGCCTGACATTCATTGCTTTTCTAAGGGTAGTGATTTCCTGTGAGGTCCTGTTCCACCTTCTTGTTGGACTCTTTCATGGACTGGCAGGTTGGGTCTTTAATGTCTGATGACTTTGAAGAAAATGAGATTGCTCACTTTGTTACAATGCCACAGCTGAGCATTTAAACTGATGTTGCACCAACATCAGGTAATCAAAGATAAGATATTTGGGTTGAAGCATAATACACTAGTCCTGACGAGGATTTACTGTCCTTCCAGATAGTGAGGGTGAAAATGGAAGAACCCTTTGGAAGTGAGATTATCTGATTCCTATGGCAGAATATGTGTGCTACAATCTAGTCACCTTCCATAACCACTATCTGGCAACTAAGCTTGGTCATACAGGGTATATACCAGTGAGCTGTTCTTTGTTCTTAGACTGCTTAGGAATATGCTGTCTTTTACAGTCTATATTGAAAGCCAGCAGTGCCTACTGGTTGAGAAATTAATGTTCCTGAATAATTTAATCTACCCTATCATTAAATAGCAATAAGGAAGCTGTCCTGCTGCTGAGAAGGAGCTGGGGCTACAGTGCCAGATGTTTCTGAAGTAAGTCCTTTAAAAATTAAATCATTATACAACTATAACAATAATTAAAAAAAAAAACTCTATCTTAGAGATAGGAAGTTAGCTGGGCATGGTAGCTCACATCTGTAATCCCATCACTTTGGGAGGCAGAAACAAGGCGATTGCCTGTGTTTGGGGGTTTAAGACCAACCTGGGCAACTTGATGAGACCTTGTCTCTACCATAAATCAAAAATTAGCCAGGCATGGTGACGTGTGCCTGTGGTTCGAGTTACTTGGAAGGCTGAGGCAGAAGGATCGCCTGAGCCCAGCAGGATGAGGCTGTGGTGGCCGTGAGTGAGCCCCTGCACTCCAGCCTGGGTGAAAGAGTGAGACTCCTACTCAAAAAATAGAGAGAGAGAGAGAGAGAGAAAGAAAGAGAGAGAGAGAGAGAGAGAAAGAGAGAGAGAGAAAGAGAGAGAGAGAGATAGAAAGTTGGTACTTACCTAAGGAACTCAAGGCTGATACAGTAGACATGTCTCCCAATTTCATCTGCTGGGCGATGAGACTTCAGATCCTTTTCTGACATCGCCACCACACACTCACTGACCTAGTAATTGATTTTTTAAAAAATGGAATAGGGAATCCTGAACTCAGACACCTTCTTTAGAAATGGCCTTTGCTCTCAAACCCCCCTAAACTATGAACTCCTTCAAAGACAGGGATCGTCATTTTTGTATCCCCGAGGATACAAACTGAGCACATGTGGCATATAGGAGAGAATCCATAACAATCTGTTGAGCTGGACAGGTGCTTTTCCTCTGGGATTCTGCTTCACTATATAGTCTATTAATTTTTCCTGTCAGAAAGACACTGACTTCATGACAAAAATAATACATCTTTATTTAGCATTTACTTAGAAATTATTGTATTCTAACATAGTATACATTTTTAGGTACTTTACAAATGTAAATTTCTTTCATCCTCACAACATAGTCTCTAAGGTATATACTGTCACTTATCCCTTTTTTTATGATCAAAAAGGCTGAGGTAGAGAAAGATGATGCAACTTCCCTAAAGTCCTGTAGCACTAGGTAGCAGCTGTAGGAGACTCCTCTTTTCTCTGCTTCAGCTCTCAGCTATTAACCCCTTTTCCTGAGAGTTGTAGGAAAACAAGACCAGACATGCTTTTCCATCTTCTGTCCACATACCTTGTCCCCTACGATTTCCTTTCTACCCATGTCAAGTCCCATAAAAATGTAACTGGAGTTTGGAAAATAAAGTACCATGGACCATGGCTCATTCGTATGGGCCCAGGCTTGGAGTGAGACCATTCCCATAGTGGCTGTTTAGGATCGATGGCATTACTTGGGCAAAGCTGTGTCGTCTATCTCCCAGCCTTTGAGTTTGTTAGCTAAGAGGTCACATGTCCCAGATTGGTGCCTCTCAAACCTTAGTGTACAGGTGATCACCTGGGTATTCTGTTAAGCTACAGATTCTGATTTCACTGGGTCTGAGGTGGGGCCTGGGATTCTTCATTTCTGACAGTCTTCCAGGAAATAGAGAGGTTTAGTCCTTAATCCTTAGTTTTTAGGCATAGTCCTTGGACCAAGGCTGTAGAGGAGTTGAGTTTGTGTAGGGCAAGCCTGGTATTCGACCTACCTTTCTGCCTGAATAACGCTTAAGACCTAGCCTGGGACCCAGGAAGAGCCAGAAGACATGCTTTCTCTTAACATCATTTGAAGTTTAGCATCTTTGCATGTCTTTTGCTTAGTTTTCAATTGTGTTGCATATTTTTGGTATTACTTTTAAAAAACATAATGGTTTTGTCTTATTTGGAAAACTATTTTTAAAAACGAGAGTTACTTGGAACATTTGTGAAAAGTGTTGAAATCTGTAGTCATGGGAGTTACATTTACTGTTATCTGATTACATCTTTGGGTGTTTCTGGGGAGAGGGAGGACAGAAAGTGGTATATGGAGGCATAAAACCCTTTTGCAAAGAAAGTTGCTGAAGAGTTGAAGCCAGGGTAGATGGTCCAGAACAATTGTAAAGCTATGAGACCACTTGAAAGCATAAAACCATTTAACCAGCAGATGAGTTTGCCTTTTGTAAAGATAACTGGAAGATAGTAAACCAACTCCAAAAGTATTGCTGAAAATGTTTTTGGGGGAATTTCTTTCAGTATATATCCTTTTGAATATTTTTAGTTGCTTTCAAAATGACCTTTGGGCATGTATGTGATTTTGGGAAATAGAAAAAGACCCTTCAGAGTCCAGAATAAGGAAGATGCTTTATGGGTGACTTAAAAACATTACTCATAATACTTGCCTGTAAAGGGCTGCAACTTCTTTCTTGAGGGAAGGCTAAAGATGTTGCAGACAGGAAGAAGATGCCAATTTCATGATCTCTTTTAATCTATACAATAATCTATGTGGTATTTACTATTTTGAGTAGTCTCATTTTGTAAATGAGAAGTCAGAAGCTTAGAGAAAAAGGGTTGGATTTAGGAGTCAAACCTCCTTGTGTTACCTTTCCTTTTCCCCACCCTGCCTCTCCTCCGACAAGTGTTGAAGGAATTATAAAACTCTGTTGCAGTCAGAAAAATATGTGCTAATGGTGAAGGCTTGGTTTCCATCCCATCTTGTTTCAATCAGATCCTCAGGAAATCTCTGCTGGACTGGGCCTGTTTTGGGCTTGAGGACACTCACTCTTGCCAAACACAAGTCCTGGAGTCCTACTGTTCATGGGGTCTCTATAGGACCTTTTAATGTCCTGCCATGCCCTGCCAAGACTGTCTGACCTATTGGTCTTGCTGTATCTGCTGTTTTTTCTTCCTGACTGGCAAATAGCTACTCAGGAAATACTTCAAGACAGGTTGATGAGTAATGTCACTGTTGGAAATTGTATCCTGTGTAAAATAGTATTTTTTCTGGATGAATTTTTTACATAAAATCTGACCAGTAAAGGCAGAGTATTGCTGAGTTCTTTGCTGTTCATTCCTGATCTTAAAAGAAAATCACCTATGGTCTTTACTGTTCATTCCTGATCTTAAAAGAAAATCACCTATAGTTTTCCCTGAGATACAGTGGGTTAATGTCTTTGATGTGTAGTAAAGACCTTCAGAAATCATTCCTGAAAAGAAAGTCCTGGGTAGATTGCTTTCTGATAGACCCTGGGGCATTCAGCAGCTTATGAGATGGGAAGGGCTCAGGAGAGACACATACACTTGACCATCCCAGAGGCTTGTTCTTACCCTTTCTGTACTGTGGACTCCTCCTCCCCCAAGCTGGCCCTTTCCCACTGCAGCTGGGAACTTTGTCCACAAGCTGAGGGCATAGAAAGCAGCACCACAACCTGTTTTTCTGGCTCAAAGTAGCAGCAAAGAAGCCTGTGGACTTCTCTTGGGACACCACAGTCGAGTGATTTATTTGGTAGATTCTTTTTTTTAACACCTTTAATGCTATACAGCCTTGATTTTCACAGCAGAATACTGGGTTGTGTAACCAGATAGCCAAATTTCCTATGCACATTATAATTTTATTTCATTCATCTTCACACAGTTTTTCCTGGATAAAATGAGATACCTGAGGGGGGAAAAATATGGGACATTTTAATGAAAACCTTCTCTGGTAAGATTGTCATTTCCATACCATTTTAATTCCTGTACAGGATTTCAGGTGTTACTAAGGAGCAGTTGTCACAGTGGCTGTGAATACGTGGCATGGTCATCTAAGCCTGTTTTCTTATCAGACTGTATTATACTGTACATGTGTGTAGGTTATACATGTCAGATTTGGATTTGGCTGGTAGACATTTGGACTTATTATTCACCTCCTGCCAAAAGAAAGAAACTTATAAATAGTGCTTTGTATTGTGAATTTCACAGTGTACTTAGTAAACACAAAATATACATTGTGACAGGAGGATTAGAGGACTGCCCACATCCTTATTTTTTGAGTGGGTGTAACTTATGACTCATTCTAGGATATGTGACTAGGATATAGGTCAGGTCCTGCTGTCTTCTTCTGGCAAAGGTATAGTAAACACTCTCTTCCTATAGATGACTGTGTTATCTTACAGGTACAACTGTCTAAGGTTTTTTTTTTTTTTTTCTGAGAAGTTTTCCAGATTTTTATGAGCCTCTTGGTTTGAGAATAAGGAGCTCATGTCAGTGAATACCTAAGGCATCTTCAATGTGGTATTAATTAAATACCAATAGTTAAATTAAATACTCTCTTAATTAGGTGCTGTTATCAATCCTGTTTTACAGAATCAGAAACCAAGGCTCAGAGAAGTTGTCCCTTGGTCCCAGGGTCAAACAGTTCATCCAAGTGACTCTCAAATTCAGGCTCTTGGCCACCACACTGTGCTATACTGAAGCAGTGAGTGACTGGAGAGTATGGTTAGAACCTGGGGCTAATCTGAGAAACTGAATATCAAAAGAGGGAAGATTAGACACTTATTAACAGGAAGTGTGTCAATACAAACAACCCCTACCTTTTAAATATGCTCAGCTCAGGTGAGGAATGGGGACGTTAATTGTAGCAGTTTTGAGAAGAAACTGGTTTTTGAAGGAGAGAAACTGTTGACATTTAAAGGAGGGGAAGGAGACTCTGCTTCATATAAGGGAGATGACCTACATCCTGAAAAAGCTTCCACGGAGAGATATGATGCTTGTCTGAGGACTTTAGGGAGCAATTTTACCTGGAATAATTGTTTGAGTAGTTTTTTGGGTATCCAGTACTTCCTTCCCCTGCCTTATCAAAAGCAAACATACAGGGCCAACCTTCTAAGCAGAGCCTCACTTTTTTTTCTTGTCTGTTTCATGTCCCAGCTCGGGAGAGGAGAAAGGATAGGTAGTAATATCATAGTTCCCCTTCCCTTCTTCATGTGGACACTGTGTTATGTGCTGTGAAGAGGCCCCAGGAAATCCCTGGTTTAAAATCTGTATTTTTCTCAGGCACCTTTTCATTTTGTCTTATATTGACTTCTCTCTGTCTTTTCTCATTAATTTAGCAAAAATGCCTATTGTGTGTAACCAATTTTTGTGGTGAGCAAAACCAGACAGGTTTCTGCTTTTACAGAATTTTTAAAAAGGAACTGTATAGAAAAATAATTGCATAAAATATTACATGACAACTATTCTAAGTGCATTGGGGTACATTGAGGGAATGTAGCCTAGTCAAATAAATCAGGGCAACTTTCCTAAGGAAGTGATGATGAGATAAGATCTGCCACACAAGTAGGAATTAAAGAGGTAGGTGATAGCATTACAGAGGTGAAGGAATGTGCAAAGGGCCTGAGGTAGAAGGGACCCTGTTTTGTTTGAAGGAGGGGCAGAAGAAGCTGTGGCCAGGAGTGGAGAATAATGGATCTGACGCGGTCATTTCCCAAGAATCATGAGGGTTCCTAACATGGATTTGAAGTGATCGGATCAATAAGATTCACTTTGGTTGCAGTTGAGGGAATGGATGAATGGAATGTAGAGGTCCAAGAGGAGATAAAGAATGGACTAGTTTAGAAGATTTTGTGGTAGTTTAAGAAGAAATGATGCTAGCCTGACCATGGTGGTACAGAGGGAGAGAACTGAGTAGAGGTATAGAAAAATAGAAAGAGGTGACAAGATTGGATATGGTGATAGGCTGAAAGTACGAGATGAGAAAGAGAAAGAGGGAGGCACCAGAGACGGCTTCTTGGTTTCTAGCTTGCATGATTGGATAGTGGTGGTACCATTCCATGGACAGTCAGTTCTCCTCAAGTAGACCATAGGCTTTTTGATAGCAGGATATTTTTCCCAGACAAATTTGAATCTTTACAGTATTACCCGAGTACAGGCACTTGGGTAGCTTTTGCTTAATGTATTTGAGTGGGAAGAGTTTCTTTAGAAAAACAGTATGTGTGGTTGTGAGAAGCAACAGGGTACCAATGAGTGTGGCTGGGGCAAGAGACAAGGTCTGAAGTTGGAAAAGAACCCCAAAGGCATTTAACTATGTAGAGATGTGCCTTCAATTTTCAGGAAGCACTTCCAAATCATTTTGAACCTTTCAGCACTTAGAAATCTGTATTTTCTGTATGCTAGACTCAACCCTTCTGATCCTCAGTTCCTCCATCTGTAAGGTTAGCCTAGTAGCACCAACCTTCTGGGTGTCTAGGAGGGTTATATATTTATTCATCATAACTCTGTGAGATGTGAAGGGTTTTACATCAAGTGAAGGATTCTATTAATCTGTGCTTCCTTTCCCCTGTAGTCCTCCCCACCACCAGTGGGAGCTGTTGCTCAGAGGACACAGGCCCCAAGGTGACAGTTGACTGGGTAGATGAGGGGTCTTTCTTGGATGAGCGCTCCTGCGTAGGTAAATGCCGGTGTTTCTTTTTTATGCCCAGTCCTTCTGTAAAGTGATGAGTCAGTGGGTGCTTTTGGTTGATGTGAGTCTGAAGCTTGGGGGAGAGATGAGTGAAAGATAGGTTAGCTCTAGTGTCTTTTTTTAATCGAGATTATTTTTAGATTTCAGGTCCTGGGGCGCTCAGGCCAAGTCACAGCCCCAGGGCTGAGGACAAATGATTTCTTAATCTCTATCCTCAGTGTAGAGTGATAGAGACCATCAGCCTTGAAGACCTAAGAGAGTAATTCCAGTGTGCTGGTTGTCCCCGGAGCAATACTCCCACAATGCTTTCTCCCTGCAGAGTAGAATGCCTTCATGATGTTGGGGACCTGGTTCAAAGTGACTTGACTGTCATTGGTCTGTCTTTCTCTTATTGGCCTTTAGTGTCTTAGTAGGTTTTATGTTTCAGGCCTCTTTATTTTTTCCATCTCTGTCACTTCAAACATTCGGTCTTTCTGTTGGTCTTTTTTTCCCTCTATTCCCCAATGTATTTATTCTGTATTTTCCACTCTCTGCTCTCTCTTGGAGCTCAGTGATACCACTGTTCATTACATCCTTTAGTTGGAAGCAGGGTATTTCTTAGGCTCTTCCTTAGGGCCCAAGAGTGCCCTGTGGCATTTCTTTGTTGTGCTGCTGTTTTCCTAAGCTTGCTATTCATAAACCTGTTACTCTCTTAAAATAACTAGAGATAGTGGGAAATAATAGCACATGCCAAATTATCCTTGTTTGTCCTGTACATTGGGATTTATAGAACTGAGCAAAATAATTGCTTGGGAGATACATAGGCATTTTTCAAAAATATTTTTTATGACTCATTTTTGTTTCATAAATTGACATTTGCATACAAGTAGTTTACTCTGTGCTAAGATAATTGAAGCAATTTTATTATCCCCTGTCATTATTTTCTTTGATTAAAAAAAGCTTTTATCTTTTAATTGAAACAGGGAATTTGTCTCTTTCTAGAGAATGTATTCTGTGTAATCACAAAATCCATTGTTTTTGAGCAGGAAAAGGGTTTAGATATCTAAGTAACCTCTTTGTCTTCTTTTCCTCCCCTTTCTTGTCTTTCTACATACCTCTCTTTTACAAAACAGGAAACTGAGGCTGTACAGTTCTACCATGAATCAGTAGTAAACTCAGGATTCTTAATTTCAGTCTTTCGATTTCTCAGCTCATTGTGGTTTTCTGGAACTTTAAAATATTTCTAAGCCTTTTCATCGTAA
The DNA here is from genome assembly GCA_027257055.1 of Cephalopachus bancanus. Taxonomy (NCBI): domain Eukaryota; kingdom Metazoa; phylum Chordata; class Mammalia; order Primates; family Tarsiidae; genus Cephalopachus; species Cephalopachus bancanus. The sequence continues at coordinate 2,181,944 of JAPVLO010000119.1, read as the reverse complement.
AATCTAACTTTCAGTTTAAGGTCATTCTTTCTTAGAAGTTGTTTGCTTCTTTATGGTAACCAAAGCTTTAGTTGATTCAGTATAGGGGAGAGCCAAGCAATGGCTTTGTCTTGTTCTAAAATTAATATAAAACTTTATAGGTCTATAAATGATATTTACGGAATTTGGGAATATTATTTGTATGTATGAATAAATAATTTTGAAGTATGCCAGTATTTAAGGTCTGGTCTGGCCAAATTTCCACTAGCAGGAAATTGAATTTGTGTTAACGTGCTGTCCTTTATGTATTATCTTGGTCTTTATAAAGGGTGAATTCTTGAACTCATGATTTTTTTCACTCTGAGTTTGTGTAGGAAATCAGGATGTATCTAATTAATTATTATATAGGGTATCACAATTCTTACAACAGTTAATTTAAATCTACCTTAATTAAAAATAAAGAACATGTTATATAGCGACAGAATTTTGTTATCTCTTTTAAAGAGGAGGTGGGAATCCATGTGTCAGATGAAGACAGGCCATAGCAATTTCAGAAAACATGAGGATTATAGCTTTAAAGGCCCAGGAGGAACAGATAAGAACCCATCAATCCTGTCAGCCTTTGTTCTACCCTGGTGTTTCAGTGGCTATTGAAGCTATTTGTAACTGGTGATCTGTGATCTAGCTATTTCCCTTTAAAAGCTATCTGTTTAAAATCAGTTATCTTGTTCCCTTGTCCAGCACAGTGACCATCTTGGTTTTTGTGTATGTGTGTGTTGCCCTCAGGATGAAGAACCTTAAGCGAATAGTATCTTGTCTTCAACTCAAGGTCTCTTAGAATCATGATTAATTGGCAGATATTGGCCTCAAAAAGGGCAAGAGACTTGTACTGTGAAAAGGTTGTTGAGAGGAGAGTTGGAAATCATCCTGGGAAGGAAGTAGCCGTGCTCTCCTGGTGAGCTGATGAACACCTTGGCTTTCTTTTTTCCATTTGGCTGCCACAGACGCTTCCTTTTTCCTTTGCATAGGGCAAGGTGGTGTTCACCTTTGCTTCTCCAGCCTATTGGACCATTCCATCCTTTTTTCCCAACTTCATCTCCCCTTTGTCATTTGATACCATTCTGAAGGGCTTGAAGTGCCTTGATAGCCTTCATCTTCTATCTTTGCTATCCATTATTCAGACCCAGTCAAGGGTCATCACTTCTTTGAACCCTTTTGTGACCATGAACTTCTACCTGAGGCAGAGTTGATCTGTACTACTCCTGTGCCATATATAACTTATCAGGTTCAAGTATGATTATTTGCTTACATGTCAAGACTAAAAACATGTACATTTTATATCCTCAGCACAGTGCCTGGTATACCTTAGGTATCCAAAAGATGATGGATGGATGGATGGATGGATAGATGGATGGATGGATGGATGGATGGGTGTGCAGAGCACATTCAAGGTGAACTTCTGAGAAGGGAGAAGGGAGATAACACATTTTGAGCTGGTATACATGGGAAAAGTTTTAGGTGTGGATAAGAGAGTTTTTCTGCTACATGCTTACTGAAAAAGATGGATAGGCAGGGATATCAGTGTGTGTTATGGAGAATGAGCCTGGGATGTGCCATTTTTGTCACAGTGGAAGCCAAGTAATTGGTAAGGGATGACCTCGTAGTCATTTGGCATTCTTTCTTAAATGCTCTGGATCTTTCCTGAAAGATCCAGTTTCTTATATATAAAATGGGATGATAACCGTATGAGATTATTTCTATTATTAATACAATGATTGAGACTTTCTAAGTGTTCAACTTCCTGCCTTGCATGCAGTGAGTATTCAGTAGGGTAAATGGTAGCTATTGCTATTATTATTGTTCTCTGGTGTATAATAGAATCAAGTAGTGCCTGCTGTAAATGTTCTAAGGCAGAATTCTCCTTCTCCATGAAATATGAACTTTTAGATTCATAAGTAACCACAAATTGGGTGCCCAGGTGTTAGGATTCATTGGAAATAGGATTATACATTCTTTTTCCTCTTCATGATTACGTGGTATGTCTTTTCAGAAAGGAAAGCACCTACCAGTTTCTCAGGGAAAGCTTTATATTCCTGTCAGGACTTGGTTCTAAAATAAGTTTTTCACATAAGGCATTATATGGGAGTCTTTCTGGTTGTTCAAAAGAATATATTTATATGAAGGCCTACCTCAGAGATATTGTGAGTTCAGTTCCAGACCACTGCAATAAAGTGAGTCCCATAATTTTTTTGGTTTCCTAGTGCTTACAAAAATATGTTTATATTATACTGTATTCTATTAAGTATATGATAGCATTATGTCCAAAAAACCATGTACATTCCTTTAAAAATACCTTATTTATAAAAAAATGCTTATGATCTGAGCCTTCGGTGAGTAGTAATCTTTTAGCTTGAGGAGGGTTCTTGCCTTGATGTTGATGACTGTTGACTTGTCAGGGTGGTGTTTGCTGAAGTTTGAGGTATCTGTGGCAGTTTCTTAAAAATAAGACAACAATGAAGTTTGCCACATCAATTGACTCTTCCTTTCATGAATGATTTCTTTATAGCATGTGATGCTGTTTGATAGTATTTTACCCACGTAGAACTTCTATAAAAATTGGAGTCAGTTCTCTCAGACCCTGCTGCTGCTTTGTTGTTATTTCAACAATGTTCGTAGCATCTTCATCAGGAGTCTCTTCCATCTCAAAAAATTACTTTCTTTGCTCATCCATAAAAAGCAACTCTTCGTTTGTGCAAGTTTCATCATGAGAGTGCAGCATTTCAGTCACGTCTTGACTCCACTTCTAATTCTAGTTCTCTTGCTATTTTCCTTACATCTGTGTTTACTTCTTCCACTGAAGTCTTGAACCCCTCAAAGTCATTTGTGAGGGTTGGAGTCTATTTCCTCCAAACTCCTGCTGATATTGATGTTCTGACCTTCTCCCTTGAATCACGGTTGTTGTTAATGACATCTGTAATGGCAAGACCTTTCCAGAAGGTTTTCAATTTACTTTGCCCAGAACCTTCAGAGGAATCACTATCTATGGAAGCTTTAGCCTAAGAAAATATATTTCTTAATATATATTTAATTAGTAAGATTTGAAGGTCAGAATTACTTTTGGGTCCATGAGCTGCAGAATGAATGTTGTGTTTGCAGGCATGGAAACAACATTAATTAATCTCCTTGTACATATCTGTCAGAGCTCTTGGATGACTAGGTGCATTTAAATGAGCAGCAATATTTTCAAAGGAATCTTTTTTTTCTGAGCAGTAGGTCTCAACACTGGGCTTAAAATATTTAATAAACTATGCTGTAAACAGATACGCTGTCACCCAGGCTTTGTTGTTTATAGAGCACAGGCATAATACTTAAGGGCCCTAGAATTTTCAGGTGAATGAGCATTGGCTTCAACTTAAAGTCACCAGCTGCATTAGCCCCTAGCAAGAGAGTCAGCCTGGCCTTTAAAGATGTTGTCTTTTTCTCTCTATATCTGAAAGTCTTAGGTGGCATCTTCTTTCAATAGAAATCTGTTTCATTTTCATTGAAAATATGTTGTTTAGTGTACCCACCTTTGTCAGTGATTTTTAGCTAGATGTTCTGGACAGCTTGCTGCAGCTTCTGCATTAACACTTGCTGCTTTATTTTGTGCGTTTAGGCTGTGAAGATAGTTTCTTTCCTTGAACCTCATGAACCCACCTCTGTTACCTTCAAACTTCTGAAGCTTTCTCACCTCTCTCAGTCTTCATAGAATTGAAGAGAGTTAGGGCCGTGCTCTGGATTATGCTTTAGCTTAAGAGAATGTTTTGGCTGGGTTGATCTAAATAGACCATTCAAACTTTCTCCATATCAGCAATAAGACTGCTTTGATTTCTTATTATTCATATGTTTACCAGAGTAGTACTTTTAATTTTCCTTTAAGAACTTTTTCTTTGCATTCACAACTTGGCTAGCTGTTTGGCACAAGAGCCCTAGCTTTTGGCCTATCTCTGCTGTCAACACACCTTCCTCAGTAAGCTTAATAATTTCCAACTTTTTTTTTGAGTCAGGGTCTCACCCTGTACCCCAGGCTAGAGTGCAGTGGCACTATCATGGCACACCACAGCCTTGACCTTCTGGGTTCAGGTGCTCCTTCCACTTAAGTTGGGACTAAAGGCATGAGCCACCATGCCTGGCTAATTTTTCAGTTTATTTTAGAGACGAGGTCTTGCTATGTTGACCAGGCTGGTCTTGAACTCCTGGGCTCAAGCCATCCTCCCATCTCGGCCTCCCAAAGTGCTGGGATTACAGGTGTGAGCCACTGCTCATGGCTCTAACTTTTGATTTAAAGTGAGAGATGTGCCACTCTTCCTTTCATGTGAAAACTTTGAGGCCATTGTAGGGTTATTAATTGTCCTAATTCAATATTGTGCTCAGGGAATAGGAAGGCCCAAGGAGAGGGAGAGAAATGGGGGAATGGCAGGTCAGTGGAACAGTCAGAAGACACACATTTATTATGTTAGCTGTCTTATATGGATGCGGTTGGTGGTGTCCCAGAACAATTACAATAGTAACATCAAAGATCACTTATCATAGATCACCACAGCAGATATAATAATAATGAAAAAATCTGAAGTATTGCAAGAATTACCAAAATGTGACTCAGTGACGTGAAGTGAGCACATGCTGTTGGAAAAATGGTGCTGATAGACTTGCTCACTGTAGGGTTGTTACAAACTTTCAATTTGTAGGCTGAGGCGGAAGGATCACCGGAGCCCAGCAGGCAAGGCCGCGGTGCCCAGGAGCGGCCACTGCACTCCAGTCTGAGTGACAGAGTGAGACTCCAACTCAAAAAAAAAAAAACAACAGTATTTGTAAAGTATGATAAAGCAAAGTACAGTAAAACAAGCTATGCTTGTGTCTTTGCACTACTGGTTCTGTTTTGATGTGGAAGCAAGTCAGGTTGGTCTGGGACAGCTTGATTTTGGTGAATGAATGCCATTATGTATATGGGGTATGTTTCTATTCCTGCAATTAGAGAGAACCATTTTGAAATCAGTGATAAGAGTTTGTTCCTAACAATACTTGTATATGGGTGCATGAATGCAGTCAATTATTCATTCATTTTATACCCTGTATATCACTGCTTTTCTCACCTCATCCTTCTGTGCTAGTTTTTATGTGCTTCTGAACCCCCTCTTCTCAGGCTACTTTGGAACCTGTCTGCTGCTGTTTGGGTGTGTAGCCACTTTTATTTGTTGTCTAAATATGGGTCAGTCCTGCCTAAGTGAATTTCTGAGCAAATGAGAAAAGGGCTATAATAGAGCTATGTACATAAACAAGGTGATATGAATTCACCATCCTCTCTGTAATTTTAACATCTCAAAGGCTCGGAAAGCCCTTCTCACTCATTTGGTGGCCAGATCCACTTGAAGGAATAAGTCTGTTTAAATTCTTTGTTTATCTCATTTAGTTGGATTATTTGTAAGTTTTGCTGTAATAGTATTACTGTGTGTAAGTATGGGGAGCTGACCTAGATGCTTCCGGGAGCATAAGGTATACGTACCATATTGCCTTTCTAAAATGTCAAAAATCCTGAATTCCAAACCATATTTATCTGGCTTTAGGGGACTTGGATAAGAGATGTGGACCTGTAGTATTTTTATTAGGGCCTCTAAGCCTTCTTTCAGTTGACAACTTTCACCTGGGATTCTCTCCTTGGCATTGTTTTTTATGGTATGCAAATAAGGATCTCCCTTGCCTGTCACTCAAGGGCTCATTTATGGAGCAGCTGTAAGTTGAGCTTAGTACTAGGTATGGGGACTACTGATAAGAGTAAGGTGTTGAACCTCCTTGTCTTGTAGAAGCTCAAGGCCCCATGGTAACGTTGAAGGTGCTATAATAGCAGTCTGTGGAGTCCTGGGTTTGGCAGAATAATCATAACCAGAAACTCCACCAAAAATATAAAGGCAGTGAAATGTGGAAGAGAATGTGATCAGGGAGCAGCTGTGTATTTGCTGTGGTCTTGAAAATAAAGCCAGAGGAGGGACTGTAAAGGAGCCAGTTTTTGCAGGGCCTTATCTACCAAGCTAAGCAGTTAAGTGTTTATCCTTTGGCGATAAGGAATCTTTAAGCCTGGGAATGGAATGATTGGATTTGCATTTTTAGAAAGAGTCCTCTGACTTCATCTTAAGGGACCCAAAAGGAGATCATGGCAATATTCTGTGCAACAGGGCATTTTACTAGTGTCCTGAAGGATACTTTACATTGTGTAGTGCTTTTGGATGTGCAAAAGATTTTCTTCAGGCTTAATTTCTTTTGTGGTAGTCCTGAGGGATGGGTAGGCAATGAGTAAAGAAACATGTTCAGAGAAGTGACTTGCTCAAGTTATATCTAGCAACTGACTGCACCTAGTCTCCTAATTCTACATTTGATGCTGCTTGGACATGATGCCAAAACACTTTAATATGTTGCTCAGTTATTAAGACTACTGAAAGGTAATCTGCCACCTGCTTATCTTTTATGTTTGTCCATTGATTAGACTTTCAGCTCCTTGAGCACTTCTCATATTCACTTTGATGTTCCTTTAACAGCAAAGGCAAACTCAAGGCACGCACTACCGAGAACTTGCCAGACTTTCTCCTCCAGAGCCAGCACAGGGCTAGGAAGAAGGAACATTTGACAAAAACAGAGGGAACATCATTTTCCTTAGTGTATATCTCATCATGTGCATTTATTATTCAGTTTCTTTGTTTAAAACTCTGCTCTAAGTGTTGTGGGGAATACAAAATGTAAAACGCTTAGATTTGAATAAGAAAAAGCCTTGTCATGAATTAAGCCTATCTGGCTTATTCAGATCCTGTACATGAAAATTTCTTGGCTTTTGTAACACATTTTCTTTCTAATGAATGTTGGGTGTTGAAATCACCCAACCTCCTGCTCAGGCTGATTAAAACTATTAGGCTTATCTATTTGCTTTACATTACTTTGTGCAGCAATTAGATATAACATGGCACCTTTCCAAATGAGTATTTTTGAAACAAAGAAACAACAACAAAAAAATTAAATGGACGTAGTTTATTACAGAAGAATGTTTTAACTTGACTAGATGTCCAACAATAGCTCTTCACAAGTGAAAATCATCTTGTGAAATCACATTTAAAATTAATAGTCAACTGTAAGTTTTTGTGCCAACCTACCCCCTACTGACTTAGCAGTGAAATTAATGATGCAGTAATTTTCTTGCAGACCTGGTATTTGTTGCTATTTATGATAGCAACATTCCTAGGCTGTCTAGGAGTTCTAGAAAAGTCAAGTTTAACCTACTCTCAGCCTCAGAGTCTATGTCAATTTAAAAGTACTTATTGGGTTTATTCATTTATGATTATCCTTTACCAACCTTGTGTCAGAAAAGCTTTTGGGGCCCCAGAAGGAACTCTAGAGAGCATTCAGACTCAGGGACAGGACTGGGAACAGATTAGGACACTGCTTTCACAGGGTCAGGTCCATTCTTTGTTTACTAACTTTAACTTTGGATAAGTTTCTAAGCCTCTGGTTTCTTATATGTGAAGTGAGGCTTCTAACAGATTTTCACAAATTCTAAGACTTGTTTTTATTTATTTTGCATTTTAACATATTTGAAAACAATATTTATTTTACAGTACATTGTGTGTCATGGCTTAATTTGTGGTGCTTTTTCCCCCCTAGTATAGTATTACATAAAATAGTACTCCATCTTATAATCAGTGATTTCTTGTATTTGCCAAAATATGGTAATATTTGTGTTGCCAAACTCCCAGGTTGTTGTCAGATCAAATCAAATAATATATTTGCTAGAAAACTTTAGCTGTACTAACCAGCCAACAAAAAAGCAAACATACCTTTGGGGGTCCATTGGCAATCTTTCTTCCTTTTGTATTTATTATGATGAAACTTTATTTTTGTGTGTCTTAAAAATAAATTGGAGCTGGGATTGGTGGCTCAACCTGTAATCCCGCGCCTTTGGGAGGCTGAGGTGAGTGGATTGCCTGAGCCCGCGGGTTTGAGACCCGCCTGGGCAACTTGGTGAGACCTCATCTCCACAATAAATCAAAAATTAGCCGGGCATGGTAGCGCGCCTGTAGTTCCAGCTACTTGGAAGTGTGAGGCGGAAGGATCGCCAGAGCCCAGCAGGTCGAGGCTGCGGTGGCCAGGAGCGGCCACTGCCCTCCAGTCTGGGTGACAGAGGGGGAGAAAAGAAAAACTAGCCAGGCATGGTGGCACATGCCTATAAGTTCCAGCCACTTGGAAGGGTGAGGTGGAAGAATTGTCTGAGCCCAGCGGGTCGAGGCTGTGGTGGCCGTGATCATGCAACGCACTCTAGACTGGGCGTCAGAGTGAGACTAACTCAAAAAACAAACAAACAAACAAAAAACCCCACAAAAACTTAGATGAATTAAGATATCAAGTATTTTATTGAATATTTGGTGTAACAAAGTAATTTCAGTGGAAACTTACGGTTGACTTCCTGAAAATTCTTTTTAAAAATTTTTTATTTTAAATATGTGGGGTGTAATTCAGGGTATACAAATGTTTATTATGCAGGTACCCTTGTTGATCCTGTTCCAAAGGATACAAAAAAATTTTCTCTGGAATCATGATACATTTATAGTACAATGCACCTCCATTTGATACTACACCTAACAGGCTATAATTTCACCAAGTTTAAACCATAGTTAATAATTAAAGATTTTAGAAGAGCATATCTTAATGGTCCTCACTTGTTTATAAGTGAGGTAGTTATTTGCACCCTTGGAATTCCGTTAAAAGTTTCTAGTTGGGGAAGATTTTTAAATGCTTTTGGATTCGGATGGTACTGACATTCAGGTTAGGATTGTGTTTTGTGGCTCCCTATTTAAAACTGCTTTTCTAGAGAGAATTGAATTCTAAAGTAATTTGTTGTCTTCCCTCACCCCCTCTTCCCTTGTAATAAACTCTGAGAAGGCCAACTTTTGGGTAGAAGAGGGGTTGGGGGCAGAAACATCATGAATTTCATTTTGGACAAATTGAATTTGAGATGAATTTGAGGCATCCAAGTGATGATGTTGAGTAGGCAGTTGAATTTGTGAGTCAGAGATAAAAATGCAACACTTTCAATATAGAGATGGTAGGTGAAAGCTTTGTCTTGGATAAGATCACCTAGGAAACAAGCTGATAAAGGAGGTTTGGAACTGGAGGTTGACAAGCCACCTTCAGCCAGCAAACCTGTTTTATTTGGCCTGTGTAGTGTTTTTAAAATATTTGAATGAGTTGCTGTAGCATATGTTTATGTTTTTTTGACTGCCCAGAATATATTTTCTCTTTTGGTAGCAGCACCTTAATTTCCTTTTTAGAAATTCTCTAGCCTCCAGTCTCCGACTTTTGCTTCAGATGAAATTCCACCTCTTACTCCAAGTGATGTGTGTTACCCAGAACTGGCCAAGTCACCAAGCCATAATGGTTGGTTCAAGAATGGACTTGTAATACAAGTTGGCCTAAGCATAGGGAATTTTGAGACTGTAGGGGAGCTCTGGGGAGAGAGATTTTCTTGTTTTCTGCTTAAACCTGGCAGAATGTGGGCTGGAGGTGTCTAACAACTGCCTTGCCACCATAGGGTAGAGCTTATCTAAGAACAGAGGCCACAAAGAAGAAGTGGAATTCAGATAAAGAAACTGGTACTGATCATGTTGATTAACTCCAGTGTCATGCTGTATCTCTAGGCCTTTAAGTTAAGTGAGCTAATAATTTCTCCTTTTGGTGTAACTCAGTTTGAACCAAGATTTCTTTTACTTGCACCAGAAAAAATCTTAACAAACCCAGTTGCCTAGACTTAAAAATTGGAGGTTTTCATATAGAAGTCAGAATTTTTGTCTTGGGCTAAGTAATTACTGTTCTAGTAGGAGCACTGGCTCTCCATTCACTCCCTTTTATCATCTTACCCTGAAGCCAAGGGTCTGTTGCCAGCTATCCTGCTCCTTTTGCTGTGAGAGGGAAATAAAAGCTAACTGTGTTTCACTAAATTGTGTTGCTTGCTTGCCCCTATAGGTAGTAGGTCTTTTGACCCCTTGTATACAGTGAAAAAAGAAGAAGGCCTAGGTTCAAGCTTTAAGGAGCCTGAACCCTAAAGACTAGGTAAAGGAGGACAAGTCTGTAAAGAGGAAGGGAGCCATGGCAGTAGAAAGGAAAGGATTGGTCATAGAGGCCAAGGTAAGGAGTTTTTCAGGGAGTAATTGGTCGGTATTGCCAATACCATCAAGATGTCAACTTGTTTGAATTTGACAACAAAGAGGTCATACTAATCTAAACTGGAGCTGTTACAGTGAGTGATGGGGTCAAGCCAGACAGAAATGAGTTGGAAAATGGTAGGAGGTTAAAAAAAAGAAAAAGAAGCCGGGCTCGATGGCTCAGCCTGTAATCCCGCGCCTTTGCGAGGCTGAGGTGAGCGGATTGCCTGAGCCCGCGGGTTCGAGAGCCGCCTGGGCAGCGAGACCTCATCTCTACGATAAATCAAAAAATCAGCCGGGCATGGTAGCGTACGCCTGTAGTTCTGGCTACTTGGAAGGCTGAGGCGGAAGGATTGCCGGAGCCCAGTGGGTCGAGGCTGCTGTGGCCGGGAGTGGCCACTGCACTCCTGTCTGGGCGACAGAGTGAGATTCCAACTCAAAAAAAAAAGAAAAAGAAAACACCATATGAGGGCAATTTCTATTTTTTCTGTGAAGGAAGTAGATAAATACAGAAGTAGCTAGAGCTATGTGAGGTGGAATTGGAGTGCTTTAAAGGTAAGACTTGAGTAGGTTGAAGTGTTGATGAGAAGTATCTAGTTGAAAGGGAGAAATTGATTGAATAAACAGGAGAGGAAAGGGATAGTTGGTTATGTGAGCATGAGAAGGTAAGATGGAATGGAATCTCAGGCTCAAACAGAGTAGTTGGCCTTAGATGAGAGGAGGGAACAAGATGCAATGGCAGGGAAGAAGCAGAGGGCTGCTATAGAAATAAGTTCGTCTGATAAGAGGAAGTCTCTGTGTGAGATAGCTTCCATCTGAGATTGGCCATCTTGGCCATCTTACCCACACTTTATTTTCAGGTTGAGGATGATGAGGAAAGGTGGCAGAAGTCCCTCAGCACTCAAGATGCCTGCCATGGAATGAAATGCTTCATAGCCGGGAGCAGCTTTGTTGCCAACCAGGCAATTCACTCTGCTTTCTTTGTATCTGTCTTGTGTTCTTCCTCAAGGAGCCTGGTGGTGGTAGTGTGGATGTCAGAAGAGTGGAGATCTGAGAGTGAAATAGTAGTTGAGGAGAGCGAGAGAATGAGTTGGTTAAGAGTAAAGTAGTGGGGTGCCCAGCATGGCTGAGGATCCATTTGCAGTTGTTACTCATGAATCTGCCTGTGTGTGACTATCTCTACTACCTGATGTAGACAAGGAGCTACAGAAGGCATCATCTATGACTGGGGATGGGCAGAAGAGGAAAATGACAAGAGGAGGATGAGCAAGGTAAGTTAGGGCATTTGGCAGTAGTACTGTGAAAATCATGCTTTCGAAACAATGGCTTTTAGAAGGGAGTAAGAAGGGATGTGAAATGACACTTCTAATGAGGCTCAAATGGTTGATCACCGTGAGGGGAATTTTAATAAGGAAGCTGAAGTTGAGGGTATTGTAGTCAAAGGGTGGAATGTTTGACTGGGTGGTGAGAGGCTCTGGTGAACTGGAGGAGAGAGTTGTTGGATGTGAGACAGTCAGAGAATAGGGATCAGAGTGTCAATGGGTTTGGATATTGAGGTTGCGCATGCTGATTGCAGGAGTAGAGGAGGAGGGGAAGATTCTGGCCTGGGTTTACACGACGTAATTGGGTTGACTATTTATTAAGAATATATTTTTCATTTCTCCCAAACCTTCTTACCTTTGGTTTCAGTGGAAATTCGGCTGGGAGAGTATATGTAAATGGTTTTGGGTCCACCTCTTTGTTTTTGAAATATATACTGGAAGTGATATTTTGTTGGGAAAAAATGTATCTTTCATCACTTTATGTTACTACAGAAAACATAAGTCATTTCAACCTCTTGAGTTCATAGAATTTTCAGTTTCTGGGATAATGTGATGCTGTTTTTTTGCCTTAATTGGTCCTGTTGCTTCTGAAGGTGACTTACAGTGCAATCAAAACCTTCAAGAACAGGCCAAGTTTAACTAAATCCCTTGTGGGTCTAACTGTGATGAGCTTTGGAGGGAGAGTAAGTAGGAAGCTGTGTTAGAGACATTTATTGTCATGTGTAATGTGTATCGGACTTTGGCAATAGCAGAAACCAAGCAAGTCCACCAGTCTGTGGTCTGTAGGCAGTAATCTGAGAGCACAAAGCATACTTCTCTGACTAGCAAGGCATCAGAGCCAGCATTTCTTATACTTGAGAAAGAAAGGAATTTGAAAGACTTACCAAGAAAAGAAAGCACTTGGATTTTCTTACAAGATATTATAAATGATTATCTCAAAACATATGATGGTTGTGATAAAAATCATCACTAAGTAATCAGAATATAGAAATTTATAATCTTAAAAAAAAAGAAATTCGAGCATGTAGTCTTTCAGATACAGCTCTGTTTTTATTGATTCTGAAAAGATCAGGTAAATAATAAAGTGTGGGTAAGAGTGTCCAGGTTTTCAGGTTGAGGATGATGAGGAAAGATGGCAGGAAAAGTCCCTCAGCACTCAAGATGCCTGCCATGGAATGAAATGCTTCATAGCCAGGAGCAGCTTTGTTGCCAACCAGGCATTCACTCTGCTTTCTTTAGGTCTGACTTGTGTTCTTCCCCAAGGAGCCTGTTTATTCATCCCTTTTCTTTGCCTTTACTTTTCCCTGTCCTAACATCTCTTTTCCCCTTTCTCTACATCTCATCTATTTTTCCATGCCCAGCAAGGCCAAAATCAAGTCCCACTTGATGTAGATCTTTCCTTTTTTTGACTTTGTGTGTTTATTGTTTAATTTACCAAGTTAGCTCTTCAACAGATCAATAGGTTGTTAAGGTTATTAGAGTCCTTACACTTTTTTGCCCCCTCAAACTATCCCCAAGGCAAGAGCACTTCTCGGTCCAACTCAAGTATTAACAATCTGCAAGTTCCATTAGAATGGGGGTTTTCAAGAGTCCTGAGACTTGGACCCTGTCTTGGGCTTCGGGCCTTTAAGGATTGTTTCAGTTTCCTCTAATAAGGAGAACGAAGAGTTGCTGATGAGCATTGCATTTCCTTAACGTCTACTGTTTTACACTGTTTTACTCTGTTTTACTCAAGCAATAGTTCTAGCCCTGCCTTGATCTTTTTTTTGATTTAGAGCTAAACAAAGAGGTTTGTTCTTTGTTTGCTTGTTTGTTTTGAGAGGTGGGGTCTTGCTATGTCGCACAGGCTGAAGTGCAGTGGCTATTTACGGACGTGCAATCATAGCACACAACAACCCTGAACTCCTGGGCTCAAGCAGTCTTCCCACCTTAGCCTCTTGAGTAGCTAGAATAGTTGGCTTGCCACTATTCCCAGCTTAGGCAAAGAGTTCTTAGACTTGTGATCATTTTTTCTTGCTCCCAAAATAACTAAACCACATGCTTTGTTCTTAGCATTCTTCTAAGGACAAATGGTTAGTACATTCTGTACAGATGTCTTCTTGTGGCTGTTTATTCAACTATGCTTTTGTGTACATCTTCACTAGGTATTATAAAGCCTGTAAATGTGGAAGGCAAGGTGGAAGCCAACCTAACATTGCTTCTTAGGCACAGAAGAGCAGAAGAATGTTGAGTTAAATTGCAGCCAAGGAGCCCCAGCTCCCTTAAGTTCCCCTAGGAAGTCTCAGTTGAGAATGCAAACTGCCAAGAATAGTGCCTGGAACATAGTGGGTTATTAATTCTGGTCAGAAAGAGCCTACATTGAAGAATTTTATAAATTAAGAACTTATCTCCTAGGCAGGACAAGGCTGGAAACATCTCTTAGTTTATAAGATTGTTATACAGAAGGAAGCTGAGCCTAGAGAGGTTTGGTGACTATCCCTAGGCCATGTCATTTTATATCAGTAGGTTGGAACCAGGACACATCTCTCTAGGTTCCTGAACCAGGATTTTCCTACTATACTAAGGTGGGTGACTCTGTAAAGTCACTCTTGAGTGAGGAGATACGACGAAAGAGATGAGTGTCAGGGGAGTACTCTATCCTTTGGTGGTAATGCCAAAGAACAGCATAAAATATAGAATTTTGGTCCCCTGATATTTTATCACATTATTCCTCTATGGTGGTTGGCTTCTACATTTGATGCTTTTTAGTGAATTCTGGATCAGTACTTTGGAAAACCAGGAGAGTTTGGGATGTTAGGAGTAATCATAGACTTCCATAATATTAAAGGTTATTTTTTTGAGAATGTGCTGGCATAGAGAAGAGTCTTAGGTCTCTGGGCTTTGTGGGGGTCTAGTGCATTGCTGCCTATGCCTGGAGTTGGCACTCACACCCAATATTTAGCTGTGTTAGGAATCAAGTTTCAGGCAAGTCAGAAGTCATAGGCAGTACCTGGGTTCTGAGGTGTATTAAGAATCTCTGGGAATCCAGTTTGTATACAATGCAGGAAGGATGGGAAAATAAAGAAGCAAGGCAACACAGTGATGATAGAACAGAAAGATTTACAAAGATCTGGTTAAGAATGTGTTTTCTGGATGTGCTGGGCTGCAGGTGGTATATAGTCAGATTGTGTATTAGATAAGTCCTGTGTTTCCTTACTGGGGGAGAAGATCTGTGGGTGATCCACTACCAAGAGCATTTGGAAAGAGGGATAGTTCAGGATGGACACCTGGGCAAACAGAACGAATACTGAATTACTTCACAGTTGGAGCTCTCAACCACTGTGCTACCTGTCTGCCCTGTTGCACTACTCAGTTTGACCCAGGAGAAACAATGAGGTCCGGTAAATCCTCACAGATGCTATTATCTACCTATATTTGTTTTAAGAGTTGTAAGTAAATGTTCTTGAAAGTGTTCCTGCTCTTTAATATTCCCCAGATATTACTTAGAATCAAGTAGATTATTGGGATTCACTGTGGCCCAAGGCTACCCTTAGTCAAACGACCATGACTTTCAGGCCTTTATGAAATTTCTTATCTTTGAATACATTGCCTTATACTGCTAAACCTTTTATCTTGGTTATGAGTATCAACTGGTATTCCCTGCCCTTTGGATCAACTCAAAACCTCTTGATGATTCTACACATTTCTGTGTCTCACTTCCATATGCTTCTGCCTCCTAAAGAGTGTTTCTGAATCTAACATAGATTCTGAATGCAACATTTCTCCAACAGAGAACCTAGTCCCATCAGATAGGCTTTAGCGAAGACTTCAACGATCACAGTTTGACGTGGGGTGGTTTTTTTCCAGCTTTGCCAATTCTATGCCTACTTCATACTCTCCCATAAATATCAATCAGAATTCTACCCACAATAGAGCATCCATGAAGAAGCGAGAAGTCCTCATTTTTATGCTCCAACAACTAACACAAATAAATACTGTCTGTTTTCCAAGAATTATAGTTAATAAAAAAATTGTCTCATTACATGCATTTCTACTTGAGTGTAAATATATAAAACCAAGATATTGCTTTATACCTGACATCTAATTGACTAGGCTATTGATTATGCCATTACTGAATTATTTGCATTAGTTCTCAATAAACATTTTACTGCATATTCAGCACTATACATTATACATCTGGACAGCACTTATCTCAAATTTCTTTTATTTCTTGTCTGCCAACTTCTTTTCTTTAATGCAAACCTTATAATTTTGCCTTTAGTTCTCTTACCAAATACCTATGTAATTATAGCCTAAAGTATTATGTAAATCTCATTCCATTTCTACTTTCCCACATAGTTCCTTGTAGCCTGGAATGATTTTTTTTTTTAGAGTTTTATGCTTTCCTAGGTTCTAGCATCCTTTTCATGCCCCGTTTAGTAAGTTCACAAATCAAGAGTCCCTGATAGTACAAACACTCTAGCATTTTCTTTTGAGTAAAAGTTGTATACGACATGCAGTTATTTTTAAGATGTGTTCCTTTCTCTAGAATCATGTGAATTTCTTCTAATATTTTTGGCACATATTTTCTGAATTTCTTTTCACTTGAAAGAGCCATGGAAGATTAGTATAACTGGAAAATAGAACCTCATATAAAGGATCGGGGGGAGGTCAGGAGGTCACTCACTCTTTATTTCTGAGGATTGCCTAGGATCTCAGAAACAGTGTGATTCTTTCTAGATTCAAGGATTTAGGAATCTATCATTTCAGATTAGCACAAAATAAAGGAGAAGCTAACTCCATCTTTATTTTTTTCTGGAGAAAAGGTTAATTTTTAGTCTGGGGAAAATAGAAAGAGTAAAGCTTTAAAATAGATAGCAATATTCACTGATGAGGCTAAGCAATTATAAGTTTTAAAGCCTTTTATTCTTGGATAAAAGGGAAAAAAGGGAAGATAGAAAAATGTGTAACGGGTTCTAATAAGAATAGCAGGTAGCTTTTATTGTGTATGTATGTATTAGGCACTGTCCTGAGCATTTTCTACTTCTCATCTCAGTTATTACAACAGCTCTCTGAGACTCCCACATATACCTTTATTTTATAGATAGGAACCCATAATGCACAGAGAGGTTCAAAGCTTCCCCAAGGTCACATCGCTAATAAATGACAGATCAGCAATTTTAACCTCGGCAATCTGGTTCAAAGCTCACACTTTCCTTAAGTTGAGTTCAGCCTCCCATAATATATGTAAAGCACAGGAGAAGTGGCAATTTCAGTTTTTCTTTTCTTGTTGTTTAATAGCAGAGTTACAAGAAAAAGGCTAAATCAAGTTTAATTAGACCCATGTGGAAAACATGACAATTATCCATAAAAAATTTCTAACATTTTTCTTTTCATATGTTCAATTATTAATTGTCATGTGCACATATTCTTTCATTTATTTTCTTGTGGGAAATTGAAGGCTGTATAAGATTCTAACTGTTGCCTAGTTCTTTAAGAATCTTTATCTAAAAGGAACATTTTCTCTAAAAAATAATAAATTCATTTCCGTTTGTGAGACATACTTTCCCTTGGAAAATGTGATGTTGCCAGGTGTGGAATCTTGGCATTAAACTACTTTCCTTTTTCTTCCTCTTTTCCTGAGCTGATGGAAGGGACAGAGGGACTGACTGGGCAGGGTGGTCACAGTATGTTTCTGGAAAAGGGAGTATAGAGGAGAGCACAGAAGGAGACCCCTTTATCTGGTCCCAGATAGTTCTGTTTGTTCCCAATTTCCTGTGCTGAACTGAGGATCACCTTATCCAAATGTGATTTTTAATTTTAAAATGGCAATTCTTCTTTATTTTGTAGAGCAAAATATAATAGATATCTTTCTCTGACCAAATATAAATAAGGGTGTTCTTATATTGCTGTTATAATTCAATATAAAATCCCTCATGGTAATTTTTATTATTTTCTTCATTATAATATAAGTATTCTTCCTTTTATTCAAGCCATAGTGTTATAGAAATGTAACATATAAAATATTGTTATTATGTAAAAATAGCTATCAATAGAGCTTTGATATTTAGTGATTTAAAAGTAAAAACTTTTACTAAAAGTAAAAAAGTAACTATAGAAAATTTGGAAAATTCCGAGAAATTAAAGCAAAGAAAAATTCCCATAGTTTCTATACATGAGAGAGAAAAAAAATTTACTGTTTTCACTTACTTTCTTTTTCTGTGAAGAACTTTTTACACCTTTTTATGCAGAATTTTTCTTTATCTTTTTAAGTTATAGTCATAAGTATGATTCTGTTCTCTGCTTTGCTGGAAAGATGTCTAAGGTTCTGAGACAGCTGGTTCAGAGCTTCTTTGCTGATCGTACCCTGTCACACCTCAGCTTTGCAGATCTTTGGCTGCCGGCCTAGCTCATTAAGGGCTCTGTGGACACATCTGTGTGCCCTGCACAGTGGCTGAGTGCTAGGCAGGCTGAGTGTGCATGTCCTGCTTCTCAGCATCTCATAGTATGAAACTGGAGAAGACAGGCAGAGAAGTTAATGGCTCTTTTTTAATTCTTATTTTTAAAAAAATGTTTTTGATATGGAAAACTTTAAACATATATGGAAGTAAAGAGAATAGAATACTAGACCCCATGTACCTCTCTCTCAACTTCAACAGTAACCAGTTTATGGGCAATCTTGCTTCATCCATTGCCCAGCCTCCCCTCCCTACCCTGGATTATTTTGGAGCAAATCCCTCACATCTTATTATATCATTAGTAAATATTTCTGTACACATCTCTAAGGGCCCCATTTTCTTTTAATATTGTAATACTATTATCACATTTAAAAAACTGTAATATAATCAAGTATGGGATATCTAGTCTGTGTTCAAATTTATCTGGCTTTCTATTGTTTTTTTTCTTGTTTGTTTGTATCAGTAACCCAGTAAGGTTTATACATTGCAATTGGTTGACACACCTCTTCAGTCTTTTTTGATTTGTAGATTCACCCTTTACTGTCTTTTCCTTGTGATCTATTTTTTTTTTTTTTTTTTTTTTTTTTTTACCAAACTGCACTGTGTATTCTCTAATGTTTCCTATTGGTTTGATTTTGCTGGTTACATTCCATGGTGTTAAATGTTAAATGTTCCTCTGTTTAATATGTTCCTTTAGCCTCTGTATTTCTTGTGAGCTGGTAGCTACGTCTCAAGGTTGGATCGAGTTCTGTTTCAATATTTTTTGTCAAGAACACTGTATGAGTGGTGTTATGTGTTGCCTGCATATGTGTTTGTGTGTGTGTGTCTGTGAGAAAGAGAGCAAGTGCGAGAGAGAGATGTTGACAGCCAGTGGTGATTTTTGCTGCCTAAATTCATCAATTCATTAGGAGTTCCAAAATGTTATTTCATGTCAATCATTTATTTGTTAACTGAACTTCTATAAAGAGAAACTCTTGCTAATCAGCTATTTGTCTATCCTGAGATGCAGTTGTATAGAAAAGGCAAGAAAAATGCTTAATCTTTTCCCTTTATTTACAAGTTTTCAAAATAGTTGGCTCCCTACCATCCAAAGATAACTGATATGGGGAGAAAGAGAAAATAGAGACTCATTAGGAATTCATGAATTTAAAATATATTGGTGGAGTAATCCATTGCATTTATTCTTTTTGAAACTAAAATTGTCTCATCTTTGGCCAGTGAGAGCCTGTTAGTGTTGTCTCCTGAATCCTTTTGATATAACCATAATCGTCTTTGACAGCTTCTTGCTTTCTGCATACTAGGCCAGTGGTTCTCAAAGTGTGGTCTGAGGATGCCTAGGGGTTCTCAAGACCCTATTTGGGAGGCTGTGAGGTCAAAACAATTTTCATAATACTGAGACTTAAGTTACCTCCTTCAGTCTCTCACGTGTGTAGTGGGATTTTCTATAGCCTACATATTGGCTACTGGAATGTGTGCCTGTATAAATTGTGTTTTCTAGAATTTTTTAAGTTAACTCTTTGAAATCTTAAATACGTTTTAAGAGGGTAAAAGAGTCCTGAAGCCAAACAACTTGGGAACTACTAGCTCATCTTTTATATTTTCTGCCACATACAGAAAATCCCTTGTGGACTTATAAATTAGCTCCCTTTTAAGAAACTCTTTTCTTTTTTTTTAAATTAAATTTATTTATTTATTATAAAGATGTGGGGTACAATTCAGGGCTAGGTATACAAACATCGATCTTGCAGGTACCCTTGTTGTTGAGGTGTGCCCCTCCCTCCCCTAGCAGCTTCCCCCAACTGCCAGTCCCACCTCCCCTTCATATGTATATCTGAGTGATCTGCTCCAAGTCTCACAGCTGATAAGTAGCAAAATCAGAATTTGAATCTAGATGTTTACATTTTCCCCCATGAAACAGAATCACTGTTGTTCAAAAGTTTATGATTAATTAAAGCTGAGAAGTTGTTTATGCTCCCTGCCATCTAGTCATGAAGATTTTAGGGACTCCCAAGTAAAATTAGCAGTTCTTTTTCTCAAATGGAATGACCCTCAATAGGGGAAAAGCAGATGTGAGGTAGGATGAATGTTTGCTGTAACTTCATGGTATGATAAAACAACAGTGCTCTGAATATGTTGTTTTTCTTGTCAAAGTAGAGTTCATAATGTAGTAGTAATTCATTAGAGTGTTACCTTTTGAAGATTTTAGTCACCCAGAGAAGAGCCTGCCTTGCATGTGGAATTCAGTAATGTGTTGTGTATTTTCCACTAATTTCTGAACTCAGGATCCAATATATTGCTCAACTGTATAACTTAAAAATACCTTTTTTCATCCCGTAGTTAGTTGAACCAAATCCTGCAAGAAAGCATGCTGCAATTTTAAAAGCTCAAACATGGTGCCTTAAGCCCGGGACTCTCATTTTTCTGTCATTAAATAGTGCACAAACCTCTAAAACATGGCTACTTAAAAATCACAGCGTTTTGTAGTCTCTGAGTCCTCTGTGGATCTTTCTTTTGTCTCACTCTCTCACAGGCTGAACTCAGTAACCCGTCATTTTGTCACCATTTCCAGTAATTGCAGCTTCTCTTGGCTAATTAACTACATTAACTCTTATTTCCCAGGTACATGGAAGAGTTTCCATGATAAGCAAAGGAAGTGTGCTTCCGCAACAGTTAGCCGTGGCTTTCTGCAGTTAGTGCATATATGGGAGAGGAGTAGTCTTATGCAATGCCCTTGAGTGTTTTATCAATGTGAGAAACACCTGACTGCACCTGACAGCCTCAGATGCCATCTGGAAAAGTGTCATCTTGTAGGAAGCTTGGATCAGAGCCCACATCACCATTCAGGTGCTTCATGATTACTTTGTGGTTCAGGTGGGGAATGAAGCAAGGACTGTGTCAAAGATTGCAAGGTTCTTAATGGAATATCCTTTTTTTGTTGTTGGAAAGGAGATTTCAAACACTAAATATGTATGATTTTGTATTTACGAGCAAGTTGTTTTTGCATGAAGCCTTGTTTGTTACTTTTCTTACCATTAAATCTCCCATAATGAAAATTTCTAAATATCTACTTTAGGTGATTTTTTTTTGCATTTAGATTTCTGTATTTGGACTGTCATTTGCTTGGACTTTTCTAGCAAGTCATCTCTGACTTTGCCAAAGATAGTGTTAGAATACCTAAAAGTCAGAGTGGAAAGTACAAAGGTGATTCTTTCATAGGGATGGGCTGTGAATGCCACTACCATTGCTCTTGTTAAAATTTTATTTTCTTTCATGTTTGTCATTTTGGCCAAATTTTCCCTAAAAAAAATTCTTTGAACAAGACCCATCCCCACATGAAAAACATGTGGTATATGTTTGTGGGAGCCTTAAACTTATGGTTGGGGAATGCCAGGAATTTGGGATTCTGGTGTCACTGAGGAAAATGGCCCCGCCTCTCTGTGCTATGGTTTCCTGTTTAGAAAGTTCTGCTCCTTCATAAGAACCTTGAAGTCCTAGGAGGAAAGGTGCTTTGTGTGTGGAGTTTTCCATGAAGTGCAGTCCTAACTAAAAGACTGAGTTAAAGGTAGGTGAATGCTTTATAAAAGCATGTTTTAAATATTAGTTTATTAGTTTATACCATACTTATTTATTTACTCAAATACAATTTGAATTTAGGTCTAAAATTCAGGTTTTGTTTAATTAATTCCTTTTTTTCTCTTAAGAGCAAAGAATACAAAGGCTTGGACAGTAGATATTTGAACTAATTTTAATTGCCTGAATAGGTTTACTGGAGAAAAACGTTTATAGAAGTGGAAACGAGGGCTAGAGTCTTCTTACTCTGTGCCTGATTACAGGTAGCAATGTGCTAACACACAGCTCTCTTTTCAAGTCCAAAGTGGGGGTATCCATTATAAAGTAAGCCATATCTTGACTCTTTGTGATTGCCTTGGCTAAAAAAATAAGTATCTCTGGTGGGAATTCAGAATTCCAGGAATGCATGTAGAGGTGGAATCATTGTACCCCTGATTCCCAAGAGGGAATGAGGCTATGTCAGAATCTCAAAATGCACTTTTGAAGACCTCTTTGTCTTCCACAAAATCTCAATGAGCTACTGTTGGTAGCAATTGTATTTAGGTATTTTAGCTAAAACAACTGAAGTTAGGCTTGATGGGAAGATTGGGGATAGCTTATTCGAATGGCATGTCTCTCTGGAGAGTGCCATGCATTCTAAAACATAAATAAATAATGGTATTGAATGATTTGTAGTTCATACAGTGGCAATCAAGTTGCTGAAAATTTGGCAAATATAATATACAAATTTATGATATTTTGGCTTGGTTCCAAATGCAAGTTTTTTGCATTGTGTCATTTTGCATGAAAAAGCTACGTGTAGGTGTTTGGAGGGCAGTATCAGAAACCAGTGGGACCAGAACACCTTCATCTCTTAACTGAGGGTCAGTACCAAACTAGAGTGAATTCTCAAAGAGTAGATGACATTGTGGCCATGCTATTCCTCAGTTTGTTGGGTTTGGCTTTTGTTGGGCTTCTTTTTTCACTGAGGGAGGAGAGCTTTTTTATGCATTTGATTATGCTACATGATACCGTGTAACTTTGGGCCTTGGGTTTGGGAAGGAAATGTGTTTAAATTACTTATTGTATGGTTTTGTATGTGTTGCATGATTTTTCTTACTTTGAGTGGCAAGAAGGAAAATGGAAAAGCAAAGAACCCAAGTAATCTATAAACGAGATGAGGAAAAAAATTTCTAGGAAATTAAATAATATTTGAAGGAGTATGTTTAGGTTTTAGAACATCAAATATTAGAATTCTCCGCTTTTTGAGCTATTTTGAAGTTTCAGTTTTTAATTGCTTAAAACATCCTTAATTTGATGTCTTGTAATACAGTTTTATAGTTGTTTGGGTCCCTTATGAAATCAAAGCAAAACAAATGAACTAGGAGTGATTTTAGCTGTCATCCTATTCATCCTTTTTATTTTGCTAATGAATCCAGTAACTTGAGATAAAAGTCATATCTTAGTCTCCGAGTTCTGCAAGCCTATCTGTCTCTGGGGTTAGCCTGTAATACACACTGGCTGGCTGGTGGGCTGACTGGGTTTGTATTTACTAATGAAACCATAAACAAGTCTTAACTCTTGAGTATTTATGAAGAAAGTCTTAGAGCCTTTAGGAAGTGTGGTGGAAGATGTCAGAGCAACTCTCCTTTTTGGGGTTTAAAATCTTAGCCATTCCTCTGTGAATTATTAAATGCTAATGCTACTATTCTAAAAACTTCTGATGTGTAAAATGTTCTACAAATATGAAAACTTTTGATGTGTAAACTGTCTCTTGTGTTACACATTCTCAATCTGGTAATCTCTTTTACCATTACTTTGGGAGTGCTAATTACTGTTTGAGAGTCAACAGAAGAATGAATAAATAGAGATTATTGTTGCCAATAGACACTATTTTCCATATGTGAAAAAATAAATAAAACATGGATTTTAAAGCTCCATAAAGTAGCAGCCTGTCAAATTAATTATAACTTTCAGTGAATCCATAACAGCCTAAAGTAATTTATTTTGTTGGGTTCGTGGCCATGTTTGGAAAACGTTAACTCGAATTTTCTTTTCCTTTAAATGAATTGTGACTACTTCTCATTTATAAAACCGGGCCTAGGGTCTAACATTTTGTTCATGTAGGGTTCAGGGAAATTTGTTTCTGAAGTGGAGGAATTCCCATTCTGTCTGGCTTGATTCCATGGCTGCTGGCGTCGACTGAGAGAGCCATGGGCAGGACTCTGGAGTAGAGTGGGAGCTTGGTGAGAAAGGAGCCTGGTCTGCACATGTGCTTCTTGTCTGGTGAACCACTAACTGGACATTCTGTTCATTCTCACTTTATTTGGGGACTTTAAGATGGTAGGACAATGACTTGAGTTTCTAGAAACCCTGCTTTGTGGTACATAAAGTGACTTGCTGACATCTCCTTTTGAGATGTTCAGAAGCATGTGAATATTTATGGCATTACAGGAATAATTTATTTTGTGACTCCAAGCCTTCAGATTTGGAGGAATGAGTCCCAATAATCGTATTTATTTCATTTATTCCTTACACAAAAGTTTATTAAATACTTCTTATGTGCCTGGCACTGATGTGGATGCTGAACAACATGGATATCATTCTCTGCCCTCAACAGAGCTTCTAGTGGGGGAGACAGACACACAAGTTAAATATGTCAGGTGGTGATATGAGCCATGGAGAAAATTAAAACTGGGAAGGGGATAGGAATTGTGCTAAGGGATAAGGAAACCATGTTTGAACCTGGGGTCTTGTACTACTTATGGTGACTAATTGGACCATGGCATGAAATGGCACAGTCTTTTACACATTATGGCTCATTATACTGTCATAGTTTCCACTGCCATTGTCACCATCAGAAAAGCAGTTACCCTCACCTATTAGTAAGGTTGTGAACAGAATGAGTCATATAGCAAAGTGTTTGCCATCAAGACTGATAGCCCTCATGTGGACAATTGCACAGGACTTACTAATGACAAATAAAATCAAATGACTATATACAGTCAATACATGTTTATTGAGTGATGGTGTATACAACGCATTGTGGAGGATAGCAAAAGGAATCATATGTAGCTTGACAAAGGGCCATATAGTCTAGTATATTTATAGGGTAGATCATTTGCATGTCAGTGATTTAACATTTGAGATAGATCTTGGAAGTCCATATTGTATGTTGATTTCTCAATTTGCTTAGGCATGAGTTTGAGTCAAAAGCTTTGGGAGCCTGATATGGGCTAGCGAATCTAGGAGTGCATTTTGTCAGTTGTCTGGTATCTACATTTCGGTGCACTGTTGTTTCTACTTGTTTAATATGTAAAGCATCTTTTTAGTAAAATATGCTTTCTTTGTGAAAAATTACTCTGAGAAGAAAGCTAGCTTCTAGTGTTGGTGATGAGAGTGCTTGAGCCTAAGATGTGATGTTTCTTGGTCAGAAAATGAAATCACTGAGGGCTTCAAGGAAATACTTAGCATTTTTCTGCCCTTATGGGGGAAATTTTATGCTGTAGTAGGATTTTTCAGCTTGAATATGAATCCCTCATGAGTATATTTTTTGAGTGGATCCTGATAAGGGCTCTAATGGAAATGTGAATGCAAGAGAATTTTTTCTCCTTTATCAAGAAGAAGAAGCATTGACTTCATGAGCTGCTTCTTCTGGGCCCTAATATCAATCAGATAATCCTTTTCCTTCAGAAATAAAGCATCAGCCATATTTATGTGAGGTTCCTGGAATGTATTATTTAGATGAGACCAACAGTTTACTATATAGACACACACACACACACACACACACACACACACACACACACACACACACACGTATGAGGGACCCCAAAAGACCCGAAATTATCTTTTGGAGGGTGAGCCCCCTATAGTACACTCAGAATTTATTCCCCAGATCAAATGGTCAACCAAAGTTCTTATCTGGAAATTTTGAGAAGGTTGCATCATGACTTGTGGAAGAAACATCCGGAGTTTTGGTAAACAGGTGACTGGTTCTTCCACTATGACAACTCACCTGCCCACACTGCCATTTTTGACCACTGGGCCCCACCCTCCCTATTCACCCAATCTCTCCCAGAGCAACTTTGTTTTTTTTTTGTTTCCCCAGCTGAAAAAAGTTCTCAAAGGGAAACATTTTGCCAGCATGGAAAAGGTGAAACAAAAAACAGCAGAAGCACTGAAAGACATCAAAATCGACGTGCTCAAAAAGTATTTTGAGCAGTGGAAAAAGCATCTCAATAGATGTATTATATCAAATGGAGAGTACTTTGAAGGTGACTGAAGTTTAAACATGTAAGAATAAATACACAATTTTTTATAAATAAATTTTGGGTTTTTTGGGGGTCTCTACACACACAAACACACACACACACACTCTCTCTCTCTCACACACCACACACACACACACACACACACACACACACACACACACACACACACACACAGAAACAGGGCAAGAGAAAGCTTGGAAGGGGAAGGAAAAGCTATAAAACACAGTGGCAGAAGCTGTTAACTTCTCACCAGAATCCATGTTTTCCTTCCTGAGCCTACAGCAAGAATGTATTTCCCATACTTCCTTGCAGTTAGGTGCAGCCATATGCCTGAGTCTAGCTAATAGAATGACGATGGCAAAAAAAAAAAAAAAAAAGAGCCCATCAGCCTGTATCTCTGGCTCAGTATGAGGAAGAGGAACACCTCATTCATCAGTTCCTGTCATGGGAGCAAGAAGAAAGTTCTGAGGTGTTCGAACCATTATATATTTGGTTGATCTAATTTGGCAGTGATGAGTTTGAATCACAATCACAAATGCCATAATCCTGAATGTTGAAATCTTGAAACACCAAAATCCAGAAATATCAAAATCCCTAGAGTCTAAAATCCTGAATATCACAATCATAGAATACGTGTGTTACGTTAGGCCAGCTCTTATGGACTATCTCCGTGTAATTGCCCAAGATCTATTGCTGTAATATACTTTTTTCATATGGTTTATTTTCTTTTTTTTAGATTTTTTTGTCTTATTTCTGTTTAAAGTGTTCTTTCACTACTTTAAATTGTTAGCATTCTTATTTTTACAGTTCACTATGCTATGTATTTCATCTCTGCATCACTTCCAATACTGAAGGTATACATTGTGTATAGACTTTTAGAGAGTTTTAATTTGTTTTATGCGTTTTTTGCAAATTTGACTCCACAAAAGTGCATTACACTACATTGACTTTGTGCATAAGCATTGTGTGTGGATGTAAAAATATTACAACTTCCTCAACAGATTAGGAGATGTCCTTTTTGTATATCTGCATTTGTAAATATACAAATAGAAAATTTCTTGAGATCTTGGCGCTTTGGATGACTGTATATGCAGTGGTGACCTGCCATGGTTTTTGATCAATCTTGTTAAAAGACTTAGGTTGTTTGTCACGATATTTCAGATGCTTGCAGTTCTAGAGCTGGGCACATACAGTTACCAACCGTGGTGATATGTGTTCATACATTTCCTTTTTGACCTATTTCTTTGTGAATATGGTTTGTTTGCTCCTATCTGTTATACCTATGCAATTGCTATTGGTATACCTGAGTGTTTATACTTGCAAAAGTATGTATGTTATTATTGCCTATTTTATTGTGTAAAGTGGCCTGTGAAGTATCCAATCTTGTTTTTGCAGTTTTTGAGTAAATCCCCTTATAAAAGAGTAAATAAATATCTTTTAAAGAATTTTAAAAATTATCTTTTCCAGATATATTTTTAATATTTTGATCTTTTGAGATTTCACCATTCGAAATTGTATCTTTTGGGATTATGATCGACTTCTCGCAGTGACTAGTCTTTCCTAACTAATACCATGATTATGTGTGGTAAATGAGGGAGAGACTACAGTTTCAGTGTGTAGTCTTACTTCATCAGGTTACTGCAGCTAGTTGTTTCCATCTAAGTGGCACAATCAGTGCTCTTGGGTGGTTATCATGCTTGCTGTGTGCTATGTGTATGTATTACTGCCCTCACCTTAATTGCTTATGGATATCTATGTTCCTTGCAATATCCTCCCCTCCACCTCCAGGCCTCTGCCCAGTGACTGAGGGTAGATTCTAAGTAACACAAGTGACCTTTGATTTTTCTTTCTCTTTTGCTTAATTATTTTTGTGCCTACCTTGTGTTAGATGCTATTAGGGACACATAAATGAAAGAAACATGGACTGTGCCTTCAAAGAGCTAACACCTCCAGGTGACCAGACCACCTCAAGTGGGACCACCTCAAGTGGAGATAACAAAATACTCAAGTCAAATTGCCTAAACAATAAGTGATTGCACTTAGCTGAGAGGCACTTTAGTTTCAGGTGCTGCTTCTTTGTGATTCCTAATCCAATCTGGTTTGCCCTTGAAATTTTAGGTGTTCAGCTACAAAGTCTAGTACACAACTCTATTAGCGTTGCCTTCCCCTCCGTCAGATCTATAATTCCCATATGGACCATTTAGCAAGTGTAGCAAATTGTCCAAAGCAAGTTGATTGAGTGTCTTTTCCCCCTTAAATTCCATTGAGTTAGACCCACATGGAAGAATCAAAGTTATTACTTTCTGAGTTTTGGGAATGGTATATAGTGAGATGGGAGGATTCGCATATGTAGTGTAAGAAAATCCTACTCAACTGTATTTTGGTTATTAGTTTTAGCTGATTTAATGACTGCCTTTTTTGGCCTATCACTATATTTCAAGTTAGAACTTGAAGATCAGCTGCTTTCTTCTTCTTTAGCCTGTTACTAGTCTCTTTCTTCAGCTTGCACTATTACTCCCATCTCTTCTTGTTCCTCTCAACTTGTCTTCCTTCTGAGATGATATATTCTTTGGAAGTAGTCACCAGTCCTGAACCATCCACGCATTCCCTTTGCTAGTTCTTTACTTCATAGCATAACACAGTGCTTTATACATTATGTATGACTCAATAAATTTTGAACAATTACTTGATTACTTAAATTTCTTACACTGGGAGAGCTTCTTGAGTTAGTTTCATAGTTGGTGAATAGTTTTTACCTGGGAGAACATCACTTCCTGCTGCCATTGTGTTGCTGTCAATTCATGTGATGTTTCATCTTGTTGTTTAATGTGACACTGGCCTAGCCTTAGCCATTAACAGGAGTCACTCAGCACGAGGTTTAAGAAGGGAAAGTGATGACATGCTAAATGGTTGCTGTATGAGTGTAGTAGGGTGTGTCTTGAGCTAACCCAAACGTACTTGTAGGGCCCATGTCTGGTGGGATGATATTGAACCACATTCCTATCCTTTTCTTGGCAAAAGAATCATCTCATGTAATATGTACTGTGTTGCTCAATCTAATTCAAGAACAACAGATTAATATTTTTCTGCCTGCTAGTGAGGTTTATATCTTAGGTCCTGCTTGACTCGCTGGAGGTTCCAGAGAATTCCCTGAAAAGGGATGCATGCACATTCATGATTGGACTTGTTTCCCTATTCAAATTATAGTTAAAATTCTTCTCTGGAGGACTTGTTATGCTACTTTCTAAAAGCACACTTTTAATAATGATGACAATAGAATGATGACTTCACAGGATTTGAGATACTAGGGGCTAGGAGAGAAAGTATTTCACAGGAAGAGTACTGTAGTCTTCTTAATAAATAGAGGTTTCATCAGCATATGTATTCCTTGGTGCCACAGTGGGGCTAGTATCCACATCTTCCTTTATTTTTAGACTTAACAACTGGCCTTCCACTCCCCTGCAGTTGAGAAGTCACTCTGATAGCAATTGACCAGAGCTTTTCTCTGAACTTGCTTTTCTTGCTTCTTCTGTCAGTTCAAGAATCTTTTGCCAACAACCAGTGTTGACCTTTACATTTAAGAATTTGCGATATGAACATTTCAGTTGCTTAACTTTGACCCGCTTTGAGAAAACGGGAAAGTTATTCTGTTTTTAACAAGACTTAGAAAGTCACAAGAATTTAACTGTATGGAATCCCTTGGCATAAATTAACCTTAAATATTGTTGGAAATAGGAAGCTTATTATCTCCTCTCAAAATAGTCTGTGGTAATTAATAGAGCAAGGATTAAATTTTTCCTGTATCTTAGTTTACTTGTAGTGTCCTGAAAATATTGGCCCAGCCGCATTTACTTATGGGAAATAATTTTAGAGAATGTCCTCATGAAGTACTGCTATGTTGGGTTTACAAGAGAAACACCTAGTTTTTAATATGCATAGATTGGTACTCTTTCTAACCTTGACTGGTGGTGTGAGTCCATCTTTATAGAGGCTTAGATGAAGTTGATGCTATTGGTAGCCTGAGAAATTAGCCACTAATGATTCTGCATCTACATTTTAGATCAAAGACCTAGAAGGTGCAAGTTTGAACAAGGAATGGTTAAAGAATATGCTTTATTGCAGATGATAATGCTGCCTTCTGGTTTCATTATATTCACTATGATGGAAAAATAAATTGCCACACCATAGGCCTGCTCACCTTTCTTCCTATAAGCAGATGCAACATGCTCCACATGCAACAAAATATGACAAACCATGCCAAAAGGCAAGAAAAAAATACAGTTTGAGAAGACAAAGTAATAATCAAACCCAGATTCTGAAAAAGATGTTGGCATTATCAGATAGGAAAATACATTAGGGGCTCTGATGGAAAAAGTAGACAGCATGCAAGAACAGATGGCTAATGTAAGCAGAGAAATAGAAACATTAAGAAAGAACCAAAAGGGAATACTAGAAATGAAAAACACAATAACAGAAATGAATAATTAAGGAGGGGGGTATTGAAAGTTCCATTCCTCTAATCATGCGTTGGTCTTTCTGACAGTAGCCCCTCTTCTGAAGCTAGGGGGTTCAAAAAAGTCACCTTGTTAACATAAACTCAGGTATGGTTGAAAGGGATTTGTCATAAATGACAAAAGACACGCCTATCACTCAGGAAATTCCACAGGTTTTAGGCAATCTGTGCCAGGAACTGTATAGTAGAATGCCCTTTTTGTTTGAATCCTTATTAGTCCTAAGTGTTAGATGGTAATTATTTTAAAGCGAGGACTTAAGTCTCCTTGCATTCTATCCAGCACATAATCACTTAGTAAGTTTACCTTGTTGAGAAGGATTTCATCATTAAAGTCAGAGGCAGAGAGATAGACATTCAAATATCTGTTGTTCCAAGAGAAAAGGAAAGCTGTTTTACATTCTTCCCTGATGGTTATGTAGGGGTGAAGGGAAAATTTCCTTTTTGCTCTCTGAAAGCTCACTGCAAAATCGACTCACGAAAAGGCTAACTGAAAAAAAGGCATACACACTTATTTAACATGTACCCATGGAAGTCTTCAGGATGAAGACCCAAAGATGCAGGGGAAATTATCCATTTTTATGCTTAGGTTCAACAAAGTGTGGACAATTGTGTAGAAATATGATTGGACAAAAAGGATATGACCTAATGCTAATAGACTGAGTAGGAAAACCCAGCAAGGCCTTCCTGTCTGGATTCTTCTTGGCCTCTGAACATGCATTCCTTCCTTCTGGACCTTCTCTGGAATAGAGGTTCTTATGCTTTTAGTCAAACAGATCAGATTATTTCTTTATGGCTAGTTTTTACACAAGAAGGTTGAAGGGAAAGTTAGAAATAAATATTTTTAGGTTTTATGCCTGGCTATGGAGAAAAGGGGTTCTGGTTTCCATAACTCACCTTTGATTCTAGTTTCTATGTCTAGCCTTGGGGAAGAATGGGACAGGGAGACAGGATGGCAGGAGGAGGTCAGAGAAAAACTTCTGCTCCTGAGGCTGCTTTTGAGTCCTTTTTAGGTTATTGTTTTCTGAGATCTTCAACTTCCAAGGCTTAACCCAGTCCTAATGTTTAAAAAAAAACCTCCAGCAACAACTACTGGGGAGAGGAGAATGTGTTCAGTAAATGGTGCTGGAAAAACTGGCTGACCACATGCAGAAGATTGAAACAGGACCCCACCTATCATCGTACACAAAAGCCAACTCTATATGGATCAAAGACCTAGATGTAAAACCTTAAACTATAAGAATCTTAGAAAACACAGGAGATACCTTATGGAAATTGGAACTGGCAACCAATTCCTGATCAAAACTCCAAATGCCCATGCCATAACAGATAAGATAGACCTCATCAAACTGAAAACCTTCTGCAAAGCAAAAGAAATCATCAAGAGAACAGGGAAAGTGCCCACAGAATGGGAAAAAATATTTGCCAACTGTATGTCTGACAAAGGCCTAACATCCAGGATCTATAAGGAACTCAAATGTGCTGAAAGGAAAAAAGGAAACAGCCCCATTAAAAAAAGTGGGCAAAAGACATGGATAGACACTTCTCAAAAGAAGACATACAAGCAGCCAACAGATACATGAAAAAATGCTCAGCCTCACTAATCATCAAATAAATGCAAATTAAGATCATACTGAAATACTCTAGTCATGATGGTCATCATCAATAACTCCAAAAAAAAGAAAAAAATAAAAAGAAAAAAAAAAAACAACAGATGCTGGAAAGGATGTGGGGGAAAAGGGAATGCTTCTACACTATTGGAAGAAGTGTAAACTAATACAACCACTGTGGAAAACAATGTGAAAATTCCTAGAAGATGTAAAAAGTCGACCTTCCATATGACCCAGCAATCCCTCTTCTGGGAATATACCTGGAGAATAAATCATTCTATAAAAAAGATACCTGCACATGCATGTTTATTACAGCATTATTCACAATAGCTAAAACATGGGACCAACCATGCTTCCCATCAAAAGTAGACTGGATTAAGAAAATGTGATACATATACATGATAGACTATCATGCAACCATAATGAAGGACACAACTATGGACTTTGCAACAACTTGGATGGATTTAGAGTCTTTCATACTCAGTGATCTATCACAGAAACAAAGAACTTATGTTCTCACTCATAAGCAGACCCTGAACATTTATCATAATACTGTCAGAAAGTGTTTGACAGTAGCGGGACACTGCTAGGGAAGAGGGCGACACATAACATCAATTAGGGTACCTGATCTCAAGCCAGGCGAAGTGGGGACCAAATGGAGGCCCAAAGTTTACCAGTACCATGACCACTTAATGTACCTAACCCTGATTTGTACCCCACATTGTCAAAAAAAAAAATATATATATATATAAAATAAATAAATGTTTTTCTGATGATACAAGTAGTAATAACACATACAATTTTTAATTTTTTGTTTTTTTGAGTCAGGGTCTCACTCTGTTGCCTAGGCTGGAGTGCAGTGACAAAATCACCGTTCACTACAGCCCTGATTTCCTGGGCTCAGGTGATCCTTCCACCTCAGCCTCCCAAGTAGCTGGGATTAAAGGCACATGCCATCATGTCCGGCTAATTTTTAAATTTTTTGTAAAGATGAAATCTTGCTGTGTTGCCCATGCTGGTCTCGAACTCCTGAGCTCAAGCAGTGTGGGCTACCATGCTTGGCTAATAAAAAACGATTTTCTTTTAAGTATGTTCTACAAAACTTAAAGAAATTATCTCAGGCTTATATAGTGATATCCTCAGAGACTGATAAGCAGAAAAACATTTTTAACTTATACCCCATACAAGCTAACATATTACCATCTTTCTTCTAACACCTAATTCACAGTTATCGTCATACACCCACACTAACACATTAACAGTTTTCTTTAGAGTCTGGCTGTGTTTACAATTTGTTATAGCTACAGGTAGGTACTAGAGGCTTTAAATTCCTCTGGTGACCTTAGTTTTTGCTCTCCTCTTGACTTGGTGCTGTCCTATATACTGCTTCTAGAAGCATCTTTGTCTTGCAACTCTTTCATCTATAATCCTATGTTATAAAACTGAAACCTTACTGGGGTAGTGGTAGGGTGTGAGGGAGGGGCATATTCTACAATTTTCAGATGTCACCTCCTATGAGCACCCACCCACAAGTCCACTAAATCACAGATTACACATCCCTTTACGATTTCTTCCTAGCCCACCTGTGAGTTCCTTTAGGGCAGCATTCATATCCCGAATAATAGCATGAATACTCAATAAATGTTGTTGGTGTGAATGAACAAGGTCCTTCTTCCACTCTGAAGATTTCGCTCCATTCTCTTCTTGTTTGCATGGTTTCTGATGAACAACTGCTGTAAAGATTTCCTCTTTGTCCTTGGTTTACTGCATTTGGATAAGATATGCCTAACGGTGTTTTTGGAATATTGTGGCATAATAGGAAATATATACAGATGGTCCCCAACTTACCATGGTTTGACTTACAATTTTTCAATTCTATTGTGGGTATATTGGGGTATAAATGCACTTTCCACTTGCTATATTTTCAACATATTATGAGTTTATTGGGACATAGCCTCATTGTAAATTGAGGAACATCTGTATATTAATTATAAAATAATCTCACTGTCTCATATAACATGTAACTTAAAGGGGATGTATGTTCACTGGTATGAATGAGGAACATATGTAACTAAGGTTGAAAACATTTTTTATTTCTCCCAGAGGCAGTAGTATTTTTGCCAATTTCTTGGAAATGGCTAAAGTTGAGCCTTTTTAAAATTTTTTGAGTTGAGATTTCTCTCTATCACCTAGGCTAGAGTGCTGTGGCCTGATCATGGCTTACCACAGCCTTGACTTCCTGGGCTCAAGTGATCCTCCTGCCTCAGCCTCCTGAGTAGCTGGGACTACAGGTGCATACCACACATCCAGCTATTTTTTGTTTGTTTTTGTAGAGACAAGGTTTTATTATGTTGTTCAAGCTGATCTTGAACTCCTGGGCTCAAACAGTCTTCTGGCTTTGGGCTTCCAAAGGACTGGGATTAAAGGCATAAACTACTGCATCTGGCCAAGTTGAGCTTTTTAATCTCTTGAATACTGAAGATGGACTATTGGTATTTTAAGGAGCATTCTTTGATATGTTTATGTATAGTCAACTAGTTACTCCCAAATAGTTTTCTTTAAAAAAAAAAAGACACCTCTTTCAGAGCCAAGATCCTAGCAATATTTATAATTTTAGTGTTTGCCAAGCCTCCAGTAGGTGTTCAGTAAGTTGAAATCAATTAGCTGAGCTTTGTTTATTTATGGAGTCCCGTATAAGAGGTCATGGTCTCTATTCAAGTAACAGTCATTCTCTGGTAACATATAATTTGGTTGAAAGAACTTTTGTTATTCCCTTAAGTTAACTTAAACTGAGATTTCTATAACTATCAGGGGAGCAATTTTTCTTTTATTACCAATATTTCTGTAATCTTCAGCTCAGCCACTAACAAAAACACTGACATTCTGATTTCTCATCTCAACTCATGCATAAGAAGATATTATTTTCACATAATTACAAAATTTACTTTTTTGCTTAAAATAACCCCTTTCCCACTTTCTGAACAACCATATGCAAAGATAAGCAACATAATTGATAACCCAAGAAGTGTACATTTTAATAGCCTGTCATTTTTCACCTATCAGATTGGCAAAGACTAGTAAGATTGATACTACCTGGTGTTAGACAGGAAAAATGCAATCTCACTAGGGTTAGAGGGTTAATGAAATTAGTATGTTTTAGAAGGATAGTGGACATATCTATCAACATTTTAAATGTGTATCAATTTTTACAAAAATATTTACACACATAAAATAATTGCTGTATTTTTTACCATTGAAAATTTGGAAACAAAACATGGAACCAAACATGCTGCTCATTAAAATTGGACTGGATTAAAAAAAATGTGGTACATATTCATGATGGAATACTAAGCAGCCATAAAAAAGGACAAAATTATGGACTTCACAGCAACTTGGATTTAGAGAGTCTTTCATACTCAGTGATCTGTCACAGAAACAAAGAACTGAGTACCACATGTTCTCACGCATAAGTGGATGCTGAACATCTATCATAATATTGTAAGAAAGAGATTGGCAGTATTGGGACACTGCCAGGGGAGGAAATGGGGGTGGGGTGGGGAGAAACACAACATCAATAAGGGTGCATGATTTCAATCCAGGTGAAGTGACATCCAATGGGAGACCCAAACTTCACTAGTACATAGACCACTTACATACCCAATCCTGACCTAAATCTTTAAAATAAAAAAAGAAAAATTGGAGTGTGAATACCCATCAATAGGAAAATGATCAAATAAAATATGATATATTTGTATAAAAATCAACATATTACAATTTTGAAAAATAGGATATGTTCTCCATATATATACATATACATATATATATATATACAGAAACAATATATACATAATTTTTTACATGAAAAAAGGTTGTACATGAAAACATCCCATTGAATTTTCTGTAGGTATGAAATATATTCATAGAAAGAAGTCTAGGAGATTGTACATTGTGCTGTTAACAATAGTTATCTCTGAAGGGTGGATTTATAGCAGCCTTTTATTTTCTACTTTGTACGCTTTTGCATTGCTTGTGTAACCAAAAGAAATATAAATATTTAAAGATATTTATTCAGTTTTTCTTAAGGGTAGAGCACTCAGCTTTGGGAATAAAAACATGCATAACAATAAGATTTGATTCTGATCACAAGGAGTTTATGATTCAGTCAGTGAACACAGGAAAACAAATACATACAGTAATATCTGTGGGTACTGACATAAGTTGCAAAATATTCAGAAGGATTAAGAGTTAGTTTGATTGAGTAGGAATTGGTTATGAAAGAGATAAGAAAGCAGCTGTAGAAAGGGTTTGAACTAATCTTGAAAGATGTGATATTTGATTTGATATTTGATAGTTGAGTAGATAGAAGAGGAGATATGAGAGAGTAAAGGCCTGGATGATGCTGCCAAGATGGAGTTTGGGAAGTAGAAGTTTAACTTGGTTTAAGTTCATGAGCACCTGCATATGTGAGTGTTGTTATGAGGAGGTGGCTGCATATAGAGAAGAAAGGACAGGATTCTGGCCGGAGAATCAGTAACTTCTGGTAAGAGTATTAGGAATTGCTCCCTCCTGCTTTTGACACGTAGATGCTGGGTGAATCTAGATAGAATCACTTTCCCTCTGTGTGCCTCAGTTTCTTCATCTGTGAAATGAAAGGTTGGACTCTATTAATGGCCTTCTGTGCTTTTACTTTTCCCTTTCTTTGGCTGTCAATTCCCAGGAAGGGTGTATTCCCATTAATTTTTGTGCTTTTGTACACTCTGGAACTGTCTCTCTGCTACCAACATTTCCCTCTCCTCCCATCGCCTTTCTTTTTTTGCGTAGAGAGAAGCAAAGAGGCCCTATGTGATGCCAAGAATGAGATAGTTGAGATTTAACTGAAACTCTTAAGATGAGTGATTTAGGGATTATTGTATTGAATGAACTTCTGGGGAGATGACAGAGGAAAATGAGGCTGAGAGTTTCAAGTATAGGCAGCCCATGTAGGTGGACAAGTACAAGCTTACCAAGGAATTTGATATGAAGAAGGAAGGCAGAGAGAAGAAGGACAGAACAGGTATTTGATCCAAGTCAAAAGATAATAAAATAACAATGGAAAGTGGGAAGAGTTTTTCCATTTTAAAAAGCTAAACAACTTTAGGGAAAAATTTCTGCATTTGTGGTGCTGTGCTATTTTAACGTCATGCTAGGGATGGTCTTAATATTATTATTGTATCAAAGATAAGGGAGAATATGTGCCATCATTGATTTTTTGCTAAGTATATTATTATTACCAAGAGATCAAGGAAAGAAGTGATTAGCCAAATTCCTCAAGACTAAAATCTTGAGCTGCAAAAATGTTATGATGTTACTCAGCAAGAATAAGTCTACTAAATAGCCAAGAAGCATTAAAAAAAACATTAACCTAGTAGTTTTTGGCCAGTGTTTGACTTTATCATAGATACATTTAAAGTATGGAAGGTAAGTTTTGAGAAGTAAAATTCATGTGGGTTTATTACTTTTACGCTTAAAGTTACAAAACTATAGAAAAATTCAATCACTTAAAAAATTATTTCAACTATTTGGGGTGGGGTGGGGTGGGGAAGAATAGGTTCTAAATATGAAGCTCACTCCAGTTAACAGAGTAAATCTATATATAGAGATCAGTATATGATTTTTACCTCATTGGCACACTTTTCTTTCCATTTAAGTTCTGAAAGCAATGTTCCGATTTACAGAATATTTGGTTTAAAGTAGTTTCTAAAATCTGATGTGTAAGCTTTTTGAAAGGAAAGCAATAAAGTAAGTTTATTGGGAACTCAGAACATGTTTTACTTTAGAACAGAGGTTAGAATCAGGCTAGTCCTCTAAAAGGAGAGCGTATGGGCTGGAAAATATCCAAGGGCATTTAGTTACTATGATTCTAAGATAATTTTCCTATGTGGTTGACATATGAATGAATATCAAAGATAGAAATTTTATTTCTGATAGGTTTATTTTCCAAGAGCTCCATGATAATTTGGATAAATTTTACTTAATGTGTTAGGAAGTCCATGGAAACTAAGGAAAGTGCTATTTTCTTTAAAATTTCTTCAGTGCAGGAGATTGGATATAGTGGTCCACTGTAAAATCCTACCTCCTTTAAGAAATGTTCCCAAATATTCCTAGTAGGAATTAATCTATACCTTCTCAATCAAGGATTTATCTATTTATTCAGCAAGTTATTACTGAGCACTTGCTATGTGGAATTTAGACATGTGCAAGATAAACGTGGTACCTGCTGATGTGGACAGAATGTGTCTCTCCAAAATTCATATGTTGAAACTAATTACTAATGTGATGATTTTAGAAAGGGTGGGCCTTTGGGAGGTGATGAGGTCATGAGGACAGAGTTCTCATGAATGGGATTATTGCCCTTATAAAAGAGGCACCAAGAGAGCTGCCTATCCTCTTATACCACATGAGGACACAGCTATATGGCACCATGTATGAACTAGGCAATGGGTTTTTACCAGACACCAAATCTGCTGGTGCCTTGATCTGGACTTCTTAGCCTTCAGATATGTGAGAAGTAAATTTCTGCAGTTTATAAACTACCTAGTCTGTGGAATTTTTTTTATTATAGCAACCTAATCAGAGACTAAGGTACCTGCCTAACCAGAATTCAGTTTCATGGTGGAATACTTAGTAACTGGTGTAATGGATGAAATTCAGTCTGTATGCAAATCTAGGATGATGTTTTGGAGAAAGTGCTGTCTAAGCCAAGTAGGAGTTAACTGGCTGAACAAAGAGGATTAGGGCCAATATACAAGACTGGGGAAACAGCTTTGTGAAGGGGTTGAAAGAGGCATCATGGAAAGGAAGTTCAGAGTGGTTCAAGCTTGGGGCATGAGGGAGGAAGAAGCAGTGACAAGAAGATAAATTAGAGAAATAGTGGCTGTAGAATTCTGAGACCTTATTGCACTCACTCTTCTGATGGCAGAAGTGAGCATTGAGGGGATGACAGATATTCTAGAAAAATCACAGTAGGTGCTATGTAGGAAACATATTGGAGAGAGGCAAGGAGGCCATTGCTATTAAAGGTCAAAGAGGTAAGAACCCAATCCCCAAATCCCATTTTTAGATTTTATTTCCTCAGATCCACTCCTGGTATCAAGTACTACATCAGTCAGGGTCTGGTCAGAAAACAGATACAAAGTTCGTATTTCAGATACTAACTGATGTTATTTAAAATAGTGAACTGGAGACTTAGGGTATTGAATGGCTGAACATGTAAATAGTAGAAG
Organism: Cephalopachus bancanus; assembly: GCA_027257055.1. Classification (NCBI taxonomy): domain Eukaryota; kingdom Metazoa; phylum Chordata; class Mammalia; order Primates; family Tarsiidae; genus Cephalopachus; species Cephalopachus bancanus. The sequence continues at coordinate 2,142,784 of JAPVLO010000119.1, read as the reverse complement.
CAGAGACAATATAGAGACTAACTTCAGAAAAAAACTGCCGTCCCTGGGGCTTGGAGGGACAAAAGAGAATGGGTGATGTTAGCTAAACCTAGCAACTCAACATAGGGGCTACCACAGAGCTGATATGCTGTCTGCTAAGGAGGTACTTGGATTTTGGGGGGGGGGATTGCCTTCTGACTGGTACTCAGACTATCAAGGTTGAAATACAGCATGAGGAGCTGGACAGAAACTGGAAAACAGGAAGAGAGTGTCTTCTCTTCATGTCTGCCTTCCAGTCCCCTGCTAGTGGCTCCCATTGATGGAATCTAAAAAGAAGGCAGTTACAAAATGGTCTGCGAAACATGGTTTGCTTCTAGCTTCAGCATAGGACAGAATATAGAGGGTGGACTTGGGATAAGAGACAGCTGGTAGCCAGGTTCGGTGGCTCAGCCTGTAATCCCAGCACTTTGGGAGGCTGAGGTGAGTGGATTGCCTGAGCCCACGGGTTCGAGACCCACCTGGGCAACTTGGCGAGACCTCATCTCTACAATAAATCAAAAAATTAGCCGGGCATGGTAGCGCATGCCGTAGTTCCAGCTGCTTGGAAGGCTGAGGCAGAAGGATCTCCAGAGCCCAGCAGGTTGAGGCTGCGGTGGCTGGGAGCGACCACTGCACTCCAGTCTGGGTGACAGAGTGAGACTCCAACTCAAAAAAAAAAAGAGAGAGACAGCTGGTAAATAATCTACCCCAGGCATTTTAGAAAAGTAATTCCAACTATATTTCATGGGAAGTGGGTTGGAGGGAGGCAAACCTGGTCCTGGTTCATCAGTTGAGAATGTGAGAAAGACAGAGAGAGAGAGAGAGAGAGAGAATGAGAGAGAATGAATTGAGTAGCTGTAGAGAGAGAGAGAGAGAGAGAGAGAGAAGAGAGAGAATGAATTGAGTAGCTGTGGAGAGATTTAGAAAGTAGAGTTGAACAGAATTTGGTAATTTCCTGTGAGGGATGGGAATCAGTAAGAATAAAAGAGGGAGGGAGTAGTTGAGGAAGTTTGCCTAGTGGTACTGTTGACTAAAATAGGAACACAGGACTAGAAATTGTCTAGGGGATGATGATTCATTCATAGTTGGACTTGCTGAGTTTGACGTACCTGTGTCTCATCTAGGTGGAAATTTATTGTGGACTTGAGGACTGAAGATGTAAATGTGATGTGTTTTTAGCCTGTGGGTGGTACTTGAAGTCTCGGAATGAATGAAGTCACCAAGGGAGCCTATAGTGTCCAGACAGAAGAGATCCTAGGACATAACCAGGAGGAATCATAACATTTTAGGAAAGAAGACAAACAGCGTAGAAAAGTTTGCAGAGACTGAAAGAGTGGTCAGCAAGGTTGGGAGAAAATCAGAGTGCATGGAATCCTAGGGCCAGGGAAGAGTATTGGAAGAGGAGGTCATGGTCAACACTTCAGATGCTCTAAAGTTGACTGTTCAGTACTGTTTGTGCTTCTGTTATCATGCTCTTCAAGTCTGCCTGTTTTTCAGAATGACTTGTGATTGATTCTCCTCTAGTATCATGTAGGCCCGGAATGCTCTGCTATACATACCTCAGCAGCTGGCACTGATGATTTACACATATGTGTATTCTTGATATGTGCTTATGACATTAGATTAACTAGGGGTCAGCAAACTCCTGCTTGTAAGTCAGCCACTTGTCTTTATAAATAAAGTTTTATTGAAACACATCACGTCCATTTATTTATGTCTTGTATATGACTGCTTTTACACTAGAACAGCAGAGTTGAGGAATTGCACCAGAGACTATATGGTCTACAAAGCTTAAAATATTTACTGTAAGGCCCTTTATGTTTGCTGACCCATAAATTATGGTTCCTGTATTCGATGTTTTATGTCAGCTGGTAAAGTTATGTCTTTGACTTTTTTCTTTTTCTTTCTCTTTTTTTTCAGATCTGTTTAATATGTTTAGAGAAGATGTGGAATATAGACTGTGTCTTTGTAGGGCTGGTCATGGTCTTGTTTGTGGTATGGAGGCAGCAGAGCCTAGGGAAAGCAAAGCTAGTGAGTGGCTAAGGCAGTCTATTTAACATGACTATGGGGCTAAATAGTACCCGCAAAAGGAGAGGCTGGGGTCTGGAAGGTAGAACAGTATGAAGATGAATATGGGAATGAATTTATGCATTTAATGTATGCGTTTTCAGCTCTGTGATATGCCAACTACTGTACTAGGTGCTGGGATTTTTTCAGTAGCTCAGAATCTGGTTGGATACTTAGACCCCAAAGCAGAAAATTGCAGTTCTCTGCAATGTGCTTGGCACAATAATAAAGCTATGGGCATGTGGTGCATAAGAGTGGCACCTGGCCCAGAGTGAGGAGGAGCAGCAGCAGGAAGAAGAATTATTGTATTGAGAGGAGGGTCACCAGGTACCTGGGGTTCCATATTGCTTCTTCTGAGCTTTCAGTAGATGTAAAGGATATGAGGCTGGGTGAGGCCATCTACTAGCTTCCTAGTTAGAAGTCCTGTGTGAAAAGCGGGCCCTTGAGGCTGTGCAGTCATGGATAAAAGGCAGTTCTAAGAGATCTACTTGTCTGTCACCAAAGTTTGTCTTCTAGGCATTCTTTTCCTTTCTTCTTCTTTTTTTTTAAGATGACGTATTTAGTGGTTTGAGTTTATGGAGATCATAGCCTTGAATTAGTTGATTTTCCCTTACATAAAATACAAAAGTCATCTTGCATTAATATGTCTTTTGACTGGATTTATGTTGCCTTTGGGGATGGTAAAAGCTCAGTGAACTAAGCATCTAACATCGCCAATGAAAGTTCTCTGCGTATTTAAAACTGAATTGGCTGTCATTTTACCGTCCACACCCCTTAATAACAACAAATTACACATTCACATGAATCTGTGTTCTCTCAATGACCTGTATAAACTGACTTGGGCAGCTGTTAGGACTACTGTATGAATAAAATGAGACACATACTTGCAGATTTTAATTTATTTGCCAATACTCAATGCTTTTGTTTAGTTCTTTTGACTGCAAGTAACAAAGCATTCCAATTACTTTAGGAAAAGAGAAGTTCTTCATAAGCCTGCATGTGAACTGGAAGGATGGATAAGCAGATGAGAGGAAATTCGGAGTGCTTTCCTTTTCCTCTCCCCTTTCCACCTTCACCCTCTCCCTCTCCCCTCTCTACCTCCCCCTCTCCCCTTCACCCCTCTTTCTCTCTCTGCTCTCTCTCTTCCTTCTTCTCTTTCTCTCTGCTCTCCTCTTCCTCTCTCCTTCTCTCTGTCTGTTCTCTCTGTCTCTACTCTCTCCCCTCCCTCTCTACCCTCTCTCCCTTCCCTCTCTCTGTCCCTCTCTCTTCCCCCCTTCCCATCTCCGTTTACTTCCTGCATATCTGCACCACCCTTTTCTTAATCTGCAGATCAGCTTTCTTAGTGACTTTTGTTTGTGATCAGCCTTCTCTCAGCCTCTTTCTGTATAACTAATCTTAAATACTTCCGCTTCCACTAGTAATTGCTATTTCTTTCAGAATCTAATTGGCCCAGCTTATCATTTCACGCAAGGCCATATTATAACTGGATTGACTACTTTTAAGTCAAGCCTCCCCCAGGACCTTCACCCTACTCTGCTAGGACTGGGGAAGGATACCCATGTGATTCATAAAATGAGGAAGCGTCCCTCAAAAGCACAAAGTGATGAGAAGCAAGGCATTCTGAGGTGTGACTCTTCCCTGCCTGGCTCATAACTCATTTCCTTATACACAGTTCCAAAGATACCCTCCTCTAATATAATCCAGCCCTCATAGGTAAAATTATACATTCACTTAGGCTTTCCCCAAAAGAAAGCATCTAAAAATCATAGTCAGCTGATACATTGAGAAGCAGTCTTGGGACCACTTAGAAAGCATCATTTCAGTCTGAATCCATGATTCTCAATGATGTCTGTCACAACTTTAGGTCTCCTGTGATCCAGTCTAGCTATTCTGCAACCCGTGGACTAAATGGTACATGTAACCACTGTCTGTACATGCCTTTCATGTACTAGTGGGGACTATCCTGATGCTCATGTAAGAATGGGAGAAGTCTCTACTCGATCAAGCTGTGAGAAAGATACATCATAAGTGGTTCACTGGCCCAACATGTGCGCTCATTCTGGTAGAATGGAGTCCATACTGGGGATGGGTGACCTCCTTGCTGGCATTCAAAGTCTTGAAAATAGTAAGATTCATTGGAGGAGGAGGATCCCTGACCCAACCCTTGGCTTGCTGCCTTGCCTCTCCTACCAAGAAACGAGCTCCCTGATCTGTAAATCTTTTCTCTAGAATAGTCATCTCTAGATTGACAAGTCTTTTTTTTTTTTTTGAGTTGGAGTCTTACTCTGTCACCCAGACTGGAGTGCAGTGGCCGCTCCCGGCCACCGCAGCCTCGCCTGCTGGGCTCCGGCGATCCTTCCACCTCAGTCTTCCAAGTAGCTGGAATTACAGGCATGCGCTACCACGCCCGGCTGATTTTTTGATTTATTGTAGAGATGAGGTCTCGCTGCCCAGGCGGGTCTCAAACCCGCGGGCTCAGGCAATCCACTCACCTCAGCCTCCCAAAGGCGCGGGATTACAGGCTGAGCCACCGAGCCCGGCGACAAGTCTTTTTTAAATCTCTTTTAGTTCTTCAGTAGTTAATATGTCATAGATTAGAAATCTCAGCTCAGTGGATGTGTCTCAAACAGATTCTTTCTGTATTTTTTTTCCCTCAACTTATGTTAAGAAATTAGAGCACCCAGGCCAAACACAGTGGCTCATGCCTATAATCCCAGGACTTGGGGAGGTTGAGGTGAGAGAATTGCCAGAGGTCAGGAGTTCGAGACTAGCCAGGACAACATAGTGAGACCTCATCTCTACAAAAAAAAACAAACACACACACATATATATGTGATATATGTTTCTCACAGGTTGCTTGAGCAGTAGAGACTTCTCCCCCTTCTTGCATGAGCATCAAGATAGTCCCCACTAGTATATATAAGGCATGTACAATGGTTACATGTACCATTTAGTCCATGGATTGCAGAATGGCTAGACTGGATCACAGGAGACCTAAATAATGTAAATAATATTAGCCAGGCATGGTGCTGTGTGCCTCTAGTTCCAGCTACATGGGAGGCTGAGGTGGAATGATTACCTAAGCCCAGAAGGTCAAGGCTAAGGTAAGTTGTGATTGTGCCACTGTACTCCAGCCTGGGCAACAGAATGAGAACCTGACTCAAAATGAAAAAAGAAACAAAATTAGAGAATCCTAGTTTTGTTATAGATAGAGTAGGTATCTATGGGACTTAGATTCTATAATTAAACTTGTTTATTTCTGAGCATTTTTTCTGGCTGATTTCCATGTGGTTTCTAAGTTATTGCTTAGGAAAAAAATGAAAAAAATTGTTTTCTGCACTATATTGACATGACTTTTGCATTTAATTATTTGTACTTTCTCTGTCTCACTAAGTATTTACATGTCATTGATAAGTGTATGATAATAAGGGGTAGAATTAGAATAGTGGAAACCAGCATAGTCATTTTATAAATAACACAGCATCAAAGAACACTGCTACCAACAAGTACCCAAGTCATAGATCAGAAATCTCAGCTCAGTGGATGTGTCTCAAACAGATTCTCAAACAGCATCAAAGAACACTGCTACCAACAAGTACCCAAGTCATCAACCAATACCAAATAACTTCACACTAATTAATGCATTGGTACTTTAAAAAAAGATATGTTATTTATCTTAATTTGCTTTCATTTATTTGTCTCACTCTGGCTAGTAAAAGTTCCTGATTCCCAATCTTGTATTCTCTCTCTTGAGGGCTTCCCAGCTGGCTAAAATTGGGTTAGGGTTATAAGAAACCATTTCATCAACTGTCACATTGATACAACTATTCACAACCATAGGAGTACTTTTGTGTTGCAGAAAGACACACAGAATTAATAGACCAATTATGTTGCTATAAGGGATTTCATGGGGCATAAAGCACATGGTGATGGACCTAGGAATGATCCTTTGGCATTGTGTAGTTTATTGCTTTCCAGGTATTTTTGAGGTGAACATAGAAATCTAAGAAGTCTGCTGCATGGGGCTGTGAGAGAAAGGCTAGATGTAAAAGTTCTTTTAAAAAACAAGATGCAAGCCGGCTCGGTGGCTTAGCCTGTAATCCTGCACCTTTGGGAGGCTAAGGTGAGTGGATTGCCTGAGCCCGCGGGTTCGAGACCCACCTGGGCAACTTGACGAGACCTCATCTCTACAATAAATCAAAAAATCAGCCGGGCGTGGTAGTGCATGCCTGTAATTCCGGCTACTCGGAAGGCTGAGGTGGAAGGATTGCCGGAGTCCAGCAGGCAAGGCTGTGGCGGCCGGGAGCGGCCACTGCACTCCAGTCTGGGCGACCGAGTGAGACTCCAACTCAAAAAACAAACAAACAAACAAACAAACAAACAAAACAAGATGCAAGTCTTCTATATTTAAGCTCTCAGTTTGAAGCCAGTGGTCAGTGATTGTGAAGAGCCCCCTCGCAGGTTCAGAGCTCCATTGGGCATAGTCTCCTGACTATGCTGTTAAAAGGGTGAAAACGTGAACAGGTAAGGTTTTGACCCTCAAGGTTTTGGGGGACATTGGCACTTTAAGGCTTTATATATATATTTAAATATTTAAAGACAATAGAGTGGAAAACTGTGTGGTGATTGCTAAAAGACCTAAAAATAGACCTTCCATATGACCCAGCAATCCTACTTCTGGAAATATGTTATTCACAATAACAAAAACATGGAACCAACTGTGCTGCCCTTTGAAAGTGGACTGGATTTTAAAAATATGGTACATATACATGATGGAATATTACACAGCCATAAAGAAGGACAAAATTATGAACTTTGCAGCAACTTGGACGGGAGTCTGTCATACTCAGTGATCTATTACAGAAACAAAGAACTGAGTACTACATGTTCTCACTTACAAGCGGACCCTGAACAATTATCGTAGCACTATAAGAAAGGGAATGGCTGTAGTGGAAAACTGCTGGTGGAGTGGGGTTGAGGGTGGGCATTTCAACAATAAGGGTACCTGATCTCAAAACCAGGTGAAGTAGGAACCAAAGTGAGGTCCAAACTTTACTTGTACAAAGACCATTTGTATACCTAACCCCAAATTTTACCTCACATCTTTAAAATAAAAATTAAAAATTAAAAAAAGTATATCAGTGAAAGAAAACTTCCAGGCTGATATTTTTAAGACTATCAATAGAATAAATGAACATCCTTGAATATGCATTTTTGCCCACTTGTTTGATGATTTCCTTTGGAAAAATTTATAGGAGCAGAATTGGTGTTGCAAAGGTTATGCCTGTTTTCAAAGCTTTTGATAAATATATCAGAAATGTGCTACAGAAGTTTATGCCAGCTGGTTGTATAGAGACTGCTGGCATCCCCACCCTCAACATACATTTTACCTTATTCGTATTTGTCTCTCCAGAGCCTGCTGGATGGTACTTTATCAGAGCAGTTGGCATGTCAGGAGAGGAAGAAAATATAAAGTATTTATAAAATTCTAGGGCAGGCACGATGGCTCATGCCTGTAATTCCAGAAGGTGGAGGTGAGAGTATTGCATGAGTCCAGGGGTTCAAGACCAGCCTGGGCAATTTGGCAAGATTCTATAATTAATCAAAAATTACCTGGGCATGGTGGTGCATGCCTGCATTTCCAGCTACTTGGGGACTAAGGTGGAAGAATTGCCTGAGCCTAGCAGGTTGAGGCTGCGGTAGCCATGACTATGCTATTGCACTCCAGCCTGGGCTACAGAGTGAGACGCCAACTCCAAAATAAATAAACAAATAAAATTAAATTAAACTCTAAGATGACTATGTGATTTGAATATTTTGCTTGCTTTTTATTTTAATTTCCTTGGTTCGGTTCCCCCAAATTGATGTATGATGTCTTGATCTCTGCTTTACTCTTCCTTTGAGCAGTAACTTTTTAAAAAACTGCTCTATCTTTCTAACAATGTATTCTTACAACTTTCTGAGTCATGCAGATTAATTTCGTACCTACACCGACTTTTATATACTGAATGACCAGACTTGAAATAATTAGTGCACAGGCCAGTTATTAGAAAAATAGGGCAACTTGGATGATAAAGATCACCTGACACACAGCCTCAGTTTGGACAGGAGGATAGGGAATGGTAGGGACTGGTGAAGCTGAGATTGTAAAGATGGTGGAGGTGCCGACCTAGTGTTGCCACATCCTCCCAGTTTTCAAGAGAAACTAGAAATAGGTTTTATATAAAATGTAATTTTTTAAGAATTTACATGAGTCGGGAAAACATATTCTTGCAAAACTATCCATTTATGACGTCAGGCCTGTTTCCTCCCACTTCAGTGAACTTCTCTACACAGATGGAATGAGCATTTTAAAAGTAGTTTTCCTTCCACCCCACCCCAAATAATACTTAGTGCCAAGTAAACATTTGAATAGTTCTTGTTTGTGTCAGACACCCTTTTCCTAGGGTATCTCCTGTGACCATTTATTTGTTTTTTCTTGCTGTTCTGAAAGTGTGTAGGTTCTGTGCAGAAATGGTTCCCTGAAGTGTTCTCTGCATTTCACCTTAGGTGGGGGCTGTCTGTCTCATCTGAAGCAGTTCAGGACACACCCACTGCGTAAATCCCAGGTGGAAACAGAGGCCAGAGCAGGCATATGTTCTAGGTCATTCATACTGAGCTAACAGCTTTTCCAAGTGTTGCTTATGCCTTTCCCTTGAAGTGGATCTTACCTACATAATCCACACAGGCAGACTTAATTAAATTTTTAATTACATTTCAAGAATAGGAATAGGCTTAGTAGAGAAAGTATCTCCTGATCACCAGTCTCTGAAGGATTAAACTGTACCTGCCTCTTCTGCTGCTGTGAAGCAGCAACTTCAGATTCTTAATTTAGTCTAGTTGGATGTCTGTTTTTCTTGTCCTCTTGACTAGCCAATTTTTTCCTTGAATATATGTAGTCTGCCATCTCCAAACCTTGCACAGAGCCCAGCTCATGGTAATTACTCAGTAATTGTTGAATCAAGAAGGATAGGTCCTGTCTCTAGGTGGAATTTCTTTGTTACCTCTGTAATGAGGAGCAGTATGTACTAGGAACAGAAATATTCTTTAAAGCCACATGAAAGTCCTCCTCGTAGCTTGGAGAGCTTTGGCCCGTATTATGCAATTTCCCTGTGTATTGATTAGTTGTGAATGACAGTGACTATCATTCTTTGCCTAATTGCTGAACTCACAGGACCTGTCTATATTGATTTCTTCGCAACTGCTGCATTGATTGGCTGACTTGTTGATTGTTATTCTTCCCTGTTAGAATGTAAGCTCCATGAAAGAAAGGACTTTGTTGGTCTTGTTCTCCTCAGTATTTTCGGTGTCTAGAACAGTGTCGCCCTGTTGAATGAATAAGTGTTTGTCCTACCCCAGCTTTGCTCTGCTCTTTGTGCATCAGTTTCTGTTTTTTCCTTTTCTTTGTAAATGTCTACACCACTTTGCATCTCCCTTGGGTAACAACACTTCATTCATAGTGAGGCAACTTCACTTGACTCCTGTCATTGTTTTCCTGCTTAGGCTGGCAGTTGCATGTGGTGAGACAGAAGGGAGCGATGGGAATAGGAGAGTAGAATGGAGTTGTAGGAGGAAGACTCATTCCTTCTCTTTACCTGTCAAGAAAGACAGTAACACCTCCGTCAGTGAAAGGACATAACTTGGATTTAATATACCCAATGAGCAGCAATTTAAACATTGCCTAAATCTCATGGTTTTTTAACAGCTCACTTAACTTACCCTCTAATCACTAGCCAAGGACAGAACCGGTTTCTCATAGGTAGGTATTGATAATTGTTTTACAACCCCCCTCCCCAGTTTGTTTTGTACTAATTAGCTTTTCTATTTCAAATATTTGCCTCCCCCATAAGTCTAAAGTTAACCTAATCAGTCCTTTGTGACCTTCATGACACAGATAGACTCCACCACCATGGCAGCAATCACGTGACCAACCCACCCATCTGCTTGCTGTCCATCACCTGATGTCAGTACCTGCACTTACTTGCCTCTTCATCATGATGTGGAGCAGACCACCACCCAATCACTTTAATGATCTTTCCCCATCAAAGGGAAGAATTAAAAGGACTCAACCACAAGCAGCTGTTTGCAATTGCCTTGCTAAGCTACGGTGTGGCCATGTGCTCTTTGAGCGATGACCTGGCCATGTTTTCTTAAGCTTTGGCCTCCTCCCCTCCCTTGGGAAAGTCAGTCTCCTCTTTCTCTCCCCAACTTTTCAAATAAACTATGTTTTCTAATCTAACTTCTGTGCATTTCTTTGCATCTTTTATGTGGCATAGATTCGCACACCAGACACCCACACCCCCAGTGGGCCTGACCTAACATTCTGGAGGCCCTGCTGGGAGTATGGACTAATACTCAGAAATTTGGAAGATGAAATAGAATGACACTTGAGGATAGACTTTGTAAAATACACTGTGATGTGCATGCTTTTGCAAATATAAACTGATATACTGATGTACTTGTCTGCCTTTCATGGACTAGGGCACCCCAGGTGGGAGCAGTCAGATCCAGGGAGGTGACTTCCATAACCTCCTTCTTCATTCTTCACAACAGTCCTATGAAGTGGGTGGCACAATCTCATTTTAAAGATGAAGATGCAGGTCTCCGAGATGTAGGTTTTTGCCCAAATATTATTTATTGAGTAAAGACAAAGACAGGCTGAGGCCTAGATCCTCTGATGACAAATGTAGACTTCTTTTCACCATTCAATATCTGTCATGATGGGACAGGGTAAAAATGACCCCTTTACCTTGGCCCCAGCTCTGGATGATGATCCTGATCACATGTGCTTGAATGTCTTTGTAATTTGTTAATGTGTGATACCATTAAACTTGTACTAGTGTTAATTGAGATCATATTAGGGCAGTATTCAATTAATAGATTTTTTTTCTTCCCTGCCAAACACTGCACAGCTAGTTAGGTCAGAAGTTAGTTATTTTCTGGAACATGCTGATTAAAAAGGAGTTGACATTGAATGACAGAAGAGCTGATTGAATAGAGCAGAGCTTGCATTTGCATATGGACCTTGAGTCTGACCTGAATTTGTAGGTTATTCTGTTACACTTCAAGACATAGAATAGGGATGCCCACCTCCCCACCAATCCCACTCAAGTGGAGATTTCACTGATATTGGATGCTGTATCCTAATCAAGGCATTCTACTTTGTTGCTTCTGGGGAATCTTACATGAACCTGTAAAGATTCTTCAGTTACCCAACAGGACCTTATGCAGCTGTGTGTGGAAATCATTATAATTCTGGCATTTCTGAGAGTATTTTAATAGAGCACTGATTACAGATTGCAGACACCTGGTAGTGTTTTTGCACTGAGGCTGAAGGGTACAGTTCCAAAGATAAGGGCTGGGCTAGAAAGATTCCTATCTTCTCACCTTGTTATCTGCCAGAGCCTGGAATAGGTACTGACAAACCCTTACAACAGCTGATTCAGGCTCCAGGTGTGTTTAGTATATGCTTTCAGGAAACTACCAATGAAAAAACATTAATTCCCAGACTGATAAAGGACATGTGACTTTGCCTAGAGTGTTCTTCTGCCAATGACCCATAGCCCTGAGACTGTAGGAAGGGTTTCCGTTAGTTGGCCAGAGTCACTCTGTGCTTCTTGGTCTATCCCAGGCTGTTCCACTTGGGCAGGACATCATTGTTTTTGGCCTCAATAGCCAAATGGGAAAACATAAACTGTAAAAATTCAAAGAAAAAAGGTGATAGCCTAGAGTCGAGGTTTGGAACTCTGTGGACCAGAGGCATTCTAGTTCAGCTCTTAATTTCATGCCAACTCCCAAGAAATGTAAGGAATCCGAGACGAGTCCCCACTGTGATTAATCATGTTTTCTTTCTCTCTTCCTCCACTGTCCCAATATACCATCTGTTCTCACTTTCCACAAACTTGGGCCTGCTATAGTATTTCATATCATCATTTCAGGTTTCTTTGATTTTTACTTGAAAGAGCATTGTAGTAAAGTAGAAAGCACCATCTATCCCCAATTTTTGACTTTGCTATTCTAGTAGTTTGAGTTTGGAATCAGTCTCTGGACTTTGGTTTCCTTATGAGTTAAGTGAGCACATTGGGTGAGATACACCATCAGCCTGATCACTTCCTGCTTTTTTTAAGTTTAAGAATGCCAAAATTCTGCCCTGCCCATGCTTTTTAAGTTACATGCAAGTTGCAGGTAGCCCAAAAAGCTGTCAGGGAATGCTTGTTGGTTAACTCATTTGTGAAGGTCTGGCTGGGATATTCTCAATAAAATGAAATGATGAAATTCCCCTCACCGAACCTTTTAGATTTATGACAACTCAGGGCATTGTTACTGGGGAAGCTAAGATAGCTTGAAGAACTGGCAGCGAAAGATGGAAGGCACAGAAAGAATGTGGGGGGGAGGCAACAAGGAGGGTCCAAGCTGTGCTTTTGAAATGCCAGAGGGGGGTAATACAGCAAAGGAAGTGGAAAGAGGAGTTTCCCTTGAGAACTAGCAGAAACCTTTGAAATATGTGCCTTTCATATTTAAACCTTTTCCGGCTTGGAAAATAGCCTACAAGGTTCATAAAACTGCCTCATGGCAGCCATCCAAGATCTTCTCAGGAGTTGACTCCTTTTGCAAACTGCTAGTCTTGAAAAGAGGGTGGTGAACAGCTGTGATGCTGCTTCCATGGGTACTGTCCCCTTTATGGAGATGGAGATCTGTTGTAGAATCTCTTTGCTAATGTATTGTTAACTGCCCGGTTTTGTTTGCAGAATCAAAACAAGCTCTATCCTAACGAGACCATGTGACCCTCTTTGCCAACTAGACAGCATGACTTGCACACCCAAGATAAGCAGTATAACATCATCTTGTCCACCATAGAAAAAGACTGATCAAAGGCAAAACTGCGAAGCGGAGAAATTCTTACCTAGAATGCATTCTTGTATCTCCTTTCCCTAATTTTATTTCTTCAAGATGAGATAGTAAGGGAGAGCAAAAGACTCCTCTGGAATCATGCATCCTAGGTTTAAATCCCTGTTCTGCCCTTGAAAAGCTTTGTAATCTAGGATAGTTTACTTAACCACTCTAAGCTTTGGTTTTCTCATCTGTAAAATAGTCTCTCTCCCAGGATATCAGCATGTTAATGAAGATGTTTGCATACCAAATTCACTTATCTAAGTCACATTTCTTCTTGCCCCTCACTGTTGTGATAGACTCCATGTTAAATTATAACACTGATGACATACCCATTACAGAAAATTCACTGAAGTTTTCTCATTAAACTATAAAATGGTGATATTCTCCAAATCAGGGATTTAAGTAGGGAATGTTTTAAAATTGATATTAGATTTGGAGACTATTTTGAAGAAGTTTTGCTTTGATTTAAAAGTTTTTAGAAAAAACACAAATCCTTGTTTCAACTGTATTTTACATCTTTTATAGGTTTTATACACTTAAAAAAAATGAAGGTTCTCTTTAAAGACTCTTTTTTTTTGGTGTTATATTTTAAGTCTCCAAAATAAAATTAGCTTAAATCAAGAAAACTTAATATATACTTAAGGTTGAAAACTTAAAACATACTTAAGGTTTAGTCAACAAATATATGATATAAAAGATTTATCTTATGTTTCCTAGAGATTTTATTTGTTTATTTTTAATGATAGATATGTTTTTTGATTTTTTTTTAAAGCCTATATATAACTTCTGTTATCAAACTTTCCTCTAAGGGGGAAACATCTGAACCACCACTTAAGCCTTGATCTTCCTTTCATGTATGGGTTTAATGCTTTTTCCCTCTCCATCTTTTCTTTAGCATAAGTAAAAGAAACATACTAATTTCACAAGTAGTACAGAACTGAGCACATAATTAAAATGTTTATTTTTATGTTAAATCTATCTTTGTGTGGTTTTGTTTGTATTTGAATGTGGTTGGAATAGATTTTGCTATTTTTAGATGTCTACTATAAGTGATGCTCTCAGGTTAGTATATTATTTTTTTAGTTTGCCAACTGTTGATGAACACCACAGTGACATGAATGCTTGGCAAAAATTGGAGGATGCCAACAATTTAAGCTCTTGTTGGTTTGTTATCTCTTATTAACGTGTCTGTGTGTGTGTGTGTGTGTGTGTGTGTGTGTGTGTGTATGTGTGTGTGTATAGTGGAATTCACTCTCTAAAGCTTGTCTCACATTTTGGATTGATAATCTTGTCATAACCATAACACACCAGTGAGTGCATTTCAACATGGCTTTTCTTTTGGTACTTTATTTCTACTCATTACTGTAAAATGAGTGGATGTCGTAAGTGGACCTTGAACAATTATTATAATACTATAAGAAAAGGATTGTCGGTAGTGGGAAATTGCCCGGGTATTGGCAGTAGTGGGATTCTGCCATGGGAGGGAGGCAGGGCACACCTCATCAATAAGGGTACCTGCATAGTAAACATTTGTACACTTAACCCTGAATTGTACCCCACATCTTTAAAATAAAATAAATAAAATGGGTGTATGGGTACCATGAAACCAACTTAAGTTGTTCTTGGGATTTAAACTTGTGAATTTTTAAATTCCAACAAAGAATCCCTTGGAATTAGTGATGATTATGAACCCTTTATATCACCTTAATTAAGTCCTCAAAATGGCATATATTGTTTGTAGCTGTTGTTGGCAGTGTTACTTTTTGGCTTTGCTATATCATTTGTTAAAGTTAAGATGTAATGATTGACAAGTAGTTTAAAAAATACACCCACAATGTAAATAAATTTGCGTAAACACAGGTCTTGTGGTTTGGGTGTAGGAGAAGATTTATTTTTTGGATATTAAACCTACAAGAGGAATGTGCTTACTTGAACACATAAACAAGGAAAAGGAGATGAAAATAGTCTAGATTTATGATTGAAACAGATGTGAGTTACTGGCTCAGAGAATCCTGTGAACATAATGTCTCGTACACATGGAGAGTTAGTATATACAGGGGGAAATAAAACCAACAGGTCTCCCTAGTATTTGGTAGTCTGATGCTGGAAAGGCGATTCCTCTTTTCCTTCCTTAAAGAGTTAAACATTATGACCAGGGGTGTTTTGTATGGTTGTATTGTATGTAATCCACAGACCAATGAGGTGGGTTAAAAATGACATTGGTTACTACTCATGAAAACACATACCTTAACATTTTAAGGTACAAAGCAAACTTTGGAAAATACGTTCTTGAATTACTATCTTGATTGTATATTTGGGATTGAATCTGGATATACTTTGTAAGTCAGGAAGTGCTATGAAAACTTCAGTCATTCATTACTAGAGATTTACAGGGTATCTTCTATATATTCTCATGTGGAGTCTTTTTTAAAGTTTATTCTATAAATTCATTAAATGAAAGGGGGAAATACCAAAGTAGTGGTTCTGTACCAGAATACATTAAATTGAAGAGATCATCCAGAAAAAAAGTCACAGGCCCCGCACACGCCTCTCCTCCCCCCAGCTTTCATACCTTTAATCTCTGTGAGCAGGACCTGAGTACCACTCACACTGATTTTGATGTGTAGACTTTGGAGTTCCTCCCTTAAAATATTTCTTTCCCTATCTTCAACTATTTTTCTAGAATAATAGAGAATTTTTTTAAGCTTTTATTCATATCCCTCTTGTTTTTTATTATTCCTGTTTAGGAGTTTCTGACTTCTTTAAGTATGTGGTTAGAGGATTATCTGTCTGCCTACTGATTTCATCCCAAATTTAAAGCTTTTGATTAAGTATGGGTTCTTGGTCTGCTATTTCATCTGTTTCTCACCTTAGCAAGGCCATTCCATAATTTGTTATTTGTACCAATATAGAATCATTGAACTTGGAGAGATTGCACTTGTCAACTTTGAATGTTATCACTAGATTAAGTTGTCTATTCTAGTGGCATATCTTATCCCCTTTTCAGATTCTACTTATAAGAAATATTAGTTAAGAGAAGTAGTTGAACTGCAAGGAGAAATTGACTGGTGGATTAAAATTTTTGCTTAATTTATTGTTTACCCAAGTGCTGGTATGCCATGGAGAGACCAAAGTTTTCATCTTGAGAAGTACGTTGTCAAAGAATAATGTTGTCTAAGTAAGTTTTGTATATTAAGAATCACTAACCATTCCTTAAACAAACTTATATAAATGGGCTAAATTGTCCTCAAATTATCTTATTGGTCTTAATATATGAAATCAGGGAAAACATATTTATTTTCTTTGTAAAACATTGTATATTTTCTGACTACTGTGTGAAGTTTTTGGACTTTGGAGCAAACTTAACATTTTAAAATTATTTTTAGGTTTAATGATTGTGTAATAGTGTTTTCTTTTTTCTTTTAATTTTTTTATTTTAAAGATGTAGGGTACAATTCAGGGTTAGGTATACAAATGTTCATTATTCAGGTACCATTGTTAATGAGGTGTGCCCCCCCTTCCCCAGTTAGATTCCCCCTACTGCCAGTCCTACTTCCCCACCCCCCTCCTGGAAGTTTCCCACTACTGCCAGTCCTTTTCTTACAGTATTATGATAATTGTTCAAGGTCTGCTTATGAGTGAGAATATGTGATACTCAGTTCTTTGTTTCTGTGAAAGATCATTCAGTATTATAGATTCTAAGTCCATCCAGGTTGCTGTGAAGTTCATGATTTTGTTCTTCTTTATGACTGTAATATTCCATTGTGTATATACCACACTGTTTTAATCAGGTCCTCTTTTGATGGTCAGCATGGTTGGGTCCACGTTCTTGCTACTGTGAACAATGCTACGATAAACATATGTGTGCAGGTATCTTTTTTTTGAATTAGAGTCTCACTTTGTTGCCCAGACTGAAGTGCAGTGGCATGCTCCCAGCCACCGCAGCCTGGACCTGCTGGGCTCCGGCGATCCTTCCACCTCAGCCTTCCAAGTAGCTGGAACTACAGGCGCGCGCTCCCATGCCTGGCTAATTTTTGATTTATTGTGGAGACGAGGTCTCGCCAAGTTACCCAAGCTGGTCTCGAACCCGCGGGCTCGGGCAATCCACTTTCCTCAGCCTCCCAAAGTGCTGAGATTACAGGCTGAGCCACCAAGCCCAGCCAGGTTTTTTTATAGAGTGATTTGTGTTCTTCTGGGTATATTCCCAGTAGGGTGATTTGTGTTCTTCCGGGTATATTCCCAGTAGGGGGATTGCAGGGTCATATGGAAGGTCAATTTTTAGATCTTTTAGGAATCACCACACTGTTTTCCACAGAGGCTGTACTAGTTTGCATTCCCACCAACAATGTAGAAGTGTTCCCTTTTCGCCCCATCCGGAGAGGAGATCTGGAGAACCATCTGTTGTTTTTTGAGTTATTCATTATAGCCATCCTGACTGGAGTTTTTTTTCATGTATATGTTGGCTACTCGTATGCCTTCTTTTGAGAAGTGTCTATTCATATCTTCTGCCCACTTAGTAATGGGATTGTTTGTTTTTTTCTTTTCGGCACATTTGAGTTCCTTATGGATTCTAGATATTAGGCCTTTGTCAGACATACAGTTGGTGAATATTTTTTCCCAGTCTGTGGGCTGTCTGCCTACTCTCTCAATGGTTTCTTTGGCTTTGCAGAATCTTGTCAGTTTGATGAGGCCCCACTTGTCTATCTTATCTCTTAAGGCTTGGGTGCTTGGGGCTTTGATCAGGAATTGGTTGCCAGTTTTAATTTCCATAAGGGTGTCTCCTGCATTTTCTAAGGTTCTTATAGTTTGAGGTTTGACATTTAGGTCTTTGATCCATTTAGAGTTAATTTTTGTGTATGGTGACTGGTAGGGATCTTGTTTTAATATTCTGCATGTTGGGTCAGCCAGTTTTCGCAGCACCATTTATTGAATAGGTTCTCCTCTCCCCAGTTGTTGGTGATGGAGGCTTTGTCAAAGATAAGTTAATTGAGAAATTGAAGTTTTGCTTCTGGAATCTCTGTCCTGTTCCATTGGTCTATATACCTGTTCTTGTACCAATATCAGGTTGTCTTGATTATTGTAGCTTTATAATAGAGTTTAGAGTCTGGCAGTGTGATATCTCCTGCTTTGTTTTTTTTGCTGAGGATTGTTTTGGCGATTTGTGGTCACTTATGTTTCCGTATGAATTCCTGTATTGTCATTTCCAGTTCTGAGAAGAATGCTAGTTGTTATTTAATGGGTATTGCATTAAATCTGTAGATTGCCTTGAGTAGGATGGACATCTTAACAATGTAGATTCTTCCAATACATGAGCATGGAATCTTTTTCCATTTGTGTCATCTTTGATTTCTTTGAGCAGTGTTTTGTAGTTTTCATTGTAAAGGTTTTTCATGTCTCTGGTTAGGAAAATGCCAAGGTATTTTATTTTTTTTTCTGGCTATTGTGAATGGGATTGTGCTTTTTATTTGGGTTTCTGTTTGTTTATTGTTGGTGTATCGAAATGCAATTGCCTTTGGCACGTTGATTTTATACTCTGAGACTTTGCCAAAGTCCTTTGATTTATAGCACTTAGTATCTATATACCCTGGAGTTTAAGGGAAGTAATTTAACATTTCTCTACTTTGGTTTCAACATTTACAACTTCAACCTTTTTCTTGCTAAGGTAATTGTGTTTCTTTGTCAGAACCTGAGGCAAGGAGAAGAAATAATTAAATACAGTTGAGCTTCAATCATGTTCATCCTTTAGAATATTACATTGGACAATGTAGAGGGATGATTGTGTGAGGTGGGAGCAGTACTAGAGCCCTTAGGGAGGAAGCATCAACATCGTTCAGGCAGAGGAGGGTGAAGACCCAAACTAAGGCAGGGGCAGTGAGAATGCAGAAACACTGGCAGGGCCCAGAAATAGTAAATCAAATCCACAGGACTTGCTGATGGGTTAGTTGTTATGAGGGAGTTGGAGGGTTAAAGGGGTAAAAGGGAGAGTCTAGGCTAGCTCTCAGTGGAAACGCTCACGCTAACAGTTAGATACATGGGTTTAAGGTCAGGAAGACAACCTGAGCTGAATGCTTGATGAGAGTCATCAGAGTGTAGATGGGAGTTGAAGCTCCATTTGTAGAATTTCAGAAATAAAGTGGCAATGCAGAGATTCACTCTTAAGGAATAATCTTGTTTCTCATATTTCTAACTTACATATTTTGGTTCACCACACCCAAGTTCCCATGCACTAGGGAAGGCCAGCTGATTCTCTCCAAAAGTCTTCCAGGATGACATCACCTTGGCTCTTAACTTTAAAGACTCTGAAACTTGATATCAGCATGTTGAGTGCTTCTGCCTCAGTATTGAGACACATTAACAAGCTTATGTAGCCGATGTCTACAATTCCTGGTTAATCATTTACAATGGGAATTGTAACTGTCACACAGTCCAGAATACTTGTGTTGGCACAGCCACAGGGCCAAAACATGATCAGAAGATTGTATGTTAAACCTGGGATCAGAACAGAGAAGTTAATGAGATTAGATTAGTATTAAGCTAAGTAGATGGTACTATTGTCTCACCAGAGAAGGTTTTTTTCTTTTCAGATGAGAAATATTTAAGGCCTGTAGATTATGCTTACCCTAGAGCCAACTGCATGATAATGAATGCCTTGACAAGGGCAGTTTTTAATTTACTGGAGTCCCTATCGCTCCTCCTAATTTCTTGACCACAGAGGACAGATATTAATTCCACTACTGGAAACCTAACTGTTGCTGTTGGGATAAAAAAGCCTCTTACATATGTGCCCCTTTACTTATGTACTTCATCTGCCTGATCTCTGAGGTCATTTGAGTATCCAACTCCTACACTAAAGGATGGTCTTGTTTCCTGGTTACTTGGGCAGTGGAGAGCCATCTCACAGTAGCCATGGTTTAACAAAAGTTGTATGTATGGAAGAAGTGAGTGAGAAGCAGATCAAAACCAACTGTGATTAGTTTAGCTAACACTTAAGGCATCCAGCTGCTTTGACTTGCAAATCATATTGGAGGTTGGTTTCAGGGATGGAAAAGCTTTGTAATTATATCCTATGGAAGCTGGGGACCAGGAAAATAAAAAGGGATGTAGATTTGAGTAACTAGTGGCCATTGATGGACCATTACTGTTATCTTTATCTTATTTTTTTATGATGGGATCCC
The DNA here is from genome assembly GCA_027257055.1 of Cephalopachus bancanus. Lineage (NCBI taxonomy): Eukaryota > Metazoa > Chordata > Mammalia > Primates > Tarsiidae > Cephalopachus > Cephalopachus bancanus. Next base: position 2,122,592 of record JAPVLO010000119.1, on the reverse strand, counting down.
GACCTTGGGCTGAACCTTGATTTACTAGCAGTAAGATGTAAAACCTGATAAAACGTGGATGAATCAAGAGAAAAAATCCTGCACATTTTCTTCTTGTATTCGCTCCTGAAATAATGCATCCTTTCATTCCCATCACCACCTTTCTAGTCCAGGCTTTAGGTCCTCTTGAGGCTGACAGCTTTTAAATTAGGTAGCAGGATGACTGCATGGCTGCATGAGAACCAGTTAGAGTTGTTTAAAATTCAGGTCTCAGGATTCTGATTTGGTGGGTATGAAGGAGGGGCCCAGGAGTGCATTTTTTAAAAGCTCTCCATGCTGGATTCAGATTCACAGCCAGATTTGGGACACTCGTAAGTTATTACCACAAAGATACAACAGTATCCTTTTAACTTTCCGATTCTTTCTCTTCTAATCTGCTGTATATTACCATTTCCAGGGTGACATTAAAAACATACATATGTGTGTGCTCCACACAAGTCTGTTAATATTTTTGTCCTAAACAAAAAACATTTTTAAATTTCGCATCAAATGAATCTGGTAATCTCCTACTAGTGAGTTTCCCAAGGGTAACGCCTATAAATTCTTAATCCTTATAACACTTGGTACTGAGCCTTGCCTGTAAGAGACCAGTTATCCATATATACAGGGCTTCATACCCATTAGTGAGAAAAGTGAGCCTTTGGTAAATAAAGTTGGGATTCGCTTTTAGAAATATCTTCTGGTATAGATGGCTATATTGACTCAATTTCTACAAGATCAAAGGACCTTTTATTTTTTCATATCATAGTAGGAGAGTTAATCAAAATTCTCCACTGTTAGGCAATTCTTACAATTATTTAGATGTTAGAATAAGTGATCTGCATGTATTGTTTCATTTGATGAGTCAGTTCTGGGAGGTAGCTGGAGATATCTCTATGTCGCGGTTAGAAAACTAAGGGTCTGGAATTTTAAGAAATTTACCCAGAACTTGGATTTTTCCAAGACCTGTGTGATTTCTGGGTAAATTTCTTAAAATTCCAGACCCTTAGTTTACTAACCACGACATAGATATATCTCCAGCTACCTCCCAGAACTGAATCATTAAATGAAACAATACATGCAGATCACTTATTCTACATGTTCTCACTCATAAGTGGACCTTGAACAACTGCCATAATAACTATAAGAAAAGAATCGACAGGGGCGGGAAACTAGGGGGGATGGGGAGGGGAAGGGAGGTGGGATTACGATAGTCAATATCTGGGGAAAGGGGGGACACATTTCATCAACAAGGGTACCTGTACAATGAATATTTGTACACCTAACCCTTAATTGTACCCCACAATTTTAAAATAAAAAAAATTAAATAAATAAAAAAGAAATCACACAGGTCTTAGGTGTTGGAGCTAAAGTTTGAACCCAAATTTGGTTGATTCTGAAACTTGTGTTCAGTGAAATTCTTATCTTTTTTGGAATGGGAGGGGAGGGCTCTTGACCATTGAATATCAATATAAGAAACAACAAAAGATCATTTTTTTTTTACCAGTTGCAAACAAAAGAAGCCTAGGAATTTCTACGTTTTATAAAAATGCATATCTTTTTTTCCGACAGATTTTATATGATAAAATAATAGCTTTTTGTTTCTTTTAAGTACAGTTTTAGAAAAATGTTAATCCAGGATGAAAAAGCAGAAGCCATGCCGGCAAGGGAGGTGCTGGTCAGAGAATGACTGATGAGTTTGGGACTGTGGCTTGCTTTATACATTGCTTATAGAATGATTTGAAGCCACTGTGCTACCATTGACTTTCTTTTTCACATGTTCTCCAAATGGTGAGAGGTGAAGAGGCCTTGGACCTAGTAAAGAATTAGTTTGTGTGTCTCTCTTTAAAAAAAAAAAAAAAAAAAGTCCCTGATAAATTATAACACCCTGTGTAGGAAGTTCATGGGGTAAATCATGATGGATGAAATTCTTTTTGCTAACTTGTAGGGCATAATAGTGTGTCAGTCAGTGGTCCACACATTGAAAAACATGTCCACCTACTCTGTTGTCATCTTATTTTTGGCCAGCATGAAGAACCTGGTGGCAATGATACAATGTTGGGTTCAGAGCAAAAATAGATCTGGGTATAGATCTATAATATCTAGATCTGTGCATATGTATTCTTGGTATATGTATAGATAGGTATTCTTGGTGCCACTAGGAAAACCTGCTCTATTATGGAATTAAAAGGATAAATTTATTTAACTAGAAGGATATTCTTTTTTAAAAAACATATCTCTTTCCTACCAGGAGGCTACAGATGTGGACAGATTAGATAGCTGTGTTGGTAGCTTTTGTGAATCTTGTATTGGGAAGGATGTTTCCATGGTTTTTCATTATAAATCATGTGGATTTAAGTGAAACTGTTGGTATAGGCAGCAATCAACTCCTGGAGAACAGAGACCATATCTTAATTATTTCTTGTATCTCTATTACTGAGCATAGAGGTGGCACATGGTGGTTTTTTTTAACCAATTGGCTCAATTTTACAACAGTCTGATCTGCTTTTTGAGTTGCTGTTACTATATATAGCAGTGCTGTTGATCCACATGCAGGATCTCTGAATACTCTGCACAACCTCTATGACCAACTCATGGACCTTCTCTCCACCTTTAATTCTGTTTTTAAAAACTCCCTCAGTAAATATTGGTTAGTGATTAAGGCATAGATTATATATGACTAGAATGATTGACTAGAGAAATGTTTGCTCAAGTTGCTGTTGAGCTTTTTTGGGTGACAGTTAATATTGATTGACTTTGTACATAATAGATGCAAATAAGCAGAGCTAAGACCATTATAGAAATACAGCTTTTAGAAAACTAAATATAACATGGAAACTGTGTATGTGTAAGTTTGGTTTTTTGTTTTTTTTTTTTTTGGTGCGGGGAGTGGCAGGCAACTCACTATGAGTCAGCAACATACTGCTTTATTTTCTTAATTATTGGGCACCCACTGCCAGTTAACCACAGGGACATAACATGTGGGAACTACTGGGTAATATTTTCAAAATTCTTAGCATTAGTCAGATACTTTTTTGGGATTCTGTGTCCACTTTGGCTGTAGGAAAATCTGGAGTTGTTTGTCAAGGGTGCAGAGCATGACAGCTAGATGTAGAAGATCGCTGGAAAGTAGAGCCCTTTGACAGAGGTTAATACATAAGAATTTATTACTTAGCCTGATCAGAGGCAGCAGAAGGGTATTACTTCAGTGGCCTTCTGTTACATGTATTGTTATTATATAGAAAATGATATCATTATTTTCACTATGAATAGAATTAGGGAAATGGATTTACATTAGAGTTAAAGGAGGTTTTGAAGGAGCATAAAGAACTTCTTGACTTTAAGGATTGTTGGACAGTGAAAAAATTTCTCAAGTGGAAGTGTGAAATAGTGTTTCTTACAGAACAGGTATAGGGTTGCCAGGTAGAGTTAGCAAAATTTCTAGATCCCATATTGCGCTGCTCATCTCCTATTATGTTTGGAGATAAGTATTTTCTTTTTGTTTATATTTTTCACAGTTACTACAAATATGAAGACTGCTTTTTAAGTTTCCATAATGGATTTAAGCAAGTAAGAGGTGTGATTAAAAATTGACAATTATTTCACCTGCAAATTCGCTTGCTGCTGGTCTTGTATGAGCCCTTACAGTGTTGTCAATTCCAACTTCCCTTTTCTTTTTCTTCTTTAGAAAATTCACTGTGTGCCCTCCTCGCTTGTACACAATGAGTGCCAAGTCTGCCATCAGCAAGGAAATTTTTGCGCCTCTTGATGAAAGGATGCTGGGAGCTGTCCAAGTCAAAAGGAGGACAAAGAAAAAGATTCCTTTCTTGGCAACTGGGGGTCAAGGCGAATATTTAACTTATATCTGCTTGTCAGGTAATGAAACCAGATATTAATATTATTAAAACAACTTCTATTTTAAAACAGCTAATTCTGGGCTCGGTGGTTCAGCCTGTAATCCCAGCACTTTGGGAGACTGAGGTGAGTGGATTGCCTGAGTCCATGGGTTCGAGACCAGCCCGGGCAACTTGGAGAGAACTCATCTCTACAATAAGTCAAAAATTAGCTGGGCATGGTAGCGCACGTCTGTAGTTCCAGCGACTTGGAAGGCTGAGGCAGAAGGATTGCCGGAGCCCAGCAGGTCGAGGCTGTGAGCAGCCACTGCATTCCAGTCTGGGTGACAGAGTGAGACTCCAACTAAAAAAATAAAATAAAATAAAATAAAATAAAATAAAACAGCTAATTCTGAGGTGTCCAAGAAGGTTACAATATTCACAGGTTTTGTAGCTGTCTGCTCACTACTCCTTTTCCCTGTTTCTGTGTTGTTTTCCTCTGATCTTCTTTACTGGTGGCACCTCTGTTTTTGAGGTTGCCATGTATCAGAAAGGTAGTAAAGTTCAATTGTAAACTATTTTTCAATTCATTAAGAGTTTCTGTAAAGGGTCTGGCAGACACGTTTGTTTGTCCACACTTGCCTTCATTGGAACACTGACAGAAAGTGGACTATGCTCTGAGATTTTTGTTGGAATAATTCCTGTTTGGATAATTGTTATTACTAACAGTCTGACTTTCATTGGCTTTCTTTTCATAGTCAGTTGCCTATAATCAGTAATCACTTGTCTCAAGATAAACATTGGCACCTTATGGAATGTGAGAAAGTCGATGCAGTTCCTAAGTCATTGCTTTGCCTGACAGCCATTGTCTTGGCAACAAGAGACATCTGTTTTATTAAACTTAGAATCTTGTTGGATTTTTTCTCTTTCTGTGATTGTAGAAGATCTGTGGGATTTACAGTGGATTCATATTAGGATTTTCGAAATAAAATTTGGATAAATTTCCCATAGAATTATGGGTGATGCTAATCTGAACATCTGGGGCTTTTGTAATATTCCTGATAATATTTCTTGTAATGGGATGATGGAAAATATAAGCTTATCTTAATTTATCTCTTTTTAAAAATTTCCTTCAATTGTGGTTTGGAAACAAAACTTTAGTTTTTGGGCCTATTCAAGAAAAAATAAGCCTCTGATCATTTAAGTTTATCAGAATTTATTGTAGGATAAAAAGTAACTTTTTGCCAGAAAGAACATTTAAATTTAAAAGACCGTACCTTAGATTAAAATGAAATAAGAATATGACACTTTGGTAAGAATGACTTTTCAATGGTTAGAAGAAAGCTTTTATTTAAATAAGTGTGAGAGAATTGACCTTGAAACATTGATCTCTTTCTCTTATTCCCAAATAAAAATTAGGTTAATAAGATTTGATTATTGTTAGAAGATATTTGTATTTCTTTAGTGTGCTAAGCAATGCCTGGCATATAATAGGGACTCAATTAACATCCAGTGACTAAGTGAAAGAAAGACATAGCGTTTCCTAATGCCTTCCTAGTAGTTTGTTAATGAAATTCATGTCTTAAAAATGTTTTCAATGGGTTGTCTCTACAATAAATAAAAAAATTAGCTGGGCATGGTGGCGCTTGCCTGTAGTTCCAGCTACTTGGAAGGCTGAGATGGAAGGATTGCCTGAGCCCAGCAGGTCAAGGCTGCAGTGGCTGGGAGCATGCCTACTGCACTCCAACCTGGGCGATGGAATGAGACTCCAACTCAAAAAATATATATATATATTTTTTTAATGAAAATCACACCTATCAGGTACAATATGCACGGGTAGGAGTAGTGCGTACACTTAAAGCCCAGACTTGTTTGCTACTGTACAATGCAACCATGTAACCAAAAACTATCTGTACCCCTTAAGTTACTGAAATAAATTAAAAATATTTTCATATTCTTAAATTTAGATTCTAGAGTTCTGTTTACACAAATAATTAATAGAATACATTGTAGTAAGTTTTTGTGTTTGGGCTGAGCACAGACACATAGTGATTCTAGTTTTTTTAGTCTCTATTCTCTCAATATTTCCTTGAGATTTCTTATAGACAAGTAGTTGAAAGAAAGCTAGTTGATCCAGAAGCAACTTGAGTTTTGCCTACTACATGCCTATAATTGAAAGAGAATAGCTTTATTTGCATTTTAAGCATATGCTGTTGTCTGATCATGAAGTCTACAAGAGTGATACAGGGACTCTAATAACCTTATCTCAGTAAAATTGCATAACCATTTCCCCTGCCATAGAAGATAGTGACCTGGGACTTACTGGATAACTGCATTACCTTTACAAATTACCAAGACCTTCAGGTTTAAAATCTGAAACTATGAGAAATGCTTTTTTGTTGCATTCTAGTGGAGGAAAATCTTTTGTTCCGAAAGTCTTTATTATTTTCATGGTTTTGAATTTTGAGAGGCTAGATTGATAAAGTAGAGCTTACATTTAAGCAGACAGTTTAGTGAAAATTGGTACAGGAGAAGGCCAGGCAACTTTGACACCAAAGATTTTTGCAGTTTGATTTTTCTTATGAGTGACAAAGTAGTATCCACTCTTATTTTCTAACTTAAGTAAAACTTAGAGGCATATCAATCAGTAAAATCTCTGTTAAGGTATTGTTTTAATTAACAATTAATTAGTCAAATATTTATCAAGCACTTTTTCGGTGCTGAATGTCCTAGATTCTGAGAGTACAGCTATGAGAAAAATTCATACAGCTTGCTTAATTTGGTGAGGAAGAAGCAATAGACATTAATAAGTTACTCACTAAAATAAGCCTAATTATAAACTGTGAAAGGTTAAAAAGGAAGTATGCAGTGATGTGAATGCATGTGTAAGGAGAATTTGGCCTGTTTGGGAGAGCCAAGGGTGTCAAGAAAAGTAGGGCTTCACTGGTTTTGAAAAGAGGATTGTGTGGGTGAGAGGGCATTTCAGGCAGGGAAATGGCAGCTTCATTAAAAGACTAAGGAGGATTTTGAGTTTCTCCTTTTCTCCTATTCAGTTTAGGGATGACCTCTTTGTAGCTCAACTCACATAAGAGGCTGTAAAGTGAAAGCAGAGCCCTGGAATGACAGTCTTCTTCCTGCTATTAGTGTGAACTGCCTACGCTTTCTGGGAGGCCAGGCCCTTCAACTATTGTGGTTTGGTTGATGAAAACCAGCTATTCATTTTGAACAGGCAAACTTTGTCCAAATTAGGGCAATGTCTGCAAATAATTTTTAACTACTCTTCAAGCAGCATGAAGCATTAATTTAAAAAAATTAGGGAAGGAGAAGTATCATGACTTTAGACACACACACACACACACACACACACACACACACACACACACACACACACCAATATCTTTTAACTAATTTTTCCCCAGTTTCTAATGCAGTTTATAGCCTGAGAGTTAGAGGTCTGTGATCATAAAACTCATTATTTTCAAAGTAGTTTATATATCTTCTGGAAGTATTAATAAGAGGTGTAGAAATGGGGGAATAAGATGATCTTTCTTGAGTTATTTTGCTGCAATTCTGTAAGGAGGAAAATAATCAATCTCTCCAGTTCATTCATGGTGTCTTGGGATAGGATTTGAGCATTTCTCATTGAACTCTCCGATTGACTTCTTGGATGGTATACAAAGCTCTTATGTACTGGGATGCCTTTGTGATTCACATTCTTAAAGCAGTGATTTCTACTTTTTCTTTTCAGCAATGACTAAAATTAAAAATACTGACAATACCAAGTGTTAACAAGCACGAGGAGCAATTTGAGCTCTTATACTTTGCTGAAGGGAATGTAAAAATGATATCTCTACTTTGATAAACAATTTGGCGGTTTTTTATAAAGTCAAATACACACTACATTCCTACGCATATACTAAAAAAATGAAAACATAGGTCTACATAAAGACATGTACACAGAGGCCACAACAGTATTATTCATAATAGCCACAAATAAAAAATAAATGTCCAATGTCATGTTGGATGAATAAACAAGTTACTTTCTATGGTTGCATTATAATATAATCTAGCAATAAAAATTAATGAGTTACCAATATATGCAGCAACATGCATGAATCTTAAAAGCATTATATTGTGTGGAAAAAAACAGGCAGAGAAAACTATATAATATGTGATTCTATTCATATGAAATTTGAGAATAGACAAAACTAAGCTGTAGTAAAAGGATTGACTGAGAAGAAGCCTGAGGGGAATTTTTGCAGTGATATTAACTGTTTTGTTTGTTGATTGTGGTGGTAATTACCTAGGTGTATACATTTTTTACGGGTCACGAAACTGCACACTTAAAATGGATGCATTTTATTATATGTAAATATATCTTAGTGAACTTGATTTTTTTTTAAAGAAATGTTTACAGAGTCTACCTCATAAGGTGAACAGAAACTAGCCTTCTTCTTTATGAGTATGAGAAGTTATTCCAGAAGGCCTTTTGAACATTCAGTTGTTCATCATGTTAACCTATGCTTGCATCTATATATAAATCTTTATTTTGTGCTCTTTTAATTCTTGCTTATGCACATGGAATAAGTTGCTTAAGGGCTGAAGTTGACATATATAAGTTCCTCATAGCACCTGGCATGTTGCTGGGTATAGACACAATAGATGCTGTTTGAATTTTTGGCTTACTACACATCTGTTTATAGTATAGATTTTATTTATAACTTAGAACTGTTAACACATTCAAAGTATAAACCCCACCCAACAACAATTTCTATAGTCAGTTGTTCCCTCTATGGAATTTGGGTCTATAAAGCTGAAGTAGAAATATGCTAAGTTAAAATCAATTTTTTATTAAAGGCCAGTTACCTAATGAACATTCTGTAGTTTCATGTTTAAAATCTATTTTCCTTATCCTGTTTTAATTCTATATGTGTACTATATGATGCTAGCTTTCATATCCATAAATAGATAAAAATCTTTGGCTGCTACTTGTCCCCACAGAAGGAGTGTGTGGGAACTTAATTTTTGTGATTAGTACATTCTTTTACATATTTTGTTGAAACAGAAAATCTTAATCTTTTAAAAATGATTTTAGATTTGTAGAGAGAGTGAATTTTCTTATTTAAAAAAAGTTCTGAATGTTCTTTGATGAAATAATTTATGTAAATGGATACCTATGGAAGGTAATGAGAAGGATTAGGAGCATAGAACCTGGCAGTACTGCCCTTCATCTCAGTGGTTGTCACTCCTAGGTGTTCCTTAGAATAACCTCTAGAATTTCACTAAGTACAGGTGACCAGGTTTCACTCAGACCTACTAATGCAGCACCAAGTGTCATGGAGAGGTTAATCTGTATTTTGAAAAGCTAAGGTTGAGAAGTGTCACTATTTTGGGGAGGTATACTCTGGGTTGTCTTATTGGAATATTAGGCATAATGATATATTTTTGGTACTCAATTTTATTAAAAATATGTGTTAGTTTCTGTTGTCTGGCTGTGGTCAAACTCTGAATTTTTCTGGGCTTCAACTTATTCATTTGAAAAGCTCAGAGTAGTTAGATGTGGTATGTTTGGGCTCTGAGATTCTAGGATTCTGAATCCCCATGGAAGTTTTATACCAAATTTCATTTTTATTCCAAGCATATAATGTAGGGAGGAATCGGCTTGTTAATATCAGCACATAAACATTAATGAGGGTTTGAGAAAATTCCTTATAGGTTGTTACCAGAATTAGGGTAACCAAATTTAATTGTTAGCAATCATGCATAAAAAAGGAATTATTTTAATCTACTTTCTAATTCAGACTGGACTTAAAGTCTATAAATATTAGAAGAATACAAGATAAATGAAATTTAACCTTGATAGAAATGGTTTATTCAGCAGTGTTGAATTATCTTGACTTTCCAAGAGTTTTTATCTAGTAAAAAGGAAATTTAGGGCCAGGTGTGGTACTCCAGCCTGTAATCTGGCACTTTGGGAGACTGAGGCAAGAGGATTGCCTGAGCCCAGGGGTTCGAGACCAGCCTGGGCAACTTGGCAAGACTTTGTCTCTACAGTAAATCAACAAATTAGCCTGGTGTGGTAGCACATGCCTGTAGTTCCAGCTACTTGGGATGCTGAGGTGGAAGGATCATCTGAGTTCAGCAGTCGAGGCTGTGGTGGCCGTGAGCATGCCACTGCACTCCAGCCTGGATGACAGAGTGAGACTCCAACTCAAAAAAAAAAAGGAAATTTATACTGAGATCAGAAGTGTACAAAGGTAATAGCAGTGAAAAGAAAATGCAAAACAACTACAATAATGACATCTTTACAAGTAGTAAACATTGCTGAACGTATACGATCTTCAGAAAATTATGCAAAAGAAAATAAAAAAGCATTCATCTTATACTTGTTGTATTATTTGTTTTAATTCCACTTAATCCCCACAGCATCCATATTCATTGGGTAGTATGTTTCTCCTTTCACAGAAGAAACCAGTTTTCATCAGAGATTGTGTCCTCCTTGTGTCACCATTTTGGAAGTGGCAGCATTAGACATCCACTCAATTCCTGACCCAGGAGTATGCTCCACTGCCACAGCACTTTATTTCTTCTGACTTTGCTCAGGAGGGGTATGGTGGAGAGGGCCATGTTTTAAGGAGCAGATTCCTCTCTAGCTCTTCACAATTGATGGAGACATGGAATACTTTTGACCTACATGGTATCTTCCTGTCTCATTTCTGAGGGTATTGATTAGCAGACTTTCCCACATTTAGAATATACTTTAGTGTAAACCTTTTGGCTCTTTGTTACAGAGATTTAGTGTGTAAATCCAGCCATAAAACTTTAAGTCACTCTAGAAGACAATGTACTTCAAATAAAAATTATTTCCATTGTCTTCATTCTATGGGTCTTCCTACATCCTTCTTAATTTTATAAAAAATACAATATCCTTTTGTTTTGTTATATCATTGAGAACTTGACTCTTCTGTGACATGTGACACCTTTGAGTAAAACATTTGTAACAACAATAACGGTTGTTTACATGAAGTTGAAGGGATAGGACTTTCTCCTGAAATGTTTTCTAGCCCACTAGATTTGACCACAAAGTGTTATAGATAAATGACCTTCAGTGTAGCACCTGCCACACACTCATTACATGCTTTAATGCTCATACACTAAGGGTGGCATAAGCCTGCCTTAGGATTAGTAATAGTAATAATAATAGTGTTATTGGTATTTATTGAGTTCAGGTATGTTCTGTATTCTTTACATTGATTAACTCCTTTAATCCTTACAATAATACCACAAGGCAGATAACAGTGCTGTTCTTATTTTGTAGATGAGAAAACTGAGCCTAGAGAGGTAAATTAGCTTGCCCAAGAGCATTGGCTAGTGAGTGAAAGAAAAAGGATGTGAACTCAGACAGTTTGATTCTAGAGCCTGTTCACCTAGCCACTGTGCTCTGCTCTCCTTCTCTAACAGGCATGGGAGTTGTGTGAGAGAAGACTTGCCAAACCAAACATCTTTTCTTACTCTGTCACACAGCTTTGGTGATAATCATGTCCTGGTATTTCTCTGGCCTTCTATACACTTAAGCTTTGGTTGGTTTTGGCTAAGTGGTGACATTCCTGTATACCAATAACTGGTCTGTTAAGAAATCTCCATATTAAAATAACACTATTACTATTATCTGTATTTGACTCTTAGAGAGAAAATTAATTCCTCAGGGAAATTCAGAGAGGCTCCTGGCAGGGATACTGCCACATATGAACTTATTTTGTTCAGTTGTATAATAGAAAAATAGACGCCTTGAAATTTTTTTAGAGTTTCCTTGGTGTTCTAGATCTCTTCCTGTGAAAACTGGTGGTAATAATATTTGACTTTTCTAGCCAGGCTTGGTGGCTCAGCCTATAATCCCGCGCTTTGGGAGGCTGAGGTGAGTGGACTGCCTGAACCCACGGGTTCGAGACCCTCCTGGGCAACTTGGTGAGACCTCATCTCTACTATAATTAAAAAAATTAGCCAGGCGTGGTAGCGCGCACCTGTAGTTCCAGCTACATGGAAAGCTGAGGCGGAAGGATCGCCAGAGCCTCCAGTCTGGGCGACAGAGTGATACTCCAACTCAAAAAAAATTTTGACTTTTCTAAAGCTTTGTGAATAGGAGAGTTCAACAATAGATAACTAAGCACTTAACAGGTATCACTTCACTTAATCCTCACAACAACCTTCTGTTATTTCTACTTCAAAGGTGAAATAGCCAAGGCTTAAAGTCACTAAGTGCTCTGCCCAGGGTCAGGTAGCAAGGTAACCATGGAGCTGACTCACACCTGGGTGCCTCTGACTCCAAAGTAAACAGACTTTGTAATTTTTTTTCCAGGACAGAGCTAGGTCTGAGGAATAAAATTCTCCCCTTTCTTAAAAAACAATGTGACAACTTTCCTTGAGCGGAGTGTTCTAATCTCCGAGGATTTGGAAGATGTGCTGTCGGCCGCTTCAGCTTTTCTAGTGGTTTAGCACGCCAACAGAGTTTTCTTTTTCCATTCTCTCATGTATACGTTCCAATACTAAAACCAGATGGAAACAAGGGAAAACTCTTAAGAGAGGCTAGTGCCAAAACATTTCATTTAAAAAGGAAACTCCATCTGTGTGCTCTCCCACTACACAGCCTACTGTTAAGAACAGGAGTTTCACAGCTCACTCACTTATGTTCGTTTTGATTAGTTTTGACTTAATTGCAAAGGTAGAGCAAGTGGTAGTTAGGGAGATTGCAAACTAAGGCGCCTCCCCTTCTGGCATGTGGCTGGCAAAGGACTGTGTACCTGGCAGACATCCTAAGCAGCAGCCTACCAAGAAGATGTTGTTTTAAGACACGAACATACATTCTTTGTTTTGGGGGATTTTCTTAGTTATCACTTTTAGAAGTTAATGTGCCTTACTTTGGTAGGGAGAGTTTACCAGCATCCAATTTTGATCTGTCAGTGAGTTGTAGTCAGAGGCACTTGTTGCTCCCTCTGTTCTCCCACCCCAACTATAGAAGAACAGAAGTCACTATCTGACTTAGGGTAAAATATTGATTGTATGTCAGTCATGTCTTTGAGGTTCAGTTTTCTCATCTATAGAACGGCAATAATAGCTATATTTCAAGAATATTTTGAAGAATAGTTTAACTAAATGTTTGTATATAATGCCTGATACAAAGATGGTATGTAGCATTATGAGCAATATTTTTATCTTATCATTAATTGGACACCTACTGCTTCCTGGCATACAGAGATAATTCATCTGTAGTTTAAAAAAAAATGCTATTGTATGCCTATAACAGGCATCTATAACCCATGTCATGTGAGGCAAAAATCACACAATAGCCCAGATTTGGTCTTGGGAGTTTTCTGCCTTTTCCTCCATATTTCTTTTCCTTTTCCTTCTCAAGTTTGTTTCTTCTCCTGTCTGTGTCTCACTCCTGAGAGGAACTTTCAGGTCATTCTTACCTCTGATTTTTGAATCAGGCTCCTCTTGATTCTCCATGTTGCAAAATTATTTCCCCCCAACCTGGAATACTAGGTGGCATCACACTGCTGTTCTATTTCAGAGAGTTTGAAAACTTCCACTCACATCTCATGAGTATTTGCACATTGCAGGTTATATTGGGTGTTGAAGTCCATTGTGTTCAGGCCTCTTTATTCAACTTTGTGGAGAGTTAGAACTGGCTTAGTCAATCAAAGTCCTGTAATGGGAGCTGTTATTTTCCTACACCTATCTTTACTGGTTCAAAAGAAAAAGTAAAACAAAATAAAACAAAACGTTCCCTGGGGTCAATCAAGTGCACTGTTAAGCAAACAACAGAAGTGGGAGAGGCTGATACAAATGCCTGTGGACCCAGCTTTTCAGCCCAGATCAGGTTCTTGTTTCTCTATCTCTTTCCTGTTACGTTTCCTTTACACACACACACACACACACACACACACACACACACACACACACACAGAGAGAGAGAGAGAGAGAGAGAGAGAGAGTGAGAGAGAGAGAGAGAGAGAGAGAGAATATGAATGACAATTCCTTCTCAATTATGTCATGCTAAACCATTTGCAGAATTTTCTAGAAGAAACTTTAAATAACTGTAAGCACAGTGAGGTTTCCAGGTTTGTCTAGTGCCATGAAGATGACCAGGTAACCACTGTGTTCTGAGTGTGAACATGTTCCTCCCCTTATCTCCCACGTCATCTCTGAAATAGCACTTAGCATTGCTGTGTTTTATTTGTCTGTTGGTTTCCTCTTCTGCAAACTATCAGCCTCTAGAGGATAGGAACAGATATAGATATCTCTGTCTCCTCAGTTCCCTGATCACAGCCTGTCTATGGAACAAATGAAGTACTAGGGGAATTGGAGTAATCCCATTCCTGCTGAGTGTCCCTAGGAGTCTCTATAAGAGCCGAGACTGCCTGAGTTCAGTCTGAACTCTCAAGTCAGCACTCACTCTCTAGGTTTGAGCTCTCAGGGTTGTGGGTTCACACAGTCAATCTGGATTATACCTGCTTGGTTTGGCCTTTATCCAAACTTGCTGTTTTTCACACCAAGATTCTACTGGGTGGTCTTTTAATTCCTTTGGAATTCCTCATATTTCTGAGCCAGATGTTTTATTCTACCTAATGGACCATTTACCAAGAAGAAAATGCAGATTTCTGTCATATATTAAGACTTTTAGAATCATCCAAAATGAGCAATTTATAAATGCTTCAATTTTGGCCTATAGTGGCCTAATGCTTCCATAGGGAGGTTGTTATCTCAAAAATTTGAAGTACCTAAGTGTTTCTTCTGAAGAAAGAGCTCATATGATACAGGAAAAAAAAATGATCATTTAATGGGCAATGAATACATCAAAACTTCTCCCAAACGTTCTTTTCTCATAGTAATCATTTTCAATTCTGCATTTCCTTAAAGAGGGCTTTTAAAGGAAAAATGGAAACTCTACTTTTGTTTTTTAGCTTTAACCTCTCTGAGGATATTCATACACTCCCGCCCCCATAACACACATTATTCTTTATCCACCATATGTAGATCCCCTGGAATTCATGTGGCGTATGTTGTAGATCGCAGGCAAGAGTGCATTTTGATGTTTCTATCAGTGTAACAAAGTGCACTGCTCTGAGAAGCACATAAGGGCTTGGCAAGTGGATTCCAGATAGCAAGACTATATATATATATACCCTGCCTTGATTCCTTGAGATCCAAGTTTTCATCTTAAAGGAAGCATTGGGATGGAGAACTGCCTCCTACCATTTTCCAACTAATGCACATAGGCAGCACATCTGTTTTATCCTGTGGATAGGGTTAGCAGTGTTTTTGGATCCATTAATTTGTAAGTATATTTTTTTCCAATAAATGTACACATATTCTTTATTTTTTTAAAAAAACATGGAACATGACACCAAGGGGGAAAAAGAAAAGAAAAAAAATGAGAAAATCATGACTTTGACTTTTCAGTCTTCATGTTTTTAGTACTCCTTCCCCTTTATAATAATCTGGATATAATTTTGTTCTCCTTTTTCATTTAACATGTTAACAGGAATTTTATTATAAAGACAATTTACACTTGAGCACCATAGAGTATTTAACCATTTATCTGTTGCTGGATGTTTTGTTTTTTCCGTTTTTGTTGGGTTAAATAATGATCTTAGTCTTGCTCTTTATAAAATAATACCAGTCTTACAGATGAGAAAATTGTGGAGCATGCAGACAACTTGTTAGAGGAAACGTCCACATTGCCAGTGAGTGATAGAATGGGACAGGAACTTCAATTCTCTGTGCTCTGCTTAGAACTCTGCTGTGAACTGAAATGAGCTTATCTCAAAACTCAAGTCTGCCAGAACTTCTTAAAACTAAAATATGTTGCTCTTTGTGTGCTTAACAACTGGTTAACAGTCCTCATGATATTTAACATTGTTCTACACCAAGCTCTCTTTGAAGTACATAGGATACCTGCTCCCTTGAGGATTATGTTATTTGATTTGTATGTGCATTTGCAGGTGTACATAAATGTACTGTACATGTATGATAGCATCTGTGTTTGCAGAGAAAGAGAGGGAAAGACGATGTCTTACCTAGAGTCAGCCCCCATGTTCTTCAAAGAGGCACCTCATCATTTTGGTCTGGTTCAGTTAGGAATCCATTAGATATCTTCTATTATATTGTTAGATGTGGGATAGGGAAAGTGGTAAATGTCAACCAAACATATCCATGCTTTTCCCCCCTAACTCACTTCATTTAGTTAATTTACATTTGATATATCTAAAATTTGAACCTACAGAGCAATTAATAATTGCTAATTGGAAAATTAACCTAAGAGGAAAATTAACCTTTTAGGAATTTTTTTCTTTTTTAGAGCTTTAGTTCAGTTTAGTTTTTTATTTGTTTATGTGTTTTGTTTTTGAGATGGGGGGGTCTCACTATGTTGCCCAGACTGGACTTGAACTCCTGGGCTTAAGTAATTCTCCCACCTCAGTCTCCTGAGTAACTGGGAATATAAGCGTGTGCCACAGCACTCAGCTAGAACTTTAGATTTTTACATCTAAAAGTTTTTTAGTCATTCTCAAGCTAATGCTAATGTTTATATGAAGACTAAAGCCCATGGAGGTTGACTAGCTTCCCCAACATCACAGAACCACTAAAAGTCAGGCAAAGGGAAAAAAAGAAAAAAACATATTCAGATCTTCTTGCCACTTTGATTTTTCATTCTGGTTGAAATAGGTTTAGGTAAGGAATAGGTGGGATTAGTATCTAAACTGAACCTGAAGATATATATCTCTGTGCCAGTCTTATTCACATCAGTATGCAAAAGCAATTTGTACCACTCACTCTTGGGAAGAGCCTATCTGCTGACCAGGGAGGTGGCTGTCTCTCTTCTAAGATTTGGTGACTGTGAGAAACTGCACTTGAGTTCAGCTGTAAAGGCAAGGGTGCAGGCCTATCCCACTTCTCTGTCACTTCTTTCTAGACTTGGGACCTAGAAAGTAGAAGGCTCAAAACACTCTGAACATGGTGCACTGTGTCATTCCATTGGGCTAAGAGAGGAAGATATTACAATTTCAATTTAAAATTTAACTTCATTTCTAATGTACATACTTCATTTATGATTTATAGTTGCCATAATATATTGGAACAGGAACCCATGCATATAATTTATAAATGTGCATATATTAGGGGTTAATCATTGTAAATATTTTATTTAGCGAATAAATAGTCACAAACCGGTAGAGACTCCTGGCTTGCATTCTAAGAGATGGAAGCCTTTGCTACACTACTAGAAATTTCTGGCCACTTGTAAAATCTCAGGATTCAGAGATAGCTGCCTGAAGTAGTGAGCATATAACTGCCCTTTGGAATCATTCTCAGCCCCCACTCCTCGCCCCCAACCAGCCCCCAGATTCCCTGCATTCTGGAAGGTGGAGTGCCAGCTGCTGTGTGGAGTAAGTGTCCTAACGCGCAGGCAAGGGACCTGTCACAGTGCTTAGCACTTAGCAGTTGCAAATGACAACTCTCCATGCAGGGGTTGTCTGCTCTTCTTTCGGAACCTGAAATCTGGCTAAGACAATTATTTGTTTCAGTTCTAATATTAGGTTTGATTTGGACTGGATGTAAACATCTGCGACTTTGCTTTTAATACACTTTCACCAGGTCGGGCCTGGCTTATTTAATTCTGAAGCTTCTTGGCCTCTTGTACTGTTTGAAAAAGGGAAACCTATATTTCCTTTCTGGACCTGACACTTATTGATTCATCCAGGGAAGCCTCATTTTTGGCTGATACAGCAAAGTCCTTAGCTCCCTTATGAGCAGTTGTTTGAGCTAGTTGCCTTCCCTTTCTTGTACATAATTACTTATTTTTGTCAGTTGTTACACTTTATATGCAGGGGCTATCTAGGCCATTTACTTACAGCACTGCTATGCCTACTGTCTTTGGGAAATAAATTTTTAAAAATTCAAATACTATATCTCCAAAGGCATTCACATGTGCTACAACTTACATAAAGATAAACATATGTCACAATACTCCTTTTCCATGGAACTCAGAATTGTTAAAAATATTACTTTTGCTTTTGAAAATAGCATAGCTCCAAGATTGAACTTGGTTTTCTGTGAGTATGTATTTCAGAGACTGTCTGAAGGAGGTTTACCCTCCATTCTCCTTGTCTGTATTACTCTTTATTCAGGTGTCCTGCCCAACTACCACTAGCTGTCGTTTGCTTCCCAGCCTCTCTTTGCAAACCATGTTTGGCCACTGTTCCTTCACTCCGAAATCACTGTTTCCCTTCCCTTACTAACACGATGAAAAACGCAGTTCCTCAGAGTAACTGATCTGAAGAAATAATATAATTTACAAAAACCTAAAGGTTTTTATTCCTGAGGGAAATGTGAGTTTGCAGAAAGTGGCAACCTTCTAAGTCTAGTGGTAGTGATGATAGTAGTATCATTTGATAAATAAATAAGAGCATTTATTGATCCACTATTATTGGTCAAACACTATCACCCATTTTACACCTTCCTGGATAATTACATCTGGGGTTTATGTGCACATTATGGCAAACACCCAGACCTCCTGTTTTGATCATTATTCTATAGTACTTATTTCCATATGTATCTGTTGGAAGCATTCATTTGTTCATTATTAATATTTAAGGACTCTTGCTTGGAACCTTTTTGTATGGTAACAGTTTTTACCTTGAATTTAGAGGACAGTCTGTTAGATGGACTTTGATTTCATTTAATTCGGCATCTGTTGGTTTTTGTGTTTTAATAGAGATCATTACAGAAAAACTGTAATTTGATACTAAAGAGTTTTGCATTATTTTCATAAATTGACTTACTAACCAAGGGCACTTAGGATTATAAATGCCTTCTTCCGTTTTAAAAAGTGTGACTTTTGGGGGGTTTGTGTAGTTTTTTGTATTTTGTTTTTTTAATCACTGTGTAGCCAGCTTTCCAGATAAAATTTTCTGGCTTTAAGACTATGATATGACAGGGATCTTGTTGCCAAGATTTTTCTACAAAATATTTTAAACTCACTTTCTTCCAAATTCTAATTTTATTTTGAGCTACAGTACAGTTCTGTGAACGTTGAGGTCAGAGGAAGAAAGAAATCTTCTTCCCCATAAAATAAGCTCTTTGAGTCTGGGCTGTGGAAGTACCTGACAGGTCACAAGCAAGGGGAGAGTTTTGCAAAAACGAGTTTAAATTTTCCTGTGACCAGTTTAGTTTTTGCCTAGAGGTAGGAATAGGATAATGGACTTAAAGTCTTTTGAGGATACAGCACTTGGTGTTATACAATGTAGTTAGCATCATATATACTTTGGTCTGTGCAGTATTAAAAATGAGATTTGGATTGAAATGATCTACTTAGATTTATGAGTTGGATTACTCTATTTTTAGCCTAACCACATTGAATCCAATTAGAATTTGTTTTGTTTTCATAAGCAGTACTTTGTAGAGCATCATTTTCTTAAGTTTTTAATGAGTCTTGAAAAAATAGAATTGTTTGTTGTGTGCGGGAAAGTCAGATATACTGTCTCGATGACAAGTTGCATAAGCCCCTTCTGATATGAGACTTTTTTTAGTCAAATGTAGAGTGCCAAGTGGGGAACACTATAGCCCAGTAATGGCTAATCAAGTGATAGTTCTGTGTGCATAATCTGTGTTTCTTCTGTTTCCAGGATCAGAGTAACTCATCAGAAGTAACTGTGTAAGAACAAAGACTTTAAGCCAGGCTCGGTGGCTCAGCCTGTAATCCCGCGCCTTGGGAGGCTGAGGTGAGTGGATTGCCTGAGCCCACGGGTTTGAGACCCACCTGGCCAACTTGGCGAGACCTCATCTCTACAATAAATCAAAAAATTAACCGGGGGTGGTAGTGGGCGCCTGTAGTTCCAGCTACTTATAAGGCTGAGGTGGAAGGATCGCCGGAGCCCAGCAGGTCGAGGCTGCGGTAGCCAGGAGCGGCCACTGCACTCCAGTCTGGGTGACAGAGTGAGACTCCAACTCAAATAAAAAAGAACAAAGACTTTGGAGATAGTAAAGACAAGGATTTGAATCCTGTTTCTACTGGTAACTTGCTGTATAATCCAGAGAGAGCCACTTGGCCTTTCCGAGCCAGTATCCACTTATGTAAAATACTGATTAAAAATAATTATCTTTGAGGGTTATTGTGAGGACTTAAAAAATTGTATGAGAAAATACACATAAGCCGCCTTGCTTGTCCCCAGAATATAATAAATGCTTAATAAATGGTGCTTTCCTCATCCTCATATGGCATTTGAAAACATTTTTCTCTTGGTGATGAAGAATAAAAGTCATCAATCATCTGTCAGAGATGGAACTAGAAAAGGCAAGAAAGCAGCTGGGGGCTTTGCACACTACTCATACAGGAATCAGAGTTCTTCTAAGGTGCCAAAGCGGGTTCCTAGTCCAAGTAGCTTGATACACATTCGGATCTTGATCACAAATTTTGTCACTGGCTTGATTGAAAAGATCTGTTCTGAATATAGAAATTATCAATCTTTTCTGAAGTGATGAACCAATGAAATTTCAATTAAAGATGAGGCTGGCTGCTTATGAATGTCATTAAGTATGCTGGGAGGTTTTGGCCTGGTGAAAGAGTATGACTGGAGTCTGACTCAACTCTACGAGAACCTCAGCCATATTCCTTTCTGGCTATGGTCACAATATGTGCCTAACTTCCCTGACTGCTTTCCTAGACAATAGGGACAACTTGTACCTCATGGTCTTGTATGTAAAGTAAATAAGACCAGCAAAGAGCCTGGTATACCGCAGATCTCAGTAAATGTCTTGGACAGTGTGCTAGGAATAGTGCATTGGGTGATGGGGATTACAGAATCTTGCAAAGTTTGTCTCTGTCCTCAGGGAGCTTAGGAGCTGTGAAAATATATTGAATGCTTTAAAAACAGTGTGTTCAAGTGAAGAACACAGTGGGATCCACAGTCTGACTGCTTTGTGGGTGCGTTACCTGTTGACACCCATGTGCCATGGCCCTGGGCTCAGCATGAGTGTTGGAACCTGTTAAGGGGGAAGTTTGAGTTTTGGGTTTTGAAGGCATGGCCAATCAATGTATAACAAGAACAAAAAGGGACAAAAACACTTGCCTCATCATACAGTGTTTTTTTGTTTTGTTTTGTTTTTTAGGCTGACATGCTGTCAATTCTCATTTTATTCTTCTGAAAATGTCTTTGTTGGGTCAAGAGTCTGAAATGCCAGCATGCAGCAAGCAGCTTTCACAAGTCTGTACATGGAGGTGGCTTAAGCTGAATGCCCAGTCCCCAGAGAGCTAGAATTCCCTGCAGTTTGATAACATGTTTTAAGGGTATAAAGGAAACTTCTGAAAACCAATTTCTGGTTTATTATTTTGTTTTCCCTGTGTTAATTTTTATGCAAACCAATGACATTTGTTTGTATTTTTTTTCTGCCATTAAAAGCTTTAAAAGCCAAACCCTCCATCTGAGAACTTAGTCTGTAGTGTTTCATCATGTTCCTTAGAGAGATGCTAGATATCTATCCCTGTGTCCCGATGGATGGTGGCAAAGTCCTTTGCTGTCAGTGTGCCAGCCTCTGCAACTTGATGCTGAATTCCTTATTGAGGTCTTATTCTTTTCTTTGTAACTCCAAGCTATTCCAAGGTGCTGTGAAATTTTCCCCCTTAATTCCATTGACCCATGTGAGCAAATACCTAGTAGGCAATGTTTTCTTCTTGTTCAATTACCCGGTTGCCTGGAAGTTGAAAATTCGACTCTTATGCCTTTGTGTGTGTGGGGAGATCAGTAGCCAGTAGCTGCTTGATGCAGGGGAGAAAAGAGCATGGGGTTCAGAGTCTAACAGACTTGGGTTTGAATCTTACATTGAAATCAGCTGTGTGATCTTGGGCAAGTTACTTCCCCTCTCTGTGCCTTGGTTCTTCTAAAGCTGAGTGTTTGAGTGGATGTAAAGATGAGAGGTAATACTGCATATGGGAAGCACCTGGCTTATTTCCTGGTGCGTAGTAGGCACTGAATGGAAGCTGCTGCTGCTGTGGCTGTTACCTCCTGTTGTCCACCCAGTTGGTTCTGGGCCTTGGCACTGGTCACTGTGGAGAAGTTTCTGAGGGAAGCAGGGCCAGATCCCCTAATCACCTGCAAGCTCAGATACTGTGTGCCCTGAGAAGCACCGTCACTTCCTCACTGCAGCTGCCTACTACTCCTCATTGGCCTTGTGTTCAGGTTGCTTCCACTAAGCGTTATAACTTCGACCTCACTTTGCCACTTGAATTTCAATGTCCCTAATCGTTGCTGGTGATGAAGGTCCCATGCCACCAGTTTACCCTGCAATCTTGCCTAGAACACATAAGCAGCAGAGGTACTTACATTTACAGTACAAGCTGTCTGTCAAAAGGAAGGCAGACCAAGACCCCAGTGGCCAGATCATAACAAGGTTATATGCCTTAAACCCTCCCCTTCCACCAACGTAATGAAGGTTAAAGAGCTACAGCAAATTAGGTGACTGTTGTGGCTGCTGGTGTGGGAGAATGTGAATGGATGGCTTGCAGATGTTGGGCATCAGATGTGGGACTCTCTGGTCAAGCAGGGTAGCACCCCAGAAGGTTGACCACTCTTAACATCTATCAACCTGGCATCCCACTAGCCCTTTGACCATTTGGATGGGGATAACCCAGTTAGGCATTCTCCGTAGGATGTTACTCTCCCTTCTGTCATGTTCAACATAATTTCTACAGACCAATAACTGAGCAACACAGAACTTTCAGATGCTAACAGCAATAAACATAGCTAACATTAATCAAACACTTATTATATGCCAGTTACTGAACTAAGCAGCTTACATGCATGACCTAATTTAATCTTTATATAACCCTTCCAGTAACATGTAGGCTTGTTACCCTTTCTTCAGATGAGGAAACTGAGGCGTAGGGAGACCTAGTATCTTGCCCAGTGTCACAAAACCAGTAAATATTGGAGCAGGGATTTAAGCCACAACCTTCTGTCTCCTGAGCCTGATCTCTTAATCTCTTTGCTTTGGACAAAGGTCTTTCCCAAAGCCCCTTCTTTCTGTGTCAGGCTATGGTCTACTCAGAGACTATTTCTCTGTCAACAGAAATAAAGGGGAAATTGTTGCTAATTTATTTTTGCGCCACTGTTGCACTGCCTTATAGCAGCTGCACTTTATAGGAAAGACGGACTATGTCCTCCCCAGTCCTAAATGACAGTGGTATCCGGAAACCACTTGGCCTCTCACCATGTAACTCCTGTACGTGACCATTCTGCATCTGTGGTCATACAAAGGGCAGCTCACCTGCAGATCTCAGTACTGCTGTGCCCTCCACTAGGGATGATTCACTTAGTCAAAAGGCACTAGTGACTATGCAGACATATTGAAGTGGAAGAGAGTGTTTACACTGCATACAACAATTAAAACTGCAGCACTCTGTTCCCCTAATCACTGGCTGTACTATCTTAAGGGACTTTTCTCTCAAAGCCTTCTTTTTCTCAATAGTATATGGCTCTGCTTACTTAAGTCTTCTCTTCCCCTTCAGTCTGCTTCCCTCCTAATTAGGCACAGAAACTCATTTCTCCAGCTGTTTACCCCCACCTTACTTGCCCAAATCCATTTTAACCCTGGGCATAATAGAAACAAAGCACCTATTGTCATTAGGATCCCTCCTTAGAAAGCAGTGAGGGTATGAAATAGCTTTTTTTCTCCTGTCACCTTTGTGAAGAGCTGTGATTTGTTAAGGCCTAGGTTTGGTAACCCCTCAAACACATGCCAAAGAAGACAGGCAAACCTATGTTCTTTGGAAAAGTGTTGGTCACTTTTATCTCCTAGAGCTAATGACCAGTTCCTGTCCTCTTTCTTCTTATGAGTTGGCATTTATGAGGATCCTCAATCTGTCCTGGGAGCTCACTTTTTTCTTCCAGCTCTCTCCATTGTCACCTCCACCCCACCCAAGAACAGCAAGTAACGTTTCTTCCACACTCCATGGCATCATGCCCTTGGTCTCTTTTGTGCCCATTTTGAAGAAGATGCTGACCTCTGCTATTAGTGTCAGTACTTCTGAGACTTATGACCACTATTTAGCCTGAGTTCGTTTTTTTTATTCATTTAATAAATATTTATTGGGATTTTGTTGTGGACAGAAATGAACATAATCATCTGTTTTCATGGCATTTAG
This sequence comes from Cephalopachus bancanus, assembly GCA_027257055.1. Lineage (NCBI taxonomy): Eukaryota > Metazoa > Chordata > Mammalia > Primates > Tarsiidae > Cephalopachus > Cephalopachus bancanus. Next base: position 2,098,547 of record JAPVLO010000119.1, on the reverse strand, counting down.
AGCAAGAGAGAGACATAAATCCGTGGCTATAAAATATTGAGTTGATTTCTATGGAAGAAAACATGAAGCAGAAAAACTTGATGTCTTCAGTAGGAAGTGAGTGACAAACTGGAATGTGAGGTTTGAAGTACTCCTAGGAGTACTGAGAATGGATGAGAGTAGCAGGAAGGAGTTTCCCAGGCAGGGCCCAAAGGCAGAACAAACACCGTGCTCCCTGTGGTGAAAGGGAACATAACAACCTTGAGGAAGAGAAAGAAAGTAGGCCAGTGTATCTACAAGCACAATGAGTGATAGATGTTGAGGAAAGCTGATAATGGCTCTTAAAGATATGTGCATTTCTTCATCCCAGGAGCCTGTGAATTTCATCTTATTTGGAAACAGGGACTTTGCAAATGTCATTAAGTCAAGGATTTTCAGATGAGAATCTTACCCTGGATTACCGTCTTGGTGGGCCTTAAACATTATTATTACATGTGTCTTTGTAAGAGCTGCAAAAGGAGATTAGACATACACACAGAGGAGAAGGTACTGTGATGGAGGTAGAGATTGGGGTGATGCAGCCATCAGGACCTGGAAGCAGCAAGAGAGAGATTCATATTTGGTGCCTCCAGTGGAAACACGGCCTTCAGGCCTCCAGAACTGTGAGAAAATAAACTCAGTTGTTTAAGCCACCCAGTCTGTGGTAATTTGTTATAGCAGCCATAGGCCATTCCCCTCTGAGAGGAGACTACAATGTCTTAGGATAAAAGACTACATCATCAACACCTAGGATTTTAGACATTAAGATAAGGCTCATTCCTTTTGTGTGTGTGTGTGTGTTGGAGTCTCACTCCGTTGCTCAGGCTGGAGTGCAGTAGCATGCTCACAGCCACCCCAGAGTTGACCTGCTGGGCTCCGGCGATCCTTCCACGTCAGTCTTCCAATTAGCGGGAATTACAGCAGTGCGCTACCATGCCTGGCTTATTTTATTTATTTGTTTATTGTAGAGATGAGGTCTCGCCAAATTGCCCAGGCTGGTCTCGAACCTGCGGACTCAGGCAATCCACTCACCTCGGCCTCCCAAAGTGCTGGGATTACAAACTGACCCACCGAGCCCGACCAGGCTCGTTCCTTTAAATACAATGGAATGCTAGAAGAAGTATAGAAGATGTTACTCTCACCCTCATGCTATCCATCAGAAATTTAAGCAGGGACTTGTCTGTGACTTGTCTGTGTATTGAGCATTTGCATATGCTTTCAACTATATGAAGAAATAAAGTATGTTTGAAGTTACATCCTTATTCTCAAAAGCTTCCTGACATAGTTTCCTACTCTGAGCTGGTATGTCTTTTGGTCACATCTTTTCTAGCTTTGCTTGTTTAATGAAATTTGTTGATAGCATTAGACAAATCAAGAGGGAAAACATATGTTTTTTTCTCTTACCCTTAGTGAGATGAGGTGCTTAGCTGATTTCTAATGTATTTTTCCTTGATTAATAATATTTTAAATTCTTTCAACCCAGAATTACGTTCTAATAATAAAGAGAGTTTTAATTGTGGGGTTGGGAGTAAATTTTCATGATTCAGAGCATTAAATGCTGCTTGGAGATCATGAATGTTATAGTCCTGCCATTTCAGAATTTAGCTTTATCTAGAATAACTCAAAAAGAGAAATACACAATTATATTTTGATATTCTAGATTAACACTCTTTGGGTTTGCTTTTGGTCGGACAAATGTTAGCAATGAACTTTATGGAGGTTTAGAACAAAAAAACTATGCTTATTAATAGGTGACTATATGATAACTATGTTCATTCTGACATTTGAACTATGTGCACTTACTTAAATAAGCCACTTCAAACTCTGAAAGTTTGAAGTATACTTATTTGTCTCAATGGAAATTTCTAAGTAATTATTATTTTTAATCTCTTCATTAAAAATTGCAAATATACAAAAGTAGAGAGAAAAATATAATGAAACTCTCAAGTACTCATGATTCCATTTAACGGTTAACTCTATTGGCAAGTCATATTGTATTTATTTTCCATTCACTTCCCACACTGGATTATTTTTATATAAATTACATCATTTCATTCTTTAATATTTCTGTATGCATATATGTAAAAGACAGAGACTCTTAAAAAGCAAAATACCAGCATCACAACAATTCCCTTCTTATCAAATTATTGAGTGAGTGTTCAGCTTTACCAGTTACCCCATGTCTATTTATATCTGGCATATAGAAATTCAAATAAAGTGTAAAAAATTAAAAAGAAAATATTTCAAAAGGATGAAACATTTTATAACAGCAGAAGGATTAAAACAGTGAAAATACATCAAAGAACTTATGGTCTGTTCAGTTTGGCAATCGTACAAAAAGAAATAAAATATATAATTATGTAACTTGACTTTTTCTATCACTTTATGGCAAATTATTATTACTATTATTATTATTTTTTGAGTTGGAGTCTCACTCTGTTGCCCAGACTGGAGTGCAGTGGCCGCTTCCGGCCACCGCAGCCTCGACCTGCTGGGCTCCGGCGATCCTTCCGCCTCAGCCTTCCAAGTAGCCGGAATTACAGGCATGCACTACCATGCCCGGCTGATTTTTTGATTTATTGTAGAGATGAGGTCTCGCTGCCCAGGCGGGTCTCGAACCCGCGGGCTCAGGCAATCCACTCACCTCAGCCTCCCAAAGGCGCGGGATTACAGGCTGAGCCACCGAGCCCGGCTTATGGCAAATTATTAAAGAATGAGTAAAAATTATACAGTAAAGCAATGTGATATAATAGAGTTGCTTGGTATTTAGGGCTATATAAAGAATATAAACATCCACTTAAAAACATATGTGTTAAAAAAATTGTCAAACAGGTACAGTAGTTCACACAGTAGTTCACACCTGTTATTCCAGTGCTTTGGAAGGCCAAGGTGAGAGGATTACTTGAGCCCAGGAGTTCAAGTCCGGCCTGGGCAACATAATGAGACCCCATCTCTGCAAAAAATAAAATAAAAAGTTAGCCAGACAGGTTGGTGAGCGCCTTTAGTCCCAGCTACTTGGAGGCTGAGAGCAGGAGGTTGAAGTTACAGTGAGCTATGATTGTGTCACCGCACTCCAGCCTGGGCAATAGAGCAAGATTCTGTCTCTTAAAAAAAAGGTGTGTCTAGAGAAGTTCAACATGTACTAGAAGATAAAGAAATACATGGTAAGTATTGACAAAGGATAACCATTATCTTGATGTAGTTCCACAGTTAAGATATGCCAGTGTGCAAATTTTATATAAATGGAATCCTAGAGTATATACTATTTAGTGATTGACTTTTTCCTCTCAATATTGTGCAATTCATTAACCCATGTTGTTGCATGTAACTATAGTTTTCCATTCTCATTGCTGAATAGGATTCTGTTGTAAAAATGTACCAGTGTATTTTATTCTATTGTTGATTGATATTTAGACTTTTTTTGCAGGGTTTGGTTATTGCATATAGTGTAGCTATGAACATTCTGGTACATGTCTTTTGGTGAATACAACCACATATATCTGTTAAGTATATAGCAGGAATAGAATTGCTATGTTGAAAACTTTGTACCTCTTCAACTTCAGTATATACTGCCTATCAGATTTCTAGAAGGTGGTACCAATTTACAGACTCACCAGCAGTATATAGAGTGTCTATTGCTCTATACAAGCAGTCATTTTTAATTTTAAATTATTTAGTGAGCAGGGAGAGGTTCTGAATACATCTTTGCAGCTGAAATTTGGCAAGTATAAGAAAGGCAGTTATTATTTTTAAAATAAAAATTTTAGACAGAATTAATTTAACAGAGTTTCATCAAATCATGTAGCCCCCAGAACCAGAATAGGTTCAGAGGGACTCCAAGGGCTGCCCCATGATCTGATAACATTTATGGACAGAGATAGTGAAGTGATGCACAGAAAATGAAAATGAGGTTCAGAAACAGGTGGATTGGTTACAGCTTGGCATTTGCCTCGTTTGAACACAGTTTGAGAGGTTGACTCCCTGTAATGGTCCAAAATCTATCTGCTGTAATTGACTGAGGTTCAGTTACTAGTCACAAGAGAAGATTAGTGTGTTCACACATCCAGTAAGGTCATAGTTCATTGTATAGGGAACTTACATATTTTAGGCTGGAACTAAAATATTTAAGAAGGCAGCTTTATGCCAAACTTAATTTAAGACTATTTTTATTAATCTGAATTTAAGGAAATATATTTTGACTAGATAAAAGGCAGTTTTCTTATTCCATATCTGAGAGATAGTTCGATGTATAAATTATCTGTTTACATAACTATCTCCTATGTGTGTCTGTTGCTGTGAGGAAAATGGAAAATGGTTTGCCATGATTCCTTTGAGAAGAACTCAGAATCTAGAACACTACTATAAGGTTCCTCTCAGTCTTGTCTTTTCAGGGCAAACTAGTACTTAACTTGTACCTGTTTTCCATCTTTTTAGTTGGCTATGTTATTCTTCTATGGCGTCCTCCTTAGTTTCTGCATTTCTCTGAAACTGTGAAGATTTTTAAAAAAACTTTGAACTTGGGAAGAAATAATCATTCTTCACTTTAGAGAAAAAGCTTGCCTTCTGGCCCATGCATTTTATACATCTGTTAGTGTTTTTAAATAAAAGATATTAGATGTTAAAATAATGGCTTTGTGTAATGAGATATTCATCTGTAACCAGATTTTGTCTGTAAGGTAAAATATGTTTGCTCCAGTGGTGCTTACTGTGTGCCCTTTCCTGTTGAATTTAGTCCCAATTCAGTTGGATTCATGCCTTTTCCCTGAAACTTGCTTTTAATTCTTTCCTCATCTTTCCAGCTACTCTGTGTGCCCTCCTCTTCCCCATTGATGTCACCAGCTATGGACACTGGGTATTAAGATGTGCACCAAGGTATTAGAAAGAAATTTGGATCAGCTTTAGGATAATCACTGGATCTTATTCTCCATTTTGTGCTATGGAATAGATTTCTGTAACACAGGGAAAACACATCTCCTTCAGTACTTAGATACTGTATGATGTTTTTAAGTAATTAATAATCAGTCACACTAGCTGTATCTTAATTGTCATGTGTGACAGACTCAGTGACATTTTAAAAAATTATACTCGGAGACAGAATATTCTGTTTTCTTCTATCACCTGGTATTAATTTTTGAGTGTTGTTAGGGTAAACTCTGCAATTTATTGTCTCTGTTGTCCCTACTGAGGTTGCTACAAAAGAAGTGAAACTTGGTTAAGAATCATTAAAGATGGTGTTTCGTGTGCTCATGGTCAGAAGACAATCCTTACTTGGTTTTCCCATTTTAGTAGAGTTCTTTAAACTCAGAAAATCAACCATGTGAGAATATTGTCAGATAGTTCCCATTTAGACCAGTAGAGTTTGTTACCGAATGGAAGTCACCTTCAAGTCACAAGGCTACTGGGTGCGGCCCTACAATCTGAGCTGTGGGACCTTCCCAAAGATTCTTTGTGCAAAGCATTCTATCCCTGGACTTTGAGGGATAGGTGAAAAGTTTCTTTAAAAAGCATAAAGGCAAGGCTTTTCATAATCATTACAGTTTCCCTTGGAGATTCTTTGGGTCTAGATACTAGGCAATGCCAGTCCTTAGGAGTCTCAATAAAGCCTGGCCTTTTAAATTTTTCCACTGTGCATTCAAAAGTGAAGCTGCATGAATTTTAGTGCTACTTCAAAGTTCAGGACCTTTTCAAGCATTTTTGCTTTCTCCAGAAGGAAGTGGAATTTGGCATCTTTTTTCACTCCCATTTTCATAGATGTAGGACTCTGTGCACTCTGTGTAAAACTAGGGTAAAGAGTGCCGAATATGGAGACGTATTTTTTGTATTAAATTAATGTTTGTTTTCTGATCTGACCTTAGAAGCTGTTAGTCACTAGTGGGAATCTGAGCAATCTTCTTGAAGTTAGAAATCAATCTGTATCTAAATATGAGTTTATGTAACAAGATGATATTTCTGAGTGTGGATCCTTAAAAATAAAAAGTACATCTTGAGAAGTGGCATATAGGGAGAAGGTGTTCCCTTTTAAGATGACTGTTTGGAGGTGGTGATGTCATTCTATAATTGGGAAATGTGTGGATTTGGGCTTTTTTTGTCATTACACTTTAACTATAATATTACACATTCTTATCCAATCACTGCCTACTTACTATTAAGTTGAACAGCCTACTCTCCCAGCCTTTTTTTAAAGTCAGTTTTCCCCCATGTGTAGAGAATGCTCAGTGTCTAAGAATGGAAGTTTTGTTTGTGGAAGGATCTCTATTTTGTATAGCTGTTGCATGAATGATACTCTTCTTCACATTCCAGGCTTATTCCCATTGTGTTTGGCAGTGACACTTCTTGTCAGTGACTGGTCTTTGAAAATCATTCTTGAGAATATATATACTGTGTTTCCTGGCATTCTATTGAAATTGTTCTGAATTTCCTCAGTTGCTTCTCCATCACTGTCTCTTTCACTACCATGTGCTCCTCAGTCCTCGTTTTCTTCAAAATGCCATCTGGGTCCCCTCCATAGGTTGATCCCATCATGGCTGTCACTCCTGTCTGAACGTAAACCCCAGCTTCTTATTCAAACAAGTTTGGTCCCAGAGAAACAGAAAACAGAATTTTGTTGCTTAACCTTCACATATAGAGCTCTTCATTAATATTACTTTTCTTTCTTGCTTTCTATTTCAGAGGATCTGTCTCACTTTGTCAGTCAAGATGAGGTTACATGGAGAAACTTTTACTGATTGATGGTCCACTTTCAGTTTGCTAGTTGATAAGCACTTGACTTTGATAGTAGTCTGCCATGACTCTATCTTTACTTTCTTAAATTGTCTCTTCTAAGCAGTTTCTCAGTTACTCATACTATGTAGCTTTTCATCTTAAGTTACAGATTTCTAGTTACAGAATTCTAGTCTCTTGACCAACTGCTAAAAGTATTGGCACCACTGATCTTGGTCTCCTGCTTCCTTCTGAAGGCCAATCCCTTCATGAGTACTTGGTAGCTCATGCCTTCCTAATTTCTCAAAGACTGTTCCTCCAGTTGCCTTCTCTCCAACCTACTCTGTGAAAACCAGTTGCCTCCTCTCCAACCTACTCTGTGAAACGGTTCCTGCAGCATACCAACAATGCTTCCATATCTCTCATTTTAAAAAAATCGCAGCCAGGTAAGTGACTCAGCCTACAATCCCAGCACTTTGGGAGGCGAAGGCGAAGGCGAATGGATTGCCTGAGCCCACAGGTTTGAGAACAGCCTGGGCAACTTGGCGGGACCTCATCTCTACAATAAATACAAAAAAATTAGCTGGGTGTGATTTCATGGGCCTGTAGTTCCAGTTACTTGGAAGGCTGAAGCGGACGGATCGCCGGAACCCAGAAGGTCGACACTGGGGTGACTGTGAGTGTGCCACTGCACTCCAGCCTGGGTGACAGTGTGAGACTCCAACTCTAAATCAATCAATCAATCAATCAATCAATCTCCTCAGGACCCTTGGCCCCTGTCAACCGCTCTTCTTATCCTCCCTTCCTTTAGGAGATGTCTGTACTTGCTTTGGGCACTTGCTAATTCTTCCTTCACCCTTTAGCCCACTTCAGTCTGGTTGACACCCATCCCTCTCTACTCTTGCCCCTAATAAGGTTGTGGGGAGTCCCTGTGTCTCCTAATCCAGTGGCCACTTTTCTAGTCCTCGTTTACCCTCTCTTTCAGTAGTATTTCAACACAGTCGATTCTGCCTAAAAAATTTTCTCTCGTGGCTTCAGGCATACCGTATTCTCTCTTGGCTATTCCTTTTCATCCCTTGCTTTTGTTTTTATCTCCAGTGCAGATCTCCTGTATCCTAATTCTTAAATTTGGATATTCCTAGGACTCTATCTTTGGCCCTCTTCTTTCACGTTTTTCCTTTTTCTACATTCTTGGTGCTGTGATCAACAAGTGTTAGAGGCTGCTGTTTCTAGAACTGTTATATTTATGTACTGTAAATATTGTAGGATAGTTATGATGGTAAAATAATTCACATAAACTGCTCAAAATATAGAAAAATTCCCATAAATAGTGTACTGTTATATATTTCTTTGTTTCTCTTTATACATTTGTGTAACGGGTAGCCTCAAATATTTGTTGAAAGAAAGAATAGTTGAATTTATCTTTCTTTGATTTCAGGCACTCATCATCTTGGTTTTTTTATTAGATATTAATTGCCAAACACTCCCTCTAAGAAGGTAAATGTCTCAATCCACCAGATGTTGGGATAAACATTTTAAGATCTTTTTCTTTGACACATCTACATAATTATTTTACTCTCTAGATATCAACCATTTTTATTATTCTTAAATCCAGTGTCTCTCTGAAAGTCACCTAGTTACTAATTCTCAGGAAAAATTATTAGATTATGTTTTTAATTAAGTTGTTTTATGAAGGATTCAATGAATTAGCATATGTTTTTAATATACACAAAAACCCTTAGCACATAGTCGATGTTTGGAAAATGTTAGCCACTATTGCTATGATTTTTAAAATTCTTACTATTTTGCAACATAGGAAACACCTCCAAGGAGGGGTATCTGTTTATGGGCATATTGGCAGCAATGATCTGACTTGCCTTGTTTGTAGGGTAGTGTTTTTAAGTGTCATTCAAAGGCTGACCATTTCAGAACAAAGTGAGGTGCTCAGAAAAAAACATATTTCTGGGGTCCACTACAACAGACTTACTAAATCATGATCTGTGGGTGTTGGAGTCAGGAATCTCCTTTCTAAAACAAATTTTCCTTGTTGATTCTTATACTTACTAAAGTTTGAGGATGAATTTTATATTAATAAATTGTGATCCCTTGGCACAGTACCTTTCAGGACATCAAGCATGGAATAGTTACTTAATAGGTGATTTGTTGAATTATAGGCCTTCGTGAGCATTTGAGTTTATTGCCCTCTTTTGCCAATAGGAAATAGAAGCCTAGCAAGAATCTCCAAGATCTTACTGTTTGCTAGTGGCAAAGCCAGGACTGAGATTCAGGACTCCCAAATCCCAGTTCTGTTTTCCTTCCCCATGTCCATATCATGAACCAGAAGTTCTTCCAGTATACCTTCCATAAAGCAGTGGAGGGGACTGTCCTAATGACAAACAGAGAGGACAGTGAAAGGAAGTAGAGTGATCTAGAGGGAGGTAGAAATATGCTTCCCCAAGGGGAAGATGGTAGAGATTTATTGGGAAGAGGAGCATAGGTTTTGATGATCGGAGGGTTTAGGGAAACAAGAAAAGAGATTACACATACAATAGAGAATAAAGCAAAGGTAGGAGAGGAATGCAGTAGGGGTTCGTGTTCAGCTTTCATGCTGAGTGTTCATAGTCCAATAGAGCCTCAGATTGAAAACCTTGGTTTAAAATTATTTGACGACCTAGCTAGGCAAACCCAGAGTACTGGACATAAAGATCCCCAAATATCTTCTAGTTCTAGCATCTCCAGCTTTGATCTGAACATGACAAAATGCCCAGTGCAGTGCGGCCTGTTCAAGGCACTCTCTAATTTCACAGGGAAAAACTTTGGGCTTCCAAGGAAACCCTATCCCATGTTCCCGGTGTGCTCCCAACAGAGTGCTGGCTGTACATGTGTGGCAGGGTGAGGGCTATGCCACCATGATGCATTTAAAAATTAGAACTTTTTTAGAACCTTTTTCCTTGGAGGTTTTATTTTTTATATATATTTTATATTTTTTATTTTTTGAGTTGGAGTCTCACTCTGTCGCCCAGACTGAAGTGCAGTGTCCACTCCCAGCCGCCGCTGCCTCGGCCTACTGGGCTCTGGCAATCCTTCCACCTCAGCCTTCCGAGTAGCTGGAACTACAGGCGCACACTACCAGGCCCAGCTAATTTTTTTATTTATTGTAGAGATGAGGTCTCGCCAAGTTGCCCAGGTGGGTCTTGAACCCACAGGCTCAGGCAATCAACTCACCTTGCCTCCCAAAGGCGCAGGATTACAGGCTGAGCCACCGAGCCCAGCTTTAAAGCAAGAAGAAAAACAGCTGTTTATCTACCACTGCCTGAGATCAGAGCCTGCCCCGGCACAGCTGGAGAGAAGTTTACATTTTGTTGCCCTCCTTGGTGGTCAGCATGCCCCAAGCTTGAGGGCATGATGAGACCTTCTGCGTGAGGGCAGAACTCAACAGGGTTCCTCCAGGTGTTACTTTTACTCATCTTTGAATATGAAGACATGAATTATCAACTTGCTCTCATGCATTAGTTCCTTGAATTGATAGTGTTTTGTTGCATATTCCAGACTCCTTCTTTTGGAGGAAGCTACATTTTGACTGGCTAAAGAAAAATGAAGAAAGGCAAGGGCAAAAACAAACAAATCAACCCTGATTTCTGTTTCAAATTTTTTTGGCTGAGAAAAAAAAGCGTTTAAGAAGTTCAAGTCATTTAATGCAAAAAAGCAACTGGTGAATTTCAATAACTGTATAAATAACTGAGTATTTTGAATCACCAAATTGCTCCTTTTAAATAATAAAATATGTATTCATTCTAGTTCTTTGGTACTTCAGAGTCAAAGCTAGAACTCCTACTGTTCAAAAATTTTAGTGATTTATTAAAGGTCAACATATAGACATTATTCTAACCAGTGAAACCAATTTTTATTTCTTTCTGAATCTAATTACATAGTAGTATATTTTATTAAATCTATTCAGTTCAGTACTGAGTAAAAACTGGGTTTTATTATCCATAGCAATTAAGTTTTCAAATGTCCTTCCTCAGAACTAAACCTAGCAGTTTTCCTTGAGTTTACCTTTTTAATGAAGAATTCAGAATTTAATTACTAAATGTCACAAGGAGTATAAAACTGAAAGATGTAAAAATGTAAGGTTTTAATTCTGATGGAACATTTAGAATGGATCATCAGTTGCGATTCTGTTCAGTTGTACCTAATGAAAATCCTGAATAAACAGTGACTTAAATAAACCAGGAATTAATTTTTTTTCCCAGGGTGTAGGTATCTTGGTTTCTCTGCCTTTCTCGGCTCCTATTTCCTGAGGTTGACATCGGCCAACTGCAGGGTCACACCTGCCTTTTGGGAAGAAAGAAGGGGAAGGGCAGAAGGCAAAAGGGGCAGACCAACTTTCAGTGAGTTCTGCCAGAAACCCGAGTGACTTTCAGTTGCATTTCATTGACCACCCTAGTTACAAGAAAGTTGAGGTTAGGTTGAAAAAGCATTGCCCACCCTCTGCTACCCCATCACCATCAAAATCAGGGTTCCGTTTAGAAGAGGAGAAAGGATATTGGCTAGGATGCTAACCCTGTCAGTCCCTGAAGAATGAGCATATACTTCTGAAAGGGATTTTATATTAACTGATTCTAATTAACTTAAGATTTTTCTGTGACCCCTCTTTCACATGTGTTCTTCTCGGGGCTTTAATGCTTTTCTCCTTTCTGGTAGGTGTACCTATCTTGATTTTTCTGCTGCATAGCTATCAGTTTGAAGACAATTGAATATGCGTTTCGATATTGGTCTGTGGAATTGGGAATAGGCCAAAAGGGCATACATCACCCCTATTATCTTTTGGGAAGACACCTGCCATTTGTGAGTAATTGATTTACCCTTTTCATGGCCTTCACAGTGCTATCTGCCCTCAGATCAAAGGCAGTTGTGTTCATTAAGTGCTGAATAAAATATCACTGTCAATGGGCAAAGCGTGGAGGCAAGGTAACTGGTCATTTGAATTTGACTGTTTCATTATTCTTGGGAGCAGCGTGAGAGAATACCATCCATGCATTGTGATGACAGTTTTCTGAATAGCACACTTCCTCCCACTCAGTGTGGCCCCTGAAGTTCCATAAGGTAGAGGGAACTGAATCTGGTGACTGCTGCTGCCACCTCCTCCTTCTCACCTTCACCCACTGTGTGCGAACCCTCACAGGTTGTCTGCTGGACTTAGTCAGTGTTCTTCATCTCTGGATAGAGTTGCTGGCAATGTGCATTTTGTTTTTCATTCTACTTTCAAATATAGCTCTAATTTTCCCCGATAAAAATGAGGCTCAGATGATACCACTTGTGATCCTTTGCTCTTATTTTTGCTATTCATGTCAAGACACTGGTGGGGGGGGGTCAAAAATAGTGCAAACCTTGTTAGAAAAGAGTTAATTTTTAAATTTTCTTCTGTGTACTCTCTTTCTGTTCCTTTTCTTTTAGGAATTCTGTCAAATTCCATCCTGCAGTTTCATTGAATCATTGCTCTTTACAAGTTGACTGTGTCTCTAGCACCAGATCTTCATTCTCTTTTCTCAGCAGTTAATCTCTTTGCCATCTCAGGTCTTTCAAACACAGATTGAGTTGAAGTAAATACATCACCCAGACAGACTTGCCAAGGAAGAACTTTTGCAGATGTACATGGTGGTAGCCTGTTGACATTCAGCCAGCAAACTCCTGTAGGAGGCGCTGTACCTGTTACTCACAGACTATCAGAAACTGAAGGAAGCATTCACTTGTATTAGTCTCTGGATGCTGTCACACTGGTAGTCTCTGAGTTAAGTACTTATAATAGTACTTTCTCAAGGAGAGGAAGGAGCCAAGGAAGAGAGAGGACTGAACTAGAAAAGAATAGACACCTAAGAGTGGGTGTGGGGGGGCTACCTGGCCTGACCTTGAGAGGAAGACAGGACCTGAGTGAGACAGATTGCTGAGCTATTGGGGCAGATATTCTTGGCTGTGAACCATGTAGCTACTGGGTACAGAGTCTGCTCCCCCCTCAGTTCCAGGACAGAAGTGAAAAACTCTGATTAGAATTCCAAGCCCTTAATGGTATGGTTTCTGCTTCTTTGTTACTCAACTTACCTTTCTTTTCACCCCCTTCCTACATCTAGCCACTCTCTTCCCTACCTCCCATACAGCCTTCATGTCAGTGTCAGCCATAGTGATTAATCTGATGAACTTTCATATTCTTCCATCATCCTCTAACTGCATTTCCTATTTACTCACTCAGCCAAATGTAATGAGTCCTTCCAACCTCATCTCACATGTTGCCACTCCCAGATACCTGCATGAGGTCAGTTGATACCCCCTCCTCTGTATTCGTGTTGTGTCCTTGTTCATCCTTATCACACTGTCCTGCAATTTACGTTTGTCTTCTCTTCTGCTAGATGCAGGACTTTGAGGTTAGTGACCATATGTTATTCAACCTTATAAACACAGTATCTTGCATGGTGTCTTGCACAGTGTAGTTGCCCTGTAGTAGTAGGTAGATTTGTGGATAAAAGCAAAATAAACTGGCTATGTTGTAAAGCTTCTATAGCTGAATTTTCTGTCTCTGTAATTGACATAATATATTCTGCTTGCCAAACCCCTGTTTGATTATTTGGTTTTATTATCTGTTTGGGGTTGAGGCAAGGTGGAATGGAGTGGGGGAAGTTATAAAAATTGACCCACAGTTCTTGCCACTCTACAGTCAGCCTGTTTACTGAAAGGTCAAAAAAGAGGCTCCTAGCATCAAGTCGACTTAGCAATAATGAAAAGGTGCAGATGACAGATTGAACATAAAGAGAAGATGAACATCCTCCTAACCTCATACCATGGATTTCTCACCCATGGAACCACCGTCTGGCAGAGTGCCTTCAAAATGAATGCTGAGTTTGTATTGTCACAGTTTTTTTTTTTTTTTATCGTCAATGTTTTTTATTATGATATTGTGGGGTACAGTTAAGGGTTAGGTATACAAATATGCTTCATTCAGGCACCCTTGTTGATAAGAGGTGTCTCCCCATCCCCAGACAGATATTTACTACCGTTAATCCCATCTCCCTTCCCCTCCCCACCCCATAGTTTCCCACCACTGTCATTTTCTTATAGTATTATGTTGGATGTTCAAGGTCTGAGCTGCATTTTGTTTTACCCTGTCACTTTTAGCAGTCATACTTCCACTGAGGTTACCTATGCCCACAGAAGTGTAAGAGTTTTAGAACTGAAACCATCCTTCTGCATTCCTTCTGAACACCAGATCCTGTTGTTATATCACACGTTGGAAGCCATTCTAGTAAAAGTCACCCTTTTCACCCAAACTAGGTGTTCTACTGTAGGGACCAACTGGATGGACAGGCAGCTCCCTCTCCAAAGTTAATTTGTAGGGTTTACATCACTCTCTTAGATCTATAAAAACGTGACTATATCAGATTTCTCAAAAAGAGAATGACATTTGGGGGTTAGAAAGTGTGAGGGCAGTGATGACACAACTCTTCAAGATAATAGACAAACAGGCACCAGAACCCTTTTTTTTGAAGAATGTAGGCTGGGACTCAGTTCGTTTGCTATTTTCTACAAAAGTCTAGAACTGAGCTGTTGAATATAGCAGAGATGTGGCTATCAAGCACTTGTAATTAAAACTAATTTCAATTAAGTTGGGTTGCAAGTCTAGATATGCACCAGAGTTTGAAGACAGTATGAGGAATATTAAATAACTCAGTAACTTATTAATATTTATTACATATTAGGTTAAATAAAATATCTGATTAATGTTATCTGTTTCTTTTGTTTAAATGTAGCTGCTATTAGAAAATGAATGCTGTCCTAAATCTAATATGTAATTCTGAAATGGATCAGTTGGCCACAAATGGCATTCTTGGAACTCTTGATGAAACTTGAATGTGATCTGAGGATTAGGTGGAAGTAAGATGTCCTTATTAATTTCCTGCTTTTGATGGTTTTATTGTGGTTATGTAGGAGAAGATTCTGAATTATAAAAAAGATACTACAAGCCGGGCTCAGTGACTCAACCTGTAATCCCATGCCTTGGGAGGCTGAGGTGAGTGGATTGCCTGAGCCCACGGGTTCAAGACCCACCTGGGCAACTTGGTGAGACCTCATCTCTACAATAAATCAAAAAATTAGCCAGGCGTGGTAGCACGCGCCTATAATTCCGGCTACTTGGAAGGCTGAGGCAGAAGGATCGCCGGAGCCCCAGCAGGTCGAGGCTGCAGTGGCCAGGAGCGGCCACTGCACTCAAAGAACTTCAGTTTGGTAACTTACTTGCTCATGATTCAGAGCAAAAGCAACTCTTTGTACCCTACTTATAACTACATAATTTGTGTTTGTTTCAAAATTCCATAAAAAGGAATAGTAAGAAAAAACATAAATTTTTAAAAATGTAGTTATCAACTAGAAATTGACCTTCCATATGACCCAGCAATCCCCCTACTAGAGTATACCTGGAAGAACTCAAATCATTCTACCAAAAAGATACCTGCATGTGCATGTTTATTGCAACACTATTCACAATAGCAAAAACATGGAACCAACCGTGCTGCCCATCAAAACTGGACTGGATTTTAAAAATGTGGTACATATACACAATGGAATATTACACAGCCATAAAGAAGGACAAACATGGGCTTTGCAGCATCTTGGATAGATTTAGAGTCTATCATATTCTGTGATCTATCACAGTAACAAAGAACTGAGTACCACATGTTCTCACTCATAAGTGGACGCTGAACATTTACCATAATACTATAAGAAAGAATTTGGCAGTAGCAGGATACTGCCTGGGTAGGGTGCGGGAGGGGGCACATACCATCAAAAAGGACACCTGATCTCAAACCAGGCAAAGTGGGGACCAAAGGGAGGCCCAAACTTTATCTATACAATGTCCACTTATATACCTAATCCTGAATTGCACCCCATATCTTTAAAATAAAATATTAAAAAAATAAAATGTAGGTCTCATTTCTTCAGATCCAAAATTAAATTGAATCTTAAACTCAAATAGAATGTACAGTTTCAGTGGCCTTTTTCCTTATTTGGAGGGTGTTGGGATCTTGATGGAAGAATGATCACTTCAGGGGTACCTGCTTGGCATCTTTCTGTTATTTTTTTACTTTATCTCTTAGGATGGAATTTGCTTTGCCTTCAAAGTAAGCTAAAACTTAAAAAAGAATTCCATATGAAGTCTGGAAGAGGAATACATGCCATGGATAAAGGCCGAGAAACATATTATTAAATCTTAATATTCAGACATTATCTCATGAAAACAAAAAAAAGATGTACAACTTTCTAAGCCAATTTTAACTCACTCCATGAATGTGGACCGAAGCGCCAGAGAAAGAGATTCTGCTTGTGTAGACATGGAAAGGATTTCCTCTGTGAAGGAAAACAGTCCATTATTGTCTTGAAGCAACTATATAAAAATGAATTCGATTCTTAGATTCTCAATCTTTTGATACTTGTGAATTCTAAAGAATTACAAAGAAACAATTTTTGATAATATTTATGAGTTGGTTACATCCAATTTAAAATGATAATAAGCACAATTAGCTATTTTTTTTTTTTTTTTGAGTTGGAGTCTCACTCTGTTGCCCAGCGGCCACTGCAGCCTCGACCTGCTGGGCTCTGGCGATCCTTCCGCCTCAGCTTTCCAAGTAGCCGGAATTTCAGGCGTGCGCTACCACACCCGGCTGATTTTTTTGATTTATTGTAAATATGAGGTCTTGCCAAGTTGCCCAGGCGGGTCTCGAATCTGCGAGCTCAAGCAATCCACTCACCTCAGCCTCCCAAAGTGCGGGGTTACAGGTTGAGCCACCGAGCCCGGCAGCTACTTTTAAGTAAAAAAAAAAAAAAAAAAAAAAAAAAAAAAAAAACCATGTAGAAGTGAATGTTTCTCTGACATTTTATCTTCAGCACCCTGATAATTATTGTTAACTTTAAGCATTTTATAAATACTTTTTTTTTTTTTTTTAGTTGGAGTCTCTCTCTGTCGCCCAGACTGGAGTGCAGTGGCCGCTCCCGGCCACCGCAGCCTCGACCTGCCGGGCTCCGGCGATCCTTCCGCCTCAGCCTTCCGAGTAGCCGGAATTAGGCATGCGCTACCACACTCGGCTGATTTTTTGATTTATTGTAGAGATGAGGTCTCGCTGCCCAGGTGGGTCTCGAACCCGCGGGCTCAGGCAATTCACTCACCTCAGCCTCCTAAAGGCGCGGGATTACAGGCTGAGCCACTGAGCCCGGCTTTATAAATACTTTTAAAATTGAATTATTTACATTTGTTGAATGCGTACCCTGTGAAATAGAAAGCATTAAATGTATATATTTGGACCAATCAAGAGCATAAAACACAAATAAAATAAAAATTTTTCTCTGTATTTTTAGAATCTCACAATAAAGGATAGTCTTTTAAATAAAATTCATTTAACTTTATACAAACTTTAAAAAAAAAGAAAATGGATATTGTCCATACATTATTTCTATTGGACAGAAATGGTCTAGAATCTCTGAGTTGCAACATCATGATACAATACAATAGGAATTCTGTAAACATATTTTGATAATTTTGACATAGAGATAATGGCCAGCACCATTGGCAGAACAGCAGAAAATCCCATTTTCACCTCTCAGATTAGCCAAAGTTATAACTCTAAAGAAAAAGTAATGTAGATAAATACTTTTTTTAAAATGTCATAAAAACCACATCTAGTTAAACCTTTTGCTAAGTCTTGCATTTATCTCTGTTGTTTCAGAGGAACCTATTGCCTTTCAGCTTGCCTAACCAAGAGTCTAGGGTTGGGATCAAGACTTCTCAAACCAGAAGTCAGGAAGACACTCAAGACCCCAAGATCTGCAGTTACTCCGTATGTCCCCTATGGTCTGTTGATACAGTTCCTTGGCCACCAGAGCAACATGAGGGGATGTAAATGTTATTTGCTGACTTGTAAATGGTATTTGGCCTGGTCCTAAACCAACTGTACCTCCTTAGATAAAAGGCAAATAAATGCAATATGATTAATTTCTTCTCATAAAACATTAAGATACAGTTAGAATTCATTGTCTGCTTTTCAGTCCCTTGTGCTTATATAATTTTTTCAGTTCTGGGTTTATGGTACCTGCTAGTTACCTGGAGTTGGCCACTTAAGTACTGTTTTTCCCTCCTGGACATTAACACTTTGCCTTTGTTATTTCACCAACATGGCTTATTTGAGCATATTGAATATTTGCTAAGTGCCCTAAACTAGCAAATGAGTTTTCTGATAGGAATGTCTCTAGCCAAGGGGATGGAACTTAGTGTTTAGGATCCTCTTGAAAGCTTATGGGAGTGAATCACCATGGATTCACTTTCTGCCCTACATCCAGGAGAGCCAGCCCTGACTTGTCCCCAATGGGAGCACATTAACTATTTAAAAACTTGAACATCATTCTTTATGATATAGTTCAATACTGGTTTAACAAACCAACTTTGTTTTGTGGGGTTTTTTTGTTTGTTTTCCTTTTCTTATTAAATTGGAAAGAATGGCTTCTTCTGGGCCTTAGAATCTGGAAAGGGATCTGGTATAGATGTTGATTTTATAAACCTTAGAAATGATTGGAGAAGCAGTATTTACCATACAACAAATAGTGGTTTTGAAGTGAGGTAGTATTATTATTATTATCATTATTTTAGCAGGGATAAAGTAGGAAGCCTGGCTAAGTATTATAATCATAAAATTATCAAAGAAGGAAAAATATAATTTCATAAAAAACTAAATCTTTGTATGACTGAGTTAGCTATTATGGTGATATTAGGAGGTAAGCAATCCTAAGCTTAGGTGGGCAGTGTATAGCATCTGATGAAACAACTTTCCTGGAGTTTATGCTCACACATTTTGGTTAATACTGTTCTTGCACTAAGGAAAAAAAATGGTGGGCTTGCTGTGGCTCCAACATATTCTGTGTTTTCAGTTCAAACAGCCAAATACTAGGATCTGATTTTCCCCATCTAAGGTTTTGTGTGATTTCTTTTGTCTTGTACAATGTGTACATCATAGATAAACAAGGTGAATTGTTGTCTTCTTCACATAAAGCCAGGCAGATTTTTTGTGTGTATAATCTTGAACCTAATTAGCATGTTGCTGCATATGCAAAGTAGTAGAAGTAGTAAGTGATTTTTGATTGGCAGCTCTAAAATGCAGTTCTAAAATGCCTTGCATCCTTAAAGACTCGAATACTGAGAGCAAGATGGTTTCCAAAATTTTCATTAACCTGAATATACACAGGTAATTTTCTTTTATCTCAGCCAAGTGGCTGCACCTATGCATATACATGGACAATAAAGCTTAATGTCAAAACAGTAATATTTAAAGATAACATAGCCAAGAAAATATTTGCTTGAGGTTTTTTATTCATGTTGCTATGTGTGCACATGTTTAAGACATATCAGCTAGGAGCAAAAATGATTATGTAAATTACTATAATGTGCATATTTCTAAGATCTTTTTCTTTTCTTTTTTCTTCTTTCCTTTTTTTTTTTTTTTTTTTTTTAGATTTTACTGTCTCTGAATTGGGATGCATCTTAGAATCTGTGACATCGTTAAATGCTTCTCAGCCAGGTGGCAGTCACAACATAATTGTGATTGCCTGTACAGATTGGGCATAACTGCTCATATTGTCTTCACTTCAATTAAGATAGGTTGAGTATAATGGCCTTGTAAACTGCCTTCAAAAGGATGATGCTGTTCAGTATATATAAGAAGGCATAAGAACAGAGCAATGTGATATATAATAAGTCTAAATCTAAAAGAGCCTTTTAGTAAGTATAAAATAGAAGTATATGTTAAAATAGTGTGTCATGATTTAATTGACAGTCTCTTATTTAGTGTTACATAAATAATAGCACATCTTAACAATCAGTGGTGACTTGGATATGATGAAATCTAATCTGTAGGCCAGATTTAGTGGCTTAGCCTGTAATCCCAGTGCTTTGAGAGACCAGGTGAGTGGATTGTCAGAGCCCTAGGGTTCAAGACCAGCCCGAGCAACATGGCGAGACCTCGTCTCTACAATAAAATAAAAAATTAGTCCGGTGCGGTAGTGCGTGCCTGTAGTTCCGGCTACTTGGAAGGCTGAGGCAGAAGGATCCCTGGAGCTCAGCAGGGAGATGCTGGGGTGGCCGTGAGCGTGCCACTGCACTCCAGCCTGGGCAACGGAGTGAGACTCTAACTAAAAAGAAAAGAAAAGAAAAGAAATCTAATCTATAAGATCAGAACGTTTGCAAAGTGAATGAATTTTTTTCCTTCACATTCTTCCTATGGTTATATTTTTCTTTTCTCCATCTTACTTTAAGCTAGTAATCTTTTCCATTTGAAGGTGGCATTACTAAATGAGCAGCCAAAGAGTGTGCTACTCTGGTTTTGTTGCTTCCAGTGCATCCCCTTACTGTGTAAATAACAGTTCATCCATGTTTTGTTTCGTTTTTGTTTTTCCTATGAGCCATTTGTTGAGGGGTGAGGGAGAGAGGGAGACAGGAAACAAAAGTGTTGAAAAAAAATAGCCAGTATTCAAGTAAAGTCTGAAACTGGTGAAACAGAGTAAGCCACTAGACTCTCAAATTGCTTTAAGTTTTAGCTACAACCTAACACAAGGCTCTAGCCAGTGGAGCCAAAAAATCAGCTAAGTTCAAAGACATCTTGTCCAAGCCAACCTAAAGTTATACTTTTAAACCAAAGGAAGAGTCATGGGTTCTTTGTGATTCTACACACATTCTCATATTTCTCTCATTTGTTTTGAGCTCTTGGGCTAGATCTCTCCTGTGAAAGTAGATATGAAAGAGGGTTGCCAAATTATTTCTGTCTGGTCTGTGCACGGAAGCTAAGTTGCTTTGTGGTGTGTGTTCATCAGGAAGAGGCTTATTATTTCCAAGAGCAATACTATATCTGAGAAGAAAGGCTTTCTAGGTGGGGACATGTTGGCTAATCTTAGGTTTCAAGAGTAGAGAGCAAACAGCAATATAGTATAATTCCATTTTAGTTTATTATGATTCTGTAGTTCCAAGTTACTTTGTGGGCATATTTTCTCTTATCACATTTTTCTAAAAAAAAAAAAACAAAAAAACAAAAAACTTTGTATGCAAAGCTCACCCAACTCCTTCATATTAATTTTATTTCCTCTCAAAATTTCTTCATCACTCACATCTTCACAACTTATTTTTTTTCTGTTGAAATTCAGATTATTCTTACTTGTTTTGCCTTGGTTAGGCTCATAATTTCTGCTAGCTTTCTCACATGGATTATATATATGAATTTTTTTTCTAGATGTTGCTTTTTATCTCTGTTGTTTTTTTTTTTTTAACTTCTCAGCTCACAACTTTATTTTCTACATCTTCTACCTTTTCCTCCATTGCCTCAAATTTGTTTCTTTTTGTAACTTGGAAATTCTTATATTATAAACATGGTATAATAAAACTTAGTTCCACTTAAGAAGCTCTGTTTTTTTAAAGTACAGCTCTAGATGGTACAAATTTCTCTGGGGATATTGGTCTCCTAGAGAGGTTTCTTCTACCTTTCTTTTGTGTTTCCTTCTTTCACCCATCTCATTGCCCCAGGAGACCTAAAGAAGTCTGTGAAATTTATTAATTTTATAAATTTTTAAAAATCAAGTACTTTTTGATACTTTTAAATAGAGTATCTCAATATTGCTTAAGATTCTTAAGAACCTTGGTGTTTTTATCGGAATTCAGTATGCCTGCCTTAGGAATTTTGTTTTAGAGAACGACTTTATTGATTTTATAAACAAATAATTATATTTCCTTCCACTTTTCCTCCTTATGTCTCTTGGTTTTTATTAGTTGTATTATTTTTACTTTGTCAGGGACTCTAATATTTACATTCTGTTCTGCAAACATGCTTCCTTCCTACAATTGTTTAGTCTCAGTTCTTATGTTAATGGTTTAATGCTTATCCCAGATCCTTTAACCATGGCCTGTTCATTTTATAGTCCTTTAAAAAATTTTATCTTTTGATAGGCTAGATTTCATCATGGAATATCCAGTATCCTTTTCGAGAAGTGATGAATGTGCTACATATAGTTTCTGTGTTCTTTCATGTTTGAGAATATCTGTCTGTTTCGTTTATACTTGAACAATAAGAATGCTGTGTACAATATTCTTGGATCATATACTTTCTTTCTCCCATAACTTTATAGTTGTTTTATTAGCTTCTGACACTGAATGTTGCCAGGGAGAAGCTTGAAGCCAGCCTGATTTGTGTTTTCTTTTTGTAAATGACTCATTTTTATTTCATCGTAATGACAGAAAATTATTTCTTTACATTGTAGGTTCAACAACTACATGTCTATATTAACCCATATGCTGTGTAAAATCTACAAATTCAATTTTTTTTTTTTTTTTTTTTTTAGTTTCAGGAAAGTTTTCTTCTATTATATATCTTAACATATTTTATGCTTCAGTCATTGGATTCTTTTCTTTGGACAATGCTTCTGTTTTTTGAAATCATCTTTGTACTCCATTGCTATTTTCTCTGTCATTACTTCAATTTTGATTTTTTTTTCCCTGTATTTACTATTATCTTAGTCTTTTATTCTTTGCTTTGTCTGAGAGTGCAATAGTTATTAATTCTCTAGTCCCTAAATTGTTCTGTAACCTTGGGAACATCACTTAATTTCCCCCAAGAATTTAAGATTTTTGACATGGAAGTAAGGTTTTTTTCTCTTTTAACTGTATACATTTTAAAAATTACTTCAAAAGAGCATGAACAATTCTGATAAAATACAGGGTCCAATTGCAAATTGCTAAATGTATCTTTAATATAGATATGCATTTTTTTTAATTTTAAAGATGTGGGGTATAAGTCAGGATTAGGTACATAAGTGGTCTACATGCAAAATATTTTTATAAAGCATATATTTTGTACTATTCAATGAAATTTGGTATTTGAGTAGTGATAACACAATGTGATGAAGCTTGATGATCTTTGTTCTTAGAGTCATAAAGTAATCCCAGTTCTCAAGAGTGAAGGTGTGCAGGTTGAAAAATAAATAAATAAATGAAAAATTTTTAAATTACAATAACAGCAATAATAGTAATAAAAATGCGAAAACTTTTTGTTGTGGGATTAGCCCACATGCAGAAGCTATATAGTTTCTGTACTGACCATTCCTTCAGTCTTCTTTGCTGTCTTACTCCTTCCTCTTGACCTCTGAATAGTATGTTTCAGATCCTACATTTTCCATGCCTCTCTATCTATACATGCTCCTTAGGAAGTTTCCAGTTATGTGACTTTAAATATCATCTATGTGTCTAAAATTTCAAAGTTGAAATCTTCAGGCTTGATCCCTTTCTACTGCTTTAAATCTTTACATCCAGCTGCCCAGTTACTATTTCCATTTATATGTCTCCTAGGCTTCCCAAACCTAACATATTTTCTCTTTGTTGGCCAAATCCTTTCTCCTTCTAGTTCTTTTACCTCAAATGGCAATTGTTGACCCATGTAGCTGCTCAAACCAAAAATCATGGAGTCATTCATGATTCTTCCATTTCTTTTATCCTCCCACATCTAGTTAATCAGCAAGAGCTGTTGGTTCTACCTTCAGAATCCATCCGTGACTCAATACTTTCTGTTCATTTAACTGCTACCCACCTATTCCAAGCCATCATCTTCTCCCTCCTGGAGTAACTACCTAGCTGATTTTCCTGTTTTCATCTCCCACTCACTATAATCCATTTTATAGACAGCTGGCCAAAGAATCTTTAAGGACAAAATCAATTAGATCTTGCTTTCCCATTTATAACTCTCCAATGCCTTCATTAATAATCCAAATCTTATTTTGGAGGGGGCGGGAATCTCACTCTGTCTCCTAGGCTGGAGTGCAGTGGCATGATCACAGTTCACCACAGCCTTGGCCTTCTGAACTCAAGGGAAATTTTCGCCTCAACCATCTGAGTCACTGGAACTATAGGTACATGCCACCGTGCCCAGAAAATTTTTTGATAGTTTGTAGAGATGAAGTCTTGCTATATAGCCTAGACTGGTCTTGAACTCAAGTGATCCTCCCATCTTGGACTCCCCAAGTGCTGGGATTACAGGTGTGAGCCACCATACCCAGCCCCCCAAATCTTACACTTAGAATAAATTCAGATGTGTGCTGTGGCTTACAAGACCCTATACCATCTAGTGCCTCTCTTTGTGAAGTCCTAGTCTTCCTTTTCTCTTATCTCTCAGCCCCTTACTGATGGCTCCGTCCACATTGGACCTCTGCATCTTCCTTAGAGATATTCCTTTGTATTTGCTATTCCCTCTTCCTATTTCTCTTGGCCTCCATGCTGTCCTGATTCTTTGTGTAACTGACCACTAACTGGCAGACCTCCAGCCAGTGCCGTCTCCTTGATTGGACCTGCCTTGACCACCCAGTCTAAGTAGTCCCACCCTCTTCCTCAGCCCCCAGTCAACATTATCCAGCCTTGGGTAATGTGTGTTGGATCTTGAGTCTCATTGCACTTATCACTGTTTGAAATTATCTTGGTTATTTTCCCTCCTCTCTTTGCTATAATATAAGCTCTAGAAGAGCATGCACTTCATTTTTTCCTACTCAACACTATTCCAGTACCTGAAACATATGCTCGATAAATATGAATGAATGAATCTTTAAAATGTGTTTTTGCTTTCCAAAAAAGAAAAAAAAAGTTGAATATTTCATTGTGTATATGTCCACAGTGGACTTTTCAGCAAATTGGATGGAGTTGGAGACAATCATTCATAGTGATCTATCACAGAAACAAAGTACCAAATAACATACATTCTCCCTCATAAGTGGGACCTGAACATTAATCACCATAGCACAAGGGAGGGATCGGCGATCGCGGGACACTGCCAGGAAAGGGAGGAAGAGAGGGGGCATGTAACAACACAAGGGTGCCTGATCCTAAACCTGGGGAATTGAGGACCAGTTGGAGGCCCAAACTTCAGGGAAACTGTTGTGGAATCTCAGAGAAATGAGGAAGAAAATGGGTGATAACTCTTAAAATTTAATTTTTTCGTTTTGGGAGGGATAAACCATAGCTTGCTGAGGATGCAAAGAGGCTTAAATAAGAGAGTACGTATTTTTACATATCCAGATAATTCCTCTTACTTTTATTAAAATGGCAGTGTAAAAGTGTGTTACCTAGACACACACTTTTCAGCCCTTGTCCATGTTCTTTGATATAGCTATAATTTTAGTAAGCCTACCACCCTTTATATTTCAGTAGAACATTTCCAGAGGCTTTCACTTTAGTGTTATTCATTCAATGGCAGTGACCCTGGGTGTGACCACCAGAATAATGAAGTGATTTTTTTAGTTCACAGAGAATAAGATACAAAGCATTTCTACCCTGAACAGGTCACCATGAAAGAATTTCTTTTCAAGAATATTATGTTCAGGTAAAAGTTTTGTTCATAAAGTCTGTGTTATAACTAGCACAATGCCACAGTCACAAAAATGTGTTGTGAACGCTTTATCATAAAAGATATGATTTATTTTTCTAAGGAAACGAGACGAGGTCTTCTTATGTTGCCTTTTGGTTCAAAACCCAAAAGTTCAGTGGCCAAATTAAAATATATTAAAATTCTTTCCCCAATTTTAGGGGAGTGCATATACAGGGAGATCTATTGATTGCAGACTGTTGTTATCTCCAGGTGATTTGTCATGAGTCCACTCTACAGAATGGTGTGATTAGCAATCTGAGCAATGTGTCATAGCTTACAGTGGATTTCACTTCCAAAAGTGGATTTGTTCTGAGCTAGCAGAAGCATAGCAAGTCTTGAAGAAATCTAATGAAATAAAACATTTCTGTACTTATGGCCTGGGGAATATTTATCAGTTAAAGTGCTTGTAAAAGTTTCAGCCTTTGCATCTAGAAGACACAGCCATATTCTCTGTATATGACAAAGTGCTGCTTTGTGGTTAGGAGGCTACATATTTTCTAGATTCTCTAGAAACCAGTTTGGTATGGCTACCCCTTCTGCCAGACTATAATTTTCAAGGGACTTGAATCAGAGGAGAAGAAAGAAAAAGAAGTTAAATGGAATATGCTTTCCTGACAGTAGTCATTCCAGTTCATTGAACGATGCCCAGGGTGAAGTTGGGGTCACTTGCCCATCCTTTGCAGAACATTATTTCTCCAGTTAGCCCTTTTAAAACTGGTACAGCCTATAAAATTTTGTTGCTGATATAAAAATATCCAATTTGAAGAAATTCCACTTGTGCTGTATATTCTTTTAGTACTGAAAATCTAAATGGAAAACCAGACGAATGTTTATTAGCTTCCTTAGAAGTTCAACAATAAAACTTCCTGAAACTGCCGACGTGGGCACGAATGCTTTTTAGAACTGCAAACTACTACTTTAAATCTCTGCAGTCTCCAGTAAAAGACTAAATAATTTGCTGTATCAGAAAGAGAATGATTTGGGCTGTATGTTTTCATCAGTACATGGAGATATTCAGAAATCCTTCTCCTTGGGTGTTTCATACCTTAAAGCAATTTAGGGGGAAAACGGAAGTTCTGTAGGCATGTGGAAAATGTAATGGTAAGTGGTTGGGGAACTGTTAGATTGAAAGACTTCTGAGGCTTCCTTGATTTTAGAACAACTTTTATCTGAATAGCCTATGGCTTTCCAAAGAGAATAATTTTCCACAAAGTTACAGATTTTATTCTGATATTCAGTCTGTGCCTGGGATTGATTGAAGAACAAATTTTTGATGAATAGATTTTTTTCTTTTAGAGGCCTTTTTTCACTTTCTATTTCTGAACATACTATTCTTTTCTATTTGGTTTAGCTACAAAGTTTGAACGCCTAAAGGGTGTGTTTCCCTTAGTTGTTCTACTGAACTTTTACATTATATCTTCTGTCATCTGTTGGTCTTGTGGAATGTCACACTATTTTTTTTTAATCTAGTGCCTGTGTTGGATTTAATGGAAATTTCCAACCCAAGGTAATTACTTGGATTGATTATTCAGAGTGCTTTTAAGTTTTGGTAAAGTTAAAGAATTTTAAAAACTGTTTATTCTTAATACTCATGCAACAGAGCACTAGAAATATTTGCATTCTGAGGGTGCATGGTCTCAAGTACCTTTGGAATGAATAAATCAAAATAAACAATGATCAGATAGGACAGCTGCAAGGCTGACTTGGAGGCTTTGAGCTGGTGATTGCATGTTTCTGCTTTAATCACTATGATACTAAATTATTTCAGCTATGTATTTCTTGCTTCTATATTTAGGTTTATCAGTATCTGAAGCGGTTGCTAAAGAGCTGGAAAGTGGTGTCAAAAGCTGAGTAGGTTACCCAATTCTAATTTGTTTTCACAGTATGAGGTTGTTAATAGACTAATAAGCTAGTAGGAGAAGAAATAATGGATTTATGAACTAGAGAAACTATTAAAATTATAAATTAAGAGCTTATCATATGGCTATGATCAGAATAAAAACAAAACTTGAAAAAAAAAAACAAAAAACAAATCCTAAGGATGCCTGGTTTGTTTAGAAACATTGACAAGGAGTAAAGTTAATAAGGGGCAAATTAGAATTTATCTATATTTTCCCCATTTTTCAATTTTTTCCATGGTAGTATTGTGGACTGAACTCTCTGGTTCCCTTGAATAATTGTTTACAGATTTGAATTTTTTCAGTTGTTAATGATGTACATTTGTATAGATTAGACCTGGTTTCCTAAGAAAAGTGAGAAGAGAGTCTGTACCATGCTGACAGATCAATCCAGTTAAGGATTTTATTGTTCTAAATTCTGGAGGACTGTTTTGCAGTAGGTAGGACATCTCAGGGTACCTCTCTCTGTGTTTTAATTTTCTACCATCTCCTCACTCTTCTGTCCACTCATTTGTCTCTGTGTGCAGAAGTATAACAACATTGGATAGTAATTTACAGACTGTCTGTGCAGTAAACTAAGATTAATGAGAATTAAATCATTGACTGATTACATGCTTTCGAGAACTGAGAAAAAGGTATTTTTATTGAAGTTACAAATATAAAGGCTTAGGAATATTTCACTTGAAAGGTTAACATAAGCCACTGAAGGGAAGGGAAAACTATACCAAAGAAAAATAAGCCTCAAACATGTCTGGTTGACATTTCTGTTAATGTCACCCAAAGGAAGGCTACTGTAATCCATCCCTTGGACAAAGAACGTAAAGAGACTATGTGTTTGTTGTAGCACAAAAGTAGGGAAAAGAATGATGTCAGAAGTGATTTAGTAAATAAATATTCTTTGAAGATGTCTTTGGAGATAAGGTTATTATGAAGTATGACAGTTACAAACACTTTCTCAGCAAATCAAGATTCGAGAGTTATCACCCCCTATGGTTTTTTTTTTTTTTTGGTTTTGGGGGGGGGTTGGTGTTTGGTTTTTTGTGAGTTTTTTTTTTTTTTTTTAGCTTTTTTTGAGTTTGTTTGTTTGTTTTGAGTCTCACTCTGTTGCCCAGGCTGGAGTGCAATGGCAAGCTCACAGCCACTGCAGCCTCAACCTGCTAGGCTCAGCTAATCCTTGCGCCTCAGCCTTCCAAGTAGCTGAAACTACAGGCATGAGACACCATGCCTGTCTAATTTTTTGATTTATTGTAGAAATGAGGTTTTGCCAAGTTACCCAGGCTGGTCTCGAACCCGTGGGCTCAGGCAATCCTCTTACCTCAGCCTCCCAAAGTGTTGGGATTATAGGTGTGAACCACCACACCCAGCCCATCCCTATGGTTTTTAAAGGACTTTAGGCATAATTATGTTCTGCCTTTGGCAATTATAGATAATATGAAAAAATATTGTTGCTTGTTCCATTTGACTCTATCTTTAAAAGAGGTCAACACAGCTCAGAGGCCAAGGAGGAAACAGCCTCAGTCACTGAGAACCAAAGATTAACCTCTGAGGGAAGGTGGATTGTTCAGCCGGGAGGGTAGATGCAGAAGGACCCACTGCATGGTAGGCCGGGGAATGAGACCAGTGTGTAAGTGTGGAAGCCAGTTGAGAAGCTTTCATGACTCACAACACATCAGTCCTGCATTCATAAACAATATTTTTAATTGATGAGTCACAAATGCCTAATTCTGCATGTAATGGCTAAATATTGTACACACAGCATAAGAACACTAGAAATGCATCCATTATGGTTTCTTTAAACCTCCGGTTCTCAGCAGAAGTATTCTACATACAAGGTATGTAGAAATATTTTTTAAAGTCTTAATTTGTTTATTACTTGTTTTTCCACTAAAATATTTGAATCTTACCCCATTATTTTAAAAGTAGGGAGCCACACTTTACTAGTAGAAATTGGAAACTTTATTTTTATTTTTAAATAGCACCAGGAGCCAACACTTACACAGCACTCACTATTCTTCAGATATTATTCTAAGTGCTGCATGTATAGTAACTCATTTGATCTTCACAACACCCCCATATCACAGTTAGTAATATTACCTTCTTTTCACAGATGAGCAACAGGCCTAGTAAGGTTAGGTAATATGCCCATGTTCACACAAGTATTAGTTAGCTACAGAGCTGGGCTATGAGGTAAGCAGCCTGCTTTCTCTAAAGCCTATTCTTAACCATTATGCTATATTCTCCTAATCAACAAATGACTAACCTCAACATTGGAAATATTTTTTAAAGTCTTAATTTGTTTATTAATAAACTTAGTCTCCAGCTATAGCTACAAATCTTAGCAAGCACAAAACACTGATAGCAAGTGTTCTAATGGATTTCCTCAGCCTATATGGTTTTCTCAGTAATCACAGAGAGTAAAATATATGAAATTTTAGCTTTTTTTTTTTTTTTCAGTTGTGGTCTCACTGTTACCCAGGCTGGACTGCAGTGGCATGATCATGACTTAGTCTCAACCTCCTGGGCTCAGGCAGTCCTTCCACCTCAGCCTCCCAAGTAGCTAGGACTACAGACGTGTGCCAACATGCCCAGCTAGTGGGGTTTTTTGTTTGCTTGTTTGTTTTTTGTAGAGATGAGGTCTCGCTATGTTGCCTAGACTGGTCTCAAACTCCTGGGCTCAAGCAGTCCTCCCTCCTCAGCCTCCCAAAGTGCTGGGATTTCAACCACCACACCTAGCTGAAATCTTGACTCTAACTTACTTTGCATTGCCTAAAATAATGGGCTCTGAAATAGACTAATCCCGTGCCATTCCTCCATGGTAGAAAGAAATCCATATGACAGAAC
Organism: Cephalopachus bancanus; assembly: GCA_027257055.1. NCBI lineage: Eukaryota > Metazoa > Chordata > Mammalia > Primates > Tarsiidae > Cephalopachus > Cephalopachus bancanus. The sequence continues at coordinate 2,068,615 of JAPVLO010000119.1, read as the reverse complement.
AATGTTGCAAACTCCAAAGACATTTCAAGAAGTAGTTTTAGAAAGTGTGTTTGATCTCCCCTATAAGTACCACACTTCTTGTCCCAATTTTTACCTCCTACTCATGATTCCTCCAGTGATCTGCTCCCATTAGTAAGATTTTTTTCCCCTTTTTGGCACTAGGACTTTGGTAAACTGGTTGGAAATCAAATAAATGTTTATTTGCTTATACAAAGAAGAAAAATAGTAAGAAAGAAACAAGCATAAGAGCTCCTTGCCAAAAAATAAAATAAAATTAGGCAGCGAGCAGAGCAGAGATATTTGGGAACATGTGAAAATACTTGTTACATAAATATTTCCATGTTAACAGTACTGTCCTGTTTTTGTTTTATATTGAAACCACTCAGAAACACTTTCCAGTTTTCTAGGTATTATAATACATTCCAGGGACTTCTGGCAGGAGCAAGGCAAAATGCTTCTTTGTGTTATGAGGTAACTTCCAAGCAAATCAGAAAGTGGGTTTTCAGTTAAATTCTTCTCCCTTTCTCATTTTAATGTAGGAGAGAGATGGAAATTATATATATTTCTGGGGGATATTTGCAGATGGGAAAATATTTTTAAAATCTATTATGTAAGCTTATTCAGTATTTTCCAAAGTCAGTTTGTTAAACAATTACTGTTTTGATTGATCCATATATATGGTCTTGTTAATGTTTAAAAGCAGAATTTCTGGTTTCAAAAATCCTATGGAGTTGAGAAGTTTCTGACTGGAGAAATGCCGAGGCCACTGTTTTTGGTGCCTCCTTGAAGTTAGAGCAGCTGCTGAACTGAACAAGACAGAAGCTTCCCTCCTCCCACTGCAACTGTAGTTTCACATTTGTGGAAAACATGGGTATTTGTGACATTATCTCACAGGGTGTTTTCTAGAGTCATTGTTACTTTAATTGTTTTGTCTCTGTAATTGCTTGTGCCTTAAATGGAATATCTTATTTAATTTCACTGGTAATGGTAGGAAATGTCCTGATCTTCAGTACCTAGAATGTTTGTGTTCAGCTATTTGCAATATGATCCATGTGAAGCTGAAACCTAGGCAACAGCTATCCTCATTTAGGTGCATCTTGTAGTGAACAATAGAAAGACTCTTAAGAGATTGCTATCTAAACCACATTTTGTAAGTAAATGAAAAATGCAATTCACCAATTAATGAAACTCAATTGTAAATTCACCTGTAATGTGAAGTCTCACCCTGTGTAATTCTATGTCTTTACATGTTTTAAAGGTAGGGTGTGTTTGTGACTGTAAGTAGTTCGCCAAATTGAGTGAGATACCTTGAATGTGAAACCAAACTAAAACTTGTCAATCATATGGACAGAAGAGTATCTTGGTACAAAAGTATTTTAATCTCTTTTTATGGTTGTTGGGTTTTAGCTATGATTTTCTAGAGAAAGTTCCAGAAGACAAAGTAGTTTAGCAAGTATTGCTTCCTTGTGATAATTACCTGAAACTCCCACTTCCCTCTGCATAATAGTTTTTCTCTCCTATAAGCATGTACCTCTAGCTAGTCACTTGATGTAATCTGACATCTTAAACTCAACCATGACCCTGTGTTTGTCTACCACAGATTGTGTGTTTCCCAGCACCAGGACATGTGGCTCAGTCATCTGGGTATCCCATACCTCCAGCACAATTGCAAATATAACAGGAGGCAAATACATGCTTGCCTTATTGAATTATTTGAAGAAATGGCTAGTGAGAGTGTAGAAACACCCAACAGGCACCAAACAATTCTTATTCTTAGTAAAACTAAAAGTGGATCATGACCATTAACACTTTTATTTTTTTTCTTATGACTCCCTTGGCATTTGAAGTTGTATCTATTTCTAAGTGAACTTAAAGGTCTGTTTAGTGATTTATAATTTTTTTGTGTGAGGAATAATTACATTTCTGGGTTAGAAGTGAGTTACTTAGCTCATGGTGAGTGTGTCTGTCAACCACTCAGCATCTTCACCTTCGGTTCGGTTTTGGTCTCTGTTTATCCTAGAGTAAAAAGAACTTTTCTGGGCCATTTTCACAAATATACAAACTGCTATTGCAGCAAGTGAAGAGGCAAAATAAGTTGGTAGTTTATGGATATATGGGAGCTTAATATTTGACAGGCAGCATTACAACTTTGTGTAACTGACAAAGGAATAGAATTACGAATTACTACAGAACAATAAGAACAACCCAGTAGAAAAAGTTAGGGGTAGGTAACTCAAAGAAGAGGAAATGCAAATGGATGATAAACATGAGGGATATTTAGCCTCATTAGTTATCAGGGAAATGTAAGTTAAAATGAAATGCCATTCCACTCTCATCAGATTGGAAAAAGTTTTTGAAGTTTGGTAGTACAAGCATTGGCAAAGATGTAGAGCAGTGGGAGCTCTAATATATTGTGAACAGGAATGTAAAGTGCTATAACCACAGTGGAGCACAAGTGTAAGATGTGCTTACAGAGTTTGGCTCCTGCAGAGGTCTTCAAACTTATAGTTTTTAAAAAACTATGAACAAATTCCTTTTTTTTTTCTTTTAAACTATAGTCTGCCCCTCCAACGGTCTGAGGGACAGTGAACTGGTCCCCTGTTTTAAAAGTTTGAAGACCCCTAGCAGACATGTTCATAAGAAAACATGAAAAAGATTGTTTAGGACAGCATTGTTTGTAATACTGAAAACTGGAATGTAACAATAAATAGGAAAAAATGAAAAAATTGTGATTTTTTAATAGAATGGGATACTATACAGCAATAAAAATAACTGTGCTGCCACTTACATGAAGTTTAAAAGCATGAAAAGCATTATATGTTGTGTAGCATTAGTAATATCCATAAGAATAATGGTATGTATGGGCATTATTAACCCTTTGCACTCGAAAAGACATCTTGCAGATCATCTACCCGCAACTCAAACGCACTTTTTTACAAAATAGTGAAAAATCAAACCACTTCATTTTACATAGTATAGTGTTGGAACCAATTATTTTATTATAATTATATTTGATTTTTAATGGAATTTTGGACATTGAGAAACTTGTTTATGACAAAATATCAACAAAATTTTATATCTTATGTTTTTCTAACGTGGTAACATGTGAAACAGTCACGGACATACATTGCAGGTTCATTGATACATGTTATACGATAGTAATTTGACATCTTCAATCTGTTGTCTATTCAAGCAGACAGTGCAGTCTTGTTTTCTTCCACCCAGATTACAATAAATAACACGTAATTTATTTTTTAGTCAATGCACCACTGTGAAAGCACTTCACATGTTCTTTTTCTATGTAACACCAGCTATTTTTTTTTTTAGGGTTTTCAGTTAAAATATATTTATACCTTAAAGCTCATTTAGAAATAACCTATACATCTAGATTCTATTTAAATAGCTACAGTTTCACTTTACAATGTAATTTATTAGTGAACTTACACACATATTCTCTTTTAATTTTATATATTTTTAATGTATTTCTCAGTATATATTCCATCTCTTTATTTGCTTTTTTGTGCAATTTGAATGGAGAACTTCAAGGAAACATATATTTTTGAAAAATTTGTGTTGGCATAAGTTTGTCCTATATAATCACTAGTGATCTCTTTATGGGGACATCCGAGTGGTTTGCTAGATTTATGATGTTCCCCAGAGGGGACATCCAAGTGCAAAGTGTTAATATCAAATTTAAATTTTTGGTCACCTTTTCTGGGGAAAGGAGAAATGTCATGAATAGATACATAAAGACATCAATGGTGCTTGCTGTGGGTTATTTTTTATATTGATTGAGTCATGGATACTTGAGTATTTATTTGTTCTCTATATCTTTTTCAATGTTGGAAATATTTCATATTGAAAATTAAATTGCAAGCAGGAGGAAAGTATATTTCTTAACTGAGAGATACAAATTATATTAAAGGGTAGAATACTGAATCCAAAGTAGCTCAAATCTGTGGCATAAATAAGTTCATTATTGAACTGGATATGCTATTATTTTATCTAAATTCATTAATGGCCAGAATCTACTTTTGTATTCTAATATATAAAGTACATCTTGGTGGTGGTTGGCATGGGATTTTTATGAGATTTCCTTCATGTATGTTCAAAGTCTACTCTACTTAAGGTGGAATAAGCAGGGAGTATTTTCCAGAAGAGACAGATGTGAAATAATGTGTCAAGGTCACCAAGTAGAAAGATGCATTTATCTGGTGTCCAGGCTGCTGTTGGAAAGGACAGCATCCCCATGAATACTTGCAGGACTTAGGAGATTGTAGAGTTGTCTTCTTAGAAGAATTTTGAAAACAAGCAGAATTCCAGCCACAAAGATTGAGTAAGAGGAAAAGAGATTATTTTTACAGAGATGATAGGCTCACTGTGGCAAAAGAAAGTTATGCCCTTGGCTATGCATTTTAAATAAAGGAAAAGTAATGGATTGATGGTTCTGCTTAGTGAGAGCAGCAGCAGTGTTGAGGGCATGTCAGATGAGGATTCAAAATGTGATGTGGTCTGCTCCTGGCACCCCTGCTCACTGACTGTGTGGCTTTGGAGAGGTCACTTAATCCCTCTGAGCATCAGTTTTCCCATCTATAGAATTGGAGAGTTAGTTTTGATAGTCTGTAAGGCTCTCTTTAAGTCTGAAAATCTTTGCTAGTTTTCCATCAACAGCTTACTGGAGAGGGAAGAGTGAGGGAGAGGAGGATAGGAAGAAGGCAGAAGGAGATAAACAAGGGACAGAGGATTTAATAGAAGAGTTAGTGGGTGACTCATTCTGGGGATGTGGCTGCTTATGAAATAAATCAGAATGTACAAGGACTCAGGTAAATGACTGCCAGGAATGGTAGAGCCTGGAATATGACACGTGATATTCTGAAAAAAAAAAAGATGGGGATGAAGATTGAGGAATATGGGAGTCTATGGGTGTTTTACCAACAGTGATGGTGAAAGGGGCAGCAGAAGAGACAATAGGGACCCAGTGATAAAAAGGGTGGGGTAGGATGTGGAGGGTAGGAGCTGACCTTGAAACAAGAAATAACTGAAAGGTGAAAGGAAGGGTTGGGGCTTTTGTGCCATGTTCTTATTTGAAAATACAGTAGGAAAGGACGTAGTCAATAAAATAGGCAGGTGGGAGCAATTTCCTTCCTTCCTAAGAGAAAATGACTATAATTCACTGATTGACTTTCCTGAGCTGCTGGGGACTCTGTGCATGTGCCTGTACGGTGTGGATCTTTGTCCTGGAGTAACAGCGACAAACCTTAATGACTGGTATTAAAAGGGGTAACCAAGCTCCTTTTATATTAATGCCACTCAATTCTAAACCTTGAATTGGTTTAGCCTCCTACTCTCTTATAGTAAAGTTGTATTTAAACAGAAAGAACTTACTACTAAGCAAGACATCTCTTGATATCCAGAAAGAAAGGCTATTATGTAGGTTGAATTAAGTTAATACTTTTTGATATGTGTTTGCAAATATTGGAAAATTTTGATAAAATTGCATTTCTTAAAAGGTAACTATAATTCCTTAACAGAGATCCCACTCTGATCTAAGAACCTTATTAAATTGATAAAGGGTTCTCAAATGCGGAAGGGACCCCAAAACCCTGGAATTATCTTTTGGAGGGCAGGCCCCTTGTAGTACACTCAGAATTTGTTCCTCCGGATCAAATGGTCAACCAAAGGCTTTATCTGGAAGTTTTTTTGAGAAGGTTGCGTCATGATTTGCAGAAGAAACGTCCTGAGCTATGGCAAACAGGTGACTGGTTCTTCCACCATGACAATATACCTGTCTACGTTTTGGTGAGTGTTCAGCAGTTTTTGACCAAAAATGGCATGATCCCTGTGCCCCACTCTTCCTATTTACCCAATCTCACCATGAGGGACATTTTTTTGTTTCCTCAGATGAAAAAAGTCCTCAAAGGGAAACATTTTCCTGATGTGGAGGATGTGAACCAAAAACCGGCAGAAGCGCTAAAAGGCATCAAAATGGATGAGTTCAAAAATGGTTTTGAGCAGTGGAAAATGTGCCCCTTTAGGTGTATTGCATCAAACAGAGTACCTTGAAGGTGACTGAAGTTTTAGCACATAAGAAAAAAATGAACATTTTTATAAATAAATTTCAGTTTTTTTGGGGGGTCCCCCTTCATAGTTTCCCTGTGGGAGCTGGGATTATAGCTCACACTAGGTTTACTTTGATCAATGGAATTATAACTGTAGTAATTATTAACTTTCATTGAGCTCTTGTATGTACAACATTGTATTAATTTACAAATTCCAGAGGTGCCAACAAAATATATACACATTTTAAGAGATGTTAAGAAATGTTCACCATAATCAGAAGTATCTTGACACTGATGGCAACCACTTTGAGCACCTCTTGTAATTGTACAAGTCAAACATGACTTGTATTCATCTTATTGACTATTAAAATATTAAGACAGTCTTTTTCCCTTCTTAAAACGTGTGTACCTTTTTTTGGCACCCTCTATATTTCTTTGAATCCTCACCATGTCCCTGTGAGGTAGGTGATACTATTCCCATTTTACAGATAAGTCTTAAAAAGATTATATGAGTTTCTTACTTAGTGGCAGTTACCAAGTGACTGAGCCTGTTTGAAACCAGATCTCTGACTCCAGAGCCAGATTTATGAAGTATCTCTGGAACCTTGTATCTGTCATGCAGTCAGCAAAGCATCCCACATGCCAGATTTCTAGATTTTATGTTTGCATCGTCTCAGGTGGTCATGGCATGTGCTGCTACCCTAATAACTAAGCTCATTTTCCTGTTTCCTAGAAACAAGTGAACAGACCACAGTGTGTGGGGAATGACAGTATCCAGCTGGGGATGCGAGTTGCTTGGCATACCCTTCATACTATTCTGGGAAAGGTTAGACATCTTAGAACAGTGATGCAGAAGGCAAGAGACTGTGAGGTGGTTTGAGGACTTGAAGAATGTGATGGCAAGGAGGTGTTGGAGGTAGGGGCAGATGAGGGAGACAGGGACCAGACTTGTTAAGTTCTTCCGGGAGTGGCGTGGTTCCACTGGGGCAGAGACTTTGCTGGTTAAAACAATTTTTGCAATTCAGGTAAAGTAAGGTGGGTTTTATTTTAAAAGAAAAAAGGAGAATAGCTAGAAATGTGCACGTATTCAGGAGCCTTGAGTTTCATTCTCATCAAACTAAAAAAAGATAGACTATTACAGCAAGGAGATATAACACACTTTCTGAGGCATCAACTCAGCTTTTTGGAAGTAGGAGAGAGAAAATGTGAAATTGTGTTGGTCAAACATTTAAAATAGTTGAGGATTTTAATGAGCAAAGATTTAAACTGTCAGAAAAGAACAATTAAAAAGGAAATGTAAATTATGTCTTGTTATTTTAGAAAATGGCCACATCTAACACATCTTCTTTAAAAAATAATTTAGTATACAAACACAAGAACATATATACACCTTCTACTACATGTGCTTTGAGTATTGAGTTCTAATTATTGCTTTGTTTTTTGAATACCAGGAGTAAGTAAAGATCAACTTGTGCTTTTTGATACCTAGATGCCTTTTTTTTTTTTTTTTTGAGGCTTCATTCTGTCGCCCAGACTGGAGGGCAGTGGCATGATCATGGCAGCCTTGACCTTCTGGGCTTAGGTGATCCTTCTGCCTTAGCCTCTCGAGTAGCTGGTATTACAGGCACGTACCACCACACCCAGCTAATTTTAAAAAATTTTTTTGTAGAGGTAAAGTTACACTTTGTTGCTCAGGCTGGTCTTGAACTCCTGGGCTCAAGCAATCACAAGTGTGAGCCACTGTGCTCAGCCCTAGATGCTTTTTGATGTTCTGTTTCCTAAGTTCGGAAGACAGAAAGCTACACACAAGAATCACAGTGATATTTTGAAGTTTCTGGATATCAAGATATCTGGAAAGCTAAATTTTCCCCAAGATTTATTTCTTCTTATTTTACTTTACATTCTTTAGTAGGGCACAAATGAAGTTTCTTTAATTTTTTTTTTTCTTTTTTTGAGTCAGAGTCTCACTCTGTCGCCCAGGCTGGAGTGCAGTGGCACAATTATGTCTCACCACAGCCTTGACCTCCTAGGCTCAGGCGATCCTTCTGACTTAGCCTCTGTAGTAGCTGAGACTACAAGCGTACACCACCATGCCCAGCTAATTTTGGGGATTTGTTTTTGTTTTTGTTTTTAGAGATGAGGTATCACTATGTTGCTCTTGGCTTCAAGCAATCATCCTGTCTCAACCTCTCAAAAGTGCTGGGATTACAGGCGTGAGTCACTGTACCCAGGTTAATTTTCAATTTGACTTGATTTGTTACTCTTAGATCCTGTCATCTGTGTAACTATTTTTCTATTACAAGTGTACTTTCAAAGTTTAGGTCCTTGGATACTGAAAGTAAGTAAAGATTTATAGGAAATTTGACTCAGTGTCACCCACTTACACCATCCTTAAGTATATATGCATTTCTCACCTTCTCTCATTACTGTTTCTGCTAACAAGTATTTATTATTTACTCTTTTGCCCAAAGAAAATTAAGGCTGTGAGGCAGAGTTACAGGTGTGAAGTATATTCACAGGTTTGTTAAAATTGTTGTAGATAAGACAAAATTACTCCTCCTAGATCCCAAGGTAGGAGCAGAATTTAAGATACTAAGTGACTTGAGGGCAATTTGATTTTTTAAAAAATTCCTTGAATCTTTCTGAAGAGAAAGAATTCTCTGAAGGAATCCAATGACCCCTAAAAATAACTTAAAACTTGTTTTTTTACATCTGGCATGTATTCATCAACTGTTAAAATATCCAAGATGTTTTTCTGAAATATTAGGAAATGAAATATTTAGAAACCTTTCTTCCATCTCTATCGTATGATCTACTAGTTAGTGTACCACATTAACATGCTAGAATGAGATTTGGTAATGAGGTTTTAAACATCTTTTGCAGAAGTTGCCCTGAAAGTACTTCATTTATGAATGTGCTAAATGTTACATTGTACCTGTTGCATACGGGAAAAACACACACACACACACACACACACACACACACACACACAAAGGCAGACAACTTAGGCAGCTCTGACATTGAGGACTGTATGCATACGGGAAAAACACACACACACACACACACACACACACACACACACACACACACACACAAAGGCAGACAACTTAGGCAGCTCTGACATTGAGGACTGTATGCCTCAAGAAGGAGGAAGTCAGGCAATGGTGTGTGACTGCTCTGTTTTCCTAGAGCCTCTGTCATGACAACCAGAGGATTTTCATCTTGAGCACACTCTTAAAATCAAAACACCTGCTTTTCTTCCTTCTGTTTTGTCAGTGTGGGAGCTTGATCCAACAGCCCTGCAGTTGGAAAGAAGTTATTATTTCACAGTGCAGTAAGGAAAGGTTCCTATTTTTTGAACCCTTAGTTTAGAATAAAATTGAAATCTTATTTTTAGACCAAATATTTGGCAATTAATACTCAAACATGAGACACAATATTTTTGCTTTTCCCACATTTCATGTCAATAATCATTTGTGTTCTAGGGTAAACATGTACTAATCACTGGTTAAACTGCTGCTGTTACAGGAGAGAAGATGGTACCAGAATGATGTTAGTTGAGTCTCTGTATTATAACAAAGTATTTATATTGAACAGGTAAATCCTCATTCCTAACCTATTTGACAGTCTGCCAATTCTAGAATATTTTATTAACTGAAACGTTTTTTCTTCCATTTTTACCAAATAAGCAAGATTTAGTTGGTTAGACATTCATGCTTGCAGTTTTTTCTAAGAAAAAATCACCTCTTTTTAAAATTGTTTTTATAATTCTTATGAATACAGTGATTTTTTTTCCATGTCATGAATATCCCATAATTCAGGCTCTTTTGACAATGATTTTAGTTTTGTATTGACATAATTTAAATAAAACTATCATGGGCCATTCCTATGCCTCTTACCCTCATCCACTTTTTTTGCTTTAAGCATACACATGCAAAAGAATGAAACTGAAACCCTCATTTAGACCATATGCAAAAATTAACTTAATATGAATCGAAGACCTGAATATAAGAGCAAAACTGTAAAACACTTGAAATTTAAAATAGGCATAAAGATTTACTGAAGTATAATTCATGTACCATAGCGTTCACCTGTTTAGAATGTACAATTCGTCTTTTTTAGTATATTCACAGATTTGTGTAAACATCACCACGATATTTTTATTACTGTCCTGTTCATTACACTTCCCTCCCACACACACAAAAAACCATACCCATTAACAGATATACCAACTCCCAACCCTTGACATCTATTAATCTACTTTGTATCTCTGTGGATTTACCCATTCTTGACATTTTATGTGTCATCAAAGAATCTTTTTTTATTGACTTTGCTTTTTTTTTGAGCTGGAGTCTCATTCTTATTGCCCAGGCTGGAGTGCAATGGCACACTCACAGCCACCGCAGCCTCGACCTGCTGGGCTTAAGCAACCCTTCCACCTCAGCATTCTGAGTAGCTAGAACTACAGATGCACACCACCACACCCAGCTAGTTTTTGTGATTTATTGTAGAGACAAGGTCTCACCAAGTTGCCCAGGCTGGTCTTGAACCCCCGACTCAGGTAATCCTCACACCTTGACTTCCCAAAGTGCTGGGATTACAGTCTGAACCATTGCTCCCGGCCAGCTCACTTTAATATAATGTCTTAAAAGGTCATCCATGTTGTAAAATGTATCAGTATTCCTTTTTTTTGCAGAATAATTCATTATATTAATAGACCACATCTGGTTTATCTATTCATGAATCATTGAACATTTGAGTTTGTGGCAGGCAGAACAGTGATACTCAAACAGTCCGTATTCTAATCCCTGTACCTCTGAATGTGTTACCTGGCATGGGAAAAGGAACTTTGCAGATGTCTTTAAGGTAATAGACTTTGAGATAAGAAGATTATCCTGTATTATCTGGTGGACCTAACCTGCTCATATGTGTCCTCAAGGGTGGAAAGTCTTTCACGTCTGTGGTCTGAGAGAGATATGATTATGGAAGAGCCAAGGAGATGCTACATTGCTAGCTTTGAAGATGGAGGAAGGGGACCATGAGTCAATGTCAATGGGTTCTAAAAGCTAGAAAAAGCAAGGAAATAGATTCTCCTCTAGTATCTCCAGAAAGAAGTGAAACCTACAGAACTGTAATATAATAAATTTGTTATTTAAAACTTTTATAATTGTGGTAATTTGTATAGCAGCAGTAGAAAATGGGTACAGGGTAGTTTTGACTTTTTAGTTTTTATGACTATGCTGTTATGAACATTTGTGTACAAGCATTTGTATTGACATTTGTTTTCATTTTTCTTGGGTATCTACCTGGCAGTGGAATTGCAAGTTCATATAATAACTGTATAGATACTGTTCTGAGGAACTGTCGGACATTTTTCCAAGTGGCTGCACCATTTTATATTCCCATCAGCAATATTTCCATTTCTCCACACACTCACCAACACTTGTTATTTCTGTCCTTTTGATTTTAGCCATATTAGTAGATGTCAAGAAGTATCTTGTTGTGGTTTTGATTTGCACTTCCCTGATGACAAATGATGTTGAGCATCTTTTTATGAACTTGTCAGCTATTTGTATCTCTTCTTTTTAGAAATGCCTATCCATATCTTTTGCCCATTTAAAAATCTTGAGTAATCTTTGTGTTGTTGAGTTGTTCTTTATATATTCTGGATACAAGTCCCTTATCAGATATATGGTTAGCAAATATTTTCTATAATTCTTACTTTATTGATGATATTCTTTTCAACACAGCACTTTTAATTTTGGTGAGGTCTAATTTATCTATTTTTTTCTCTTATTTCTTGTGCTTTTAGGATCTAAGAAACTGTGCCTAATTCAATCTCACAAAGATTTATATATGTGTCTTTTCCTAAAACTTTTGAAGTTTTAGCTCTTACATTCAGGTCTGTGATTCCTTCTGAGTTAATTTTTTGTGTGTATAGCATGAGGTAAGTGTCCAACTTCATTCTTTTGCATTTGTATATCTAGTTTTCCCAACATGGTAGTGCAGTTAATTTCTAATTGAAAATGTTGACCCTGTAGAAATGACTTGAATATTTATGGTGCTATTGGTGTTGCTAAAGCTGTGCTCCATGTTTGGAACCTACTGTGCTGGTGACAGCCTTTTCTCACTTCAGTGATATTTCTCATCACACATGAGTTGTTAATACCTTGTCAAAAAGTATGCAAAATATAGTTAACCAATCACACTTTTTCCTACCCCATTATGTCGTCTTTTCCTCTACTTTTTGTTTTATCCCTAATACTATGAAGTTTTTCTATAAAAATCATTCCATAAGTTGTTATGAATAGGAATAGAGTTAAACAAGGACTTTAGAATTCCTTTACCTCACTAATTTAGAGTTACTCAACTCCTTAAGTCCCTAGAAATGATCAAGTGTACCAGGGCACAGTTGCATTTTCTTTCTCCTACTCTGGTTTCCTTATGCAATGCTTACTGAGGAGAGATGGGTTTTTCTCAGCCATCCCTAACTCATGGGACTACTCCATGCCCCTTAGTTTGTCCAAGATAGGACTATCCTGGGAAGTAAATATAGTTTAGAAATGGTCATGTTTGTGTTCGAGTTGTAACTATGTCTAATTCCTAAGCTGAAGAAGTCCTTTCTCTGAAGAGGACTGGCTTTCTAAATCAGTTCTTCTCAAACTTGAATGTGCATGCATAACACCTGGAAATCTTATTAAAATGCACATTTTGGCCAGGCTTGGTGGTTTAGCCTGTAATCCCAGCACTTTGGGAGGCTGAGGCAAGTGAATTGCCTGAGCCTGCGGGTTCAAGATCAGCCCTGGCAACTTGGCAAGACTTCCTCTCTACATAAAAAATTAGCGGGCATGGTGGCACACACCTGTAGTTCCGGCTACTTGGAAGGCTGAGGTGGAAGGATCACTAGAGCCCAGCAGGTCGACACTGGGGTGGCTGTGAGTGTGCCACTGCACTCCAGCCTGGGCGACAGAGTGAGACTCTAATTCACACACACACAAAAAAGAAATGAAAAGAAAAGATAAAATGCAAAATTTGATTCATTATGTGTGGATGATGGAGCCTGAGATTCTGCTTTTTTTTTTTTTTTTGAGTTGGAGTTTCACTTAGTAGCCCAGACTGGAGTGCAGTGGCCGCTGCCGCCCACTGCAACCTCGACCCACTGGGCTCCCACGATCCTTCCGCCTCAGCCTTTCGAGTAGCTGGAATTACAGGCGTTCACTACCACGTCCGACTGATTTTTGATTTATTGTAGAGATGAGGTCTCGCCAAGTTGCCCAGGCAGGTCTCGAGCCCACGGGCTCAGGCAATCCACTCACCTCAGCCTCACAAAGGCGTGGGATTACAAGCCGAGCCACTGCACCCAGCAGATTCTGCATTTTTAACAAGCATCCAGGGCTACAGATGCTGCTTGTCCGTGGCCCACAATTTAAGAAGTAAGGTCCCCAGAGATCATAGATCTTAGGGGGAATTAAGCTAGCTGGAAAACTTTGGAGGCATTCTAATTCGGAACTGAGCTCTCCCTAAAATTTTCTGGAAACCAAAAAAAATTTTTTAAATAAAACAAAATGCTCTTCATATGCCCAGCAAAACAAACAACCCTATTCCAGACACACTTCAGTAGCTGCAATCAGGTGGAAACTAAATTTCTTAAAGACATTAAAATCTTCTCTTAGAATAATCTGCAGAAATTTTGCTATGGCTAGTTACACAGTTGCAAAGGCTACATGTCCAGGTGATGTCTGTGGTTTCTTGGTTTATTCTCCATATCATGCCTCAGTAAGGTGTTACATGATTTATGCTTTGATGAGCACACTGTCCTACTGGCTACTTTGTAGATTTCCCCAGATGATTTAAGAATGAAGTGGGATAAGAGCTTATTTTTCTCTAAGCTCAGTTAACCTTTCATAGCATTTTAGGCAGATATCATCATATTCCCTTATCATGAAACTCATATCTGCCCAAAACTCAGAGGCGGAGGACCTTGTATGTCATATTTCTTGGGAGTGATTTTACCTTAAGTTATACAGGGTAAGGCCAGTCACTTTCTAACCAGGGCATATACCTATCAGAATCTTCCTTGTCTTTTTTTCTAGTTGTTATTTCAAAATCAGAGTTATAACTGCATTGACTATCATAGTTAAAACGCCATGATTTAAAAAAATTCAAGAGCATCTGTCTTCTGAACCCTGTTAAGAAACCAGTGCTGAAATGACAGTGAATTTCTGAAAGTACAAAGTGCATTTTCATGTTATTTTTTAATGATCATTGCAATTTTTCTCTTAGGTTCACATTTTATCTGTATTTGTCCTTTGAACCTTGGCCTAAGAAAAGAAAGGATCAGAGAGAGTGATTGACTGACTGATTCATTTATTTATTTCACCTTCACCTGATAAAGATTATTTATCTTGCAGCCAGATTACAACTAGCTGAACAGAGTTGTGAGTATGCATATTAGATAGAAAAGAGAGAGAGAGACTATTTATTGAAACAACATACCATGGTCTCATAGTTTATACTAATTTCTCTGACTTCAAAAAATGTCTTTATAGCTTAGTTTATTCACCAGAGGAGGGATAAAGCAAGTAAAAATTTGTATATTTGCTTACTGGAGTACATTTAAAAATACGAATGACTTACCTAATACTACAACTACCATAATAGTCATAATGGTAATGATAATACCAGTACTAACAGTAATCGTTATTCTATTGTTTCAATAGTGAAAGAGTCCATGCCCCATAGCACATATGCAATGTCTGGGTAACTCAGCGACCATCTGTTGTAGATAGCTCTAAAAAAAACCTTACTTCTACCACAATCTGAAGGAATTATGTCCTAGTATAATTCTAAGCCATAGTTGAAATGAAGGAATTTGCAAAGCCATCTCATATGTGCTCTTATCTCAATTTAGTCATTTTTGTTCTATCTCTACATTGATTGAGGTTGTTACAGGAATACTGAGAGCTCCAAGTTTGACCTCTATAGACAATAATGACGTGAAATGTAATTGTGTACTTTTGTTAAGCTCTGAGAAACATGACAGATTGTCCTCATCTGTGATTCTTCTCTCTCCTCTTTGAAAAAGGCAGTGTTGACCCAAACTTTGTGATAAATAACTTTTGATAATGATGGTGAAAGCTGAGAGAGACTAATGTTTTGCTTCGCAGCAATCCTACTGCCTGGTACTTATACGTTTGAAACAATCAAGAAAATAATTTTCTGAAAATGAGCAAAATCTGTTAAGCTAGGAGCTATATTCTTTAGAAATATGAGTAAAAGACTGATGGATCATCAATCTTGATTCATCATTGCAAATACTCCATCAGAAAATTATGTGATTATACCATTCTTCTGTGCATTTTATATGCACAGAATATTTACAGTCTTTGTGACAACTAGATTAGGGAAGAGATAGACATCTACAAAGAGCCAGCAGAGTCCATGCCAGGGCTGTGAGGAGCTGTGGCCCTGGCATGCAGGATAGTTGCATATGGTCTTTTAAATGAGGTTTTTAAAAAAGGGAAGGAATGGAGACTTCTTTTAGGAAGGAGGAATAGAATATAGTCAGCCTGTCTTTGAAGATTTGTTTTTCTTTCTTTTTTACAAATTTATTTATTTTAAAGATATGGGGTACAGTTTAGGATTAGGTATACAAATGGTCATTGTACAGGTAAAGTTTGGTCCCCACTAAACCTGCTTTGGGATCAGGTACCCTTACTGATGAAGTGTGCTGTCCCCTCCCCTGGCAGTGTCCCACTACTCTCAATCACTTTCTTATAGTATTATGATAATTGTTTGGGGTCTGCTTATGAGTGAGAACATGTGGTACTCAGTTCTTTATTTCTATGATGGATCACTAAGTATGATAGACTCTAAAGCCATCCAAGTTGCTGTGAAGTTCATAATTTTGTCTTTCTTCGTGGCTGCATAATATTCCATCATGAATGTGTACCACATTTTTTAATCCAGTCTACTTGTATGGGCAGCACGGTTGGTTCCATGGTTTTGCTATTGTGAATAGTGCTGCAATAAACATGCATGCACAGGTATCTTTTTTGTAGGATCACGTGTTCATAGATTTTTCTTCCTTTGATTTATTAAGGACAGTATATCAGTGTATTAGCTAGTATTTTACTTTATTTGACAGAGATATGTGGCACAAGTGAGGATTTTAAAATTCAGTTAAAAAATGAAATGAAATTAAAAACTAAGCATTTTGACTATCCTAAAATGCAAATGTTACATCTCAATCTTGTGATCGAGAGTATATAAAATGGTGCCAGGCATCTTAATAACTAAGTGGTACTAATCTGTTGCACTGAAAAATAAGGGAAGAACCAAGGACAACTTTAAAATATATCTTGTGACCAAAGCTTGAAAGATAGTCTGAGGATGACAAATGATTAATTAGAAATATGTTGACCTCAACCACTGGAAATTAAGGTACCTTTAAGACAAAATTCACGAGAAATTAATTTTAGATAACTTTATTTCTTGCATTAGAGTGACATATTTTCTGATATGAGCTTTAATGTCTTTTACTAAATGATAGTAAAAGATGATGCATAATTTAAGATTCAGTAAATCCCAGTAAGCCTAAATTGCTAGAGAATGACACATTGACATCAAAAACAAGGCACAGCAGAGGAAAGGGACGGACAAAGTTGCCTATCAACTGCAGTGCTTTTGGAATCCTCCCCACATCCTCAAACCCTTTCTTGGAGAGGAAACAATATTTTTTTCTATCCTGCCAACCTTTTTTATTCCATTTCTGTGTCCTTGGTGGTAAAATATGAACCAAGTCAGCAGCGGGGTTTTTTAAGAACTGTGAAGGTTTCACCTCTGCTTTTAAAACACAGGTTAAACATGGAAAGTATATGCTACCATAAAGCAATTCACTTTTCAAATTGTTTAAAAATTTTCAATGAAGTCTAATTGCCTTTTGGACTTACTTTTCCTTCTTTTCAGTATGCCTATGCACTAGAGTTGTAAATGGGGTCGCAGTTCCTCTTCTCAAAGTAGCCCAGGACACATACAATGATGACCCATTCTTTTTTACTTATTGTTTTATTTTTTGAGTTTTTAAATCCAAATAATAATCATACATATTCATGGGGTACTTAGTGATATTTCAGTATATATGTATATGTATAGTGATCAGATCAGGGCAAAGCATCATCTCAAACAGTTATCATTTTTTGTGTTGAGGATATTCACTATCCCACTATTCACTATTTGAAGTTATATAATATATTATTTTTAACAATAGGAAATGACCCATTCTTTACTAAGTGGTCCTCATCTCCAGGACTGTGGCCTTCAACATTGATAGAATAATTTCTGTTTGGCCAGTGAAGAAAAGAGTGATAGTGACAGTTGAGCAGCTTCTTTTTGTTGGAGTCCCCTCAATGGAAGTTCTCCTGTTCAACATCTTTAAGATAGTTTTAGTTCCATACTTTTTTTTTTTTTTTTTTTTTTGAGTTGGAGTCTCACTCTGTCGCCCAGACTGGAGTGCAGTGGCCGCTCCCGGCCACCGCAGCCTCGACCTGCTGGGCTCCAGTGATCCTTCCGCCTCAGCCTTCTGAGTAGCCGGAATTACAGTCACGTGCTACCATAACCGGCTGATTTTTTGATTTTTTTATTGTAGAGATGAGGTCTCGCCAAGTTGCCTAGGCAGGTCTTGAACCCGTGGGCTCAGGCAATCCACTCACCTCAGCCTCCCAAAGCACGGGATTACAGGCTGAGCCACCGAGCCCAGCTTGTTCCATACAATTTAATGATTCCATGAATTATCTCTAATTACACCCCGGTCCTTTCAGTGTGGGTATTTGCAACATAAAGATTGGGCTCATAACAAGATTGCAAAGAAGAAATTATGTAAATAAGAAAAAGAGCTCAAATCTCTGTTAACCTGGTGCTGCCTTCTAAAAATACCTGTAGTGGAGGACCCATTATTAAATTTTCAATCTATGTAGACCATACTTTAGGGTAAAAATAAGGCAAAATAGATTGCTAAAAAAAGAAATTTTTAAAAAGACGAAGTCCATATTTTTAAAAAAGCAATATTAGATTAAACAGACATAAAATTACTCTGTCCATTTTCTGTAAAAAGTTCTAAGTGCTTTTTCAAATTTTGTTTTTATTGCGGAACACCACCAGATAGCATGGTCTGCAGACCACACTTTGGCACTAATCTAGTGTACTCACATTTACTCACTTGCGCCTGTTGCCTGTTGTGTTGTTGTCATCTTATTCTTTTTAATAAATTGTTGTTTAGACCTTTAGGTAAAATATGCACTTAAAACAAGATTGTATGATTTTTAAATGGATAGAAGTATATCTAAATTGCCAACTCCTATAAATTTTAAATAGTCACAGAAGATTTTAACAATGACTTGGCAAACACTGGTTGCTGTATTTCACTTTTTTTCCTGGCGTTCATTTTCTATCTTAAAAACAATACTGTGTGGCAGACCTAAAGCAACTGTTATTATGACTATTTTTACACATGAGAAAACTAAGGCCTAAATAAGGTGGCTCTCTTCAGGTCACACTTGCTAGTTGATGGCAGGGCCAGGTCTAATATGTCTTCTGGACTCCAGAGCATTGTTCTGTTCACATATGACAATTTTATTTTTTAATCTACCACGACTGGAAAAAGAACACTGTCTAACCTCACCTTTAACTGATTCTTTGGTAAAATTTCAAAAAATCCCTGGGCATTAGTTCCTGCATCTGTAAAGTGGTGGGAAAACACCAAGGACTGTTGTGAGAACCAAGAAGGATAACGAGGATGGGGCTACATGAATGGTAAAGCACTCCACACATGATGTGCTGCGGCACCAGGGTTGCTTCTGTGGCAGAGTTCCCGGTGGGCAGGCCTGAAGTTTATAAGCTGACCTCATTCACTGCCAGGCCTATGTGCTAATGTGTAGCACTTCTGATTTTATAGATGCCCATATTCTGAAGTTTCAAGAATTGTAGAGGTAAAGCTAAATGCAGATTTGAATAAATGTAGAAATACTTCAGTGACTCTGTGTCTTCTTTCTTGCTTGTCCCTAAAGATAACACAGAAATGTAAATATGGTTTGATATATTGAGCTGGCACAAATTCTACTACTGTGTATTTTACCTATTTCTATTTTCAGCACATTTTCCTTTGTAATTTCTTGTTTCCTTTAATGTTCTGCCAAATCCCATTAACTTGTCCTTGAGCTGTGTAATCTAGAGTTTAGCTGCTGGTGGGTGATGGGGTTTGCTTGAAGTGAAACCTGATGGCAGGGAATGGCCAGTTTCTTTTGCAAATGCTGCAGCTGAGCCCAACCTCTGACTACTTGAGGACTATTGCATCTCCTGAAAGCATCTACTGGTCTGGTGTTTCTGGCACCACATAAGGTTCATGAGGAAACTGGGACAAGTTTCAGATCTGTTTTGGTCTGAGTAGTAAGAGAACGACCATTTATGGAGGTAGAACTGAGAAAGAACTTTCCAGGGAGAAGAGACAAAAAGTTTGATGCCATCAAGGAACCAAAGAAAGGTCAGTGTGTCTGGAGCATAGTTGGAGTTGAGAAGAAATAAGATTGGGGGTGGAGGGTAGGTTGGTCCAGATCCTGTAATGCTTCCAAATCTGTTTCTTTGCTGTCCTTTGAGTAGTTTCTGCTTTTTCCTTGTCAGCCATGATATGATCGGAGCTTATCATAGTGGGATATGGGGCAATTTTTAAGCAAACACATGATGTGACATGTTTCACATTCTGGCTTCCATGAAGACAGATGGGATCAGAGTGTATACCACTTAAAAGGCAGAAGTCCAGTGGCAATGTTATGGTGTCTTAGAATAATTGAAGGCCAAGAAGTGGGACCCAGTGTTGTATTCAGGATCTATGTAGAGGTGGCACCAACAAGTCTTGCTAATGGATTGAGTTGGGTGAGTTGGTAAGGAAAATAATAGAATCAAGGATAATTTCTAGTTCTTCCGTGTAAGCAGCTGAGTAGTGACACCATCTTACTGTAAAAGTGAAACACTTGAGAAGGTAGAATATGAAAGACTAAGGGGAAGAGGAGGTAGCAAATTAATGATGCTATTTGACCATATTAAGTTTGAGAGGTCTATTATAGCCACTCAAGTGGGATTGTTGGTTAGAGGGTTGAAAGATGGAGCTCAGATAATTGATGTGAGCTTGAGATACAGTTTTGGGATTCCTTAGCTTTGAAGTGGTGTTTGAAGCAATGCTCTGGATGATTGAGGTTACCCAGGAAGAGAGTGTAGCCAAAACAGATACCTGCAATGCTCTAACATTTAGTCAACCTAACAGAGGAGGGGGAAATGGAAAACAAGGATTTGGTAAAAAGAGGAACTAATATTAATGTCTCTTTCATGGACAGAATGTTATCAGTATTGTTCAAGAATAATCCAAGATGACAACCTTTTTTTAGGATTTAAAACATGATTATTAAAGAGCTATATATTTTCATTATTAGAAAAATTTTAAATTAAAAACATAAAGGAGAAGAAAAACCACTTAAAATTCAGAAACTCATGGCAATTCTAATTTCAAAATGCTAACATTTTGGTTTGTTTTTCCAATTTTCTCTAATGCCTTTAAGACATTTTTATATCATCAAGGCGGCATAATATAAATAACTGGCTATAATGCTCTTTTCACTCTATGTTATAATGGCAGCAGTTTCTCATGCTATGTATTTTAAAATAAAATGGCAATTCCTGCATGTGTAATTTTTATTGGTACCTAATGATTATATATACATCATTATATACATGTGATGCTTTAATACCTGTGTATGTACAACATGTAATGACCAAATTTGAGTAATTAAGATATCTAGTACCTCAGACATTTATCATTTCTTTATGCTGGAAACTTTCCAGGTCTTCTCTTCTAGCTATTTTGAAATATACATAAAGTGTTTTTACCTATGGCCTACCCTACTGTGCTACCAAACACCAGAATGTATTCCTTCTGACTGTATTTTTGTACCCATAACCAACTTCTCTTTATTCCCCCCCTCAACCCCACCCTATCCTTCCCAGCCTCTGGTAACAACCATTTTACTCTACCTACATGACATCCACTTTCTTTTAGCTCCCAAATAGCAAGTGAAGACACTGCATATGTATTTTTAAACTTATTTTGTAAATGCTTCCAAATCTATATTTTTGCTGTTCTTTGAGTAGTTTCTGCTTTCTCCGTTGTTCCTCTGGGAGAACATAGTGAAGTAGACAACTCATCTCCTTGACCTGATATTTTCCTGCTACATAAATGTCCTGCACAGGAAAACAAAGGCCAACTGCCACCATGGATATTTGACTTAGCACTATTGCCTGTTGTGAGGGAACCACTTAATATGAAAACCTTGCAATTCAGCACTATCCTTCATTTTCCTTTAGCTTTAAGTGAAAATTTGTCATGAATGTGTCATTCTTAGGTTAGGTTTTATAACAAAGCAATCCTTTAAAATATCTAAATCAAATGACTTTAAAATAAGATGACAGATTTTAAAAGGAACGTTGCTGAAACATACAGTGCTTTGAATTTTAAATTCCCCAAACATAGAAAACTAAGTATATTTTCTGCATACAAACGATCATAATCAATGTCAGTTGAGACAGTGACTATTTTGGGCCTATTGATTGAATTGTGCTATATTAAAAAATTATTTAAGTAGACTCATATAAAAGACTGAGTAAAATGTATGCTCCACACCTACCTGATTTAGAGTTTTTAAATGCATTATAGAATATCATTAATATGTCTTTAACCTAGCATATTTTTAGCCTAAAGGGTAATTTATATGTAAAGTGAAAAGTAACACGTAGTATTTATTTTATAGTAGTAAGGTTTGGATTCAGAAACATAGAGGCTACCCTGAGACCCTCCAAAAAAATAATAATAAAAAGATGGAATTGTCATTCATAGCTTTTTTAAAAAAAAATCTGATTGTTTAGACAATGGAAATATAACTTTAATCAGGAAACATTCACCTTCTGGGGAAATTCAATCATTGAGAAATGATAACAATGAGAGAAAGTTGATTGTTTTGTGTGTTTTCATACATGTCTTTTTTCTACTTAAAGTTTTACCCTTACGTTTCTATAACTACTTATTACAATGAATAAGATGATTTCTATGGCCCACAATTTATCTCCCACTATATCTTGGCAGCATTTTCTATAAAAGGTCTGTGTCTGTGCACAGGTGTGGGAGCAAAAAGCTTTGTGAGTTTCAGCTACAAGTAGATCCTATACTGGTCCTACCTTATGTGTCCCCTGAAAGTTTTGTTAAGGAATGGACACATAAAAAGTCTTATGCAGTCAATTGCTAAAGTAAATGAAAGACAGTGTTTTAGAAACAAAGTTAATTCCAGCTTGGGGAGGATTGTACATTATGTGGAACTGAATTGAGACAACTAACCTCGTGGTTCTCTTTCTCCTTTACCAGTTTTTGCTCTGTTGGTCACAGAGCCATAGGTGCTGAGTTGTTTGTAGGTCAGAATAGCAGAATTCCTATAAGTTCTCAAGGTTTTCTTTGTAAGACAGGCAGGGACAGGAGAGCAAAGGACTAGAGGACTGAGGATACACGGAAAGATCCAGATTCAACAAGCATGTATTATTCCAGGCACTTTGCAATCATGTTCTTATATTCCCTATGTAAAATAACACTCCCATAAATAAATACTACTAGCCCGTTTTATTGATGAGAAAGATGATGCTTGGAAAATATACATACCCTGACCCAAGGGCTTCTTTTGTAAAGGCAGTTCTAAGATTTGAATTGATGTGTCTTAACATTTAAGGACTGTAGGGACTTTGGAATAAATGCCCCAAAAGAGTAAGTGGTTTTATATATATATAAAACTGAGACAAAGAGGTTAAACAGTTTACCCTAAACCACATTCCTTCTAGAAAGAAAGTCAAGACTTGGATTCTCAGGCTGGGGTCTTTCAACATCCTCATCCTCTCTAATAACCAATATTTGAATTGGATGGTAATTTTCCAGTGACATCTGTAATCAAATAGAACCACTCTAGATGGTATTAGGTTACTAGGACTGCCATAACAGAAACACCATAGATTAAGTGACTTAAAAAACAGAATTTTATTTTATCACAATTCTGGAGGCTGGGAGTCCAAGATGAAGGTGCTGTCGCAGTTGATTTTGGGGGATCCCTTTCCTGCCTTGCAGACTGCCGCCTTTCTTGCTGCCTTGACATGCCCTCTCCTCTGTGCTCTTGCACTCCTGATGCCTCTTTCTTTTCTTACAAGGATTAGGACCTATTGGATTAGGACCTCATTCTTATAACCTCGATTAATCTTAATTACCTTTTTAAAAGCTATATCTCCAAATACAGTTACATTGGGGGTTAGGTCTTCAACATCAGAATTTTGGGTAGACAATATTCCGCCCATAACAGATGTTATAAAGGATATATTAGATCATGGAGTCCCTATCTCTTAGATGGGGTAGCTGATCTAACCATTTGGATATGAAGTTGCAGCTGGATGTATTCACATAAAACCCATAAAATGATTTTGAGACCATGCTTAAGTTGGAGATGTGGGATTTGGGGAAGATGTTTTATTTCAATTCCTTAATTCTGTTGGTTCTAATATAAGCAAGTGGCAAGGTCACTAACAAGGGTGATATTCCCAGAGCCAAACCTCTGACAACCTTTGCCCGTGCCCTGAAGCCAGCCCTTGAGTTGTGTAACTGAATGTCATTGTTCTTGCTCCAAAGGAACTATAATAAAACCTGCCTAGGTTTGGTCAGCCAAACTATCCTTGATGGAGCAAAGAGAACAAAGGTTTAGTCAAGACAGGAAGGAAGAACAGAACTGAAAAGATAAAACTAGTATATACATGTACAAGCCCTTTCATAAACACTTTCATAAGAACTCTCATTTAATCCTAGAAAATATTCTATGAAGTAATATACCTGCTTTTATAGATGAGAAAATTGAAACTCAATGTTAGATGGCTTGTACAAGTTTTTAATGGAGTAAGTGGCGAAACTCTGCTTTAAACTTAGAGGTTTTTTTGGTTTTGTTTTTTGAGTCAGGGCCTCACACTCTGTCATCCAGGTTGGAGGGCAGTGGCATGATCACAGCGCACTACAACCTTGACCTTCTGGGCTTAGGCAATCCTTCTACCTCAGCCACCCAAGTAGCTGAGACTACAGGTACACATCACCACACCCATCTGATTTTTTTTTATTTTTGTAGAGGCAAGGTCTTGCTATGTTGCTTTGTCTGGTCTCAAATTCCTGGGCTCAAGCAATCCTTCTGTCTTGGCCTTCCAAAGTGCTAAGATTACAGGCATGAGTCACCGTGCCTGGCCTAACCTTAGGTTTTTAACTTTGAAATTCATAGTATTTTTACTTATCTGTGTTAGATCCCTAAGGTACAAATAATAAAATATAGTATTCTTGTTTTCTAGGTTTTTTTTTTCCTTTGGCAATACAGAGATCTCACTTGAATTTTCTGTTTGTCTCTTTCTGAACTTTTAGGCATCTAAAATTTGAGGTTTCATTTATATAACAATTGTAACTCATCTAACAAATATTTATAAGAAGCTTTGTTTAAGGGACTGTACTATAAAATATCAAGATGAATACTCTGTTTTTAAGTAGCTAACAGTATAGGAGAAAGAAAATATAAAGTTAAATACATGTAATGTAAAGGTAAGTGACAAGAGCCATCAGAGAGATGGTGCCCAGGCACTTAGGCAGTTAAAAGAGGGGTGGCCTATAGACAGGCGCTCAAACAACTATGCATGCCTATGTTCCTTGATTGTCAGAGCAGATCATCCAATCTGTGCCCAACGTGTTTCAACAAAACAAAACATCAGAGAATAATCAAGTCAAAGGCAAATACCAAAAATGGGAGCGACAGATCAGGAAATTTTACTGGAAAGCCTCAAGCACATGTGATAATTCAGAGGAATTCAAAAAAGAAAACTTGGTTAGTGAAAGATTTTTTAAAAACCTCTTCTAAATGGTTACAAGTTTTTTATTGTGAGCTACTTTCAATGTGATTATTAGTTATCTTTCATACCTCCACCAAAGTTCAAATGAAATGCAAATCTTATTCAGAGACAAATACTTTGCAAAGTATTTTATATTACTCATTGTGATCCTTGGTGAAAGTCTATGGATTTCCTGTTGTATATAGAGATTTAACTGAAGACTTGCCACTACCCTGGTATTTATACAATGAGCCCCTGGAGTAACCTAAAAACTGAAAAGGTCTAAATGAAGCAGTATCCCCAGTAACTCTGCTATACCCATCTTATCAACCTCCTTCACTTTAGGAGATATTATGAGATTTTATATCTTGATTAATATTCTCATTCTTTCTTCTCTTGTTGGGAAATTGGCCTAATTGAATGCAATCAAGGCTTATACAAACAACTAGTGGGAGAAATAGACAAATAGTGTATGTAACTTAGTACATCATCAAGCTGTAATATGTTACTGAATATTTGATAATCAGTCATCAGCTGTCTGTCCATAGCACTGTAAAGTTACCCAAAGATAATGATGTGGTCCTTATTCTTGGACTACTTAAAGAAACATATGTGATAGGCAGAATAATGGCACCATCTTCAATTATAGTCATACTGGCAGTTGGGGCTTTAACATGCGAATTTGGTGTGGGGGAGACACACATTCAGTTCATAGCAACCATATATGTTTATACCCAGGTTCTTCTTTTACTAAATCTTATCATTCCATGTCAATGGCAAAAATTACTTCAGCACCTTAACTTTGTTCAGGCATGAAGTCCTAACACAAATATACCCACAATCAATCCCCTGTAGATGGACATTTAAATCTGATTTTCTAATTCTTGCCTATAAGAGACGTTTTCACAATAAACATTCTTGCAGCTAAATCATTGTACTCATCCTTTCATTAGCAAAAAACTAGGTGTTTCTTAAATTTCTTATTAGTAGATTTTGTATTGCTTTATATGTACAGATATCACATTACTTAATGGTAAAAATTTATTGTAACAAGAAAAACTAATGCTTCCAATTTGTTTTATTATTTTATTGAGGTGCACTATGCACACAGTACAACACATACTACTTTAAGTGTACAGTTTGGTGATATTTTACATGTGCAAACACCCTTTTGAACACCACCCAGGTCAAGATATGGAACATTTCCATCATCCCTGGAAACTCTTATTCTTTCTGTTCAGTAGCCTCTATCCTCAGAGATAAACATTATTCTGATTCTTTTCACCACAGTTATATTGTTCTTGAACTTCACATAAGTGGAATCCTTCAGTCTATAGTAATTCTTTTAGGTCTTAATTTATTTCATTAAATATGTTTTTGAGATTCATCCATATTGTTTCATGTATTAATGTAAATAGTTTTCTATTGCTGACAGTATTCTGTTGTATGGATATGTCACAATTTATTTATCCATTATCTTGTTGATGTACATTTGAGTTGCTTTCAGTTCTTGGTTGTGAGTAAAGTTACTTTGTACATTTTAGTGTAAGTCTTTATGGACATATGTACTCATTTCTCTTAAGCATACAAACCAAAGTGGGATTACTGGGTCACAGGATTGTTATTCTTAATTTTATAACAAACTGCCAACAGTTTTCCAAGTGGTTGTAATGTTTTACACTCTATTTTCAATGGATAAGTGTTCTGGTAATTCCAAACCCTAGCCTTCCCTTGATATTGCCAGTCTTTAAAGAAAAAACTTTTTAGCCATGATAGTGGATAAATTGTAATTCATTCATTTTTTTCAGTGTCTAGAAAGTGTGTCAAAAATGAGTCCAAATAGCTGAATTCAAGGACATTTTGACTTTATATAATGAAAAAAAATGTTCATACTATACTCTCAACTTAGTCCTGCTTTTTAATAGATAGAAAAGCCAAAAAACAAGTAAATTGTCTATACAGTTAAAATAAATCATTTCTTTTTCCTGCATTTATTTAAAATGAGACTAGTAATTTAATTCTTAGTTTTGAGATTTGGCTTTTAAATATAATTTTCTTGCTTTAAGCTGTAAATTCCACAACTCAGTCTGTCCAGGGGCAATACAGTTTATGCTGCTACAAGCAGAATTGCTCCTCCTTCTCCCAGGTATGCATGCATCCAAATTTTTGCTGCCTTCATCTCTACTTTAGATTTTATTGGTCATCATTTGTTTCTGATGTTTAGTCAGAACTGGGTCAATGGGAGTTTTGACTCCTTTAGAAAATGTAGACACTGTACTTGCCTTATAGGACAGGCTGATGTGCTGATGCTTCTGTCCTAGGTGGGAAA
Source organism: Cephalopachus bancanus (assembly GCA_027257055.1). Lineage (NCBI taxonomy): Eukaryota > Metazoa > Chordata > Mammalia > Primates > Tarsiidae > Cephalopachus > Cephalopachus bancanus. Next base: position 2,041,246 of record JAPVLO010000119.1, on the reverse strand, counting down.
GTAATTCATTTTTATGATTTTTATAGTAACCTCATTGGGTCCTGTCATTTTCACAGTCTAATATGGACCTCATTTCCTTCTCTTTCGATCTATAGAGATGTGCCCAATAACCTCTAAATAGCACACTGAGAAATTAGGCATGACTAAGCCACAGTAGCTCAGGGGAATAATTTTGTAGAACTTTCTCTTGTCATTTAGCCCAGTTATTTGGTGTAGAGCTCTCCCAGCATTTCTCTCCCAACAGAGATCTGACTCTCTTAATCTATATCAGATGTGATGAGGAAGCCTGGAGTTTATTTTGGACTTCATGATAGATTAGAAAATAAGCATACACAGAACTTCTTTCTTGCTGTTGGCAAGTAGTTTTATTTTGTTTTGACTCTTATACTGCTTTCCTGTAGTTCAGAAGAGTTCTTGGAGTATGATGTTTTACCAAGCCTAAGATAGTGCCACACCCACTAGGTGCTTTGATGAAGACATCTGGGTGATGATGTTAGCCCACTTGGGTTGAAATGTAGCTCTCTGGTAGAACTGAGAGCAAAGAGCTTAAGGTCTGCTAGCCCTAGTATCTTCTCCCTGCAGACCACAGAAATATGCCTTTCCCTTAGTATAGATCCTAAGAAGATGGAAAAATAAAACTTTATAGGAACAAAACCAGGCAAGCTAGGATTGTTTGCATTCATTTTAATTTTTCCTTAGTGTTTGTAAGTTAGAATTTGTAAAGTATATTATTCTGTTTACCTGTTGGGTAATTTTTCTTGTGGCATTTAGCCAGTTGCTTAACCTCTGTACTTTTCTTTCTTTATGAAAATTGGTACTAATGATCCAAGGACCTTCTTACTTCAGAGGCTGCATAGCATGGTGTCTAAGAGCACCACTCAAGAGCTGAACAGCCAGGGTTCAAACTCTCACCAGATGTATGACATCTGAGTAAGTTACTCACATTATTGATGCCCCATATAAAACAGTGATAATGTTAGTGCCTACCTCATGGGATCGTAATTGTTATTTGGCGAGGAAGAAAAGCTCTTCTAATTTCTCCTGGCATGGTATAGTTCCTCTGAAGTGTTTGTTATGTAAGATATCCCTGTAATGTTTGTGCTAACTTGAATTTTCTTATTTACTAGGAAGTATTTTCCAACATGCTTACTGTAATAAAGGGGAAGACTAATTAGTATTGACTTTTTATTTAATATAATGCTTTACTGAGATAAATTTGTAAATCAAATTTATGTACAATATCTAATGATACTTTGGAAAATATGAACTAGCAAAAAGAATCAAATAAGTGACTCATATGTTTACCTACCAGATATCACTTTTTAACATTTCCAATCAGACTTTGGTTTTTTTCTTCTTAAAGATTAACTTTATTCATCTACCAAGTTGTAATCATTCTGTTACACCATTTTGATTTTTTCATTTTTTATTTAGTCATAAGCATTTTCCTGTTATTATCTGAGATTAATTAAGCATCTCCTCAGTGTTTGCATATTTTGAATGAACTCTTTCTGATTTATTTATCTTTGGCAGATTATTGAGGTTTATGATTTTCCAGTGCTGTAAATAATAGTGCAGTAAATATCCATGTTCAGACTTAAGTTTACATTGTTCATTATTTCTGTAGTGCAGGTTTCCAAAGGTGAAATTACTAGATCAGGGTGTATAAATATTTTGAGGATCTCGAATTTGCCAAGTAACTTCCAAAAATGATTGCTACTAGTAATATATCAGAATATTTATTTCATCACATTCCACTAGCACTGGCTATCATCATGGCTAATCTATGACAATTTGTAGACAACCTATGGTACTGCTACTGTTTTTAATTTGTATTCTATAATGGAGTAACTAAACATTTTGTCATAGATTTGCTTGCTAAAGTTATTGTTCTTTTGGAAATGTCTGTCCGTGTCCCTAACCTGTTTATGTAGAAATCTTGGTGTTTTTTCTCTCTAATTTATTTAAGTTATTTGTAGAGGAAAAAAACAGAAAAACTGGATCTATATGTGAAATATTTGCTGTGAATAGTTCTCCTTGTCTATTTTCTTCTTATTTTGGTTATGATCTTTTAAAATCATTCAGAAATAAATGGGAGTTTATAGTGAAACCTGTACATTTTTTCCATTGTTATTTTTTTTCTATAGTTCCTAAGCATAGAAGTTATTCATTCTATAGAGGTTTGATAAGATTCAGCTTTGTTTTTCTCTGATTTTGTATATTTATATATAATTTAATGTCTTTATGTAAACTTAAATAAAAAAGAGACTTTTGGTATTTCCTTAGCTTTCCTTCATAACTAGTGATATCGCCTATACTCAAACCTAAATCTCTTATCATTTCAGTACTTGCTTAGAAAAGCATATGGTTCAGTGGGGTTCAGTAATATTTCCCAGTGGTGCAATTATACTTACGAAATTACAATCAAAGGGTATTTATTAAATATCTATATGAGTCAATGTCTAGTCACAATTGATGGACCCCTTATCCTATAAGAAATTGTACTTGAGGTACTCAGTAAATGTTCACCGTGAAAGCCTCACAAGTGAGGTTTCTAGCGCGTCTTCTTTCCTCCACCCTTAGTTTCCTCATTTGTGAACTATCAAGTTGAATGAAATGATTTCTAAAGAGCTCAGCAGCTGATAATCCTGGTGTACAGAGACTTGTGCATACACAGACTGCTATGCAAAGATGAAGCAATCTTTGTCTATATCACTTCACATCTATTTTCCAATCCGGAGCATCATAGGCTTTATTTATCTACACTTGGTTACAGGGAGGCAAAAGCCAATAACAATAATGAAAAGGCAAATCACTTGGTCCACAGGCCACTTCTCTTTTCTACAGACCTCCACAGCAATTAAGTGGTCATAGAAAAATGGCCACTAGGAACCTCTTAGAAGATTCTCTTTTAAAACATCAAAGGGCTACTGAACCTCTCCTGTTTTTTTTATGGCTCATATTTAATTTTTATTTGTATTTAATGACTATATATAATATCCCTTTGTAAAGCTATATCATCATTTACTTAACATAAACCTCTTCTGTTATGTGTGAAGATCCACAATCCCTTATCAAAACTTTAGTCCCAGACTTGTTTTGGAATTCACAATTTTTCTGTGTTCAGAAATGTTATATATTACATAAACTAAATGTAACATCTTTAAGTGGGATTTGATGCAATACCTCTAATCAAACACATTCATACTTTTACAGCAGAATGTCTGAATATTCACACTAGGTTAAATACACAATGACTATAAGTAACCTCACATTATTTCATTGCATATTTTGCCAATAAGGGAGATATTAAAAAAAAAACAACAACAACTTTCGGTTTCCATACTTTTTGGATTTTGCAAAGTAGATAAGGGATTGTGGACTTGAGATCTGATTATGACTCCTCCGCCCCCATGCAGAAATCTCCACAGCAGTTTAGAGCAAAGAGACACCGGCACCCAGACTTAAACTGGCGTTTGAGGCCTTCAGCCTTGTATTTCATCAAGCTGCATAGCCTTTCTCTCTCTACCTAAGGTAGTGACCATCTTCCCACAAACTCACTCACTTGAGCCACAGTAACTTTTATTGGCTCAGACATATTCCATACATGCTTATTCCTTACCAGCATTAAGAGAACTCTTGTGTCTCTTTTCTCCTTTTTCCTAACCCAGCTTTTGTCTGCAGTTAATCCTAACCACCTCCCGAGTTCCCAGTCTGGGATATTCTCCTAGGTATCAGGGCATGACTCTTTCTCCCCTTCATTCAGCCTCTATACTTCTTATCTTTTTTACCTGTCAGAGACTGCCTTGTATTAGAAAAGCTTATATACGTGTATCTATATACTAAATAATGAGCTCTGGAGTAGTTTTTCTTCATTATTAATGTGTATTAAATGCTGCTTGGTATTTTTATTTTCTTTCTTTTTTTTTATATAATCAGTATTTTTTATTATCGTTTTGTAGGGTACAGTTAAGGGTTAGGTGTACAATTACGTTTCATTCAGGCACCCTATTGATAAGAGGTGTTTTCCCAGTCCCAGATAGATATTAGCTACTGTTAGTCCCATCCCCCCCCCATAATTTCCCAGTACCATCAGTCATTTTCTTATAGTATTACATTGGATGTTCAAGGTCCATTATATGAGTGAAAACATGTGATATTCTGATCTTTGTTTCTGTGAGAGGTCACTCAGTATTATAGACTCTAGTTCCATCCAGGTAGCTGCGAAATTCATGATTTTGTTCTTTTTCATGGCTGCGTAGTATTCCATCGTGTATATGTACCACATTTTTTTAATCCAGTCCTCTTTTGATGGGCAGCATGGTTGTTTCCAGAACTGAAACGTGCTTGGTATTTTATAGATTCCTGGACTCTTCTCTCTCCCGGGAGATTCATTTTCAGTAGGTTTGAGTGAGTGCCAGGTAACTGCATATTAGCAAGTCTCTGATTATTTAAACTCTTCTGTTTCTTCTCCTTGATAAGAAGGAATCTGACAGCAGTTTCTGTTCTTGAAACAAGGAACTGCTCCAGAACTCTGAACTAAATTGTGGCCTCCATATCAGTCCACAGATAAGTGCTGCCATTGTTTTTCTTGTCATCTCATTTTTTTCTCCTTTATGTGATTCTATTAGAAATGAAATTCTTAACAGATGATGATGATAATGGTGTAGTTTCCGGTAGCATTTATATAGAAGGTTTCTTGGTAGAGCAGAACTTGTCAGCTTTTTGTAATAGCATGCCTTTTGTAATAGCACAGTGTTGCAAACAGCCACAGCCAGTGGAGAAACATCCAAGTCCCAACAGGGTGGCAGGTTGACACACATCCTGAGAATACTAGATCGTGGGCTCTTGAAGGCTGAAGAATTTACCTGGTTACATCCTCCTCCCAGGATATTCATTTCAAAAGTTTTTCTGCCTAGTCTGTGTTTAGATTTCTGAGGTTGGAGAGAGCCTAGTTATAGCCCATACTTCAGCACCATCAGAGACACCCCACATTCTTCTTTGTAGTTTCTAATAATAATGATATTGACAAACATAATAATTAATGTAGCTGCTGTTCAATGAGCTCTGTGCACTGGAGCTGTATTAATCACTTTTTTTTTTTTAGTTGGAGTTTCATTCGGTTGCCCAGGCTGGAGTGCAGTGGCATGCTCATGGCCACCGCAGCCTCAACCTGCTGGGCTTAGGTGATTCTTCTGCCTCAGCCTTCCAAGTGGCTGGAACTACAGATGCACGCCACCACGCTCAGCTGATTTTTGTGATTTATTGTAGAGATGAGGTCTCACCAAGTTACCCAGGCTGGTCTCGAACCCCTGGGCTCAGGCAGTCCTCTAGCCTCAACCTCCCAAAGTGCTGGGATTACAGCCTGAGTCATGGTGCCTGGCCTGTATTAATCACTTTTTTTTTTTTTTTTGAGTTGGAGTCTCACTCCGTCGCCCAGACTGGAGTGCAGTGGCCGCTCCCAGCCACCGCAGCCTCGACCTGCTGGGCTCTGGCTATCCTTCCGCCTCAGTCTTCCAAGTAGCTGGAACTATAGGTGCGCACTACCATGCCCAGCTAATTTTTTGATTTATTGTAGAGATGAAGTCTTGCCAAGTTGCCCAGGCAGGTCTTGAATGTATTAATCACTTTAAATGCATTGTCTCATTTACTCCTCAAGACAACCCTAAGAGGAAGTATAATTGCTGCCTCACTTACTGGTGAGGATCTTATGCTCAAAGAGTTTAGGTAGCATAACCATGATAACACAGTTAAAAAGTGGTGCAGCGATGTCAGCCCAAGTGAGCTGACTCTAGAGCCCATGTTCTGATATAATTCCAGCTACCACTTTTGAAGATCTCAGTGTTCTGACTTACTATTATGGTTGAAGCTCTGCTCTATCTTTTGTGCATTTTTTTTTTTTTTGAATTGGAGTCTTACTCTGTCACCCAGACTGGAGTGCAGTGGCTTGCTCCCGGCCACCGCAGCCTCGACCTGCTGGGCTCCAGCGATCCTTCCGCCTCAGCCTTCCAAGTAGCTGGAACTATAGGCGTGCACAACCATGCCCGGCTAATTTTTTTGATTTTATTGTAGAGATGAGGTTTTGCCAAGTTACCCAGGCAGATCTCAAACCCACAGGCTTAAGCAATCCACTCACCTCAGCCTCCCAAAGCACTGGGATTATAGGCTGAGCCACTGAGCCTGGCTCTTTTGTGCATTTATTAGCATTTATTTCTTATTCATATATTTGGGTATGTTATATGTAATTGGGTCTAACCTCAATTCTGTATGTGCTGGGCCTCTACTAGGCAGCACCGGCATACAGGCAGCTTGCCAGATACAAGGACATACCCCCAGGAGTGGCTGGGGCCTACTGCAGCTCTTAAGAGAAGAGAAATTAAGAGCAACCCCGAGTCACCCCCTTTCTTTTACTGTACATGAATGCCAGTAAGCCTAGCCTATTGTTTAAGTCAGATTGAAGAAGAGGCCATGTAGATTGGAGGCAAGCACATTGCATTTAAATCACTCTTCTGTAATGGGACAAATAGAAAGGGATAAGCAGAATAACTTGTGGGAACTCCTTGTGGTTTTAAATTAGTTTTCATGGTTACACTCAATCAAGTGGTCATTTCACAATGAATAAGGCTGGATACTTTTTTTTTTTTAAGCAGGATTTATTGAGAGGACAGAAAAAGCTCCCACAGTGGGAGGGGACCCAAAGGGGTTGCCCAACTCAGGATACTTTTATGTTTTATATCTTGCTCCTTTGTTGCTGATATTGAAAAATATTATTATTTTGACCAACTATGAGTTAGACTGAGGAAGACAGTTCTTGGGACCATGGTAGTGATTGAGCTGAAAATAGAAATATTGACTTGGCATTATTTACTTATTTTATTTTAGTGGAGTTAGAATTAATACATGAGAGGTAATGAAAAACAGCCAAACAGGCTTGAGGCAAATGTCATAAAGCTACTGGGAAGGAGTTGGAGAAATTTTCCTGAATATAATTAAAAGGAGAAATAAAGACAAGGATTAGAATGAAAAGCATCAAAAATAATGTTTCAAAGAAGTTATATAAGCAGAAGCCACATTCTCCTTCCATCTTTCATCTGCTAGGTAGCTACCACCTTGTAGCGCAAGGTGAGAGTTCCTTAGGCCATGAAGAGAGGAATATATGTCCCTGTTCCATTTGCCTATAGGGCGGGTTTATGCAGGTATGATCAGAGTTGTGAGATGTGGGGAAGTACCCCATAAAACATACACATGTGAGCAAAAGCAAACTCTCAGATAATAAATATAGTCAAAAGAAAATGCAGTGTGTTCTGTGAATTGGGAGATATGGAATCTGTTTAGAGCTCTTCTTACCAGCATTAAGTTTCCTGTTCCTGGAACACAAGCCTGTCCCAGTTCTCCCCAGTTAACTAGACTGTCTCTAGTCTACCCTGCCCTGGCTGTCTAACTAAATATTTCTACCTGACCTAAACCCAGGCCCATACAGCACCTTCTAGCACCCTTCCTTTGAATACTCCTTCATGGCTAACCTCATCGGCCTGTGTAACTTTCCCCAAGTTAGAAATCTTAGCATTGGGCTTGGTCTTCCAATTCTTTTACCTTTCACATTTAAGTTAATACTAAGTCCTAGTCATTTTACACTGGTTTGTTTTAGGCCTACATCTTCTCTCTTATGAAATACTGAGATACTTTCCAGATTGGTCTTTGTCTTTCCTGTTGTATTCCATTCAGACAGTTGTCAACTCTGACAGACTTTTTATTTTCTAAAATACTAGCTTCATTTTAATAGTCCTGCTTAATTATTTAAAAAGACTATATCCAAATGCCCTTGCATGACTTAATTTAATCCCATCCTGATTTTATTATAGAGCCTATATATTACATGCTTTTCTGTTTTCCCTGGTTTGATGCTAGATACCTAATTCTATGACCTTTAGTCATGATTTTTATTCTTATTTATATTTCATCATTATTTTTTATTATATGGTATTTTTGTAAAATGCCACTTGCCAAAAAGACATATGAATGACTAGACTGGTATTCAGAGCCCAAATTATTTTACTCTAATGCAAACCGTTCCTTAAATGCATTGATATTTGTAATATTAAAGTTGAATGTCACTTAAGGAAGTTCATTCTCTAATCTGAGAATTCCTGAAAAAGATTAATGAGAGGGACATATATTCTATTCCCATTAGATGACAGGAGAATGAAGTAACTGACCAAAACGTCCCTTGTATCCCCAATTCCTATTTGTTATATTTCTGTATTGGGATTACTCACAAAAGTTTATTTGTAATTAGAAGTCACAGATCCCTCTTTAATACTCTGCATTTTAGACAGATGGGGCTTTTTTGTTTTTGTATATGTTGTTCATTACCTAACACTATACGTGCTTGGAGATTCCCAACCTGGTGAAACAGCATTGCCTGGTATGAGTAAGAACACAGACTCTGAAGCCAGAAGGCCAACATTCTAATCTCATTCTACCACTTACTAGCTGTGCAGCCTAGGGCAAATTCCTTAACCTCTGTGTACCTTGGTTTCTCCATCTGCAAAGTGGATTTAAGAATGGTAAATTCTTTAGGTTTGTGGTGAACATGAAATGAGTTAAGATATGCAGAACACTTAGACTAGGTAGTGGCACATAGTAAGCACTTGCCCCTTAAGTGTCAACTGTTGTTGTTTTTGTTCTTAGAGCATGTCTCTGTTTATGCGAGAAGCTGGTTTCTTTTTGTCCTCTGTTAATATTACGATCATTGGATCAAAATGAACAATTTTTTAGACAGTAAGCATTTCTGGATATCTGAGTCTCCAGGGTCTAATACCACCACCCATCTGGAGAGCAGAGAGCAGGCTGCATGCAGTGCCTAGAGGGGTGAGAACTCAAGTCCCCCTGCAGCCTAGCTGTTGAGAGTGCCATTCTTGGGCTTTCCTCCTGCTGAATATCTCCCTGCAGAGTGCTTTAGAGCAGCAGAATGTGGAAAACGAGGTTCATTCTGCTCCCTCTTCAGGGCTGCGGGAGTTCTAGTTACAGTAATTGATGATAATGTGCAGGGTCCACTCGGCTTGCTCCTGTTTCTGTCCATGCCCCTGCTTGGTGACACCTTGGCAGCCTGCCTCACATTTGATATTCTGCCATGTGGCCCACTGCAGCTCAGCAGCCCTCACCATGGGCCAGATGGAGCCTGTGTATGAACAGCACAGCCCAGATGATTGCAACTCAGTGTTGTTAGTGGGTCACCAGAGTTCTAGGTCCAGGGTTCAGAGACCTGCTCCAGAGGTCTACTCTGAATACTCGTAGGAGACAACATGGAGAGTGACAGCAGCTCTGCCCTTTACATGACTCTTCTGGGAAGAAAGAGGCTCTCAACCCAAAGGGTGTGGTTGACTGAAAATCTGGATTGTCTTCTAAGGATGCAGCCTCATGATTTCTTCCTTCTCAGAATTATTTCTCTCTTAGAAGACTATAGAAACATCTGACTCATGTTTCAGGTCGTCTGACCACCTCTGAAATTTTAAAAGCAAAATAAGTAGATAGATACATAAATAAATAATATACAAATTTTAAAAATAAATACTTTCACTTCAACTCAGGATTTGCATCTACAACTTTTCTTTCTTTCTCTCTCCTTCCTTCCACTTACTTTTCCCCTTCTTCCTCTTTGTTTTTCTTACCTTTCTACCTTCCTCCCTACCTGCTTCCAAGCTCTTTCCTTCTTTTTTAAAAAATTACCCATTTATACCTTACCTATTTATTACCTGCCTGCATTGGGTTAGACTCAGTGAATACATGGATAAGCAAAACATACCCTACTCCACAGAACATAAATACCTGAAGTATGTATGTATAGGGAGGTATAATCAAATAATTTCAGAAATATATAATTATGCACTGAGATAAGTGCCAAGAAAGGAAAGTACTAAAAGCTAGAGAAGTTTATAAAGGGTGCTTGTCTGTTCCTGAGTTGTGGGAAGGCTTTCAGGGTATGTGACTTTTGAGCTGTCTGAAGGATTAATGGTGTTAGTAAAAAGTAAAGGAGCAGGAAAGCCATTGCAGAAAAAGAAAACTTCCACTCAAGGATCATAAGATAAACTAAGCATTGCATGTTCAAGCACTGGAAGAAAGTTTATGATGAAAATGTCAGAAAGGAGGGAGAACAGTGTTCCGTAGAGTTCTCTTTTAGTTTGTTATGCAAGATTTTATGTATATATTGAATAAATCAAAGCTTTACCTAAAGATTTTTCTAGATAAAATTTTTGCTAAGTCATCAAGGAAATGTGGGTGCCCCCAAGGCTAATACCAGTGGTAGGTAAAAAGAATATCTTTTTTTCTCTATTTAAATGAGATAAATTATTGTATTAAGAAGGAGGCCAGGCTTGGTGGCTCATACCTGTAATCCCAGCACTTTGGGAGGCCAAGGTGAGAGGATTACTTGAGGTTAGGAGTTCGAGACCAGCCTGGATAATATAGCAAGACCCTCATCTCTATAAAAAAAATAAAACAGCCACGTATGGTGGTACATGCCTATAGTCCCAGCTACTCAGGAAGCTGGGTTGGGAGGATTGCTTGAGCCTAGAAGTTCAAGACTGTAGAAGCCATGATCGTGCCACTGCACTCCAACTTGGATAACAGAGTGAGACCCTGTCTCAAAAAAAAAAAAAAAAAAGGAAATTCTAAGGAAATGTCCAGGGGATTTGGGGGAAGATTTTTACCCTGGGACAGCATTAGTAGGCTTCCAGTGTTTGGTCCCTAGGCTTGCAAGGGTTAAGAAGCAGGCTGCTTACCATCAATTTTACTCCTATGGATTGGCAGCCTGGCTTTGCAGTCAACAGCAATATCTGTGACTCCCTGATCTTGGCAACAATAATGTACTTCCTGAGTTAGCTGTTACAGTGGCAACTTGCCACTTCAGGAGGAAGTCTCTGGATGTTAGAAGAGGCCACACTCCTTTGGTGGTTCAGTTCTCTGGGACATTATGGGAGTTGTCCTGAAAGCCCAATTTCGAATCTATTTCTTTAGCCCTCCCAGAGACTGAATCATTTAATGCGTTATAAGACATACTTTCTGCTAAAACTAAATACCCTGAGTTATTTTCTCTGCAAAGGACCCTGGTCAGTATGACCCTTCTGGATTTATTCTTCTAATTTATTTTTACTTTTTTTTCTGTCTTTCAACTCTGTTTTGGGGAGGAGATTTTCTTAGCTTTCATTTTAACTTTATAATTGGTAAGTAAGTTTTTAAAATTCATGTACATACATGTAATACCTAAGTATACATTTTTCTTCTCTGAATGTTCTAATAGCATCCTGTTCTTGTTTTATGAATAGACCATTTTATGTTGTCTTCCTGGGGGTATTCATGATTTTTTAAAGGTTTTCTTCTCCCTGTGTAGTCCCTGTTTTTCCTCAAGTTACTTCTGACTTTATGTTCAGGTCTTTAACTTTCATACTAGGGACTTGGCTCAGTGATTTATGGTTGTCTGCTCCTGTTTAAGAGTGAGGCCTTGAAAGTCCATTAGAAGTTCTGAGTGGTTGGTTATTGTTGCCTGTGGGTGTCACTGTAAGATGGTCCAGCTATGCTATTTCATGGGGAAGCCTCTGAAGTGAGTATCTTCGTAACTTTCTTCTTATCTAGGTTAGATTCCCCAGGGAAGGATTTTCTAATCTGCCTCTGAAAAATATGGTACAGCTGCAAGATTCCTCAGAGCTGAGTTCAAAAAGAGGAATGGAAAGTCTAAGCATAAGTTTGTGAATATTCTCTTTGCAGAAAAAATACAGCTATTTTTAGCACATTGTCCTTTCCTTAAACTGTGCCTGGTACCCAGAGGACTGGACAAGGCAAGAACCCTCAGAGAAAGGAATTGGGGCATCTAAATGTCTCTGGGACAGACTTTCAACCATCCCTTTTATTTTAGTTCTGTCTTCCCTCCTACTTCCAAAGTTACCTGATGATGCATTAAAATCCTTAGCTTGGGGAGATTCTGTGATGTACATTGGGTTGCTTTGCAGCCTTTCTCTACTGCCAACTTAGGTTTGAGCTTTCTTGGGCCTTCTTGTGTCACAAACTACCTATCCATTTGCTCTCCAGCTCACAAAGTTTTGTTGATGTTGTATTCTCTTCCATTTTGTTTGTCTTTGTGGGTTTGTGCCTTTAAAACACAATCTCCCTGTTGTCACTTTAGTTCAGTTTATGAGAACCTGCAAGTAAAAAGCGTGTGTGGACCTGTCTTGACCTGGAATTTTGTTAACTTTTCCATGAATTGTGAAGAATAGAAGGATATTGGCTTTGCTTTTCATATATTCATTTAATTAATTATTAAACTTAATTGTGTAGTATGCCTTTAAACTATGTTATTAAATTTAGTTGTGTGTGTGTGTGCGTGTGTGTGCGCGCATTTTAAGCTTAAAATAGAATGGAGAATAGCTAAAATAAAGACGTGCAGTGTGTCCTAAAATATGCACCAGCTTCCTTCTCTCACTGCTAGTAGGACTTGCCTTAAGCTGCATTCGCACCACAGATTTGTTCTTCACACTGATGTGGAGCTACTTAGATGGAAGCATCTGCAGTCAACGTCTCTGCCTTAAACCCCTACTGTAGGGAAAGGGCTGGGTTTTTGTTTTTCTTTAGTGTGTCTTATGTGATGGGGATTTATATTTGCCACCCAAACAGTATGCTTCTGGGGCATTTACTATTAGAGAGTTATGGCAAATCAGAAATGATTTGCTTGAGTTCAGTGAAATCTTTCACATCAGCACATTCTCACTGTTCTTCATTCCTGGTGCCTACAGCAAAGATTTAATAAGCCCTGTTTGCAAAACAAAAAGAGAAAAAGGGTAATGGCTCAATGGAAAGCCCCATTAATGTTTCAGACCACTGACTGTTGATTCCAAATATAGATTTTAGGAAGAAGGGCTGAGGAGAGTAAATTTCCTCTAAAACATAAATCTTTTCATTTTTGCTATGAAGAGATTAAAATTGAATCAAGAAAGTGGAAAAAATTAATAGTGGCAATGTGTTCGAAGTATAGTGTTCCATTTTTATTTGGAATTCCTTAGTTTTTAGTGATGATAAATTAACAGGTACAGGATATTGCTGATTTTCAGGAAAAAATAAGGATAGATACATGACTTAGCTTTTACCACTTGAAGGAAAAAAAAAAGAAAACGATGATGAAATAAAGCATCAAAGGACAGAGAAAGAGTATATCTAATATAATAGTTTGGAAGGTTTTTTATTAAGGCCTTAACTATCAAGATCTCATAAATATGTGAAAGCCAAATACCTTTCCTGCCAAAATATGTTCTCATTCATGCTTTGAGCCCTGATTATCACTTAGGGTGGGGCAGAAGCTAAATGAAATTCTGTAGTTCCATGTTGTTTAGAAACACAGCTTAAAGGGTTTCATGTTTTCACTGGCTCTTTTGAGAGGGTTCAGGAAGTAGAGGAGTTGCAAGTTCTTCTCAATTGTTTTATTGGTATCTTTTTAAATTCTAAGCTGGCTAAAATGCATGTGGCACATGCACAAATTAACACCGAAAAAGCTGGGCTCAGTGGCTCAGCCTGTAATCCCGTACCTTGGGAGGCTGAGGTGAATGGATTGCCTGAGCCTGCGGATTCAAGACCTGCCTGGGCAACTTGGCGAGACCTTATCTCTACAATAAATCAAAAAATTAGCCGGGTGTGGTAGCGCGCACCTGTAGTTCCAGCTACTTGGAAGGCTGAGGCGGAAGGATCGCCGGAGCCCAGCAGGTCGAGGCTGCGGTGGCCAGGAGCGGCCACTGCACTCCAGTATGGGCGACAGAGTGAGACTACGACTCAAAAAAAAAAAAAAATTAACACAGAATGATAGTGTTACTGTGAACATCAGGTGAACGTTCAGGCTGCATGAAGTACTAGAGAATATGTATATAGCTAAAGTGAATATGAAATGACAGAACAAAAAAGTGAAAGGAATTATTGGCAAACCACAGGGCAATTAATATCACTCAATTTGAGAATAAAATAAGAAATGTAATCTGATTTGCTGACGAGTTCTAGGTATCAAAGATTTTCCAGAGATTACTATTATGATAACTAGCATTTATTGAGTACTTAATATGTCAATCCCTGTACTAAGGTCATTAAATGCATTATCTTATTTATGATTCCTATAGCTTAGATTTACGGCTATTATTGTCATTTCTGTTTAACAGATAAGAACATTGAGGGATAAAGTATTTCAACCAAGGTCATCGACAATAAGTGGCAGATTAGGCATTTGTAGCTGTATCTGTTTGACTACAAAGCAAAGTGTTTTTAACCACTGTGCTATCTTTCAAAAACTGATACCAGTTGAGAATCGTATCAAAGAGTAAAATATCAAAAACAGCTAATGCTTTCCCTCTCTCTTTTATTAACACTAAGCTATTGGGGCAAGTAGAAGATTCAGCAAGTTATGTAAAAACAAGAAGTATTTGTCAGACAGTCCTACCCTGAAGGAGATAGCTAAGGAAGGTTGGGGATTAAGCAATTGACTAAGGAGACAAGGCACACCAGATTTATTTTCTGGAACTCAAGGGCCTTATTCATAAGGCATTCATCCATAAGAGGTAGTAAATTTTCTGTCACTAGGTAAGAGCAAGTAATATGGATATCATAGAGGGGATCCACATGGACAGTGTTCTCTAGTGTCCTTTTGACCTAAAAATAGTGATCAAAACTATTTGGATGAGTTTATACTAAACACTGAATGAATAGGGAGGATTTCAGCAGAGGCAAACTTTGAGGGGATATCTAAGAGAATTAGGAATTGTTAACAAGTCCAATTGCTCTTATTAGTAGAGAAACCAGGAGAACTGGAGCTGCGTCTGAGTTAAAGATCTTGGGCAGATCTTATGCCATTCTCTGGCCCTCTATGGCCTCTGCTGTGAAGGTAGGAGACTGAGTGGGGTGGTCTCTAAGGCCTGTCCATTCCAGACACTCTCAGGGGCCTGAGGTAGCTCTACTGTAGCAAGCCTCCCCAGCCTTAGCAGTTTGCCCTGTGGCCTTTGGATATGCCAAATCTTGAGTATAAGATAACAAACTCTTTGCCTAGAATGCTTATTCTGGAGATGGGGAGGCTCATCAGAGCATGAAGCCTGGCCTTTTTTTTTTTTTTTTGGTAGCATCTGAGAGAAGTGGCAAACACCTGAGAAAACTTCTTAATTCCAAGCTATTAGATATATATTTTTTAAAAGCAATGCTCTTGAATCAAAGTAAACTATAGAAATATTGCAGAAATGTCATGGCCCTCTCAGATTTTCAGAGATGACACATACATTTTATTTTACCCTGAGACTTTTTCCTTTTAAATGAGTATATCATCCTTGCTTCTTGATCTTTCATGGCTAGGCCAAAGCAGAGCACTGACAGGGGAAGCAGTTGAGTCAGTCTTGGAAAATCTAGGAAAGTGGTTTCTTGTGTTTCCTGGAAAAACTGTGGAAGACATGCTTCCTTATGTTTTCTTCTCTACAGAACTTTAACAATATTTGTTTCTTGTGTAACTTTGGACATAAAGGCAAAAACCATGTCAAGGCATAGTGAGGAGCTTTAGTGTTCAGTATTTCATTTTGAGTGTACCTCTCACTGGGGGAAAAATTAGAAAACAGAGGGTTCATAAATAGTATTAATAATAAGCATTATAGATCCAGGTGCTTTACTGAATACATGCATATTTTTGGAAAGTTGGCATTAAAGATTGATTTACCAGGATAACTACTTTAATGCCAAGACATTCCTTGTGGATGTTTAGGGAGAAGACATAGAGGCACAGCCTTTAAAATGCCATGTCAGAAAGTGCTGCCCACCGCTTACTGACTCTTAGCTTGGGTAGGCAAAGCTTTGGTTTTTTTATTGCTCTTAGAAAGAGGAGACGTATTAAAATGACTGTCCTTTGGGAAACAAGTCAAAATAGCATTCCTTCAACGTATCATTGAAATTTAAAATGAAAATGTGTTGATTCAGAAATGGAGATATTGGCACTTTCTGTTCCCGAGTTTCTATTATGAATGACAGATGAAAATCAGTGCAGCTGTTCTTCAGGTCATTTTATCCAAAATTCTTTAAAATTATGTTTGAAGATATGAATATGTTTTGACATGAAGAAATTGTTCTGGTTGTTTTCTGTTATACTTTTAAGGATTAGATTAGTTTGCAAACAGTCCCACTTCAAGAATATAAGTGACTGATAGATCCATGGAATCTTAATGACTTAATGGAGACTTCTTTTTCTTCTGAATAAGATGTGTCCTTTTTTTGGCAGAGATAGCTAGATAGTTAGATGCTCAAAAGTGATTATAAGATTTCCTAAAGTGAAAACAGCCTTTAATAAAAGAGGATCTTTTTATTTTAGTGCCCCCCCCAAATAGCTTGTTATTTGTTCTTTTGTTTGCCAATTATTTAAGAATTTCTGTTGTAGGAAAGTTCCAATTCAAAACAGTTTTTAAAAACATTCTTTTTTGAGGAAGATTGTTTGACATTTCCTATTAGCCTTTGCAAAAGAATCCCAGAGGATTTTGAACTCTATGGAAGAACAAATAACTGGTCAGTAAGCCAGCTCTCAAGACCAAAACAGCACCTACTATTCTAGGTGAACCATTTCAGTGGATCATTTTTCTGTAATAAACTGAATGTTTTGGGACTTATTCACATTTAATAGCAGCCTTTGAAAGTATTCAGAGCCGGGCTCGGTGGCTCAGCCTGTAATCCCGCGCCTTTGGGCTGAGGTGAGTGGATTGCCTGAGCCCGCGGGTTCGAGACCCGCCTGGGCAGCGAGACCTCATCTCTACAATAAATCAAAAAATTAGCCAGGCGTGGTAGCGCGTGCCTGTAATTCCGGTTACTTGGAAGGCTGAGGCGGAAGGATCGCCGGAGCCCAGCAGGTCGAGGCTGCGGTGGCCGGGAGCGGCCATTGCACTCCAGTCTGGGCGACAGAGTGAGACTCCAACTCAAAAAAAAGAAAGTATTCAGAACCGGGCTCGGTGGCTCAGCCTGTAATCCCGCGCCTTTGGGAGGCTGAGGTGAGTGGATTGCCTGAGCCCGCGGGTTCGAGATCCGCCTGGGCAACTTGACGAGACCTCATCTCTACAATAAATAAAAAAATAATAATAATAATTAGCCGGGCATGGTAGCACACGCCTGTAGTTCCAGCTGCTTGGAAGGCTGAGGCAGAAGGATCGCCGGATCCCAGTAGGTCGAGGCTGCGGTGGCCAGGAGCGGCCACTGCACTCCAGTCTGGGCAACAGAGTGAGACTCCAACTCAAAAAAAAAAAAAAAAAAAAGAAAAAGAAAGTATTCAGTATAGGTACTTTAGGGAATAAGGGGTTCACATGTCTAGATAATTCACAAAGTAGATCCCTCAGCAGTGGCAGGTTTAATATTTGAGGTTTCTATCATTCATAAGTACTGTCTCCATAGTTTATGGCATAAATTTTTGTGGTTTCCTTGGCCACAAGTTTTTAGCATTTTAACTTTTATTATCAAAATAATAGTGGTAAATTTGATGAGATTCTGGAATAAAGAACAGTAGTAGGTAAAAACTAAAATCTGAATAAAGAGTGGACTTCTAATGTATCAATATGTATCAATATGTTTATTAGTTGTGACAAATGTTCCTGCCTAATGTAAAATGATAACAATAGGGAAGATGGCTCTGGGGTACAAAGGAGCTCTCTGTTATCTTTACAACTTTTCTGTAAATCTAAACCTATTCTAAAATATTGCATTAAAAAACATACTTCTAGAAAAATCTAAGAAGTACAGAGCTGAAAGGCGGTACCTATAGAAACCTAGAATACACTTAGTTTAGCTTAGACTTTACCCCTGACATGTTTTGAATCTAGCACAGGCTAGACATAGATAAATTTTCAACAGGCAGGCTTTAGGAAGGTTTCCAACATTTTAATGCAAGCCAAGAGGCAGCCTACCCTTACCATCAGATGTAAGACAAGGACAGAGCCATAGAAATAATAATAAGACCACCTTTTGGTCAAGGAGATTGTGGATTGGAAATGTCTGGCAAGTTTCTTGCAGGAAAAACTCCTCCCCTTGTCTCCCATCTACCCCACCACCATGGCAGCAATCATGTGACTAACCCACTCATCTGCCTGCTGTCCATTATCTGAAGTCAATACCTGCACTTACCTGCCCCCTTGTGATGTCATGGAGCAGACAACCACCCAACCACCTTAATGACCTTCCCCCATCAAAGGGAAAGGTTAAAAGGACTCAACCACAAGCCACCATTTTGCCATTGCCTTACTAGACTCTGGTGTGGTCATGTGCTCTTTGAGCTATAGCTGTCCTCATGTTTCCTGGCTTTAGACCCCTCCCCTACTTTGGGGAGGTGAATCTCTTCTTTTTTTCTCTCTCTCTAATTTACCTTTTAAATAAACTATATTTTCCAATATAACTTCTGTGCAAAATTCTTTACATCTCTCATGCGACATCAGATCACAAACCAGACACCCACACCACCAGCGGGCCTGACCTAATATTCTGGAGGCCCCGCTGGGAGTGTGCCCTAACAAGAGCAGTACTCTGTTTACAGAGAAGTAAACATTCAGGCACACTGTATTTTTGTATATGTCTGTATATAGTGAAAAATATGAGACATATACATATATTATTTCATCATTTCTTTTTCTAAATGAGTATCTTTCGATGTCTTTAAATATTTTATAGCATTATAATTGTATTATATTCAATTATATGAAAATATAACAGAAATCGTGTAACCATCATGTAACCAATTATTGGAAATTGAAATTATTGTTCATATTTCAATATTCTAAACAATGCCATGACTTAGCCATGTAATTAAAGCTTTATTAAGACTCACTATTATTTTCTCAGGAGCAGTTTCTAAAGATACTTATTACTGGCTCAAAGGATATGAAAAATTTCAAAAATGTTGCTAACTTTTTGGTACATAAGCTTGAATTACATATCAAGTGGAATTCATTATGCATGAGGGATTATACAAAGAAATGAGCTTGTAGTGGGAAGGTCGTGGGCTAGAGCTAGTCAGCAGGAAGTTGAGGGAGATCTGATTTAAAGGTTCTGTTGATCTATTTATGAATTTATGAAGGTTTGCTGAGAATGACTAGAGGTGGGATAGGGAACTGGAAGAGAGTAACCAAATAAAGCAAGCCCCAGTGAGGCAAGTGAAAAAGAACTGAGTAGATGCAGGTCGATGCAGGCTTAACAAAAAGGAGAGCCCCTGAGACAGGTAAGGCAGCTCTGTGGTTGGGGGTACTTAGCTCCTTCTGCTGGGTCAAAGGAAGAGGCAAATGCAGTTCTGCCTGAAGTTCAGATATCAAGATTAGTTAAGTTTGGTCTAGGTCCCACAGGTGTGGTAGGCCCCTCTTATGCCCAGCCACCTAGAAGGGTAGGCATTGATGGACAGTCCAGGTAGGAACCTGTCTTGAGATAGGTTAAGATGTGTCAGGCAGTGAGAGAAGGACCCTACCAAGCTAACATCCTGATTTGCACCTCTCAGACTTTTAGCCTTTAATTTGGGGCAAATTGGAGTGGACCTTCCCCATTAATAGAGATATTCCTATTTCTGACCTGTACATTGGCTCTCCAGCTGACCACTAGCCCCTTTTCCCTACCATTTTAGTAGCTACATTCCAGATTGATGACTAGAGCTATGCATACTCCTAACATTACCATTATACTCCCTAAGCGTGCCAGCCCAGATGATCAGCTTTCAAAAAATCATCCAAGTGATTTCGTAGTCTGTTCAGGTAAATGCCAGTGTAGCCCTGCTACCTGTTGTCATGAGTGGATATCAATAGTAAGTTGTGCTTTTGTATTCAGATATGCTAAATGTGTGAATGTCATCTCTGTTGTCTTTAACTCATCATCCTTAATATTTTGTCTTGTTGCAAGCACTTTTCTGCTATAAAATTTAAATGCTTTTTTTAAATGATGTTTTGAATGGGGCTTAAATACTGACGAGTTCTTGTTTCAAGTATATTCCCTGGACAGGGATTTGCTTTTTTGCCCTAGTGTGAGGATTCCAATGTAAACTTCATCTGCTGGCTGGATCCCTGGCCACACACCACGTTTTTTATAAAATGAGGAGATTCAGAAAGTTGTAGAATTCCAAGGAAGGTGTAGAGAGAGCTGCCTCAGAGTTTTACCCTTGGATTAGTGACCCACAAATACTGAACACAGCGTGACCCTTTCCTAACATTCTCATTGTTGTGTTCTGTTCAGATTTGCAGAAAAACCCAGGAGATCAAATCTCTGTACAGCTCGTTTGGAGGTAACATCATCTGCAAAGTAAGGTGTACTGGGAAGCAAGTAGGTAGTAGGGGAATGAAGAGAGTGCAAGAATCATGGTTTTTAAACAATAGGATCATATCTAAACAGTACCCTTGTTTTGAAGAATTTCAAAACAATGAGAAAAAACCCTTTCAGTGGGTGAATGTAGAAACCTTAGGAAATGTGCCTCATCTAACCTTTCAGAGAGTGAAACTGCCCCACAATGCTACCATGCTAAGTCCTCTTCTCTGCCCTCTAGGGCTTCTGCTTCTCCTCCTCTCTTTTTTAGTACTAGGGTGTACAAAATTATATCCATCATAATCATGTTCTCATCACTGATTCATAACATTGCCCACTCTTTGTTTTTGGTCATGTTTAATAAACATCTCTTCTATTAAAGGGAACTGAACTGTTTCCAGATTTTTGCTCCTGGGTCCCCCTTACTTTTCATTTTCACACATAGAGCCAACATTCCTAGCACCAGATGATGGGGAGCAGTATATCATATACCTGGACTGCAGATTCTGTGCTAGGAACGTAGTCTCATTATTACTTTCTGTACATTTTCCAGTTAGGACCTTCCCGATCCTTCAAGGCTCTTTCTATGCACATTGAGCACAAAGCCTTTAATAGGACAGGCCTCAATTGGAGTTGTGGCAAAGAAGACACATGGGCCTAAACTAAGTATTAATGTACCCCCAAGGGGTTGGGAGTAGGTTTTACATTCTCTAGGAAGTTATCAAAATCTTTGTTCCTGTTACTAGTCACTGCATTTTTGTGTGTTTTCTTTCAACACCAAAAACAAATTCCTGGTGGTGCCTAGCTAAGAGAACTTTCCGCTGGTTTCCCTAGGGAATATTGCAAACAATATAGTGAATTAGTAAGTCTATTTTTTAAAGTTTTTTCCCAGTATCCTTTAGCACAAGACAACATGTCAAGGAGAGAAGACTTATGTCAGCCCAGTAATTAATGTCATATCTTGGTCTTTCACACACAGATGCAGCCAGACCCTTCTCAAGAGTACATGGCTGTCCAGCCTAGTGGTAGAAACTGATTCACTGCTTAATAGGTGATGAAAGAGAGTATACACTAACAGGATAAAAGGAGCAAGAAACTAATCTGCCCCTATGTTAGTTGTGGTCTGGGAGCAGCCAGCCAGACACCCTCAGTGGGCAGTTTGTGCCCTCCATAGCCCCTCAGGATCTTCCCTGCAATTGTGTGGGAATCATTATCTCTGCCTAGCGTTTTATTGTTCACAGGGGACAATTCCTGCCAACCAGGATCCTGTTACTGTTTTGTAAAAAGAGTGCCTGGAGCTCAGGGAAAGAAAGGCTATGTGGAGAAGCAAGAAACATTAAAAGGAGAAGAATAAAATGAATCTGTCAAGTTGTTTGTACAGTTCCTCACCTTTTTTCCTCAGTTCTTCTTAAGATAATTGGTTTAGGACTATAATAGAATTGCCATCAAACAAGCCCTGAAAGTTGGTTATCTTAGATGCAAGCAAGAAAGTAAAAGTGTACCAAATGAGATCATGGAGTCTGAATGAAAAGAAATATTGATCCACAGCTCAGAGGCAGCCTGGAGCAAAGAAGAGGCCAAGAGATTTTTTTAGTTTTTTGTTTTGAGGATCAATAATATCTTGATACTAAGTATTTATTCCAGTATCAAAATGGATTACCGGAAAAGCATTTAGGGTGCAGAACTCTTTACTGTTAACTTTATTCTTTTCCTCTTCTTTTTTAAAGAAGGAAAACTGCTATTACCATCTCCTTCTATATAATAAACACACATTATATATAGGGCTATATAGAAGATACAAATGACGACAGCAAAACAAATCTTACATATTCTTTTCTATGTAATATTTTCTATATAGTATGTAAACATAATTGTTAATTATGTGATCGGAATGATAAACTGAATAGATGGACATTTCCTTCTTTTTCTTTAGAAAGAAGCTATTTCCTTCCCTACTTCAACTTGACCATTCATTTGTTCCTTTTTTTTTTTTTTAGAGTTCACATATTTTTATTCTTTTATAGCATGTCAGTAGACTTTCTAATGTTTACCAATTTAAACACATTTAAGACGTGAAAACTTTACGTTCTATAGTCATTCTTTCTTGCTAACAGTTTCATTGCAGTAAGAATTGGTATAGGCATAATAGCCCCTTACTAGTTGGCATTGCTGACATACTCTGTTCACATAAATATCAAGTCATCGCCACAGGAGAAAGCCATTAGCGAATTTTAGTCAGACAGAAGACCCACTGATGATGACAAATCATGCCTTAGGGTTGAAAGTCCCAGCATGTCAGCTGTGAAAGTTCAGTCTAAGAAAAGGTGTTTAGAATTAGATGTTTGAATTTAAGTCTGCTCCCAGCACTAGATCAGCCATCTGATAAGATTGAAGGTCACATATAGAATTTGTTGTCAACACAAATGCATGGAGAATTTGGTATAGGATAAAGGTAGTATCTTAAATCTGTGAGGAAAAGATAAGCTGTTAATAAATGATGTTGGAATAAGCCAAGTTGTCAATAAAGCTAGATGCATACTTTAGACCATACTTCTCCACAAATTCCAAATAGATGAAATATTTTAATATAAAAAATGAAGCTATTAAAAAGGGCAGAATCTTTGGCTTGGAGAAGGACTTTCTAACTATGACTGAAAATTGTGAAGCCATAGAAGAAAAGATTGATGAATGACTATTTTTTTGAAAAGTATAACAAAACAAAACTGCCAAAATGTCAAGGAACAAATCACCATAAGTCAAAAGACAAATGAGATAATGAGAATACTCATATCATAAAGGACCGATCTTCTTGGAACAGAAAAAGCCACTACAAAATCTATAAGTAAAAGATGACCAGCACAATAAAAAAATGGGCAAAAAACATGAACAGATGATTCTCAAGAAGATAAATCCAAGTGGACTGTAAACATATGAAACCTCACTAATAGCAAGACAAAAGCAAATTAAAACTACACTGAGATATAATTTCTTATCTCTCAAATTCGTAAAAATGTAGCTTGACTATACCCTGTCTTGGCATGTATATGAGGAAATAAAGATCTTGTAGATTTCTGGTGGGGATGTAAGATGTTATAACGTGCTGGAAGGCCAGTGGAAATATTACTAAAATTAGAAGTGCATTTGTTCTTTGATCCTATAATCTAGCCCACTTCTCAAACTTTGTTTTTAAAGTATACTTGCAAGATTATTCATGCAGCTTTGTAAAAGATTGAAAACAACTCTCAGTCCATCAGTGAGAGACTCATTATATATTCTATGGTGCATCCTCAGGATGGAGTAAATATTAAACAGCTATGCAAAGAAGGAAGAAGTTTGATATGAATTTGGATCTTTCTATGACTCTTGAAAGAGTTCCAAGATATACTGTAATGGAAAGGAAGAAAGAAAGGGCAGGAAAAAGGAAGGGAAGAGAGAAAATATATATAGTGTGTTATCTTCTGTGTAAGAAAGAGGGAAAATGAGACTATTCATATTAGTTATTTCTACATAAAGAAATTCTCTGAAGGTATACAAGAGAACAAGGGAGGAGGGAAGGAATGGAGTAGATGGAAACAGATGGGAGTAAGATGTCTCAATATATTATTGTTGAATCATGTGAATGTGTTACATGTTAAAAATAAAATTTAAAAAAGAACAAGTAGTCAGTAGGTGCTGGCAGTATTTATAAATGGCTTTGACATCGTTGGGTATTGACCATCATATAAAGAGTCATCCTATTCAGTTAACAGATATCCTGCCGATGTCTTCTGGATGCCCCAGTGAGTGGCCAGATTTCTAATATAGTCACAGATGTTCTTTATTGTTTAAACATGCTATGTTAATAAAGCTCACACTTCTTGGTATTCCCTGTAAGCTTAAGCAATACTGATTGCAAATTAGGCCAAATATCTACCTGCTGAAATGAATTGAATACTTCAGGGTAGGGTTTTATGAGAAGGGAAACCACGCTTAAAAAGTGAAATATTTTGATAATCCCTGGCATGTAAGTACATTTAAAAAACCAACCAAGCCCAGCATCTTCAGTTCAAAACACTAGTTAGCTGTGTGTTAAATTATAGTGCCAAAATTCATTCACTTTCCATTTGCATCTGATTCATCATTGCTCTAATTTTTAATGTTCTTAAACATTACCTGTTGAGGCTGTTAAAATCCAGTAAGTGCCTTCACATACCCAATTAAATGCCCAATTACCAATTTTAGGCTCTTGACTTACATTTTAAAATGAAGTGAACCTGGCGCTGGAGCTGAATTGCTAATGGTTAGCAGATCTCAAGGGAAGTAAGATTCTGAATGTTCTTGCTCAGGAACATCGTTCCTACAGTTTAAACAGAACACAAGCACATCATTGCTGCTTCTACATCAAACCTGTGTGCTGTCCCACACTACTAGTGTGAGTTATAACTCTAGGCCTCCTTGCAAGAAGAGGAAGAAGATTGAGGGCAAACGGGAGTTGTTGGAGCCTGGACAGGGGCACAGAATAATTTCCTTTTCAAGAAAATAATAGTGCTTTTGTGTTAAGGCCAGGAAACAAGACCAGGAAGCTTGGAGTTCTGCTTTTGAATATAAATATGTATTTAACAAGATTACTTCCTAAACATTAAGTTTGAGCATAGAGGAGTATTGAGGATTCTTGGCCAGGATATGAGTTGTCTTAAGATTCATCCCAGGTCAAGGCAATCTGAAAGAAATCAGTCACTCTCTGGTTGACTTTATTTCTGTACTTGGAAACTGTACCTTCCCAGTTAGTAGGGCTCATCTTTTTAGTTATGGAAGCACAGGGTGTTTTGAGGGATAAGTCAGATCTGCTTTTCTTTGATCCTTATCAGCCCCACCCATCCTTCTGGCCATAGTGCAAATGTCACTTTTTCCATAAAGAAGCTATACTGCATCCCCCCAAAACACACCTCTTGCCCCACCCCTCCACTCCACTTGGTATGTATTCTTTCTCTGCTCCAGACGCCTAGTTATATACTTGCTGGTGGTAAGAAATACACATCATGGTAATTATCATATCCTGCCTTTGTTTCTGCACTTAGGGTCTTGTCATTTCTCTTCTGAAATGCAAACTCTTTTACAGTAGGGTTGCACTTGAATCACCTTATACTTAATTCTGCCCCTCAACTTGTCTCCCCTCCCTCCACCCTTACCCCTTCTGCATCAATTTTCCTTCAGTATTCACATAATAACTAGTTTCTGAATGAATGTTATTTGTGCCTTCAGATTTTTCCAGAAGAAAAGAATAGTCACACTATTTTATGATTCAAATGTTGGCGATTTAAATTCCTCTTACGCGAAACAGAAAATTTACATAAGTGTTTCATATTCAGCTATGATTCTCTTCAGGGGAATTTAGGAAAATTATGAGCATAACATCTTGCCACTCTCAACAGAAAGCTTTCTCCTACCATGAAGCTCCCTTCCCGCCCAGACATCTCCCCTCACCAACCTCACCCCATCAGTTCATCTGGCAAACTTTTGAAGAATCTCAGATGACTCTTAGAACAATGACTGGTTATAAGAAGTTTGAAGCTACCCTTTGTGTGTTGGACATTTAAAAATGAATAGATATTTTACAGTTCCTGCTTTTATTTGTAAAAATCAGCCTTAGGAGCTATTGCCTTGCTAAGCTGTGGTGTGGCCATGTGCTCTTTGAGCTATGGCCAGACCATGTTTTCTTAAGCTTTGGCCCCTTCCCCTACCTTGGGGAGATGAATCTCTCTCTCTCTCTCTCTCCTCTCTCTCTCTCTCTCTCTAATTTAGTTTTTAAATAAATTTTAAAAAAGATCAGCCTTACAATTTTTATCTATAAAATGGTGTTCTATATTTGTTTCTCATTATATTAGCAAAACCTCTAGGCTTAAGGGAATGGACATCACAGTGTACAGTGTGCATTTATGTGACTCATGGAATTGTCTAATGTTGAAACTAGAAGGGGCTCCTGGTACCTTTCTGGTCTGGTTTTAGTCTACAAATGATGAAATTGAGACCCAGACAGAAGACACATGTCTAAAATGCCCATAGACAGATAGAATGGGCACAGGAATCCTAATCCCTTCTGGTCCAGTGCTTTCTGTCTATTGCTTCTTCACCCTTAGAACCATTGCTGTTACTCAGCTGCAGTCCAGGGCTGATTGGTACAAGGCTCTTCCCCCCATGTAGAGCAGTTTCCTTCACTGAAGGGATTGCTCCGTTTTTAAGCCAAATCCTGTGTCTCTAATGCTGTTTTGGTACATGATGGAACAGGTGAGGAACTATAGGTGATTTGATACCAGAAACATTGGCTTCCACTGGAAAGAAAGCCATTTTAATGAGCATGTCCTACTGATGAGGAGTCAGGAAGGAGCATTATCTTTTTCTCAGGAGACAGCAGGTTGATCTGTTTTGAAAGAGCCACTGTATTGTGCTGGGACCCATGCAAAGGGATCTTTTCTAAGGCTCCCAGCAGGAAACATTTTGTGTATTCTCACATAAATTTTCTCTTTGTTGTCTCAGCAAACAATTTGTTTCTTAACGCTGAAAAAATAGCCACTTAATTAACCTTACTCTTTGAATTAAGATGACCTTCCACCTGTGACAGTACATGAATCATACTAGCTTTCTGCTTGCCTTACACTTTAGTGAGCAAAGCTTGTTTACATTAGGAGGGAGTTTGGATTCTGATTGTGTTTTCTCCAGAGCCTTTCAAGTATGGAGGCCAAGATGGCATGGATGGAATGGAGCCTATCCCATAATGAGGTCTGTATCTACTGGTAGAACTGGGAAAAGGCTTTTGATATCCTCTTTAGAACATACCTGAGCAACACTCTATAGAAATGTTGGCTAGAAATGGAGGCTACTAATATAACAAGTTCCATTATAATATACATCTGAAGTCAGGACATAAGCATTGCACATCGGAATCTAAGTGACTGTCCTTCTCATATCCCTTGTCCCCAGCTTGAATATACAGCCTGGATGCCCTCCCCTCAGCTACATGCCCACGATTCAGATCACTGACTAGAAAATATTCCTTGCATTCTCAAGACGAGGAGAAAGGGAGTGAGCAATTTTCCAAAGAGAAATCGAGTATTTTTTTCCCTCATCGCTTAAAGATTGCTGTTATTTAAGATTTGGAAGTTCCCATTTGGAATGCTCAGTGTGTGCTAACTTTAGTTTGTGATCCTACAAATGCTTTCCTTGTCTCTTTTATAGGGCAGCAGGATCTACGGTGGAGGGCTTCTACATCTGCACATCAGCAAAATTAGGCACCTATCTATCTGAGATGGGTGCGGTGGTCTGGGGATTGTTAGACATGTCTTGGGAACAGAGTTGCACAGGAGTTCAGGCAGATATGGCCAATGTCTGTTATGTTTGGACACTGTCCCTGTGTTCCTCCCCCACGCCTTCATTGTTCCCACCAGTCAGGGAAGAATGAGCCAGGGCATAGACTTTCATCTGCAAAATGAATCTCCTTACAAAAGAGACCTTCAGGAGAAGGGAGAAAGTTAAAGGTTGTAGTCCAGCACAAAGGAGGAAAAACAAATGTCGCATGCAGAAAGCAGTGACCTTTCCTGTACTTCCTTCAGTGGGGACACCACGATGGCCTGAGTCCAGAGATGGAAGTCGTGGTTTTCATTGTTCATTTCATTAGAATCTGAAACCAATTTCACTGTGGCTGTTTGCCCACTTTTACTCTCATCTTTTTCACCATTCATTCTTGTACTTGAGAGAGTGACTGTCCTAAGTGTTTATTCCTCCTCCTTTCTGAGGAATTCTGTTTCCTCTCCCTTGTTTTTGGAGTCTCTGTTCAGAACTTGCCTCCTTCTGAAAACTATCCTGGCTCTTCTGGTTCATTGAGCCCTGTTGGCACTGAAATATAACTACCATTTCTTGCTTGATTTTATTTTTTTGTCTAAATGTTTCCTGAAAACCCTTGAGAAGAAGGAACTATAGCCTATTTTGCCTAGAGTACCAAAAAAACAAAACAAAATTTTACTGCCATATTACCAGGGAATACATTTTCATTTGAGGGAACATCGTTCATTCTAAATTTAGAATTTTTGATAAGTCGTTGCAAGTTTGGCTAAAGCTGCCCTTTGTACTAGCTATAGGGGGAAAATGGTTCCCAAGCAAATGAGTAGAATGAATAAGAGTTGTACAAAAAAAAGTGTAACCAATTAAATTAAAAATATAAAAACAAAACCTGGTAGTACTTGTAAACAGCATGTTTTTTTTGTGTTCCTGAATTAGATTCAACACAAGAAAGCCTGAAAATTAATGTTACAGAAAAATACCTTAAACGTTTTGGGAAACAGAGGGAGTGTGGGCTGGACTAGAGAGGAAAGTCTTGTGGCAGAGGGAGGATCTGGAGTTGGCCTATGGACACACGTTAGATTTGTAAGAGGTAGTCATGAAGGCTAACCAGGTGAGAAGTCACAGGAGCAGCAGCATGCAGATGATGTGTGCAGAGTCCTGGTGTCCAGGCCACTTTGATGTCCAACCCCTGGTGGAGTCAGTCATGGAGATGTAGAGTAAAAGTGAAGTTAGACAGGTCAGGATCAACCAGGCATTGTGTACTCAGGAACAGCTGTCATCACAACTGCATTATACTAATTGAATCAAACATTTATTTTTCTAGAAATAACTTCTCTAATTTAGACTTGAATTATTAGGGTCTTTTGAGTGGTTTTGCCCATCAGGATAGCATCTTCCACATGTGACAAGAAGAGAGTCAACAGCAGTGGTAAGGACTTACACTCAGGCCGTTTGCACAGACTTCTTTCTAACTGTGAGGATCTGGGCCTGTTGTCAAGTGGGCAGTCTTGGTGATATAACTGGGTGGACACTGGTTTTCCCCATAGAATTCTCAATGACATCCTTGACCTCTTTAGCAGAGGAAGCATACACATAGGAGAGAGGCATTAATTCTATTCACATACCAACATCAGACCCAAAAGTGGCCTTTGTTTATCACTGTGTCAGTCACTTCCTCTAAGTCTGCTTAGAACTGGCACAGTTTTGTCAGTGCTTAGGGTTTTGTGATGGCTTATGTGTCTGTGCTATACAGAGTCATAAGTGCCCTGGAACTCCAAAACATGAATGCTCAGCATTGACTTCACATATGCAGTCACAGCAACTGAGAAAAGATTTGATGAAAAGATAATTGGATAATGTAACCTGTTACCTTATATATAATTCTTGACTTGCCAAAATAGGTTTGTGTTGCCAGACACAGATAGATGCATTTGTCTTTTGTCCCCTTTTTTGTGTACTTTATTTTGCATTTTGCTTGTGAACTCACATCCTATGAGATCCATTTGAATTTCTTATTCTTACTAAAGAGTGTCTAGGAGTCTGGTAATGTACTAATGGACTAATATTTGAGTTTGAAGAAGTGAGTCTTTGTGGGAATTTTGGCATGATTTGGTTTCTCTGTTTGTTTATTTAATATTGCTAGTTCCTGGAACATTTTCCTTCTTTCCAGAAGTGCCAGTACCCCTCAGTACTAAGGTATGCTGAAGCCTCAGCAAAGGCTAATGAAGAAATTACTCTAGGTTGGGCATAGTGGCTCATACCTATAATCCTAGCACTTTGGCAGGCAGAGGTGGGAAGGTCACTTGAGGCCAGGAGTTTGAGACCAGCCTGAGCAACATAGAAAAACTCCATCTCTACAAAATAAAAATTAAAAAATTAGCCAGGCACGGTACTCCTGTAGT
This sequence comes from Cephalopachus bancanus, assembly GCA_027257055.1. NCBI lineage: Eukaryota > Metazoa > Chordata > Mammalia > Primates > Tarsiidae > Cephalopachus > Cephalopachus bancanus. Next base: position 2,011,226 of record JAPVLO010000119.1, on the reverse strand, counting down.
CTCAGCTACTCAGAAGACTGAGACAAGAGGATTGCTTGAGCCAAGGAGTTCAAGGTTAAAGTGAGCTCAGATCATATTATTGCACACTAACCTGGATAGCAGAGTAAGACCCTGTCTCTGACAAAAAAGAAAGAAAGAGACGGGAGAAGGGGAGAGAAAGAGGAGAGGGATAGGGACAGGGAGAAAGAAAAGAGAAAAAAAATTCTGTTGGCCATGGAGATCTTGGTCCATGGAGTCAGATGGAGGCACTAGATTGTTAGCAAAGACTCTCAGGCAGGTGCCATACCTTTTTTACCTCACATGTCCCAGAGATGCAAGTTCTTATAAAGTTACTGTCTCTGATAAGTGAGGTGAATATTTTGATCCCAGGCAATATTTGAGTGAACTTCATTGTAGGGCACTGGAAGACATCAGAGTTTCTGAGTTAGTGATCTTCACATGTAGAAAATGTGCTCCATTCTTATCATAAGCCCTCCAGGCACCATCCAGTAGTGGGCCTTGACTGGAAGGCAGCAACACAGCACAGACAGTCCACACTCTGAAGAGGAGATATTTTATCATTTGCTTTTGCAGATAATAAATATTCAGCTGGTTTCTGCACTGTGAGAGTTCACGTGACCTTTGGGCCCGTGACAGCATCATCTGGTACATTCCTAATATACAGCTTGACAGAGAAAAACCTACAGCACATATTCATCCTCTCTGTGGAAGTTATTCAAACCATGCCAGCTACCAATTACACTTACATAGACAGACTTCATGCATAGCCTTTCATTGCTTTATCTTTCCAACAATCCATCCCCCAGTATTCATAGCATTTATCCAATGGGTACTCACTACTGATGCTTACTGTGCGCAAGGAATTCTGCTAAGCTCTGATTGGGAGTGGAGGCTGGAGAAGGGATAGGAGCAGAAGCCTTGCCAAAATAGAAGTCGGTAGTGAGGAGGGGAAATGGCATGGGCTTTCCTGCCATATGAAAATAGTGACAAGCCGGGCTCGGTCGCTCAGCCTGTAATTCCGCGCCTTTGGGAGGCTGAGGTGAGTGAATTGCCTGAGCCCATGGGTTCGAGACCCGCCTGGGCAGGCGAGACCTCATCTCTACAATAAAATCAAAAAATTAGCCGGGTGTGGTAGCGCGCGCCTGTAATTCCGGCTACTCGGAAGGCTGAGGCGGAAGGATCGCCGGAGCCCAGCAGGTTGAGGCTGCGGTGGTTGGGAGCGGCCACTGCACTCCAGTCTGGGTGACAGAGTGAGACTCCAACTCAAAAAAAAAAAAAAGAAAAGAAAATAGTGACAAAAAGAACAGAGTAGGATATTTAAAAATCAGTGTGACTTGTAGAGAAAAAATAAGTTTAAAATGTCAGTTAAAATTTTCCACTAATCTCTTTGAGAATGTGGCTAAACAATGGGTCCCATTATAGGTAATAAGATGACCATGAGCACGTGGCATCATAGTTAAAAAAAAAAAATACTGGCATACTCATACTCAGTTCTGATTAGTCTGACGTTTTCTGTGTGACTAATCTGATTAGTGTGAACTTTTTTTGTTGTGTTTGGCATTTTTTAATGCATTTTAAAACTACTCTACACACACCTGCCTCCATGTCTAAAAGGGCACATGAAAAGCTCAGCTAGGGTCAGCAGAGGACCACAGAGGTTGTGATGATTGGGGACTGGGGAGAGTCCTATCTGGGGAGACTAAATGGAGAAGTTTTAACATGGAGAAAACCACAGACCATTTAAATGACAACTTTTTTTTTTTACTTTTAATTGTTTTAGTTTAAAGATGAGGGTACAATTCAGGGTTAGGTATACAAATGTTCATTATGCAGGTACCTTTGTTGATGAAGTGTGCCCACTCCCTGGCAGATTCCCACTACTACCAATCCCGCCCTCCCTACCACCGCATCCCAGCAGTTTCCCACTACTGCCAATCTTTTTCTTATAGTATTTCAATAATTGTTCAAGGTCCACTTATGAGTAAGAACATGTGATACTCAGTTCTTTGTTTCTGTGATAGATCTCTCAGTATTATAGACTCTTAAGTTCATCCAGGTTGCTGTGAAGTTCATGATTTTGTCCTTCTTTATGGCTGCATAATATTCCATCATGTATATGTACCACATTTTTTTTAAACCAGTCCTCTTTCACTGGGCAGCACAGTTGGTTCTATGTTCTTGCTATTGTGAACAATGCTGCAATAAGCATATGTGTGCCGATATCTTTTTCATAGAGTGATATGAGTTCCTCCAGGTATATTCCCAGTAGGGGGATTGCGGGGTCATATGGAAGGTCAGTTTTTATTCCCAGTAGGGGTATAGTTTTAATCTTCTTCATGTGGTTAGCCAGTTTTCCCAGTATCATTTACTGAATAAGTTCTCCTCTCCCCAGTGGTTGGTGGTGGAGACTTTGTCGAAGATGGATTGGCTGAGACATTGAGGTTTTGCTTCTGGAATCTCTATCCTGTTCCATTGGCCTATATGTCTTTTCTTGTACCAGTATTTGATTTTGATTATTGTAGCTTTATAATAAAGTTTAAAGTCTGGGACTATATACCTCCTGCTTTGAGTTTTTGTTGTTGTTGTTGTTGTTGTTGTTGTTGTTGTTGTTGTCTTAACTGAGGATTGTTTTGGCAATCCGTGCTCATTTATGTCTTCATGTGAATTCCTGTTTTGTCCTTTCCAGGTCTGAGAAGAATGCTGCTGGTAATTTAATGAGTATTGCGTTAAATCTGTAGATTTCCTTGGGTAGGATTATTCCAATCCATTAGCATGGAATATTTTTCCATTTGTTTGTGTCGTCTTTGATTTGATTTCTTTGGGTGGTGTTTCGTAGTTTTCGTTGTAAAGGTCTTTCACGTCTTTGGTTAGGAAGATGCAAAGGTATTTCATTTTATTTTGTAGCTATTGTGAATGGGATTGTGCTTTTTATTTGGGTTTCTGCTTGTTTATTGGTGTATAGAAATGCAACTGTCTTTTATATTCATTTTATACCTTGAGAATTTGCCAAAGTCCTTTATCAGTTCAAGGAAGTTTTTGACAGATTCTCTTGGGTTTTCGAGGTGTAGCATCATGTCATCTACAAAGAGGAATAACTTGACTTCCTCTTTTTCTATTTCGATACCTCTGATCTCCTTATGTTGTCTGATTGCTCTAGCTAGGACTTCCAAAACTATGTTGAAAAGGAGGAGTGAGAGTGGGCATCCTTGTTCCAATTTTCACAGGATTATTTCAATTGAAATCACAGGATGATTTCAATTCCTGTCTGTTTAGCAGTATGCTGGCTGTGGGTTTCTCATAGATGTCTCTTACTATTTTGAGTTATGTTCTGTCTATGCCTAGATATTCAAGGGTTTTCATTAAGAAGGAGTACTAGATTTTATCAAAAACTTTTTCCGCACCTAATGATATAATCATGTGGTTTTTGTTTTTACATATGTTGATGTATTTAATTATGTTTATGGTCCTATGAATGTTGAACCAGCCCTGCTTCCTGGGGATGAAGCCTACTTGGCCATGGTGAATGATTTTTGAGGTGTGTTGTTGGATCCGGCTTGCTAGGATCTTGTCGAGAATTTTAGCATCTATGTTCATCAAGGATATTGGCCTATAGTTCTCTTTGTTGGATCTTTACCTGACTTGGGTATCAATGTGATGTTAGCTTTATAAAATGATTTGGGGAGAGTTCCATCTTTCTCAATTACCTGGAATACCTTCAATAGGATTGGTATCAGTTCCTTCTTGTATGTTTTGTAGACTTCTGCTGGAAGACCATCTGGTCCAGGGCTTTTTTTTGTAGGTAGTTTTCTTAGGACAGAGTCAATGTCCTGGATTTGTATTGATCTATTTAGGGTCTCGATTTCTTCATGTTTCAACCTGGAGAGATTGTGTGATATAAGAAATTCCTCCATTTCATTTAGATTTTTGAGTTTGTTTCCACACAAGTGTACATAGTAGTCTCTGATACTCTTTTGTATTTCTTCAGGGTCCATTGTGACTTGATCTTTTGCATTTCTGACTGTGTTTATTTGGTGTCCATCAATCTTGTTTATCCTTTCAAAGAATCAGCTTTTTGTTCATTGATTTGTTTTTGTATTATCTTTTTGTCTTCTATGTCCTGAATTGGGCTTTTATTTTGGTGATCTGGATTCTTCTGCTGAAGTTAGGGTTTTGGTGGTCTTCCTTTCCCAGCTTCCTTAGGTGATTTGTTAGGCTGTTAACTTGTGATCTTTCCATTTTCTTCATGTGCATTTGTATTGATATGAATTCCCCTCTTACTACAGTTTCCATGGCGTCCCAGAGATTTTGGTAAGATGTTTCTTCTTTTTTATTTGTTTTTAGGTATCTTTTAATCTCTGTTTTGATTTCCGTGTTGACCCGGCAGTTGTTCAGCATCATGCTGTTTAGTGTCCATGTCTTTGTGGGTTTTGGAAGAACTTTGTTGGTGTTGATATTTATTTTTATTCCACTGTGGTATCAGAAGGTGCTTGACAGGATTTCAATCTTATGAAATGTGTTTATGCTTGATTTATGGCCAAGGATGTGGTTAATCTTAGAGTATGTTCCATGTGGTGATTAGTAAAATGTATATTCCATGGTTATTGGGTGGAGTGTTCTGGACCAGACGGTTTTCCAATTAAGTCCAATTGGTCAAGTGTCCTTGTTGATTTTTTTGTCTTGATGATCTGTCTTGGGTTGTGAGTGGGGTATTTAAGTCCCCACCTATGATAATGTTAGAGTCAATATCTTTTTTAAGTTTACCTAGAAGCTGCTTTGTGAAAGTTGGTGCTCCTATGTTGGTGCATATATGTTTAAGATGGATATTTCTTGTTGATGGATTGAACCTTTTATCATTATGTGTGGCCTTTCGTATCTTTTTAAATTTTTGGTAGCTTAAAGGGTATTTTTTCTGATATTAAAAACGTGACTCCTGCTTTCTTTTGTTTTCCGTTCACCTAAAATTTTGTTTCCCATGCTCTTACTTTGAGTCCGTGAGTATCTTTCCTGGTGAAGTGAGGTATCTTGGAGACAATATATTGTTGCTTCATGATATTTTATTCATTTTGCCATTCTATGTCTTTTCAGTGGTGCATTTAGTCCAATCACATTCAGGCTAATTACTGAGATGTGAGAGTCTATCCCTGTTAAATGACAACTTTCAAGGATATGAAAATATAAACAAATACAAATGAGTGTAATCATCAACTGAAAGGAGAGTTTCTTGTCAGTGAGGCTTCTTAAGTATTAGGGCAAATTGTAAATTATTTTTATGAGAGTCAAAGAAGTTAGAAAGAAACCTGTATTATGTAGCTTATACAATAACATACCCAAAGGTACGAAATGGAGTGGAGAATAACCCTCTTGAGATGTCTTCCCACTCTATAATTCTGTATTACCTTGATTACATAGGCAAAAGTACAAACCATACATGATGTAAAATTGATTAAGTGAACCTTAATCGTGTCAGATTGGTGTAATAAGCTGAACAGAACTTTAGCTTGTACTTTAAAAGAATGCAAAACATTGCTTTTGAATGAACCAATAGAAGATTTCATTTTTGGTGTTTTATTGATCTAAGGACTTCAAATATTTAGCCCTTTGTTAAGTATAGGTTACTCGTATAGGTTAAAACTTGTATAGGTTACCTTGCAATGCACAGTTGATAATTTCTACTTAGAATTTCAGTCAAAGTAAACTAAGGTTTTGGTACCAAATTGATTTCATGCCAAGGGTTTGAAAATTCAAAATTAGTAGGTTCACTTACTGACATGTATGATTCTTCAATAAATTTGTTCATAATGCTTATTGCTGCTATTCATATTCTGAATATAGTGCCTTTACCTCTACAGTGAAAGACACATAGTGGCATACAGTAAAACTGAGGAACTGCGCTCCATAGTATAGACACCAAAAAGTTACACAGTCACTTAGCTATTTTCCTGAGGCTTATGGAGTAAATTTTAGTGACTTTTTTTTTTTTTGAGTTGGACTCTCACTCTGTCAACCAGACTGGAGTGCAGTGGCTGCTCCCAGCCACTGCAGCCTCGACCTACTGGGCTCCAGCGATCCTTCCACCTCAGCCTTCCAAGTAGCTGGAACTACAGGTGCGTGCTACCACGCCCAGCTCATTTTGATTTATTGTAGAGATGAGGACTCACCAAGTTGCCCAGGCGGGTCTCGAACCCATGGGCTCAGGCAATCCACTCACCTCGGCCTCCCAAAGAGCTGGGATTACAGGCTGAGCCACTTTTACAGGCCTAGTGACTACTTTTAATGCTTCCTGAGAGAAGCAGCTTCTCCCATTTTCATGGAGTAATGGCTTAGTACAGTGACTATTCTCTATTTCATAGTGGCTTTATCAGAATAATCTCTAGCCTAGGCTGTATGTCTGAGGAAGGAGAAAGATACCATAGGATAAGCAAACGGAAGTGTGCAGACATTATGACCAGCTGAGTTTTGAGAAGAACTAAAGTATTAATAGTTGTGTTTCATCTCCTTAAGACAGTTTGTCCTCTAATTATGTTGCAATTTTTGTGGAAATTGTCAGTGGGGAATTGAATAGAGGAAGTTGAGCATATCACCAGTTACCCAGCATTGTAGGGTCAGGTGTTTTATTTCTTTTGTTCTGAATCTTCATCAAGACTGTGCTATGGAAAGACCCCCAGGGATTGTTTTCAGGAAGAAATCACTTAACACAAGTGGCATCATCTATTTTAGAAATGATTCTTAGGCTGCTACATAAATACTAATGATGTGAATAACAATGTGTTCCACCTTGAAATTTGCACAGAAGTCACGGATATGCTGGCTTCCTTTGTGAGAGAAGCAGCTCTTTACTATACAGCAGAATTTGATAGTGAGGTGTACCTGCTTATTCTTTTTTTCCCAAATCACCCTCACTAACCCTAGACTTTAAAAAAGAAAAACAGAGAAATGGCCCCCAAAAAGAGGGTAGAGTGGGTGAGATACGGCTAACCATAGTCATCAGTACATACAGCAAATAAATATTTGGTTATTTTGGATGGGAATGTAGGTATGTCATGCGATGCATATTTCAGTTAAAACTAAGTAGGGCACCCTACCAGAAATTTTGAAGAACACATAGGCAACATTTGTATTCTCAGGATATTTATAATTTGGTAAATGAGACAGCATATAGATATAAAAATACAAAGCAGAGAGTGATCTTTATTCTGACATATACAAAATGTGACATTAAATAAACAATGGCCTCCAATTCATTAGGCATAGTATGAAAATGACCAGGACTTGGTGACTGACCTTGAGGATTTCTGTCTGGAGGGTTAATGAGTGGATTAGAGTATCCCCTTTTCTGTCTCACTACTGCCACCTGCTCTAAGCCACTGTCAGCACCTCTCTCCTGGACTATTGCAGAAGTTCCAAAGGGGTTTCTTGTTTTCCTGCACACTCCTACCATGACCTATTTGCTCTGCAGTAATTGGAATACACACACACACACACACACACACACACACACACACACACACCCACACACACACACACACACACACACACACACACACACGCCACACACACACACACACACACACACACACACACTATATATATATATATATATAAAATGTATATTTGAGTCAGAATCTCACTTTGTCCCCCAGGCTGGAGTGCAATGGCATGCTCATGGCTATGGCAGCCTCAACCTGCTGGGCTCAGGTGATCCTTCTGCTTCATCCTTTCAATAGCTGGAACTACAGGCACGTGCCACCATGCCTGGCTAATTCTTTGATTTATTGTAGAGATGAGGTCTCACCAAGTTTCTCAGACTAGTCTTGAACCCCTTCGCCTCCCAGAGTGCTGGGATTACAGACATGAGCCACCACACCTGTGGAGGACAGTATTTTTAAAAAAACATAAATTAGATTCCATTACACTCCTTCATGTTTAAAAAGCTTTATACACCAAGGTCTCCATGATCTGCACTTGCTTTTGTCTCTGACTTGGTATCATACATATATACCACAGTTTATCTGTTCTGCTGGTGGATGTTTGGGTTGCTTCCAGTTTCTGGCTATTACATATAAATCTGCTCTGAATATTTATGCAAGCTAAGACTTGGTATGGCCAGTCTTTTTAATTTGATTTTAGTAATAGGTATGTAACGTTATTTCATTTTGGTTTTAATTTGCATTTCCCGAATGACTAATGATGTTGAGCATCTTTTCATGTGCTTATTTGCCATACACATCTTCTTTAGTAAATATTTGTTCCATTCTTTTGCTTATTTTTTTGGATATTTTGTTGCGATTTGAAAGTTTTTAAATGTATACTTTTGATACAAGTCCTTTATCAGATAAATGATTTGCAAATATTTTCTCCAGTTTGTAGCTTATCTTTTCATTCTCTTAAAGAGCAGAAGTTTTTGGTAAAGTCCTAGTCATTAATTTTTTTCTTTCATGAATTATGCTTTCAGCACCATATATAAGTCTTTGCCTTAGACCAAGGTCACAATAATCTTCTTCTGAAAATTTTATAGTTTTAGGATTTTACATCTGTTTTTGCTTATTTTTGTATATGGTACAAATTACGAACTGAAGTTATATTTTTTTTGCACGTGGGTATTCAGTTGTTCTAGTACCATTTGTTTAAAAGACTTTCCTTCACGACATTGCCCTTGCATTTTTGTTGAAAACTAGTTTTCCTTGTATGTGCAGCTCTTTTCCTGGACTCTCTATTTTGTTCCATTGAACATTTGTCTGTCTTGATTCCAACATTCCATTGTCCTAATTAGTTTAGTTTTAGTACATTTGTGCTACTATGACAAAATACCTGAGACTAGGTAATTTACAAACAATAGCAATTTATTTCTCACAGTTCTGGAGGAACCGATCAAGATCAAGCATTGGCAGGTTCAGTGTCTAGTGAGAACCCAATCTGTTTCCAAAGATGATGCCTCATTGCAACATCTTTTGGAGAGAGTAAATGCTGTGTCCTCATATGGTAGAAGGGCAAAAGGGCTTATCTGTTCCTCCAAGCCCTTTTAAAAGGTACTAAACTCATCTCTGAGGGTGGAGCTCTCATGACCTAATATCTTTTGTAAAGGCTCCTCCTCTTAAGACTGTTGCATCGTGGACAAAGTTTTAACATGAATTTTGTAAGGTACACATTCAAACCACATAGCATTTAGTTTTATGACAAATCTTATAATCAGATAGTGTAAGTCTTCCAACTTCAGGAATTTTTTCAAAGCTTTTTTTGCTCTTCTAGCCTTTTGAATTTTCATATAATTTTTATAGTGTGTCATATCTACAAAAAGGTAGAATTTTGATTGAGATATTAATCTGTTTATCAAATTTGGGAGAATTGACAGCTTAATAACATTGAGTCTTCTAATCCATTACCATGGTATGTCTCTCCACTTGAATCTACAAATTAATTTGGAGATTATTTCCATCTTAACAATATGAAACCTTTCTTTTTTATTAATTTTTTTATTTTAAAGATGTGGAATACAATTCAGAGTTAGGTATACAAATGTTCATTATGCATGTACCCTTGTTGATGAGATGTGTATTGAGCCTTTCAATCTTTGAATGAACATGTGGCGTTTATACATTTGCTTAAGCCTTTAACTTCTTTCCACAATCTTTTGTAGTTTTCAGTATACAAGTCTTACTCTTCCTTGGTTAAATATTTTCCTTAGTACTTTATTATTTTTGATACTGTTGTAAATGGAATTGGTTTTTTTTGTTGGATTATTAACTATTATATTAGTTGTGGTTCTCCAAAAACAGAAGCAATAGGGTGTGGGGTGGAGAGGAAGATTTTAAGAAATTGACTCACATGATCATGGAGACTGGGAAGTCCAAAATCTGCAAGGTAGACTTGCAGGCCGGAGGCCCAAAAAAGAGCCAGTATTGCAGTACTGGTATAAAGGCCTTCTGCTGGCAGAATTCCTTCTGGTCAGATTGTTGTTGTATTCAGGCCTTCAACTGATTGGATGAGGCCCACCCACATTACAGAGGGCAATCTGCTTTACTCAAAGCCAACATATTTAAATGTTAATCTCATCCAAAAATCACCCTGATGGAACTATCTAGAATAATGATCCCTTTATGTGTTCTACCCAGTGACCCGTGAATCTTGAAGTTTATTCAGTGTGGATAGTGGAAACAGGCACTATTACTAGTCTTATGTGAACATGGAGTGCTGTATCTTCTATTCACTTTGATTGATTCTTTCTCTAGCCTCAGGCAGTTTCTTCAACATACATGTAGTGAATACTCAGCTGAATTCTCATAGCCAAATTTATGTGGATCTCCAGAGTTTTCTTTCTGTGTAGTTCTTTCCTTTTCAGTATTCTGTCTTGAGGATTTTAATGAACTGGTCTCCCTGGGCTTTCGGCTCTCTCTCTTCAACTCAGGGAATCTGCCAGTGTCTGCCTAGGTGCCTCCTCCCTCACCACAGGCTGGAAATTCTGTCAAAGCAGTAAACCTAGTGTAGTCATAGGGCTCATCTTATTCATTTCCCATATCTCAAGGCTTACCATCCTTCATTGCCTGATATGCAAGGCCTTGAAAAACATTGTTTCATATATTTTGTCCACTTTTGGTTACTTCAGGACAGCATTCACCTGGGTTGGATATAGCCACAGGATTGGAAATACTGGGTCATAAAGTATATATATATATAGCTTTAGTGGATATATAGCTTTAGTGGATACTGCCTGGAGTTTACCAAAATAAATTCAGCTGATTTTAACTGTGGATAATTTTTACTAATGTAGTTGACCTTGGTTTTAACTAGAACATGTTTCTGGATTTTACTCCCCAGTCTACCACAGTAAAGAGATAAAGTGACAGGTTCTTAGTGATCTCCTTCACTTTTTTTTTTTTTTTTTTAGAATATTAGTAATGTATCCCCTATTTAAAATTAAAAGTACTGAGTAAGAGGTGGTGGTCGTGAGGAGGGAGGAGAGCAGAGAGAGTGGATAAATCTGCCTTTGCTTGACTGATAGTGGTAATTATATTTGACAGCCTGTGCTTGCTGAGTAATAACAGCTTTGATTTTTCCAAAAACCTAGTGATATTATATGTTTAGTACCTCATCCATTAAAAAATTATCTGTTCATTATTCTGCCTCCTTCAAATTGTAGTCCCCTTTTGGGGGGTGGGAAGATTAGTCTTCTCACATTGAAAAAGATCCATATCCACAACATTCTTCCATGGTTCTTTTAGACTTAAGGTATGTTTTGAAAGAGTATGCTCAGCAGTGGGAACATGCTGTCCAATATCAAAGTAGCAGACTTCCCTCATTCCATGGTGACTGAGAGACCCTCTTCCACAGCTGCAGAGGAATAGGAAGTAGAGACTGAAGAAATGCTTCCATCTCTTCTCAGATTGTAGGGTATTTGAGTTCTAAGAATGCTTTTTAGCAGCTCTCCTAAGAAAAATGTGTATTGAATTTCTACCAAGTAAGTATGTCATGTTCCTGAAGAGAGTAGCTGCTTGGCCTACACTTTTCAGTATATAACAGATTATGTTAAGTGAAAGCATAACATTAAAGGAATCTCTTATTCAAGTTTTTATTTTTAGCCTTTGAGCTTCTTGTGGAGAAATTTAATACATTTTTAAGCCAGGTAGCTGCTTCTTTGATGTCTTTGTTTTTTGATATTCTGTTTGTAAATCACACCTAAGAATAGATCAAAAATGTTTACATCTGTTTCCAGAATTGAGGAAGTAAGAACAGAATAAGACTTTATGACTGTAGTTAACCCCTTCTGTTATCTTCATTGTGTAATGCAATAGATGGTATTGAGCTTAATCTCAGAAACCATCATAATTGTCACAACTCTTTCTCGGCTTGGGTCTGTTTATGTGTTTGCTTCACAGTTATATGAGTCAGACATGTTTATATTATTTCCATATAAAATATAAAGTTGCAATAACTAATATTATGATGGTTTTATAATTTATCATATGTTTCCCTTTTATCCAAAATGTGTGCAAAAATGCAGGTCTTTGGGGAAAAGTCCAAGGAAGTTAAAAAGTCAAACACAATGGGAAACCTTGGATTGCTGTATCTCAAGCCTGAAATCATATTATTAGGGCAGCTAAAACAAACAGAATTTCTTAAGAGAGATGCTGCTAGAATAAGGATCACAGGAAAAGAGATCATTGTAAGAGGTTTCAACCCCCAAATTCCTCTCCTTTTAGTCTCCTGATATTTCTACAACTTCTTGGTTATTTCCTTATTTATTTATTTACTTTTAGAGATAGGGTCTCACTCTGTTGCCAAGGCTGGTGTGCAGTGATGTAATAATAGCTCACTGCAGCCTTGAACTCCTGGGCTTACGTGGTCCTCCTGCCACAGTCTCCAGAGTAGCAGGGACTACAGGTGCATGGTAGCATACCTGGCTAATTTTTTTTTCCTTTTGTTGTTGTTGTTTTGTTTTGTTTTGTAGCAACCAGGATCTCACTATGTTGCGCAGGCTGGTTTCCAACTCCTGGCTTCAAGCAATCCTCCTGTTTCAGCCTCCCAAAGTGCTAGGCGTATGGACATCAATCACCACACCTGGCCATTATTACCGTTTTGTCCTCTCTTACTTGTAGTTCTCAGGATACCGTTCTTTTTTCTTAAGGAAATGCTTGAATCCGTTAAGATGGTGACTTGATTTTGAAACTGGACAATTGAACCTGAAATAAGTTTTTGGTTTGTTCATGGTTTCTAGTGGGCACAAGATTTGAACTGCTGGATGGTTTTGAAATGTTGAATGGTTTCTAGTGGGCACAAGATTTGAACTTCCATTTGTTGAGGTGCCATTCATTTATTCACTTGCTCATGTAAGCATGTGTTCATCGGTAAACACTGTGCATCAATTTATGATAGAAGAGACATCATGGCCATAGTCTGATAGCAGTGAGGAACTCAAGCCTTCTGTGGATTAAAGTTTCTGATTTCAAAGTTCAAAATTTAATAGTCTAGAAACACTTGTGGTATATCTGAGCCTGCCATTTACTTTTAAAATAAAAATCTGCATATTTTTACAGTTTAAAAGTAAAATGATGAACAGAGTAAAGAAGATCGACATTGAAAGGCACTACATTTTAAAAGCACCAACTAGATCTCAAGTGGACCTGTGACATTGAAGTTGTTCATTCCAAAAGTAATGCTTCTTCCTTATTGGTAACTTGAAAATGTTAATACCACCTAATACCTCCTGTGGGGTTGGTATAGTCACTTGCTCTATAAATGTGCAGTTGTTAACTACTGTGGACATGGTGCTGTGCCTTCATATTAGATGCATCCTTCCTATAGAATGTTTGATGCAAGATGTTTTTTATTCTTCTCCTACTGAAGGACTTGTCCAAATTTATTTACAAAGGAAGATGTTTTCAAATAAATAGTTTCATTTTTGGTGACCCTCTGGAGAAATTTCCTAGACTTTCCACTATCATCCCCCCGACGCCCTCCTCTTCCAGTTTGGAGATGAGAGGATGATGTAGTTGGATTCCTAGGAATGAAGGATACTAGGGAATTAGTAATACCACATAAGGAATCTTTTGTGTGGAAAATTCATTTCTTTATGATTATTCCCTAGTACACTGAGAGAGTCTGCTTCCTCAAAGCCTTATGCACTGTACTGATTTGCTGCTTCCTTCCCCTTATGGTTAATGGGGCAGGGACTGACTATTTAAGGGCACCTACATTCTTCCCCACTAGCTTGGTGCTCATGGCTGAAGTGCCACCATTTTTGTTGTTCATGTTCCTTTGGGGATGGGAGAGAGAAACTTCTTTAAAACATGCAGGTTAAGAAAAGGATCAGGCCCCTTTGTGTCCTGTCAGGAATCAGATCAGAGAGCCACAGTACTCATCATGGGAAAGAAAAAACAGAAGGAAGGAGAAGGGTAAGGCCTCAGAGACAAACTTGACCATCTTGTGACTTGATCTGGTTTTAGAACTGTGGGTTATGTAGACTGTGGAGTCTAAACATTTATTATGTCCCTAAATTATAACACACTGAGAAATAGTGTGAGAAGCAAAAGATCAGTTCTGTGTGGAGAGCACCATGCTCCATTTCCCACTAACTGTAGGAGAGTGGATGTTTCCCTCTAAAAGCATTTGAGGTAACGGTCTAGATGTTTTTACTTTTAGGCTTTGTAAACATTCAGCAGTCTTACCTGATAAAATTGCGGATGCAGACTCAGACCCAGTATTTGTTCATGGATACTGTGAAATCCACTTAGAATTATTATACATTAGTTTTGGGAGAGCAGTAAGGAAACTAGCTCCAAATAAACCTTTCTCATCTTGACCCCCTTAGCCTGTTCCCTCATCACAGCAGTACCCAGAAGACACACTCAATCTTGCCTTCACTTCCTGAACCCACATTTTGGAGGATTATTTTTTTTCCCTTGTCAGTTACCTCTGAAGACAGCCAGAGAGTGGCCTTAATAAAATTCTGTGTGAACACTGCTTTTTTTGGGGGGAAAGGGGAGTTCAAAATTGTTTATTTCTCATCAATAACACTCTTTCTGAAATCAAATCATCTGACCGTTAGGCTCCAGTAGAGCAGAGAGCTGAGGCATACCACAACTGACTTCCAGTTAACTGTAAAGTCATGATGAGACTGCACATGATGACATTTTAAGGTACCCTAGGTGTATAGGTATGGAAAATTCCACATTTCAGCCTCCTAACCTCAGCATCAAACTGTAATAAGGATATGATTTGTTCTCCTTTAGCACTTTTGCTTTTTGGGGGGGGTTGGGGGCAGGATTTATTGAGAGGACAGAAAAACTCCCACAGTGGGAAGGGACCCAAGGGGGTTGCCCTTTTTTTTTTAGAGAGAGAGAAATATGTACATGTACAGTTATAAGATAATTATAAGATAATTCTATGTAAGTCGATTTGTATAGCAAATGTACAAAAATAATCCATGAAATATGAGATATTAGAGGATGTGGGGGTGATGAGTAGTCATTTTGTCTATATGCTATTTATGCGGGTTCGAGACCCGCCTGGGCAACTTGGCGAGACCTCATCTCTACAATAAATCAAAAAAAAAACTAGCCGGGTGTGTTAGCACGCGCCTGTAGTTCCAGCTACTTGGAAGGCTGAGGCAGAAGGATCGCCGGAGCCCAGCAGGTCGAGGTTGCGGTGGCTGGGAGTGGCCACTACACTCCAGTCTGAGCAACAGAGTGAGACTCCAACTCAAAAAAAAAATAAAATAAAATAATATTTTAAGGCTGAGATAGATAATTTGTATCTTAGGCAAAACTGATTTTCCCTCTTGGAATAGCTGAGAGATAATGCTGTGATTAATGAGATTATAGGTGAAAGAGTGTGGCGTTTTGGAAAAAGTGGCCTCAACCACTAGATCTTGAAATGGGGAATCAGGCTCTGCACTGACAATGTGAGCTCTTCTCTCATTTTGTATAACATGCAAGTAACTTGTGTTTCTTTCTTTATCAGTCTTTGTTCTCTCTTCCACCATTTCTACCTTCCTGATTTGTTGCTAGATCAGATTTGATCTGACTAGGTGGTACTTTTTTATTGGCAGGCTTAGGTTTTTATTAAATAGAATTTTCTAATTGGGTACAAGTAAAGCCAGTGATCTCCGCTCTGTGATTATAGCAGCCAGGAATCTGATTAGATTTTTATAAAATGTTTTGTGGAGGGGCCATTTTTAAAAAGAACTCTTTAGACCATTAGTTCCGGAGATGGAGATGTTACAACACTTGAGTAATGATGGTAATGATATTATGGACATAATAGCTCATATCACTACTTTTTTTTTTTTTTTTTTTTCTTTTTTTGAGTTGGAGTCTCACTCTGTCACCCAGACTGGAGTGCAGTGACCGCTCCCGGCCACCACAGCCTCGACCTGCTGGACTCCGGCGATCCTTCCGCCTTGGCCTTCCAAGTAGCTGGAACTACAGGCGCGCACTACCACGCCCGGCTCATTTTTGATTTATTGTAGAGATGAGGTCTCGCCAAGTTGCCCAGGTGGTTCTCGAACCCGTGGGCTCAGGCAATCCACTCACCTCAGCCTCCCAAAGGCCCTGGATTACAGGCTGAGCCACCAAGCCCGGCTACATCACTGCTTCTTAATCAAAGCTGAGATGTAGTATCATGTAAGTCTACGTGAAGGCAGACGTGGAGGCATGAAGCCATAAAAACTACATTCTTTGTTCAGAGCTGATAGCAAAATGTCTTGTATTTAGTTGCCCCCACACTTCTGCTTGCCTCTGATACTGGTGCAGGAAGCAGAGGGATAGGCTGATTCTAGGTGGTCTGCAATGTTACTTGGAAGTCATGCCCACCTACCCCTTTAAATGCCTCTATGTTTGTCTTTTCCTTATGACTATTGAAGGCATAACACAAAAGCCCTGGTTATCTGGCCTTTACCAATTAGCTTTGCTATCAATTAGCTTTCCTTTGGAAGGAGATGGTAAATCAGTTTTTCACTAGACATCTGGAATTTTGAATAACTGACTTATTTTTTTATCAGCTACTGGCCTCAAAAACATCAAAACAAGGAAGAGACTAAGTATGGTTTATTCAAGAATGGTACTCAGAAACTCTGGCAATGGTGTGTTTGTGCAAGTGTTTTGATTTCAGAGGAGTAAAGTCTTTATTTAACTCTATACAATGTGTATATAATAATATAATTTTAAGGCACCTGTTTCAAAATAGAAACTAGGATGTTGGAGATAATAACAATAAACAAAAATTAAAGCAAGCTGGGCTCAGTGCCCAGGAAACTAGCCAGACTCCAAGGACTAGGCAAGGAATAAACTAATGGGGGGAAAGGCAGAAATGGATAGAGTTGCAACTGCCTCCACTAAAAATGAGTACAAGATCACTCTTGAGGAATTCCGTGGGGACATTTGTCATTGTGGGTGGGGTGTCTGCCTGTCTCATTTCAGTGACAAACTTCCAATGGAATGTGCCTTCCTAAAATGTAAATCCTAAACTTGCTGGTAACATACAGTAATCTTGTATTGTGTTTGAGTTTTTAAAATACTATAAACTACTTAGAAACAAATGAACTAGAAGTAAAAATAGGAGTCCATAACAACTTTAACTAAAGGTAGAAGGAAAACCTTCATGTTTCCCGGGATACTTAAATGTCGTATGATTTACATAAACAAAGGAGGAAATTCTCTTTGTGTGTTTAGGGGTGTGTGTCTAATACAGGAACCCATGTTTTCCTGTTATTGAAAAGTATTCTTTAATCTTTTAAGCACATGTTAGGACCTGCATATATTAGTGCTACCGTTTGTGTCATAGGAGACACTAAATAAATGAATCAAATTAAAAGGATGGACAGAGACCTGGGCAGACCTGTAATATGACATGAATTCAGTTAGGGGAATGGTTATTCCTTTATCATGCTTGGAACCTGTTAAGAGAGACCATTTGTGAATAGAAGACTATAAAATTTCCTCTGATTGGGGGTGTTAAGGAGATGATCATTTTAACCATGAAAGTAAATGTAATTGGTGGGTGATGTTCAGAAACTTTTCACCAAATATAACTGAAATACTGGGTAATAAAACAAAGCATTATTTGAAGTTAAAAAATACCTGCTAAATTCTGGTTAAAAGCAAAGGGAAAAGATAATGCTGAGACCTAAAGACGGTATTCAGTGATGAGAAAGTAGGGTGCTCACTAGATCTGAAGGCTGAGTGGCCCTTTTTATTCCCCTCTCTTAATCTCTGTTCTACTTTAATAATCTCAGACACTGAAACTGCAGTGGGCTATAGAACCCATGAGCCATAGAGTCTTCTCATCACCATCTTTGATTGGAGCAAGTGCTTTGTGGCCTTCATCCCTTCAGAATTATTTTTGTCATCCTTTGAACATCTGCATAGTTATTGGAAAGTGTTGGGTATAGGGGGTTATTTGAAACAAAGAAAGAATGTACCATAGATGTGTAGTCTTCAGCAAGTCAATGATTAGGATCAAATTCATTATAGCCAGTGGCGATTTCCACTTTCACTAATTTCTTTTTAGCATCATTTCTTTTTTTTTTTTTTTGAGTTGGAGTCTCATTTCTTTGCCCAGGCTGGAGTGCAGTGGCACGCATGCTCACGGCCATCCCAGTGTTGACATTCTGGGCTCCAGCAATCCTTCCGCCTTGGCCTTCTGAGTAGCTGGAACTACAGACGCACACTACCACGCCTGGCTATTTTTTATTTTATTGTAGAGACGAGGTCTCGCCAAGTTGCCTGGACTGGTCTGAAACCCATGGTCTCAGGCAATCCACTCACCTCTGCCTCCCAAAGTGTTGGTATTACAAACTGAGCCACCAGGCCCGGCCAGCATCATTTCTTTATAATCTTACTAATTCCTACAGCCAGGGCTCTAAAGGAGCTTTTAGGAAAATCCTTTGAAGACCCTTAATTACCTCCCACCCTTGAGTCTCTAAGTCACAAAGTAGGCTGACTTAGAAGTATCGTAGGTGCCTCTCTCCAGGTGCCTGATACTTGACATCAGTCTGAAAAGTGACACTGTCTATCTTCAGCACAGAAGGTGTCAGGGGAAGAACTCACTAAGGCTGGGAGGAGGAATTGTTCCAATCCTGCAGGTGTGGTGACCTCAGGAATTCATGTGGGTGTTGTTCACAGAATGCCAGATGCAATCATAATCAGATACAAACTGGACAATATCACAAAACCAAATAATTCTTTTTCTTTCTTTCTTTTTTTTTTTTTGAGTGAAGTGTTATTCCTTATCACTGAGGCTTGAGATATTTACATTGAAATATAAAGCTAGAAATATGCATTGCAGTTCTCTAGGGGAGCCAGTAACCTTCATTTTCTTTAAAATTCAGGTATTCCTAATGAACCTTACCTGATATCTGTCAGCCCTATATGCTTCTTTTCCAGCAAGTTATAATTGTGCACTTGTACCTCCATTACAGGTGCTTAATGTTATTCATTTAAGTCATTTTCGATTTGAATGGATGGAGAATAAATGAAGCAGCCCTTAAAATTATATTGTAAAAGACTTGAGAGTAGAGATTATAACTTATTCCTTTTACATTCACCCCTCAGCAAAGGCACACATATTCATTCAATATTCCCTCTCTCCCTCTCATATTGTGCATAGGCACCGTAAGTGTCCTATGGAAACAACACTGAATGAGAAAAAACCCACCAACCTGCAGATACACTAATCTAAGTGATCTTTTCTTGGCAGTAACAAACAAGAAGCCCACGCAGGCATCCATCACGAAGGTCAAACAGTTTGAAGGTTCCACGTCCTTTGTTCGGAGATCACAGTGGATGCTCGAGCAGCTTCGCCAGGTTAATGGTATCGATCCTAATCGGGTGAGTGCATTGTCCAATGCTGTGCAAAGGCATTCTCTTCACAAGATGACTCTGATTGACCTTGGTAGTGGTGGTGGTTGCTTGAATCATTCTTAACAAGGCTATTTATCTAGTTTAGTTGTGTGACTAAACCTTTATGATGCCTGTTCTCTTCTTATGGGAAATCATAAGTCTTTTCATGTTAATGGAGGAACCTAAGGGAATGCATATTGAAGAAATTTTATCTCCAGTAATGTTGATTACAAAGTACAATAAGGCAGGGTGAAGATAATCATATCTATGGTTATCAGTATGAAGAAACCACATTCATCAAAGCTTCATTCATCTCCCAAAGCCACCGATGACAAGGTTTATTTACCAAAAACCAAATAAATGAATATCTTTAAAAATTATGCTTTAGGATTCCATTGGATTTAATCAGAGAAACATTTTATAGTACAGTTATCTATTCAAAGTTTGTTTGATGTGTGTGTGAGCATTCCCTTTACTCATACACACACCCCAAACAAAAACCCTATCGTGAATAATAATAAAATATAAATTGTTGCTATATACTAAAATAGTAAGAGGGAATCTTTTTGTACCAAAGTTTAGGAGCAAGATTAAAGTAGGTCGTTGCTGAGCACCTGAAGGAATCCTTTTTCCAGATATTTGGGAAGGCAATACAAGGTCTGAATTCTAACACAAGTCAATGTATAGTTAGGCTGTCTCAACTTCTATGATACTAGTTTCCTAGGGACATCTGTAAATACTATAAGATATGGTTACCCAATAAACAGAGAACTGTGGACTCCCTGTGCACTTGGATGCTAATAAAGACAAGCCTCCTGATTGGAACCAAAGTCATTGTTTTAACCTCTAGGAATCTTTTGACAGAGGAAGAAGCAGTTTTTATAAATTGAGATCAGTAGTTATTTCACTGTCTTTTCCAGGATTCTGCAGAATTTGATTTGTTGTTTGAAAATGCTTTTGACCAGTGGATAGCCAGCACAGCCTCAGAAAAATGCACCTTCTTCCAAATTCTTCACCACACCTGCCAGAGGTACCTCACTGACAGGAAGCCGGAGTTTATTAACTGTCAATCCAAAATAATGGGAGGTGAGTGGACATTTATGTGACTTTAGTCATCCTCTTTCCTTAGGTTCACTTTTACCTAAAAAACTAGGAGTTCAGCAGCATAATTAAAGAAAAAACAAGAGCAAAATAAAAATGCTCAGAGTTGGACAGCATGAGAATTATTCTGGGCAGTTTAATTTATGCTAAATCTAGATGCCATGTTGAGTTTTCATTCTTATACAAAAGCTGATCTTTTTAGAAGAATTAGCCACTTAGCTAATATTATTTGTACTATGAAAACAAACCTATCCCTTTATTATAGAGAACTTTTAGTTTGGTTTCTTTACTACTCTTTTATGTAATTGCAGAATACTATGTTCTGATTTGCTTTTTCCTATTATTTCTCAAGATGTTTTTACAAATATTAATATAAAAATTTCAATGGATGCCATCTTTTTCTTTTAATAGCAGCTCACATTTATTTCTTGAATGGCATACACAGCTGAATTAGGATGAGTGCTGTAAGTCAGTGTTAAGGGGGTGAGTACCAGTGTTGGCAACATAATGAGAAACATTTAGAGGGTGCTTAGCACATTTCTTTTAGGTGACATTTCTTTTTAGAAACTTGAAACTGTGCTAAAAATATAAAAGCCTTGCCAACTCTGTAAGTTGGTAAAAGTGTTTATATCATTGGTCTTTTCACTGACCTCATCTTGGTTTTGAAGACTTTTTAAAAATGCACCAACTTTGCCTTAATTAAATGTTAAATGAAGATCACATTAAAGACGTCACATCTTCTCCTTGGGCTGTATTTAGCTTTCTTGGGAACATGGGGCAGAATTCATCATTCTGTCCTAGCAACTGACACACACAGTCATTCTATCATTAGTCTGTTAGTCTTTGTACGGAGAAGTCACTGTCCAAATTCTTTAGTATTATTCACTGAAATATTGGGCATTCCTCCTAAACAGGAAATTGCTTACATCGTAAGAACCTTGAAATGTCTTTCTTAGGCATTGAGGCAGACTCTTATTATAGCTTCTTTATTTAACCCCAGAAAAATACAAGAGGTGAGGAGTCGTGCATATTTTC
The DNA here is from genome assembly GCA_027257055.1 of Cephalopachus bancanus. Taxonomy (NCBI): domain Eukaryota; kingdom Metazoa; phylum Chordata; class Mammalia; order Primates; family Tarsiidae; genus Cephalopachus; species Cephalopachus bancanus. Next base: position 1,989,759 of record JAPVLO010000119.1, on the reverse strand, counting down.
TTCAAAGTGGCCAAATCCTATGATACAAAAATGAAAAATATTAAACAAATGTTTAAAGGAAAGAGAATAGCAAACACTGACTTATTTGTAAAATATAATGAGCTATAGCTCTCTACCATGTCTATGCCACCAATTCTTCAAATGACTCCTGCTTTGGAAGTCCAAGCTTTAACAGACTTGGCAGAAGGTTGAAGCATACCAGTCTTAGGACCACAGATGGCCACATTTTCAGTGAAAGGAAAGTTGGCCAGGAGACCCACATTTCCCTCATTCTTCATTAGGTGGGGTTTGCTAGGCTAGCCTAGAATCAGATTTGTTTCTTGATCTTCAGCTCCTGCTATGAAACATTTTCCTCACCAATGTCCATATAGCTTACATGGTTAGCTTGTAAGTACAGAGTCCCTGCTAAAAATAACATTATGATTTTTTGACATCATGAATTTGAAACTTCTGTTGCTCTTGGGAAAAGACTTCCCTCAAGCATTCCACTTCTTCATGTTCCATCCTGAGCAAAGTGGCCAGAAAAAGACCCAGTGCCATGGAAACTACTGCACTTTCTCAGAATAGAAATGTGAGGGGAAGCAAATGGACCACAGACTCACTGTCCTTGCAAGAAGTACGAGCTACCTCTCTCCTGTTAAGGTTAGGGATACTTTGCTACTCTTCTCTTCCTCTTCCCGTAAGGGATGTACTAGGCAGTCCCTGTTCCCTGTTGCTTCTAAAGCCCCCATTTCTTCTCCTGGAAAAGGGCCTTTCATTCATTAATTTACTTACAGTTCATCATTGAGTCAAAAAACAAATAAGGATTAAATACTAGTCACTGTGCTATGTCCTGGATATAGAGAATGATTCTATACTTGATCCCTTAATAGACCCTAATTGCCACTACCCAAATCCTAGATGAACAGGTTCCAATATGTTTTTTATTTACCTTCCTGAATGACATAGTCCCATTCTGCTGCATCTTCCAGTCATTCCAGTCACCCAGTCCTTCCAATGTCTTTCATCGCCTTATAAACCCAAAATTATGCAGAACTGAGATGGGAACCAATTGTTGGTATGTGTATTGGATAAAGCTAAAGCTTGGTCTCCAGTAGTAAGAAAGAATAAGTTAATGAGACTAAGTGCCAGAATTGTGATTGTAGGTGTCTCTCATCTTCTTTAGACCTCAGTTTTCTGAGATGCAACATGTGAAGGTTACGCTAGACGATATGTATATGTCTTTCAGCTCTATCATTTTGAGAATCCGTAATTTCTAAATTATAGTTTTATTGTGTAAGTTAATTTCTTCTTAACTAAAGAATCAAATAAAAAATTTTAATGCAGTTAAATACTGGCAAGTCCTGAATTCCTAAGAAAGTCAAAAAAAATATGAATTAAGCATGTTGTAATTTGTTGGCAGCACATATGTCCTTAATGAATACAGCCTGTCTTATTTAAACAGTTGCTTCTCCTTGATAACAGTTGTGTCAACACACCCTAATAAATTAGTATGCTGATTAGTCATTAGTCTTCTTTTCTACCAGTTATCACAGTTCTGAGACTTAAAATTTACATGGTTCTGAGGTCACTACATTCTGACACCTTTAACTTTGTGGTACCTTTTTGCATCTATAGCAGATAAACTCTTTTCCCAATTTCATGATGTCTTTTGGTCTCTTCTTACAGTTTAGGCCACAAATCCTAGATACAACTGCTTCTTTTACCATGACATAGGATAGTTTTGTGATTTTAGAGAACTAATATTGGTGTTAATATGTTGCCTGTACCAGGCTCTGTACATATGTTATCTAATTTAATTTTTATAGCAGCCTTTGGACATACAATTTATTATCTCTATTTTACAGAGAGGGAATAGGACCAGAGAGATTATTAAATAGCTTGTCTAAGGCTTTATAGCTAATAAGTAGTAGAGGTAAGATACCCAAAGAGGCCCATTCAGTAACTCCTTAGGGTCACTGGCTCCAGGAGACACTGCTGATGTTGCCTTTATTATAAATGGTACTCCCTGGAGTTTTGGAGGAATTTTTTGGAAATATGTTGGCCAGTACATTCCTGGGTATTAAAAAAGGGAGATGGGAAGAGAAGATCAGCAATTATGAATGGTTTTAACTTTTTTCTAGTTTTGTTACAGGTGTATATTTAAAACAATAACTCTTAAACTATTTTTTTTTCTAAAAACAATAGAGTCATCAAGGGCCTTTACAGTCTTCTCACTTTTTGTTTGTTTTTGTCCATCAGAACTTCAATAGATTAAGTAGATAAAAAAGCATGGGGAAGAAGATGTAGGCCTGGCCACCCACAGGGCTCTCAGGTACTCTGTGTCAACCTAAAATAATCAGAAGGTCAGAATCTAGTTTAAAGAGTCTATTCAAGCACAAGCATTGAGGATGGGCCCACCCAGGGAGCACAGATTCCAAAGCATGCAAGACCGGGTTCCAAAGTATAGAAGTCTGAGATCGCTTATATAGACAAAGCCTAGATAATTTTGACACACTTCTATATAAGGCTTAATGCATTATCACAATGATCTGATTAGCTGGGGGTGTTCCTTTTCTTTTTGGAAAGGTATATTTAACATTTCACAACTGAAGATGTAACTGACATGGGGTCTCTGTTTAAAGCCCCATCTAGTCTAAGTTAGGTACAGGACAATAAAGAAATCAGTAAGTCTATAACAAAGATCAGTGATTGGAAGGGAGAGGTCTGATCTCTGGTATTTCCTAGCCATTTACAGAACAGGAACAATGAGGAAGGGAGTGAAGCCATAATCTAAGAAGCTCAGGTGCAGAACATGCTATATGTCTCAGATCGCAGTCTCATCTCTCAAAGTCATAAGGTATTTGGGGGTTTCCCACAAATTTTAAAATTTATTTTTACATCTGTATCTGGTCCTACTCTGTTGTTGGGAAAACTGAGACCTAGCAATTTTGAATGACTTTATCAGGGTCATAGACTAGAAGCAAATCCACCTGACTCCCACTGAATGATACTTTCTCTAATACCAATTCAACATAGGTTTATCATTTAAATGCCTACAATTCTATGCAGTTCTACTCTTATATTTATTGATTCTTTATATTCCTATGACCATATTTTTCTTTTTCTCTTGAGGAAAGTCAGTTAAACAGAAATGAAATGGATTCTTTGGTGTATTTGAAACTCTGCTCCGAAATGAGATTTCCTTACCTTCCTAAGACAGACTGGGAAGCTTTGATCTTCTGATGCCAGTTCAGGAAAGACATGAGTAAAGTCTACAGGGCTACTTGAAGGCCCTTGTGAACTGAAAGAGCACAGAATGCCCTAAGGAAGCATGGAGGGAGGAGTATTGGTTTCTTCTCATGCCTCTGTGACATCTTTGCACCTGTCTTTTCTGGATGGTCAGGATCAGTAAGCTAGCACAAAGTCCTCCAGACTTGCATTCCTCACCTCCACTCAACTTCTCTTTCAGTTCACTAAAGGCAAATCACATTTTAGAAATATAAAACCATTCCTCTAATCGCTGGGTCCTTAAGCTACATAACAGCCTACAGAGGTTGAAAGCAGAGGTGTGGAGCTGATTCGTGATGCTAAAATATGACATGGCTTCATGAATGACAGGAACCCTGAAAGCAAAGTCTTAGTTGCACACTGGTCAGATTTACTTCTGAGATGATAGCTCTTATTTTTTCATATGAAGTCAAGGTCTCAAGGGAGACTTTACTTTTTTACTTACATCATTATTCTTAGCAAATCCCACATGACTCCCACAGTGCTATGTCAATTATGCTGACCAATTTGTAATTATTACTGTTGGCCAAGTAGGCACATGCCTATACTGTGAACTATAAGAATTTTTAAAGCAAGCATAAACTGAAGTATATCCTTCCTTTTTTCTTGAACTCTAAACCCTAATACCCTGGCTAACTCCTTCAGTCTCCTTGTACTATTTCACCTGTTTTATATGGGTCATCTTTCAGTGGGCCCCATCTCCTACTGTTTGAGGCCCATTTGTGCACACCTCCTCACTAATTCCATAAGCATTAACTCAGCACTGTCTGTATATCAAGTAGGCACCTTCACCTACTTGACTACCTTTCTAGGTGGGCATCAGATGTAAACAGATATAAAACATTGCCATGACAGCAAAGTGATGGCTGAGCTGCACTTTAAAGGGTGGTTAGTTATTGCCAGCCAGACAAAACGATATGAAATGAGCTCTCTCTTATTCCAACAGTTAATCCAGACAGTTTTTTTTTCAATGTTAGCTATATTCAGCATTTGGAATGTGGCAGATTGTTTTTTCACAAAGCAGGCTATTTTGAAGTGCCATATATTTTCATCATCATCAAAGGGTATTTCTTAAGCATTGCCCTTCTATGCACAGCACTTCAAATGATAGTATAAAGCCCAGACTTCTGAGTGCTATTAGAATTCCAGGGACACAGATGTTTCTGAGCCTCCTTCATACCAGGCTGGTCCTCCTTTGCCCTTGCTGATTGGTATGCTAAAGGAAACCCAGTGGCTTTACTCTGAATTCCCCTGGGGTAGAATAGAATCTCAGGATTCAAAGTGTGACTTTGTTTTGTTCTTTTCTTCCAAACAATACAAGGTCCCTCAGTGAGGTGTGTGACTATTTCACCCTGTGAGTGCCCTAGGCATGGGCATATGTAAGGTGAAGTTACAATTTTTTTTTTAAAGAAAAGGTTGCCTCTAAAAAAAAAAAAAGTGATTGCTATGGTCATTCTTTTTTTTTTTTTTTTTTTTTTAGTTGGAGTCTCACTCTGTTGCCCAGACTGGAGTGCAGTGGCCGGTCCCGGCCACCGCAGCCTCAACCTGCTGGGCTCCGGCAATCCTTCTGCCTCAGCCTTCCGAGTAGCCGGAATTACAGGCATGCACTACCACGCCCGGCTGATTTTTTTATTTATTGTAGAGATGAGGTCTCGTTGCCCAGGCGGGTCTCAAACCCGCGGTCTCAGGCAATCCACTCACCTCAGCCTCCCAAAGGCGCGGGATTACAGGCTGAGCCACCGAGCCCGGTACTATGGTCGTTCTTAATCCCAATATATCAATATAGTGCTTTAAGACAGTGGTTCCTAGCCTTTTTGGCGTCAAGGACCAGTTTCATGGAAGACAATTTTTCCAAGGACGGGGTAGGGTAAGGGGAATGTGCAGTCTAACCTTGCTTTTAATCACTGCCTCAGCTCCACCTCAGATCATCAGGCATTAGGTTCTCATAAGGAGCACACAGCCTAGATCCCTCACATGCACAGTTCACAACAGGGTTCACTCTCCTATGGAATCTAATGTCACTGCTGATCTAACAAATGGCGGAGCTCTTCTTGCCAGCCACTTACCTCCTGCTGTGAGGCCCTGGTTCCTAATAGGCCAAAGAAAAACTGATACCAGCCCACACCCCAGAGTTGAGGACCCCTGCCTTAAAGAGATCTATAACATTTGCCATGGTTTTTATATTTTTCCCTTCTGTTTTAACTCTTTTGGTCACTAAATGAAGACTTTATGGGGTGTGAACCCCATACTCCTACACATGCTGTGACCGGGGGCAAGTTAAAATGATTGCTTGTGTCTCAAGAATAAAGTCACGCATGATTTTACTTCTACTGCTCAAACTTCAATATCCTAGGAGGATGTACACACACGTATTAGAGATTATAATTCACAGAGTTGAGTTGCATTAAAACCACCACATTGTTGCTTCTAGATACCTATCTGTAGACACAGAGCCAGCCATGGAGGAAGCCAAGCTTCTTAGCTGATTCATTGTTATGACAGAGCAGTAGAATTTTTTTATAGTTCTTTAAGTCAAGAGGAATCCATGGCATAGTTCCTCCAGTGACTAGTTTTGTTGCCCTTGGGAAAATAATAAAATAACAAACTTCAGTTATCCTCCACTATGGTACAAGTGACAAAAATGATTCATTGGGAACTAGTTAAGATCTCACAGCTATTAAGAGAGAGAGTTGGTGTTTTAGTCAAGACCTGCCACTTATTTCCCATCCATTAAATAGAGACCATGATTTCCAAGTTCCTTAATGAGCACAAGTCTTCTGTTCCTTATATTGATTCAACTAAGCAGAAGAGGAGATAGCATCATTTAATAAGTTCTTTGTGTGGACTGAATTAAAAATCGTGTTTGGAAGTTCTTTGTAAATTACTGTTAATTATATAAATCACATACACACACTTTTCCATCACTTTGTCCTCCTCTCTGCAGCCAACACATCTTGGCTAGGCAGCTTAACATTTTATTTAAGTCTTGCCTTATAGAAACCTCTTAGAGAAAGAAAGAAATTAAGACTAGAAACCAAAAAAATGCATCAATGAAAATAACAGTACCAAAAAAAAGAAAGAAAAGGAAACAACAATACCATATGTAAAGTATACAATTAGAAAAGCCTACTTTGGGAAATTTTCATGTTTTCATTATTGAGATCCCTCCATTGTACTCATTACATCAAACACAAATGTATTTACAGTACTATGGGACCCACAACATAACAATCTAATGTTGGCAAGCACTGCTATAGAAGCATGATATTCCAGCAGAAGCTACAAGATATTTGTAGATATGAATATTTTGTGTATTTTTAAATATAGGATGATATTACTGGTCATTGTGTTTGGTATGTATGTGTTTTCTCATATTTTCTGATTCAGCCATTCAACCTCATCTTGTTCTCACGAAGTAAATAAAATATGCTTTTATTTTAAGTAAGAAAATTGAAGTGACCAAGGACTTCTTTCTTAGGTTTCAACCAGTTCTGTACATGATATAAGTGACTAGAAACTAAAGAAAAATTGGGTCACTGATGCAATTTTTTCCTTGTCATTGCTCATTGGCTGTAAGCTATACTGAAATGGATGCTCAGAAACAGCTGGTGAGTTATGGTTAGTCATCCTGAGCCAGTGTTTTAGAATCATATCTCTTTATCAAAATCTTGTACCAAACCCAGACTACATAAAGGTACTTTTAAAGTATCATTTGGGCCGGGCTCGGTGGCTCAGCCTGTAATCCCTCGCATTGAGAGGCCGAGGTGAGTGAATTGCCTGAGCCCGCGGGTTCAAGACCCGCCTGGGCAACTTGGTGAGACCTCATCTCTACAATAAATCAAAAAATTAGCTGGGCATGGTAGCGTGCACCTGCAGTTCCAGCTACTTGGAAGGCTGAGGCGGAAGGATGGCCGGAGCCCAGCAGGTCGAGGCTGCGGTGGCGGGGAGCGGCTACTGCACTCCAGTCTGGGCGACTGAGTGAGACTCCAACTCAAAAAAATAAAATAAAATAAAAATAAAGTATCATTTGGATAATGAACATATTTTGTCTATCCCATGGTTAAACAATCTGCAACAGATGAGGCTTGTTTCTATTTTCAGAATCAACCAGAAAACATCAATATACAACTTCATCTAAAGAAAAGAGCACAGGCTTGATCCACTTATCCCTGTCATTGATGGTATCACTCTATAGCTGTATAATTCTTTTTGAGCTGCTTAAATTACAGTCAGCCTCTCTCTCCTTTTCTGTTCATGGTTAGTAAACATATATCTTGAAGGAATTGCATGAGGATTAATGTAAATTTTGAAATGTTAAATCAGATGGATTTTTTGAAAAGTGGTAGTACATGCCTAAATATTCTTTTTGAACTGTAAATTGTAATGTGCATATTCATGATATTACATGATTTCTTCTGACTTATTTATCAAAAGTATTTTCTTCTGAAAGAAGCAAGAAAATATTCTTAAGCTTTCCTCATTCATATTAGCCATAAAAATTGCAAAAAAGTAATAATTTCTTTGTTCCAAGTGAGAATAAGCTGAGCCATATTATAGGCATTTCAAATGTCTGGGATGCTGAGTTGTTTGCCATGGTTTATAGAATGCTGAATGTGTTGCATTTTATGTTTGACATTTATAGAGTACATATGTTACTGCTGACTTACCAAAACAATGATGTTGAAAATATATCAAGTGACACTGTGTCAGAGATCAGGGCACATAATTCAGAACTTCTTGTAGGAAAGAAGAAACCTAAAGAATGTTTTCTGAACTTTACAAGAGAATTGAAATAGTCTTTTTCCACCAACATGTCCTCAGCCTACAATATTTCCTTGAGTCTACTTCTCTTTCCACTGCCCAAACTGGAGATCATGAATCAGAGGTAAAATTGCTTAATATGGTTAGACATGAATTGGTAGGTCTGAAACAGAAATAAAAGACATTCTGCACGATGCCCATACTTTTAAATTTACAGACAGAATTATTAAAAGAATTTGGGATATGTACGTTTATCAACCAGTTTTCGAAGGATAATTATAAAAAATAACTTTACATTGAGTATCACCTTAATTTCATAAAAGAAAGCTTATTTTGACAATAAAATATAAAAAGAGCATAGTCTCTAAAAATAAAGGGGCTATTCCTTAAGTTGGAAACATTTATCTTTGTGAAGAACTTACTTCATTGTGCTTATTTATCTTAGGTCAATAAATATTCCACAGTCAGCTGGCACTTAAAATCTGTTGCTCTACTATAACATAGAAACATCAAGAACTAAAAAATGCATGAAATTTTAGTGAAGTTAAGCTATACATTCTCAAGAATAGTAACTAGTCCTAAAAGTAGTCATTTAGTAATTTGACAAATTCATCCTCACTTCTGGGGAAATCACTCAGAGTATACACTTTTTGGACAGCAGGTGAGAATGTGATCTTTAGGATTAAGGCTATAGTCTTGTTTCTTACTTGGAGACGAGAAAAGGAACTTGAGCCAAGTACCTGGGAAACTATATAGGAATACGTCCGTGGTTTCTGAAACCTGTGGTGAAGGGGAGAATAAAATGGGTTTTTTTCCTTTTCACATTACATCATAAACTTCTCAAGATTTTATCCTTGTTTCCGATCATTAAAGTAAGGCATCCCAATATTTAGCATAGGCAGTTGTTTGAAGCTTGGACATAGATATAAAAGTGAAGTTAGAGATTTCAAATGTATAACACCAAACATTCCTTACCCTTCTACCTGCAGTATCTATACCCAGGATTGGATTCATTGCAAAGAAGCAAGACCATTAGGGTTGCCAGATTTGGCAAATAAAAATGCAGGACATATTACTTGGCACATACTTATGCTTAAAAAAAATGATTCATTGTTTATCTGGAATTCAGATTTTACTGGGAGTCCTTTTTTCTGGCAACTTTCATAGGCATGGCATCCACTCTCTTAATTTGTAGCCAGCCAAAATAAATATGGAAAACAAAATATGTTTAATTGTTATGTAGATAAACTATTAGGACTTCAAGAGAATTTGCGATGGAACTCTCAAAAGCATAATGGGTTAGTCATTCAAAAATAGACAGTGCCAGGAGATGGGGGGCACATAACATCAATAAAGGTATTTGATCCTAAACCAGGCGAAGTGAGGATCAGCAAGAGGCCCAAACTTCACCTGTATCATGACCACTTATGTGCCTAATCCTGAATTGTACCCCACATTTTTAAAATTAGGGGGGAAAAGCAGGAAAAAAAGATAGACATAGAAAAATATGAGACAGGCTGCAAACAAAGGGATGTTCAAAGAACTTGGAGGATTAGTGTCTTATTTTGGCTATTCTATATAGAATAATGCTGTAAAATGCAAATTATAAGTAGTAGTAATTGAATTCCACTAAAGCACTTTTATAACTAAACATGATTCCTGGTTAATTTTGCACAGGAAAGATAGTTCAGTTTTGAGTGAGAATGTCCATGGGTTGGTTTTGAGGAGTTAACTTATTGTCAAGAACAACAAAAGGAGCCTTTTATTGTTTTCTCCAATAGATTCTTGGGGCAACCAGCAAAGTAAAGGCTTCCATTCATGGAGGAAGAATAAGCAGCTTACATTTTGAAGAACTATATGAAGAAAAAAGCTTAGCAGGGAGCTGCCACTTTTAAAATTTGGCTTTCTCTCTAAGCAGACTTGGTAATGGAAGTGATTGGTGGTGTATCTGTAGGATCTACTTGGCCAACTTTCAAGTAGAATCAGTGTCTCCCCTCATTGAACCTATTGGGGAACATTCTGATCAGGATTGGTTTTATGTACTTTATAACAAGGAGGATTGAATAGGGCAGAATAAGATGGGCAAAACTCAGGGGCATCCCATGATTCACATATAATGTTGCACAAAGATCTAATCTCCATGTGATTGTTCCTCTATTTTATTACATATTATTCCCTCTGTCAGTCTCTATCCCATGGATGTTACTTTCACAATTAGTTGGTTTTATTGATCTTCTTCCTAGTTCCTACTGTAAGAGGTTGAGGTATATACAGGGGGGGATATCTTTTTTACAAGGTCAGAGTAGATTCACATATCTGTGATAACAGTCAAAGCCTGTCCTCATGGTTGGTTTCTGGTATGTTAGGTTTTGGGGGGCTTTTCTTGGAGACCAGGTAAAGAGGGAAAAAAACTACATTTTGCAATTTTAAGGATTTTGTATGGTGTCAATATTTGCAATCCTTGTGTATTTGATTTACGATATTGACTTTTAAAGTTGAATAAGTAGAATATAATTTTTTAAAGGGTTACATCACTTAAAAGCAAATTTTCATCTCAGAGTTTTTGTGGATTTTAATTTTGCTAGCCACAGTAAAGTTTATCACGTTGGCCATTTATATTAGTTTCCCATTGCTGCTATAATAATAAATTATCACAAACAGTGACTTATAACAACACAAATTTACTGTCTTACAATTCTGGACCCTAGAAGACTAAAATCAGTTAGTGGGGCTGTGTTCCTTCTGGAGGTCTCAGGGAATTTCTTTTTCCTTAACTTGTAGTCTCTTCTTACATTTTCAAAGTTGTCATCATAGCATTTTTAAATCTTTCTCTCTGTCTCTGACACTCCTGCCTTCTCTTAAAAGGACCCTTGTGTTTATATTGGGTTCACCTAGATAATGAAGCATAATTTCTCATGTGAAGATCCTTAATTTAATCACATCTGAAAAGTTCCTTTTTATCATTTGCAACATCCAAGGACTAGGATGTGGACAAATTTGGGAAGCCATTATTCTGCCTAGCATTTTTCAAAATAATTCTAAAAGCTGTAATATATACTATTGTGTATCACTGTCCATTTAATTTTTATAAGATATACTTTTATATATATGTTCTAGACTATATTAGTTGTGTTAATCTTTTATAATTGAAGCCATTTAAATTTAGAAGCGTCTAAGTTTTTTATGATGACTCAGTACCTAAGTGGCTTAAAGGGCTGCCATGTTCTACAATGTCAAGAAGTTCCTTTGCCAGTTGGTGTACTTTTACATTGGCTCTTTCTCTTTACTTAAGGGATTTATTTTTCCTTAATAATTACACAGGCTCTTTACAAGTTTCTCGGAAGTCTTGATATTTAAAGCTTTTGATAATGAAGATATTATAAATCACTTGATTTTGTTAAAAATCATAATTTTCTTTGATATGTCCCTTCCTTGCCTCCTCATAAAATGATTATAATGCCCTACTTGTAAATACCTTGGAGGTGTTTCTCTTAAGAGACTGATGAGTTCTTTTTCAACTAAGGCATAAAATGTCAAGGTCAAGTTTATGTAACACATAATCATTGCAGACAAGTTCCCATTAGCTTGTTGGATTTATCTATTTAATTCAACATACAAATAAAAGTAATTCAACATGAGTGCCTGAAATGCAGTTTTCATGTTAATTCAGCAATTTTCTGTATCACTTAGAATATGTAATCCCTTCACTGTAGTGTTGTATTACTACCATTTGGGTCTATTTCTACTCACAGAACACGCTGACAGCAAATGTGTGGGGTTTCCACACCAAGCATCTCTCCGATTATCTGGGGCATCAACTGGTTTCCTACAATTTAATCTAGTTCTGACACTAACTATCCAAAGTTCATACAGACCCTACAGGTTAAGAGCTCCGTCACACAAGGCTACCCCCCACTTCAGATGCCAATTCCAAGTAGTTGATCGTCAGGTTACCCATATTTCTCTTCAATGTGTCTACAACTTGGAGGTTCACGTGGCCCCCTCAGGTTTGATAATTTGCTATAACAGCTTACAGAACTCACAGAAACACTTTACTTACATTTACGGGTTTATTATAAAGGATATAAATGAACAGCTAGATGAAGAGGCACATAGGGCATAGTCTAGGAGGATCGTGAGCACAGTAGCTTCTGTCCCCATGGAGTTCCTGTGTGCCACCCTCCCTGCCCAGGGATGTGTTCACCAGCCTGGATGTTCTCCAAACCCGGTCATTTAGGGGTTTCACTGAGGTTCTATTAACTAAGCATGATTGATTAAACCATTGACCATTAGTGATTAACTCTGTCTCCAGGCCCTCCCTTCTCCTTGGATGTCAGGATGGGGGCATGGGGCTGAAAGTTACAACCCTCTAATCTTGTGGCTGATTTTTCTAGCAGCCAGTGCCTACCCTCCAAGAGTCACCTCATTAGCATACACTTGGGTATGATTTAAAGGGGCTTATTATAAACAACAAAAGATGCCCCTCTCACCCCTCTCACTCAGGAAATTCCAAGAGTTTTAGGGGCTCTATGCCAGGAACTGAGGGCAGAGCCCACGTATATATTCTTATCATGGCACTTGTTTATAAAGCTTGTCTTCCTGGTAGGATGTGGTATGATGTCATTCAAAAGAAAAAGGCTTTGAATACACAGATCGGGGTTTGAATTCCTGGTCTCTCGCTTAATGGATAGACCAGGTCTCTTACTGGTCTATGGTTGGATTACTTAAACTGTAAGTTTGACTTGTTCTTCTTAAACGGAATACCCCATGGGGTTGTTGTAAGGATTAGACAAGATCTTGTATAAAACATTTAGCATGGTGCATAGGGAGAACCATGGAGCACAGCGAGCACTAAGTGGTAACTTTTATAATTAATATTTTATTTTAATCCTGTCTTCCTGTTGTTATCCTGCCGTCCCTTCTGCTAAGGGAAATTAGTGTAGGATCTGATATCCTGATTTCTTCTCTCAGAGGAGGGAGTAGCTAGCCATAGAGAAACAGCTTTGAAAGTGTCTCTTAAGTCAGATATAGTAGAGGCACAGTCATATGTATTTGTATTTGCATTTTTTTAAATCTTCCAGATTAAAACCCAATGAGTAATGATAACATTGACAACACTCCAAGCTAGGCGACAGAGCAAGATCCTGTCTCAAAAGAAAGGATCTCACACTACTGAGATCCTATGTTATACCCAGACAATTTTTTTTAAGTCGCACTTAACTCTAAAAAAGTAGTTGTTATTCCTGTTTTACAGGAAAAAAAACTGAACCACAGAGAGGTTACGTACCTCGCCTAAAATCACACAGATAATAAAAGATGGTGAAGATTTGGACCCAAGTCTCCCTCTAAAATCTTTTCTTTTCACCTTACCCATTAGATAGAGAAAAGTAGAAAGACTCTTCGAAGCAACTGTTATTAAAGCATGTGTTTTTGTCTTAAAGTTCCAAGTGTTTCTCCTACAAAATTAGATCTTATTTTCATTTCATTGACAATTAGTATTATTTTTTAAGGTTGGGCAATATATTTCAGTATAAAATATAAATTAAGGAATACACTTCTTTTTAAATTTTTTATTTGTATTTGTTTTACGGTCGTGGAGTACATGTGAGGATTTGCTATGTAAGGATTTTGCTAATTGTGTGAAAGCAAGGTCTGAATGGGTGGTTGTTTGCCGCCTTTCCCCCATCTGTCCCTCCCTCCTTCAGTAGTGCCCAGCATCTGTTGTTCCCACCTTTGTGCTCACTTGCCCAATGTTTAGTGCCCACTTATGAGTGAGAATGTGGTATTCACTTTTTTGTTTATATGATTGTTAACTTAGAATTGTGGTCACTGGTTGCATCCATGTTGCATGGATATGATTTTGTTCTTCTTTATAGCTGCTTAGTAGTCCATCAGGAAGAAATATACTTCTTTATCATTATTTTCTACTTATGTGCATGACTGTTAAGTTCATTTTCCTAATTCTGCCCTTCCTTTTGGTGTTTCAGTCATGTTTTATTTTTCTTCAGAAAAAAGTTTAAAATTATATTATATTGTAATTCAAAAGGAAAATGTAATTTTGTTTGTTGAAATCTAATAGATATGCAAATTTTCAGGAATATACATGTTATAAAAAGTGTGGTACATTTCTTTTTTTCAACTTCTGTGCATAATAACACTTATAGGCCAGCAACTTGCATGGGTAATTAAAATGGAGTCCTAGGTAAGGCAGGCTTCAGAAATAGAAATCTTCATAGAAAATGAACAAATCTTCTTTTGGAAAATAAATAATTGGATGAATGTGATTAAACTTTCTTCAATGATCATTAATAAAATAATTCCAAAATTATGATAGCCCCCCCTTTAGGCCTATTACACTTCTCAGCTTCATCCTTTAAAAGCTGAGTAAATGCATACACAAATATCTGGATTTTTCTCTGATTAAGAATAGGTAAAACTGCAGAAGTTATAATGCAAATAATAATAGCTAGGACCTCTGAGTTGCTGCTGCATCTCAACCCCCTTTTTTTCCTGTTAAAAAAGAGTAAAATAAAACTTATGATCTGGGGGCCATGTGTGGTGGCTCATGCCTGTAACCCCAACACTTTAGGAGGCCAAGGCAGGATCACTTGAAGCCAGGAGTTCAAATTTCAAGTGAGCTATGATTGTGCTATTGCACTCCAGGCTAGGCAAGAGACCAAGACTCTGTCTCAAAAGAAAGAGAGAGAGAGAGAGAAAGAGAGAGTAAGAAAGAAATTATTCTGTTGGCCATGGAGATCTTGGCCTGTGGCGTTAGAAAAGCAAGAATCGGTATTCACTACCTCTAGACCCTTGCTGAAAGAACTACTAAGTGATGTACTTCCACATGAAGCAAAGTAAACCCAAAAGGTAGGAGTAGGATATAAGAAACAATAGTGATCACAAATATGGTAAAAATACAAATTTAATTGCCTAACAATTATTTAAAAATTATTTTGGACCAGGCATGGTGGCTTATGCCTGTAATCCCAGCACTTTGCGAGGCCAAGGCAGGAAACTCGCTTGAGCCCAGGAGTTCGAGCTCAACCTAGACAACATAGTGAGACCTCATCTCTACAAAAAATACAAAAATTAGCCAGGCATGGTAGCATGCACTGATAGTCCCAGCTATTCGAGGGACTGAGGTGTGAGATCACTTGAGCCCAGAATGAAGTAAGCCAGTATCACACCACTGTACTCCAGCATGGGTGACAGAATGAGACCCTGTCTCAAAAGATGTATATATTTTAATGTTTTATTAACATAACTGGAGCTAAAATTCTAGACAAAACTGCTAAAGGAATATATATTCTCTCAATATATATCCACTATGTGTTCAGTGGATAGTTAATCCATCATGAAGTTCATTCTGAGAACAATATTTAGTGAATCAATTTGATTTTGATCAGAAAAAAATTACATTTGTTAGACTTCTGATTTTAAAATGATAGAATAAAAAGAAGGATTTTCCTTTCTATTCTTGAAAATTCACCCAAATCATCTAGGAGAATATAGGAGTATCTATCTCTAATTATAAAATCCTGTATGTGTGGAAGGGTTGACAAACATGATAGCAGTCAAGGTAGATTCCTAAGAGACAACTCTCATAGCTGTAGTCCCGAAGCCTAAAGCTCACAAAATGAAATGATACAAGTGTGTGCCAGTAACCCCTTCTCTGGAATAGTGGAGCAGATGCTAGGAAAACCCTGGGAGTTTAATGGACTCAGATTGGCATGTTGCCTGGACAAGCAAGGAAAGAAGGGCTAAACAAAGAATCACATAGTCAAAGCTGTGATATTTGCAGGAATCAATCTGTTGATGGGGTAAGGTGCAGGAAAGAATCTGAATTCTAAGCATCTTCGTGGTACAGATCTTGTTTGGGGGAAGTAAAGGCTCAAGAGTAAAATAAAGGCACAGCATCATAAGGAGAATGGCTGCTGTCCTCCTCAGTAATGTGAATCTCCTGCAAATAGCTGTTCAGAAAGCGATCACCTTATTTTCAAATGAATGGTAGTCCCAACAAAACCAGCATGGTGGTTCTATCACTTACCACCTGTGTATCCTTGGGCAATTCATAACTTTCCTATGCCACAATTTTTGTTTTTGTAAAATAGAGTAATAGTTCTTCCCATATAGCACTGTAGATAGGATTAAATAACATATCTAAAACGCTAGGCACGCTATCCATCACATGGTAAGGAGTCAGTAAATATTTGCTAATTAACAAAGACCAGCCAGGTGGAATTTCCAGGGCTGAGCACTGACTTGACTTCTCTTTTTTTCCTTCTCTCTAGAGAGAAGTGATTAAGAATACAGATTCAATAGCAAGAATTCCTGAGTTCAAATCCTACCTCTTTCACCAACTAGCCTTATGGTCTCAGCCAAATTATTTATCTGGCCCTCAGCTTTCCCATATATAAAGTAGGGATAATAATAGTACCTACCTCACAAAATTATTTTGAGGTTGAAATAAGTTAATTCTTGTAGTACCTGACACAGAGTAAATACAGTACATGTTAGCTATTAGTACTTTTATTTTTCAAGAATGACAAGTCACACCATATATATGATTACCATACTGCATGGGTTTTTAGGGACAATCGCTTTCTTGGGAAATGTGATTCTTCAAATAAAGAATCAAACATTGACCGAATTATGTGTATATGTGTGTGTACATAATATCCTATTGCTCAATCATATATTCTAAATTATGGTTTAGCAAATGTGGGATACTATATCTGAACCAAAATCTCTTTTTCTCATGGTTAATCCTTTTTAAATTGTAGAACAACACCATGTGCTGTGTAAATTGGTGATGTGTTGGTGCTAGTCAGTTGTGATAATTTGTTAGGGTCACACTCCCAGAGGGGCCTCCAGAATGTTAGACAAGGCCCCGAGGGGGTGTGGGTGCCTGGTGTGTGATCTGATGCCACATGAAAGATGCAAAGAATTGCACAGAAGTTAGATTGGAAAATATAGTTTATTTAAAAAGTAAATTAGAGAGAAAGAAGAGATTCACCTCCCCAAGGCAGGGAAGGGGGCCAAAGTCAGGAAGCATGGCGACAGCCATAGCTCAAAGAGCACATGGCCACACCAAAGTCTAGAAAGTCAATGGCAAATGGCTGCTCATGGCTGAGTCCTTTTAACCATTTTCCTTGGATGGGAGGAAGTCATTGAGGTGGTGGTCTGCTCCACGTCATCATGAAGGGGCAGGTAAGCACAGGTACTGAAGTCAGGTGATGGACAGCAGGCAGATGGATGGGTTAGTCACATGATTGCTGCCATGGTGGGGTAGGCTGCCAGCTTGGCCTACAGTAGAATGTCTGAATGCTTCCTAAAACCTGCCTGTTGAAAATTTATCTTATCTATGTCTAACCTGTGCTAGATTCAAAGCGTGTCGGGGGTAAAATCTAAACAAAAATGGCTAAGCTAAGGCAAAAAGACTACATTAAACTAAGTTTACTCTAGGTTCCTATAGGTGCCTCTTTTCATTACTTAATATTTATGACCCTAGAGTTTAGGTCTGCAAACTACAGTCATTGGACCAAATCCAGCCTGTTTTTGTAAATAAAGTTTTTTTGAAACATAGCCATATCTATTCATTATGATATCATCTATGGCTGCTTTTGCACTACAACAGCAGAGTTGAGTAGTTGCACCAGAGACATGATGGCCCACAAAGGCTAAATTACATACTATTTGGTCCTTTATAGTCAGAAACAGCATTTTCTGTTAAAAATATCAAGGGTAATATAATTGGAGATAAATTGGTAGTGATATGGTTCTAGTCCTCCACAGTGTGTTCTATAAGAAAATGGTAAGGAATTCTTTTCCTTCCTCTTAGTGTAGGAAATGTCAGGTTTAGAACTTCAACTGCTTGCTGCTGATCTTTTTGTTAAGGGATGCTGTCAAGGCAGATACGTCTAAAATTAGAGAATAGAACAGAAGGAGGGCAGGCAGGGACGAACAATGCAACTTTCACTCAGAATCACAGAACTCAACCTCCAGGGGGTTGCTGGACCAGGTTTTCAGTTGAGAAGGGAGATCTTTGTAATGTTTCTAGTCTTCATTTTTATGACCTGTTGGATTTGTATGATCCAGGTGATCGTTTTCTTTTCTTTTGTAATGGTTTGGATATTTTGTTATTTCATAGTCTTTATTGAGCCCGGTTGAATTTTTAGTCTCAGCCTATAGAAAGTATCACAATTTACATCTGCTGGGAATTTTAAATGGGTAATAAATAACAGGAATTAAATAAGGGCAGTTGAACTGTCCATACATATAGATGTTTATGCTCAATCGTGCTCACTCTCCCTCAGTACATATTTAAAAGGAATTAGCCTAAAGGAGATATGGAAGGGCCCTTAAGTTACTGGCCATTTTTGAAAATGTCTACTTTTCCTTCAATTCCACAATGACAGACCACAACAGATAGCTGATGCTCTTTTAAAAGCCAGTAAAGCTCTCATTTGTCAAACTGAACCTAGATCTTTGATCAGAATTTAACAAGAAGGAAAAGATTCTTTATGATTGCCAAACCTCGAGAGATCATTAGCTGTTGTTCATTTCTGGTTGCTATTTCCAGCCACCTATGGCTCAGCAGGGCACCTCTACCACTACATTCTCTGGAGATGACTCAGTCTGGCAGACACCCCTTAGAATGAGAAAGTCTAAGATAAAGATGCTCATCTACGGCTTGTAACGGTAGAGCAGTATCCTAGACCTCTTTGATTAATAGCAGTATTATGTGCCCTACTTATTTATTGGCTTTTTTATTTCTAATTTTGCAAAGATTAATTCTGCCCTGGCATTTGCTGAAATGAGCACAAGTTCCTGTACGGCAGAGCTCTAACTTGCCTATCGTGTTAGGTGTTCTGTGTGTACTCAGCTCCAGAGTCCTGGGACCCAAGAGTTCTACCTGCTCACATTGTTTTTCCTGCCAAGTACCCTAAAGCCACAGATTAACATTTTGCTGGCTTTTTCTCTTTGATTTTCACTAAAGCATGTGCACAAATATATCCACAGGAAGAACTTAACTTGTGAATATGAGACTTCAGAATATAGTTAGATGACAGTTTTGGACTTCAAATGATGGAGGTGATTTTACTCCTGAACTTAAGCAGAGAGACAGATACTACTAGATTTTTACAGGAGTAAAAATTTAAGGCCGGGTTCGATGGCTCAAGACTGTAATTCCAGCACTTTGGGAGGCCAAGGCAAGAAGACTGTCTGAGCCCAGGGGTTTGAGACCAGCCTGAACAACTTGGCGAAACGTTGTCTCTACAATAAATCAAAAAATTAGCCAGGCATGATGGCACATGCTTGTAGTTCCAGCTACTTAGAAGACTGAGGCTGGAGGATCGCCTGAGCCTAGCAGGTTGAGGCTTCAGTGGCTGTGAGCATGCCACTGCATTCCAGTCTGGGTGACAGAGTGAGACTCGAACTCAAAAAAAAAAAAAAAAAAAAAACAAGAGAATTTAAATATTTTGATGGGAATAACTATCTAATTGACCTTCAAGTATGCACAATGTTCAGACTATTTTTCATCTTCAAAAATACTAAATTTTCCTATGTTCTACAGAATGTAGGAATTTGTCCTATTTTCTGTCATCTTCCCTGCTGTTTCCACTTCTTGTTTTAGATCATTTGTGTCAAGTTACATGTATTCAAAATAAGCAAAGCATTCAATTACTTGAAAAAGGGAATAGGAAAAAAATGCAATGCCATATACACTCTGTAACCTCTAATAATTATGTCTGTATCGGCTAACATATGAATTAAAATATTCATGTTCTTGATGTCTTTTAGTCCACAAAAGGACATGATTACTACATTTTGTCAAACTAATGCCAATATGATGATATGTTAAAACATTTAGCTTGCAGCTGCGAGTTGGTAAGCCATATAAGGTAAGGCTTTAATTATAGCTCCATCCTGCCATAAAAGTGCTTAATTAGACTCATGTAAGATTTTACTTGAAGCAAGATTTTTTTCTTGAAGATTTAAAGAATTAAGAAAAAGAATACATTTCCCATTTATTTTCCTTTTTCTTTTGTTGACCTTTATCTGCCTTCTACCCTACTTTCTCCCTATTACAAGGACTAACAAGAGGAAAATGAGATCTGTGTGTTAATTGCAACCCCTATGACTAGTTATTGATTTTTACTTCTGAGCTATGAATTTTCAAGTGCTATTTATCTTTAGTATTTTGACCCGGGCTTGAGTGCAAAATAAAATAAATTTTTCATACTTATAAAGTCCCCTTCTGTGATGAACCAAGTAGTACTAATATTAGCACTTAAGGCTACTGCTTATTAACTAGTGTTGCTGCTGGCTTTCTTCAGTGGCAGTGAAAATAGTAAAGTGACATCTACTGCCCCACTTCTCCCTGCTGCCGCTAGTCTCCCTAATAGTCATGATGACTGCAGTGTATAGTCATACTTATATGCTACAATATTTTTTGCCTTACTGCCATTTTGATCTTTCAGTTTGCCCGTAGATACATTTTTAATAAGACTTGAAGTAGAAAATGGGTGTCTCCATTCATACTGCACAAGAGAGGAAAAAATGGCACTATAGATATTGTTAAGAGTAACTGTGATTACAGGTTCAAAGCAGAAAGTTGGTTATTTTTATTAGTATATTAATCTGTAAAGTTTACATTTTTTACATTTTAAACTATAAAACTAGATTTGTTAATGGTTGCTTTTCTATGACACCTGCATTTTGTGATTATCATGGTGAAGAAAAGACAACTTTCTAAAAAATATTAACCTAGTTTTAAAAAATTAGATTATCTATGTTATTTTTTTCTTTTGAAAATCTTTGGCTGGCCGGGCTCGATGGCTCAGCCTGTAATCCCAGTGCTTTGGGAGGCCGAGGTGAGTAGATTGCCTGAGCCTGCGGGTTCGAGACCTGCCCGGGCAACTTGGCAAGACCTCATCTCTACAATAAATCAAAAATTAGCTGGGAGTGGTAGTGTGCGCCTGTATTTCCAGCTACTTGGAAGACTGAGGCGGAAGGATCGCAGGAACCCAGCAGGTCGAGGCTGCGGTGGCTGGGAGCGGCCACTGCACTCCAGTCTGGGCGACAGAGTGAGATTCCAACTCAAAAAAAAAAAACGAAAAAGAAAACCTTTGACTAATTTTATTCCTTACATGCCTATTTATAAATTCTGTCCCTCCCACCCTCATATACAAAAATAATGTCATTACTTAATTTATTTTCATTAAATAAAACCGTTTCAAAAGTGTCTTCTAAATTTGGGTACTCTCCTCAGAATGTGTTGAATTTGTTGTGGGTAGAACAACACTTGGTTATGCTGCAGTAACAGACATACCTCCCGACCTCAGTGGCCTAACAGATAAAGCATTATTTCTTACTCCAACAAGGTCTGTGAGTTTAGTGTCTCTCTAGGGCAACTTCTAAGTAGTGACTCAAGGATCTAATTTGTTTGCATCTTTGTCATTCCACCATCTCAACACATGCCCTTCCAGGGTCAAATTTCACTGGAAATAGGAGAGCTGGAGAGCCACCCAGGGGTTTCTCACTGCTTCTGCTACAACCCACTGGCCATACGATCAACCTAGCTGCAAGGAAGGCTTAAAAATATATGCCTTCAACGTACTTGGAAGAAGAAAAACTAGATATAATTTTGTGAACACCTAGTGTTAGTTCTTCCAAGCCTTTCATGTATATTGTGGTATGCTTGAGAAGCACTTGCTGAAATTCTTATTCTCAAATCTGGCAACCTGAATTTGATTTTACAGTCAGACTCTGCTTTTTCCCCATAGAAATCCATGATACACTGTCTGCAAACAAGTCATCTTTAGCAAACCCTTCTCCCTTAGGTCCTTAGGTGTCTTCCTCAGGTGTCTTCCTCAGTATTTCTTAAAACTCTGCTTTTCCATCTTTACCCTTACAGTGCAGGCCTTTCTCATCTTTTCGTGGAATATCTGCAATAATCTAATCACTAGCCACCTTAATTTCTCTCATTATTCCCACCCCAACCAGATCATCATTATTTCTTCAACACTGTATGGTCTTCCAATTTATAAGTTCCAAGAAGCATTGGCACATGAAATATTCACAGGGTATGTAACAGTCACATACCCCAAAAGTGTTAGGATTATTCATTCCTCAATATCCACTACAAGGATTATAAATGGCTTATAACACCGCTTGGAAAACCCAATGAGTGAAACACTGAATATTTTTAAATTTGCAGAAATCTCTATCTTTTAGATATGATTCTGTTAACATTTTTGTCTATAAGGTAGCTAGGCACAGAATACATTAAACATTCGTTCTTTTAAATGGATTTTTCAATCATTAATCTTTCTGCAAAGTGCGGTATTTAAACAGGAAGTGTGAAAAGCATGCCTTCCATTATATTCTAAGTAGAATAAACACAGGAAGAAGCAAAATCTGTTTTGGTTCTCACTCACTTTGTGTGTCATCTTTTTTCCACCAGAGCCATAAGAACAATTTTGGAAAGAGTGCTGTTTTCATTGAAAGCAATTTTTTTCATATTATCAAATATCCTCAACATGATATGTTTTGTACATGATTATATCCTTGACAGATTTTTTAAATGCCCCTAAATTTTTAAAAATGGTGTATAACTGCAATTTTATTTAACATGTCCAGAAGTAGATTCTTTTTGTGTTCCGATTAGAATAGCATAATCCAAGATACATGTTCATGAAAATAAGGATTTAGGTGTAAATAGTAACCTCATCACATCTTTATAAAATCAGAAACATCTTCCATTCTTTATCAGTTCACAGTCTATTCAACAAGCCTCTATTGTAAATCTACTAATTGATAGACATAGTACCTGGAGATGCCCCAAAAATGAAAGGGTTACCCCGGTGATCAAAAGGCTCCTAGTTTAATGAGCTGTACAAACAAGTAGACCAACAGTTCGTTAGTGCATTATAATAAATGCTCCATTAGAGAAATGCAAAGGGTGCTATGGGAGCATAGATAGAATACCTCCATCAGCCTCAGGGAATTAGAACCATATTCCTGGAAGAGAACTTTTGGCATAGGTCATCAGGCAGAGGAAAGAAGTATGCCAGTGTCAGGCTCATATGCTAGGCATAACTGCAACAACATGAGCGTGGGACAAATGCTTTAAGATTTCACTTTATGAAGTGTACCTCTAAGAAATGGTGGGAACTCTCATGGTACAAAACAGAATAGTGATTTTTGGAGTCAGACTTAAATTCAAATCAAGGTTTTATCATGTCAATATAATTTTAAGTGAGTTTCTGAACTTCGTAAGTTTTAAGAGTGGTAATAGTGTCTACCTTAAAGGGTAGCCACTAGGATTAATAGAATGGTAGAGGTAAAGTACTAAACACAGTTCCCGGCACAAAGCCGGCACTTAGCAAATCAGTTTCTAATAATAGTACAAATGGAAATGGGTTGCATTTGTAACTTTGGTAATAGACATCTAGGCAGTTGGTTGGGCACTCATCCTTCAGTTTGTATCTTGTTAATATGAATTGAAAATGTTTGTGTTTGGCCGGGTGCAGTGGCTCAAGCCTGTAATCCTAGCACTTTGGGGGGCCAAAGCGAGAGGATTGCCTGAGCCCATGGGTTCAAGACCAGCCTAGGCAACATGCTGAGACCTCGTCTCTACAATAAATGAAAAAATTAGCCGGGCATGGTAGGTGTGCACCTGTAGTTCCGACTACTTGGAAGGTTGAAGTGGAAGGATCACCAGAACCCAGCAGGTCAAAGCTGGGGTGGCCGTGACTGTGCCACTTCACTCCAACCTGGGTGACAGAGTGAGACTCTGACTTAAAAAAAAGAAAAAAGAAAATGTTTGTGTTTAAAATGATTCGGTGTGGATGAACTCCTCTGTGTAATTGATAGTAATTTGATTCCATTGATGATAATTGTAGTGGATTTTAATGACTGGTTGGCAGGAGCTTTTAGAGCATCCTTCTCGGAAAGTTAAATGTGTCACAGGAATTCATTAGTAACCAAACAAGATACATTAAGACCATAGAATGACTAATGAATAGTCATGAGACCCATGGGGATGTCATATCAATTTCAAAATTAAGTGATACTAGAGAGATGGTAAAAATCCCCCTATAGCTATCAGCCTGGACAGAAATTGGACTTGTGTTGTATAGCTGCTCATTCATCACCATATCCCCAATCTGTCTATGAGGTGAGAGTCTCATCAAAAAATTAAATAATTCTCCAGTTCATGGGGGTGCCAGCACAAGACATAGTAAGAAAGAGAAGCTGTAGTTCCAAGAATTGTGTGCTAAATTCTGTTGCCCCTGATGACAATGTCTAAAGACATAATTGACACAAACTTTTAACTTTATGAATTTTATGATTGTGAAACCAAAGCCAAGTAGTGTTGTATACAGAAATCAACAGTGGTGTATGTGTACATGCTCACTGGGGTGAAGTTTGCCAAAAGGTAAGAGTAACATTTTCCAAAATGGACACAGATTGTTTTAAGGAAGTTAGTGGCCACATTCTCAGCTTCCATATTTTTTTCCTTACATTTTAGAGAATAGACCATGAGTGAGTTAAAAACCTCACTGTGTTCCAACTCAGCAAACATGACTTCTAGAACTAGCTCAGCTATTTATTACCTGGGATGTGACCTTGAGCAAACCCTTTCATCTACCCCTCTGACCACAGTTTCTATCAGGGAAACTTGATCTGTAAGTTGCTTTTCAATCTAAAGCAACAGGGGTATTTGCTTTTTTTACGGAAGGAAGTCATACTAAATTCCCAAAGAACCTCATCCCTTCCTGACAATAGGTTTGAGCTACAATTTGAAATTGTTTGAAGTAAAACTTCTCTAAGCACCAATGTGGGCTAGATACTTCCTAAGTGTTGAATACATATTTACTTAAGTTGAAGAGCACCATGAATTCATTATTGCTCTTTATAAAGGATATTCAGCCTCAGTTCTCATTCTTTACTCCTAGACCTTCAAACAACTTAACCTTTTATTGCCTTAATTCAGGACCACTTAATTTCCCATCATGTGTTAACAAGTCAGCTTTATTGAGCTCTCTCTCCTTCACAAGTACCCTTATTTTCTACCCTTTACATTTTTAATTTCTATTTTTTAAAATGTGTTTATTTTCACGCACTAGCACCAGCCACATGATGCATGTGATGTGTGGTTCTGGTACTCTGCTTGGCACCAGGAATACAAATGGGGATGAAACAGTCAAGGAAATTTTAAAAATTCACAGTCTAAGTGGCTAAACAGACATTTAACTGATAATTACAATATAGTGTGTTGAATGTAGTAAAAGAAGCATGAATAAAGTGCTAGGAAACATGAAGAGGGAGACAACCTTTTTAAAAAATTGACAAAAATGTATCTACTTTTTTCTTTGTTGCTTGTGCTTTAGGTATCATATCTAAGAAGTCATTGCCTAAACTAAAGTCATGGAGATTTATACCGATGCTTTCTTCTTAGTTTGTAGTTTCGCTCTTCTGTTTAGTCTTTGATTTGCTTTGAGTTGAATTTGTATATGGTATAATGGAAGGGTCCCACTTCATTATTTTGCATGTGGATATCCAGTTAGTTGCCCCAGTACCATTTGTTAAAAGTCTATTTTTCCCCATTGAATTGCCTTGGCACTCTTGTAACTGCCTCTTTGATATAGTGTCCTAACTTAACTTCCATTGTGCCAAATTTACCTTGGTTTTTCTTAGTTTTCTAGCAGACACTTTTACTCTCACCTTACTCTAAATGTTAATATTCTTAAAGTAGAGTTTGTCCATTCCTATTCCCTCTCTGTGCTGACAACTTACAATTTTTATCTCCATCCCCAGACTTCTCCACAGAGCTTTATACAGAAATATCTGTTTGCCTTACTGACTCCACTTGGATGTTTCATGGGCAACTTAAGTGTAACATTATTCAAAATGAAATACTTGATTCACATGTCTGCTCGCCCTCCAAGGAAATTTGTTTCTCTGATAGCTTTTTTTATCTTATAAATTGCACCACTATATACCCAATTGCTCAACCAGAACCCTGGGATTCACTCATTATTCATCCTTTTCCCTCATTTCCCATACTCAATCTATTGATATATATCTTAAATCTTTCCACTTATCTCATCTGACATCATCCTAGTACAGATCACCATTATCTCTGACCTGAATTATTGCAGTGACTTCTTGACTATTTCTTCCGTTTCCTCTTGTACTTCTAATCCTGAGCTATCACCAGGGTAATAATTTCAAAAATGATCTCAGTCCAGATGAACCCTATTTTATTTTTTTTTATTTATTTATTTTGAGTTGGCGTCTCACTCTGTCGCCCAGACTGGAGTGCAGTGGCCACTCCCAGCCACCGCAGCCTCGACCTGCTGAGCTCCAGCGATCCTTCCGCCTCAGCCTTCCAAGTAGCGGGAATTACAGGCATGCGCTACCACGCCCGGCTGATTTTGATTTATTGTAGAGATGAGGTCTTGCTGTCCGGGCCCAAACCCACGGGATGAGGTCCCAAACCCACGGGCTCAGGCAATCCACTCACCTCAGCCTCCCAAAGGCGCGGGATTACAGGCTGAGCCACCAAGCCCGGCAAACCCTATTTTAAAATCCTACAGTGGCTTCCAGTTGCACTTAAGTTCTCTCTTTACCATGGTCTATAAACGCTTATATAATCTGGCTCTTGCTTATTTCTCTAGTCTCTTCTCAAGCCACTTCCCCTTTTCTACCTCCACACCAATCTTCTTTCAGTTTGCAGAACACAGAAGGGGTTTTCCCCCTTTTGAACCTTTTCACATGGACTCTTCACATCACAGCTTACCTCTTCCTTTGATTATACTATCACAGCACAGTATTCATTCACTCCCCGGCAAATTTTTAATTGTGTTTCAATAATTTAATTTTTTAATTATAACATACACACATATACATACACACACAACTACACATTTTTTTAACCTACACGCACTATACGTCCTGCTTCTAGACCGTAAGCAACTTGCCTGTCATAGGAAGGGGACAGTATGTGTGGACAATGTGTCTATTTTGCACACTGTGTTCCTAGACTGCTGCTGTGTCAATTTCAAATAACAGGTGACCAAAACAACATTACAAAGAATAAACAAACAAGTAGGGAATTTTGAAAAGGTGAAGTGACATCTGATGAATATGAATTGCCAGGTGGTTGTGGACAAGTCATCACTGTCTGAGTGGCCAGTGTGTACAAAGTCTCGGAGGCAAGAAAAGAGATTGTATGTGCATGGATGTTGGTTATATTCCTTGGAGACTGGTGGGATTTTGTTCATTGAGAGGAAACACTTTTATCTTTACTTGGTTTCATGCTCAATTTGTTCAATATCTCTACTAAAAACAACTTGTAAAATCAAATTTTCTTAAACTTTTAAACTTAAACTTGTGTATGAAACTTAGCTCATTAAATTCCTCTAAACAATTTAAACTGCAATTATAGTTTAATAGGACTGATAATTTCGAATACTTTAAACAGTATAAAACATATGTAAAAATAATAATTATAAAACTTAAAGCAATATTATAATTAAACCCATTATAAACTAGCAAAACCATGGGTTTTTGGTTTCTTTTGGTTTTTTGTTTGCTTTTTTATAACACCATGGGTTTAATTGATGTCTTTATTTTTTCTTTACTTCTTCATAGATCTTTCAAATTTAATCAAAGTTCTTATTTTTATATTTCCTGAGTCTGGGGAATTGGATTGTCAATCAGTTGGTTTTTGTACGGGTATAGAGCTGGTTTCTTCTCCCAGAGTGATTCAAACTTGAGTCCCTGGATATCTCACTGGGTCTTCATGTGAACTTCATGGTTTGCACCAGTAGCACTGTGTAAACCCACACTTTTCACATGTAGCCAGTGATTGCAATTTAGCATGTTTTCTCCCAGAGTGGTGCATCCTTTCATTTATGTGACCAGCACTACATAATCCTCCACCATGTTATTATTATATATTGGTCTGGTATGTTAGCATTATTGGAAACATGCAGATGACTTATTAATGTCTTGTAATTTGTCAAGTCATCTAAAGGTTTCTTCCCCTAGGAGATGAAATCTAATCTGGACAGAGCCAAATTTCTAAAGAGAATATATCCACTAGTTTGGAATGTGTCATTGTCACTCATTCTATCTATTTGACCATTAGTGCTCATCAGCCCTTTTTGTAACAGTTTCTATTCTTTCTAAAACTCGCTGATAAGGCATTTCAGGCATATCTGAGTTTTTCCTTGCCCCAAGGCATGGAACATGCTACTTCCCAAAGAACTTTGCTTTCTTCTAGCAGAAAATATTGCTAGACACCAAAATCTGAGTGCTAGGTTTATTTGAGTATTGATGCTGGAGTGAAAAAATGCTGCTGCTAATGGACACCTTTAGGGACAGAGCTGGACACAGTGTTTCCTGTTAAGGTTTTATTCACTTTGATTGTTTTTCAAATTAAAGTATTATATTTTTCTACTTTACCTGTAGTGAGAAACTGGATAAAGCTTTAAAGATTTTCTAAAATTTGTCAACCATGAGGCCGTAGATACAGATTAGGGGGCCTGTGGGGATGGCAGGGAAGCAACCTTGAACTAAATCAAAAAGGGTATTCCCTAGCTGATTGTGTTGTATTGTGGGTGAGCCAGCAGAGTGTGAAACGAGAAGGTGGGATGGTTAAGTTAACAGGATGGAAAGAGGATGAGGTACTAGAGTACTTAGGAACTACTGGCAGGAACACTGTTCAGGCTGCTGTGGTTGTCCAGTCAGATCTGAATAGAACCTAATGGACCATGGGGACTGGAAATAATATGGAGGACCAAGTGAAGAGCTCTCGCTGAGATAGAATGCCCTAGACTCCATGGACATTTGAGTGTAGGAGATGACGGAGATGTTAGAGGCATAGGTGAATTGAGCATGGGAGACTGGATGGACAGAAGGGCTATTAATTAACACAGTGAATTTAGGAAGGGCAGGGCAGAGCAGATGGAAGGTAGAAAGAGAAAGACTGGTCTAATATTAAGGTATAGTTTGTGAAGCAAACAAGTATGGACAGTATCTGGCACATGTTTGCTCTGTAAGAAATGGACTGAATGAATCAGTTATTATTAATGACACTAGGTATATTGAGCTCATACTGCACTAGTAGCACTATGCTAAGTATATGTTTTACTTAATTCTTACAATAGGCCCTATGCAAAATAGGTACTGTTTGCTCGCCATTAAACTGATGAGAAAACATAGGCTTGTAGAGATTAAGTAACTTATCTGAGGCCACATAGCTGGTATTTGGCAGATCCAGACTCAAGCCTAGACCTTTCTGACCTGGTACCCCTAACCAGGAAAGGAATGGAGAGAATAATCAAAGTGATGGGGACAGTGATTAAGAAATAGTGCATTATAGAAGCCAAGAGAAAGAGTAGCTTCAGGTATAATGGACATTGGAAACTCAGAAAAAAGAGAGGAGGGATGAAAACTCATCTATTGGGTACAGTGTGCACTAGTGGGGATGACGGGTACATTTAAAGCCACTAGACAGTGCATCCATGTAACCAGAAATCATCTGTACCCTCTAAGGCTATTGAGATTTTAAAAAGAAAAGAAAAAGACACACTTTGGGGACAAAGTAGCAATCTGAATATGCACAGCATATTATATTAGATGGTATTTTGGAAGTGATGATAATTTCCTTAGATGTGATCAATGCATTGTTTATAAGTAAATATTCTTATTCTTAAAAGAAGTACAGTGAAATATTTAGTGATTAAAAAGAAAGAAAGAAAAAGCAGCCTTCAAGAGTGGTCGGTCAGTTTGTATTCCAGTGGCCAAGTGGAGGAAACGTATTAATAAAATAGGCAACGGACTTGATAGGTCTTTGGTCCATTTGAAAGAACAATGTTAGAGAGAGGTGGAGGCACGCCACTGAAAATCCAGAATAGTTGGGAAGTGTGAGAGTAACATTCCTTCCAGAATGTTCATGGTGATTAGAGTAGGGAAAGAAAGATGAGCTGAAGTAGAGAGCTTAGCAGAAAGACTGTTTAGTGCCAGCTAACTGAAGTTAATCTCTTTAGTCATGACTGAAGCTGAGGGCCTCCTATGTACCAGACACTGTTCTAAGTACCCCACTTGGACATGACCTCATCTATTCCTCACAACCTTATGAGAAATATGCTAGACCAATCCTCACACCAAGTGAAGAGACTGAAGCACAGGGATAAGTACGCAAGGTCACACAGCTAGGCAAGAGCAGGCTCTACAAGTTGAACAAAATTTGCTTTTTAGCTAGTAGCATTGTGTAGAGCGTTTAGCATTGTGTAGAGGGTTTTCCAATAGTATATATCAGGACTTGAAATTATAGTTATTAATGTAAAACTTACTAGCCTCCAACTGTAATAAATAAAATCAGAGACCTGTAAATCATGTCTGCTTTAGCCAAATCTAGGGAAATAATCCTTTACCAAATTTAGAGCTGCTTCAAGTTTTTTTTTTACTTTACTTATTTTTTATTATTTTTAGAATATTTTAATTGAATAAAATATCATGTTAGATTGTAAATGAAACCAATGATATTGTAAATACAATATCAAAATATTAAAATGACAAATTTGTGATATCAAATATATATGTTTCTGTACTATTCCATTAAATAATAATATAGCCACTCAAAGGTTTTACTCTCAAAACAAGGGTTCCCTCTTTAAGTATGCTTCAGCTACCTTTTTGAGAGCCAATAGTCTCTGAACAAAACAGAGCCAAAACAAGTATCCTTGAATTCATTTTTCTGATAATCTATAGCTCTTCATAAAAACCAAGGTTAAATACTAAGATATTGATGAGTTTTTCTATGTATCTTGAGTTCTAAGTGTTTAAAGGACATAAATACAATACTAAATGTCTGACTCTTGTCATTGGGAATATTGGAACAGTTCATTGAGAGGAGAATATGAACTCATAGCTGTCTATAGCACAGGGAGTGGGCACTGGACTTTTTCCTGAGTATTTAGCTGACCTCTAAGCATGCTTATGACTTGGGTACAGGCTGATGTTCCACTAAATTACCTTAACACAGCCAACAGAAGACAATTACCTGATAGAATGGTCTATTCTTCCTTTGGTAACTTCAGCAATAGATAACTCCAAGGTCTCCTTCAAGTAGTCTTTTGAATTTATGGGCCTGCAGAGAATTCTTGAGCTCTGAGTCCATTTTTCTTTGTTATCCAGCTCCAGGCAACAAATAAGTTTCTTGGTCCTTGAAATTAGCCACCAACTTGAGACAAAAGATAATTCTGGAGCTGCCATTCAGCATGTTCTATCTGTTCCACCACATCTATAAAGCAAACCTTTTTAATGTAATTACATGACTTGTCTGCCAATTACTAAATTGATGAGGACAGCCTAGATATATTTATTTTTCCTCCTTTAACTTAGGAGTCAGTCAGTATAGTCTATTGTAGCATTTCCCAGTGCAAATTCTGCAGAATTCCACTCTACTCAGTAAGATACTCTATGCAAAAGAGCCCTGTGAGTACAGATGTTTGGGAAGCTCTGCATACCATACCTCCCCTGTGCTCATCTGTACCTCCTTTTCATTCATGGTCATATTAGCATATTAAAGGTTTTCCAAAGTTCTTCAATAAGGAGCTAGGCTAGATCACATTTATATAAAGCCATCTTGTCATAGTATTTAGTTTTCCTTGTCCTGCCTCAGTCCACAGAACCACTTTGACAAATGCTGACATAGCTGTTAGGAGCTTTGGGGTCAATACTTTGGTAATCTTCAGTTAGCTACTTCACCTTCCTGGGCACACATTTCCTTAACTGTAAAATAAGAGTAAGAATATCTTTTCTTGAGGAATGTAACACTTTACCATAGCACCTGCCACCTAGTATACACTGGCTGTAACTGGCTGATATTCACACTGCATCCTGTCCAGCATGGGTAAACAATTCTTCCTTTCAGAAAGGCTTGATGGAACCAGTATTTTTAAGGAATTTATCTGATTAGTCATCACTACAAAAGTACAAATGAAATTTAACCTTTGGAAGAATCTCCTTCCTAAAAGAGAATGAATACTAGAGGTTTCCAACATTGAAATGCAATGGTGTGATTAGTATTGATTAGTCAATGTAGTGTAGAAATAGCTTGGCCTTGTCCAAGCCCACAGATAATTAATGGACTCTGTGAATTAAGAACCAGCTTATTTCACTGGGTAGACCTTTGCATTTAATTACTCTGCTCATAGAAGTAAAAGCTGGTATCATCATTATTAAATTATTATTTGTCAATGAAATGTTTAGCACAAGTCAGAGCCTCCTTTGAAGGATCATGATTACCATGCAACTGAATTACCACCAATGGGGCAGAAGTAGAACCCCTCAACACAGGAAGCAGAAAAGAGTATAAGTGGTACTGATGGCTTTAGGACTAAGAAAAAACAGAGCTGTCAGAGAACCAGGTCTCTATGAAACTTTTCTTTTGCTAATATGTCCTCTAGTGGTAGAGGCACTAAGCAATAGAATGATCACAGATTGGAAGTAGAAAAAGGAAAGAAACAACATCTTGGGTGAATCCCACCTATGTGTATCCAGTAACCTTAATTTGAATATTACCAATACTGAACGAAACTTAAGTATATCTCATATCCCACCCATAAAAAATGGTTTTGCTAAGATGAGACTGGATGCTCCAGCACTGGGCTGGAGTTGGGGACAGTGCAGGGTTGTTGGAACACAGAAAGGTCGGGGAGGGGGCAGCTGGGGAGGGTGGGGAGTTTCCTGAAGATTGCACTGAAAGATTTTATAAAATAATTGTTGTGGGTAGGGGGGGCAGTAAACTTCCTGGAAGCCCCTCCCCCCAAAATAGTTTTACTAAGAAAATTAATACAATAGATGAGGATAGAATAGGGCCAATTTAATCTACTCAAAATAAGTTACTTGAATACTTTGGACATACTACATGAAAGTTACTAATGTTCCTGGCCTATTAACAGATTTAATACAATAGATCACTCTGCCAATTTTTGTGAGTGTGTTTTATTAGAACCCAAATCCATTTTATACTTTTAAATTTTTTTCTGTAATTCAAATTGGTTTCCTTCTAAGTAAGTTTGGATAAGTGGGGCTTCATTGTATAGTTACTCCTAAGTGGTTGAGTGGATTATGGAATAGAAGTAGTCCAAGCAGAACTATTGAGAAAATTCTGTTTTGAAAGAGTGCTTTAGACAAGGATGTTGACTCAGCACTGAGTATAGGTGGGCATATGCTTATTTATTATTTATAGATTATTTTCCTGCTGTAAATAATAATATAGTATACAGGATGAGTATATTACTGTGTATGTGCGTGTATACATTATAAATTTATAGTATATATGTTAGTCAAATGTCTATATGTTATAAATGTAATATACTCAAATATATGTGAAGTGTGTATATATATTTGAAATATATACTCACATATATGAAATGTAACATACTCGAGCGTATACACACACACATATATATGTATATATATTCTTTTGAAATTGCCTTTTAGAACTAAGGATTTTAACTGCCAAGATATGCCCTGAAGTCTAGGGTGATCAAATGAAACTATGTTGATATTTGAGCTGTTGATGTGTTTTATGTGCTTCTAAAAATATTTTTTCCTGTCCTTTATCCTCTTTTGTCACTTCTCAGTATACTTACTCTTTTCACTTATTTTTCTATACATTTAAATTTCTTATAATTGTATTGTCTGACAGTGATTGAATATATTGCAGTCACTTTATCTCAAATTGCTCTCTCAATACAGTCTTCTAAATCATTTAACATAAAAGATGCCAGTGTATATATTTTTTAAAGCACATATTAAGTGGAACAGATGTGAAAGGCAACATCAATGAAGCAAGACTGGTCCCTACTCTCCAGAGACTAATTTAAAAAGTAGTTGACTTTATTTGCTGTGGTTGACAGCTTCTCAGACTGCGTGAATAAATTTAAGTATTAATATGCTTCCTGTCTATTTAGAGAGAATTACAGTTCTATCTGCCTCAGGAGACTGCTTTATTTCTAGATTTAACACAGCACAATATGATGGGCCCCAACTTTTGAATTAGGTGTCCTATTTACATAGCATGCCTTGATATAATGAATATGTGTTAAACTCCCTCTCTGAGCAATACAAAAATATCGAAGGAGTATCTTCTGCAAGCATCAAAACACTTAACACCAAGATAGGAGAAAAGAGTGGGAGACATGCAATGGAATTGGATGGGATTGTGCCATTTTCTCAAAGTTTTCTAGAGAACAAATGTGGTCTTAAAGAAGGCAAAAGGATGAACTTTCATTGCATATCTACAGGCACTGTGGATAGATCTTCATCTCCACGGTAGTCACATGAGGTGAATGGCATGAGCCACATTTTACAGATCAGATAAATTAACTCACTCCCTCAACGTCATTCCACCTATTTTGTCAACATGACAGTGCCTGGCGCATGCTATATACTTCGTCATTAGTTTTGACTGTTAAATTCTTCAGGGAAGCCATTTTCAGCATACACTGAGAGCCTCAAAAATGTTTATGCCCTTTGAGGCAGCAATTTTATTTTTAGTAATTATCAGAGATGTGGTAATGATATGTGTATGTGTAAGGCAATGAGGATGGTAAAGAGGGCAGAGTGTAGAGAGCTGACCTTTAGTTGGATGAGGTAAAAGAGGAGCCCAGCCTAGACTCCCAGATTTCTAGCTAGATTAAAGAGCTGGACAAATATTGGGGTTATTCACTGAACAGGGGACCTCAATGGAAAAGCAGGTGCAAAAGGAAAGATAATGGGGTCAGGTTTAGACTTGCTGAATTTGAGATGACTTTGGTTCATTCAGTTGGGTCTGGAGCTCAGCAGCACAACCTAGTGAAAAGTAAGAATTTGGTCTTTGAAACCATTAGCCAGATAAAATTGCCCCACAGAGAGTCTGCAGCATGCAAAAGAGAAGAGAGTGAAGGACAGAACCCTGGGATTACAGTATGAGCCAAAGAATTCCAGATAGAAGAAAATAAGTGAGAAGATCTAAGTCAAAAGAGAAGAAAGAATAAAGATTTAGGGAATGGTCTGGGAAGTCATTGCATCCACAGGTGAATAAGTCTGGTAGGAGAGGAGTTGCCCATGATTATACTAGATTAAGTGCCTAAGAAGGATAGTTGGTACTTACGGTGTTGGGGAAAAGGAAAGACTACAATTGACCTGATGCTTGATAATTATCAAGGTGATGAGACTCCACTGGGTCTCAAATGTGCATAGAATTAAAACTGGAGAGGTCATTTCAACTGAGGGAGTGAGATTTGTTCAAATTGACCTTCATGCCTGAAAATAGCTGAAGGTGGATTTCCTACTGATAACAGTGGTGTCAACTTTGAATAGTGGAAACAGCATTTGGTTCTCTTTTAGTTATAACATTTGGTTTGGTTCCCTTTTAGTTGTGATGACTCTTAGCTAAACAGTATCATATAAAACTGGGTATGGTGTTGCCTGACATCATGAACAAGATTAATTTCAAGGAAGTCATGAAAAGAAAGCAGTATGGTTTATTTGTGGTGGGTTCATTCCAGAAACACAGATATGAAGATCATGTGGGTCAATTTCAATGGGACAAGACAGGTCTTGGTTATATACCCTTTTAATTTTATTGAAATTAATTCCAAAATCCTTTTGATTTAGTACAGCTATTCCTAGCTGTAAAATTACAGATTCCCTGCCCTATCTTCTCCCAATCCTCTGGTGGCTAAGCTGTGGGTATATGGAAGAAAGCAGAAAAAGGAGATTTTCTTGTTCCCTTTCCCTACTCTCCTACACCTTCCAATCCCCTCTTCGTCTTCCTATTTCACCCCATTGGCCTATTCCCTCTTGAGAACACTTGACTTGCAATGTGACATGGGCAATAACTCTTAATTTATCTTTTCTGTACCTTGAGGACAGAAACAGTTGGGCGTTACCTTGGGAAATAACCTGTCAAAACTTATCTGTATGCTAGTCTACCCACAATTCTGTCATAGTGACTGCTTCCCTGGACCAGTACCACATCTGCAAAAAACAAGGTACAGAATAAGGAAAAGTCATTGAAAAGCCAGGCTCCAGTGCTAGCTATGTCACTTCCCTAGTGATGTGGTCTCATGCAAGCCTCTTAACCTTTACGACTTTCAGTTTTCTCAGAGAATTGTGACAGTCAAAGGAGATCATATTTGTGAAGGTGCTTTATAATTACAAAATGTTATTCAAATGTTAAGCAGTGGTAGTAGGCTGTCATAGGCATGAGTATGATGTGAAAGCGAAAGGGGACCAAGATTCTCCCCCAGAATCTGTTCTAATGACCGAGACCTTCCATTCCAACTCTTGCATTCAAATAGATTTCTCTATCACTGAATCTCCTCAGTTCTCTATTGATCTGTGCTGGTTTGAGTCATTTAGTGCTTGATGCAACTGAGCAACACTAAGTCAACCCCATTCTCCTTCCCTTAGCACATAATTGAAACCCTTGAAATCCACCCCTAAAGAAGAAAAATGGAAAACCATTTACTAAGTGCTTCCTCCAGGCCAGGTACTTTTCTTTGCCTGAGATCCTTTTCCACAAGCCACAGACTGTTTCCACAGAGGAGAAATTAGGAAGCCTGTGCAGCTGAGACCAGGGGAAATTGTGTTTCTATTAAAAACTGTCTGTGGCTAGATGTATCCATCCCAGGTACAAAGTTAAATGATGTAATAAACTTATTCAAAGACATAAAGCTATTATATAAAATGTCATTAAATATCTTCCACTTAATGTTAACAAAATACAGCTATAAATTTTCTTTGACTGTCATATTGCAAATTGCTAATTCTCAGTGGCTTGTGCATCTGCAAATTCTTCACTATTGAATTTTGTTGCCCAGTCCTGGCAAATGGAATGTCAGGAAATGAGATGTGACAATTTCCAGCTTTCTTGGTCTCATCATTTCTGATTTGGGAGTACCAAGTTTCTCCTAGGGCTGGTTTCTATAACTGTGTTCTGCCTGTTGGTTAAGTTCTGTACAGAAGCTTCATATCTGACATCCTAGAGATAAGGGGTGAAGAAGCCCACCCATCCATGGCACAAGATTCAATGTTGGGAGCTAACACATTCACTCAGAACTTTGAGATTCACAGCTCCTACATTTGGGGATTTGCGTACTTGCTATGAAAGGGTGAAATGGAGGGAAGCATTGAAAAGAATACAGAGCATTGTATCTGGAAAAGTTGTATAGCCACAGATTTTCCCTGGTTATTCACCTAAATCACAAGTCAAAAAGGCATGCACATAAGATCCAGAAGGTGCCTAATTCTGTGAACTTGTCAGAGTATTCGTTTACGTTTGCTGGCCAAGTCCTAAATCCAGACAGGCCCCATCCTTTTACACCTCACCAGATAGAATACTGGCAGAATGGAAATGACTGGGATGTCAGTGATGGGAGTATAGAGAAGCATTTAGGACTGTCCCAGATTCTTTGTCCTGCAGTCATTGGTGTTCCTGATACAAGTGGGTCAGAAGACATGTCAACTTGTTTACTAGACACTAAACTAGAGGGCTTTCTGTAGTGTGACTTGCCTTCCTCTTACAGGGCATGCACAGGGATCTGGTAACCATAAGTCAGCCAAGCCAGCTTCTGACACTCTTGCTCTCCCTTCAGGAAACAGCATCCTGCATTCAGCTGCCGATAGCGTAACCAGCGCAGTACAGAAGGCAAGCCAGGCCTTGAATGAGCGCGGAGAACGGTTAGGCCGAGCTGAGGAGAAGACAGAAGAGCTGAAGAACAGCGCCCAGCAATTTGCGGAAACTGCGCACAAGGTGGGCAGAGGGACAGGGGTTACAGCTCTGGGTCGTCAGGGAGCTGCAGTGCCAAGAAACTATTTCAGTAGTTTCCTGTGATGGGAGATACAAAATCAAGCATGTTTTTTCCTCCCCTATCCCATGAAATACTTACTAAGTACCAGAGTCATGAAAAATTTCTTCTTCTGGTTTTTTTGGTTATCTTTTTCCTGATGTCCTCATCTCTTTCTCTGACCTTCTGACCCTGGATCTTTAGACAATGTGGACCATCTCTAGTTCCTGCCCAGAAACTTAGGGCTCAAGTTTCAGGGCACAGGATGGGGTGTTGAGTAGTGGAAGAACTCAGGTCGTATAATATCTCCCTCTGTTGGCCAATGCATGGAGGTCTTTAGGCTTCTAGTGCTTACTTTTCCATCCTGTCCCATTCCTGTCTAGCATCCTGTGTTCTTATGTCTTCACCAGACTCAAAGCAAGTCCTAGTCTCAGGGCACAGTGTACCTCAGGGCTAGATTTCCCCCTTAGAGGGGCCAATTGTCATTTCAGGGCCTTAATGCTGGAACTCTAAGCTTGACCAGACTGTTGCCCAGCTGCCAGCAAGAGTCCCTTCTGCCTCTGAATCCAGAGGATGGCATCCCCTGTGTGACTGAATGCACTGTATGCACTCACACACTCGCTAAGAACCGTGCCTTTCAGGAGGAAAAGGGGGAGTTTTTATTGGCAGCCGGCTGTCTAAGGCAGTCACAAACTAAGGGAGAGAAAGGATCTGTTGGTCAGGTGATAAAGAGGATTTATTACTCTTCCTGTGCTTCAGATCAAAGGGCAGTTCTTTTCTGGTTAGTGATTTGAATTTTAGTTTCCAGAAACAATGTCTCCTGATGACTTGTGTTGGCATGTCAGACTCATGATCTGGCCCTTCAGATAACACTTTTCAGGTCACCTTTGGGGGACAAAAGATTAACTGGCTTTAACAGAAAGCCCACTTCTGCTAAGGAAACAAGAATAGATAACCTGAAAAGCAATGAGAAAAATGTCCCCAGTTGAGCCAAGGTAGCCTTCTCTGGAGACTCACATTCAGGTCCAACTGGGGATCCAATTTGGGTGGATACTTTCTTCTCTTCCTACACCCCCTTTGCCCCAGTCCTGTCTTGCAGTGTCATTAATTCTCTGTCATGACAGGGTCTTACTGCACAACTGCAGTCAGAGCCCATTTGGAGTTCCTTGGGAGAGTATTGGGCAGATCTCTGAAAATACAGGCAGTCCTGCTAGAGACGAGGGCCTCAGATTGCTGTGGCTGTGCAGAGAGAATGACCTCTAGCCTTTGTGCTATAGAGATAATATGAGATGAAAGTGCTAGAAATCTAGCCCCAGCTTCATTTACAGTGCAACTTCCATGGTTTAAATAGAGAATGGACAGTAGAAACCTAGGGAAACATTTAAAGTGTTCAGTTGGGGAAGAGACAGGAATAACTTTATAACTTGTCATCAAGTCTGGAAAGGGTGATAGTGCAGGCAATTATCTTTCATGTCTTCCCCCACAGAATAGAGCAATCAATAGTGCACTAATAAAATTCTGCTAAAACAAGAATCTAGGTTTATGATTAAACCGTGAACCAGGTTACCTCAGAAGACTGTAAAATCATTCTTCCTAAGGTTTAGTAGACAATATCTGGACATCATCCATGTAGGTGCTCCTCTCAGAGGGGGTTGTACAAACACTGGATTGGATAACCTAACCAGATGGCCTGAATTCTTGGCTCTGGTAGCCTGTTTCCCTGATATTATGGCCAAGTTTACTAGGTTGTTGGGAAGGCAGAATGGTACAGTAGTTAACATCTTGTATTTAAATCTATCTTTGTCATTTATCATCTTGGTGACCTTGGGCAAGTGCTTAATTTCTCTAAACCTCATTTTCCTCATCAGTAAAACAGAGCTAATTAATAATAGTATCTACCGCCTAGGATGTTGAGAGAATTGAATGAGTGTAAAGCTGTGTATAGCACATGTAAAAATCTAAATGACTGTTGTTTATAATTTTCATAAAAATTGTTTCTGCTGGACCCTGCCCTATTCACTCACATAATGAACACTGTAGAGGGATTGAAGGATTGTTACTGGTGATTGAGGATCCTTAACACATAGGGAAGGAATGGAAGTGAAGATTTTGTGCCTTCCAAACTCAAAGGGAAAGCAGGGTAAAAGAGCCTCCTGCTAAATGTTGATACTGTCTAAACACAGAGCAGCCCTTGAAACAGGACCTGTCAACAGAAACTGATGAGGACACCAAAGGCAAAGGGGCCTCTGGCTTGACCAGTGAGAGAACCCTGCCAGGCAGTTACCTGCCTTCTGTAGAAAGGGATGAGGCAGGGGATTTGTATGTATTTTGGTCTCCCCTCCCATAGATGTTTCTCGGGGAGGCAGAGAAGCAGCTGTGTCTGTCAATGTGTGTGAGGGAGTGTGAGAAAGACCATGCCATAGCCAGACTTGCAGTTTTCTGAAGCTGGGATGTGTGCCTCAGAATCGCTGGCATTGGCAGTATTCCTGACAAGCAGATTGACCTCTTTAGATTAGGTGAGGCAGTTTTCCCAGGGACTAGCACTCCTGATTTGGACCTGCTAGTGTAGGCTGACCATGAAGATATCATTTCACTGGCCGAGTCCCAGCCAGGCCTGCTGGGGAAGGGAAAGCTCAGAAATGGAACCCAGGTCTTCCACAACAAGCGTGGTTCTGCTGACTCATAAAGGATGGGCTGTGTTTACAAGTGGAGGCACAGTGCACATGGCAGAGTCCTGGGCAGAGGATGGCTGTTGCAGGTGACAGCTCCTCAAGCTCCCAGTTTAATAAGGGCACCCAACCCCAGCCAGAGATATGGCACACCTTTCTAGGCTGAGCAGGAAAGGATTTTTGGCCTCTTGACTTTGCCCAGGACACCTGCAATGATCCAGGCACAGAGAAGATAGATCACATTTGCACAACCCTACCTTTTAGACATGTAG
Organism: Cephalopachus bancanus; assembly: GCA_027257055.1. Taxonomy (NCBI): domain Eukaryota; kingdom Metazoa; phylum Chordata; class Mammalia; order Primates; family Tarsiidae; genus Cephalopachus; species Cephalopachus bancanus. The sequence continues at coordinate 1,948,920 of JAPVLO010000119.1, read as the reverse complement.
GTGCTTGTCCTCTGCAGCACAGATGGGAAATGATCCTCCCCTCCTTTGCCAGGACTCCCCTCCCCTCCCAGCGCCAGTTAGCCTGACCTGAGGAAGTATGGTTCCTTCCTGTGCTGTGGGCTTGGCCCAGTCCCAGCTCTTAGGAAAGTGCAACTCAATCACAGAAGCAGGCCTGCTCACTTGCCCCTGCCCCAAAAAGGACAATGTTGCAGGCTGTGCAGTGCTTTGACGGCCCGCCACAGGCGGTGAGTCAGCAGGCAAGACGTTACCCACACCTAGGCATCCTCAGATGACATTTCCCACAAAAAGAACATTGATTTGCTGCCTTGTTTTGCACAAGCCTACATTTGTGGGGGAAGGATGGGTGCATGGCATTTCTCTCACTGGGAGGGAATGTCTGTCTCTATTCATACTACAGTCAACTGCTTCCCTTGGGTCTCTAGACCAAAAGGGACCTCAAGATCTCAGGTCTCACAAACTATCTCTTTGATCTCAGGAATGTTTTTTTATTATTGTAATTTAAGTGGAGTAGGTTATATAGCATTGAAAGAGAAAGCTTTCCATAAGATATTAAGAAAGCATAACATATCAAAGAGAAATTTAAAATTTAAGAACTCTGCCACCTAAATTAATGTATCAGTATTTAGAGTTGGAGACTTTTTAATAGACATATGGAGGAAGGCGAGGTATGGAGCAGCTGTGACTTTAGAGCTCAAGGTCATACAGCAGATTTGTAGCAGCAGGTATCCTGACCTCATTTAATCCAATGCTCTTTCAGTTCTACCTTCCTGCTTTCCATATTCCAAAACTCCTAATCCCTAGGGCATTAAAAAAAAATAGAATAATACCACTTTCTTAGTTCCTTCAGGCTGCTATAACAAAATACCATAAATTATATGACTTGTAAACAATGGAAATTTATTTCTGGAGGCTGAGAAGTCCAATTTCAAGGTACTGGCAGATTCAGTGTCTGGGGGGGCTGATTCCTTGCTCATAGATGGGACCTTCTTACCATGTCCTCACATGGTGGAAGAGGCAAGGAGTCTCTCTTCAGCTTCTTTATAAGAACACCAATCCCAATCATGAGAGCAGAGCCCCCAAAGGCCCTACTTTCTAATACCGTCACCTTAAGCGTTAGGTTTCAACCATGGCAGTGCTTCAAATAGCAAATGTCCAATCCAGCCATATTTCTGCAAAACTTGGCTGATTGTGGCCAAGTGGCTCCCCTTAGCTCCACTCCAGATTCACTGTTGTAATAACCAGGGTCTGGTTTAAGCAGTGGCACAATCACTGCTAAAGATTAATAGCTGTGGGTAAGTTGGCATAAGCCCATTAGTTGAAAGTTAACAGCTCAGTGAATACCAGGACGGCAGCACTAATCAATTATTTACGGTTGGTATTTATTATGCACAACACTTAACTGCTCTGTGTTGATTTGATGGTCTACGTTGCTGAATAATGTATAAAAACTAAAGGCAGAAGTGGAGGCCATACAGTAGTAGGGTTCAGAGCATGACCAGGAATGGGACAGACCTGAGCTAGAGCCCTGGTTCTGCCATTTGTACCAACTGTGTTTCTGGACTGTAAACTCTTTGAAGTCAGGAGTCATTAGCCACCTCCACCCTTCTTGGCAAAAACCCATAGCACTTAGTATGACATCTTGCACATACTTCACAAACCCTGTGTTGGGCACTTGACTGACCATTGGCATCAGCACTGCAGAAGATCTGTGAGGTCTTCACAGGCATCACCAGACAGAAATACCAGGAGCTCCTTCTGCTGAGGTTTCCCAAGCAGAGATTATGAGTGTGGAAACTGCTTCGCTGGTGGCCTACCTGAAATGGCACCCCCAAGGTTCTAGCTTCTTTACTGAAGATACCAAGAAGAGAAAGGAAAGACTCAGACTGCCCTGGTTTTTGCTGGAGAAATGGGTTATTGATGTCTTCTAGAATGATACAGAGCACTACTGGGTAGAATCACTGGGATCCACCTTACAAATTCTTAAAAGAGAACCTGGTCAGAATGCAGGTGATGGGGCTTTCTACAAAGTTATTGTCTGCAGAGAATCACCTTTTCTTTGTGCAAAGCATTTCTGGGCCACAGAATCCTAACCCCAGTTGCACCCAGCCCCAACCATAGAGATTAATTCCTAACATCAGACTCAGAGTCCATGAGGAATTACAGTTCAACCTCTGTTCTGCCTTCTGGTTCCCATCAGTGTTGGACTCTGGAAAAGACCTGGCTAAGAAAGCAGAGACAAATTTTTAACTTTATGTTTTATACCTGCATATCATCATGTGCTCCACCTGGGCTTGGGAACGATACAGTGGGATTTGATCACCTTTATAAACATCTAATGTTTCGAGGGACCATGTGTTTCAACCACCAGCAGAGGAGGAGGAGTAGACCAAGGTAGGATTTGGTATATGGTTTAGCCCTCATCAATAACACAAATTGTCAAGTGCTTTGGACTTGGTTGAATGTCCAGGCTCGATATTGAGTAGATTGTTACAGGTCATCTCTCTACAAGCTGTTGACTTTTAATTCTTCATGAGCCGTCAGTGAGTACTTACATTTCAGGGCTGTTGCTTTCTCTGGAAAGCTAGTATCTTGGGAAGTCCAGCTGTTCTGAGGGTAAGTTGCTCATTCTGCCTGTGTATTGGTTTTTCTCTGTGTTCCTTCAGTGGGATAAAAAAGCACCACATTCTCTCCCACCTGGACACAAGCACCAGAAAAATTACTGTAAGGAAGAGTAGCAAATGGAACGTTCAATGAACTATCTGAGAAAATGTTGCACATTTGCTAGGTGCCACTGTAAATAGTAATGGTGATCTGCCACAGGTAGAATCTTGGGGCTGCTTCTCCTTGTGGATGTGCAGAGAGAAGAACACAATGTAATTGTCCTGCTAATAAGTTCTTTTCTCATTTTTCTCTTCCTTCTTAGCTTGCCATGAAGCACAAGTGTTGAGAAACTGCCTATGCTGGCGACCCTCTTAAGATAAATGGAAGATATCGTGAGCAGTTTTTACAAGAATTCTGGACCTCCGCTTGCTTCTTTTTTTCCAATATTTGGACATTTAGGGTTTTTGTTTTTCCTTTTCAGACATTAATATGAAAGAAAAGGTGTTGTGTTTATACATTTCCCAAATGATCTTGCAAGAAATGCTACAAAATAGCATTAGCTTCATCTTGGCTTTGTTTTTTTCCAGTGTGTGTGCGTGTTTGAATGGATTTCTTTTTTAAAAAAAATTTTTTTATAGTTTGAATATGGAATTTGGACCAAATGATAAACTGAGCTGGGTCGAAACTGGCAACATGTATTTTTTTCCTTTTATATTGAGCAGGAAGGCATTCTAATGTGGTGACACATCAAATGCCATTGTTCCTAGATGAAAATAAAAGTCAAGTAGTGATTGGTTTCAGTCACTCTCCTAGTTACTCTTAATTTGAAGGTTAAAATTCTGTATTATGGAAAACACTTGGATTTATCAGGAGAAACAGCAGTCTTAGATTTTGCTCATTGCAAGTAATCTTCTGCATGAACCATCACCAGCATTCAAAAAAACAAATCAGAATCACAGATAGAAATCTACTTTCTGAGTTGCAGTTTAAATACTCCTGCTACTTGTTTCCAAGCTGATTATTTGGAATTATCATATGAAGGGTAAAAATTTGAGAGTAAAGACCTAAGGAAAAGCTTGCTTAAAACCCTCTATGTGTGCACAGATGTTTCTCTCTTTTGTCATTGTCTCAATTATGGTAGGTAGTATTGAAACGAGCTTGTATTTTTTTCAAAAATTGATTTGTCCAGATACAGGTCTGTGTCAATAATAATGTGAAAAGATACTACATTTAAAATCTTTGTCCTTTTACAAAGTCATGTCTGTTTTAGAGACAGCCTTACAATGTCCTTGGGAAGCTGCCTTCAGTTCCTTGGTATCTGGTTTTGATGTTGTTACTGCTATCTATTTATTTAACGTAATTTAACATGGGAGTTTCTTGACAAATTGCATTTCATGGTAATTGTGACTTGCCTAGTCTGACATAAAACCCACAGTCACAAAGCCTTTACATTGCAGTCAGATTAAATAAAGTTGGTCACACACCTGATCTCCTGTTAACTCAAGATATCAACATAATATAGGGTTTAGAGTCTAGATGCTTTGTTTCCTAGAAGGTTAAAATGCTAAAACATAAAAGCTGTGTTTTTTGGTTTTTTTTTTTTTTTTTTTTTTTAAGGAAGCAAGCTGCACATCTCAGACACATTGTCAGCCTCTTTCATTGCAGTACATTGACTTTTAAGCTGCCTGAATCTTCAGGACCTCTTTCTATTCCTTTCTAGCCATTGAGCCAATTGAGTCTATAAGTATCATAGCCTCTGACAATAGCAGCATAAGATGGCTTTTGGATTTGTTAATGCTGATTTAAATAGCTTATGTTCTCCTGATAATGCCTTCCCAGGGAGACAGAAAGTTTGTCTATTAGGCAGGAAAAAATATTAGGCAGTGCATATCAAAGGGAGATGGGATTTTTCAGAGGCAAATTTCTGAATCCTCTTAGAGAGATGATCCATTTCAAGAAAACTCTATAAAATGTATATAAACTATATAAGTTTACTATAATATTTTGTACTTTTCTTTTGGTATCTTAAAAGTTTAAAGAAGCAACATGACATTTGGTGAGTAACATTAGAAGCAATTACAATTTCTAAGTCAAGCCCCAAATATCATTCCAAATAGATTTTGCTTGCAGACCTTAGTTCAGCACACACACACACACACACACACACACACACACACACGGATGTATTCATCTTCCCAAATTGGATTCTGGTTTCAGAGATAGATAGTTGGTATAAATAATTGAAAGGATAAATCTAAAACCCCCTGACAATCGGCCAAACTCAAGAATAAAATTGGTTGCAAGCTATCTAAAAACAGTGTTTGGGAAGTTGCTTCTAAAGCTGCAGGGGATGAGGTCATAAGCATACTGTGAAATCTGAGATTCTTCCTCCCAGGTAGAATTGTAATAGTTACTCTTGATAAATATGAGTATTCCATATCTTGCCCTCTTTCCTTACTCCCTCTGTTTATCCTTTTAGAACTACAGCTTACTGGAAATAGCCTCGATTAGAAGAAAGCCCTTCGGTATCTTCATTAGCCTCGTCTATTGACTAGCTTTCAGGCTATGCTCATGCCTTTGACCTTCCTATCTTAACATCCTACCTAGGCTTCCCCCAGAGAGGCCAAAACAGCAATCTCTGCCCATCCTCTACCTCCCAGCATCTTGCAGAGGAGCCCAGTGATAACGCAAGTGAAGTCCTTTGCTATCCTTTTGTAGAAGGTGCTGCTGTACAAAATGTTAATAGAATCCAACCTAGAGAAAATTGCTAAAATCACTCACACCATTTGGGACCAGTTTGTGTGGTTGAGCTTGCTAGAAGACATTTCGTTTCTGCTTGTTTCATTTCTGTACTTCACTATGAATTTTGGGATACTTTATTTCTGTGAAGGACTTCTCAAATTGTATTGACAATGCATAGAGAAAAGAAACTTTCCAATGTTACCACTTCTTCCTGGAACGTAGCTGTAGTATTCCTCACTAGTATTATTAGATATCTGTGTACAGGAAGTATGCAGTTATTCAGGTTAATGTTTCATATTAAAGAATGTATTTGTAAAATGTAACAAGATCAGTAGTTAACTATTTTTAAGCTCTGAAAAAGTTAAGATTGTGTGTTAGACTTAAAATTACAGTGAAATCTGTTTTAATACTACTTTTGTGGCTAGCAGAGTTTGTGCATTTATGTAACAATATTTACAGGATACCCTAAATAAGGAACATTAAAGATAGGTTTCACTCTTACTTTTCAGAATTGTAACACTGCTGATGTCTGTTGTACAGTTATCAATTCTTCAGAAGTTCTCTAAGATGTCAAAAATAATTTTTGTTTAATTCAGAGTCAAGTAACACCTGCTCTATTGATTCACTATTAAGCAAACCCTAATTTTGTCATTAAATATTTTAACTGTGAACTGTGATGAAAGTTTGTTTCAGTTATTTGTGAAGTCTATAAAACACTACCAAATGGGTATACATCACCACATTTTTGATACTGATGGAAAAATCCCGTATTTGTTCCAGTGCCTTGGAACAAAGATTAGCATGATAAAGTTTCATTATATATGTTCTAATGGAAAAAACTCGAAATAGCAAGAAGACTAAAGGATTAACCTTAATTTAGGCAATATCCAGCAGAGTTAAGTATTTTCTGTTCCTTCTCATGGGTGAAGCAAGTCAATTAATAATTACCTTTCTACTGATATTAGTGATGTGTTCCACTCAAGTACTCTTCATGGCATGTGCCCTCATCTAGCAGACTAGTTTTATGCCCTGTTAGATTGGAAAGAAGATTTGCTCATATGATGTCAATTTATTTTTATGGAAAAGCAATGCAACTTACTGCATCACTCGTTTGTTCTAGGGAAGTGACTTGGGTGAGTATTGTAGCAGAACAGCCATCTCTGGGCTGGCATGGACGCTCAGCAAAGCAGGTGAGGCTGTGAAATACTTCCTGGGAGGACTGTAGGTGGAAGGGAAAGACTGCAGTCTCGGCTTATCAGAGAAGTGTAGATAGAGATGCGGTTTGGCTAGGTAAGAACCCAGTCTTAAGTTAATTATGCTTTTAAAGGCACCTGTTCGCCGGGCTCGGTGGCTCAGCCTGTAATCCTGCACCTTTGGGAGGCTGAGGTGAGTGGATTGCCTGAGTCCGCGGGTTCGATACCCGCCTGGGCAGTGAGACTTCATCTCTACAATAAATCAAAAAATCAGCTGGTGGGCATGGTAGCGCATGCCTGTAATTCCAGCTACATGGAAGGCTGAGGCGGGAGGATTGCCGGAGCCCAGCAGGCGAGGCTGCGGTGGCCGGGAGCGGCCACTGCACTCCAGTCTGGGCGACAGAGTGAGATTCCAACTCACAAAAATAAAAAATAAAAAATAAAAAAAATAAAGGCACCTGTTCTTGTGAATTAAATTATAAGCCAATTGCCTTGCTAATTTTTTTTTTATTCATATAATGTATATTTGTTAGCAATTACAGCATGGCTAGCTCTCAAATTTTATGAAAGGATTAATATGAAGAGTGTTTAAAAAAAAAAAAAAACCATTAGTGATGCCTTTCCCCTGCTGTCACTGAGAACATATTTAGGAAAAACTCTTTTTATCATAATCATCTGCGTAAACAAGCAGATTGGGCAGGTATGGGGGGAGTTAGAAAGAAGAAGAGGGGTGGTGGGAAACAGCTAGAATTAAATGTCAAAACAAAAAACAAAATGCAAATGTCTTAGTATTATTTCCTATTGATATCCATCCCGCTTGCCTCTCCCCCTGGCACATGCTAGCCTGGGTGGAAACTAGACACACGTAGGCACATTCACATAGGCATGCACAGCTGGCATCCAGAAAAGAGTTGTGCTGTATTCCTAGATGACTCCCTGAAGTTACTTCATGACACCCTTTTGCCCATCTGGACATGGGTAGGCAGGAGAAAATACTCCCAAGAGCCAGTGAAACTGAAAATGCCACGGAGGCAGAGGGCAGGCATTATCAGCGTAAAAAGTGCAAAGACAGACACAGAAAACGAACATACCCTGCTCACAAGGCGTCTCACTTTATTTCTTTGCATGTGAATACGCTAACAGTTCTCTGTAATAAGAGAGTGCAAAGGATGGATTCTCTTCTGGTTTGCTTTTTGTTTGGGGTTTTAGTGTTTTGGGGTTTGGTTTGGTTTCGTTTACTTGAGTCAGGGTCTCACTGTCACTCACACTGGAGTGCAGTGGCAAGATCACAGCTCACCACAGTCTCCAACTCCTGGGCTCAAGCCATCCCCCCAAGTACCTGGGAGTTACAGGTGCACACCACCACACCTTGGTCTCCCAAAGTGCTGGGATTACAAGCATCAGCCACTATGTCCGGCTGGTTTGCGTTTTGAAAACTCAGAAATTACCTCTAAAATGACTTTGTATAACCAAGCCAACCTAATGCCAAATTTGTCTTCATTTATACCTTCACTCAACCTTTTGAGCAGTCTCCATTCTCACTCTGTGTCCTTTCTTGCTTCCTGGCCCTTCTCAAATCCTGCTTGGCTCAACCTTCCTAAGGTGTTACTGATGAGATGTTGGTTTACAGTGGCTTAGGGCAGTTCCTCCACACTGGCTTCCTGTCACAAGCAATTGGAGACCTTTTAGAAATATATACATTCCATTCCAAAATTTACCTTTTTGCTGTCCCTGAGCATCTTGTGTTTTGTAAAGATTAAAAAAAAAAACAAGACTCCAGCAGGCCCTGGCTGATGAGGCACCTGGCTTCCCTAAATCCTTACTGCAAATTATAAATGCACATTATATTTAATTTCCTCGACAGCAAATTAAAGCTGTCAAGGAAATTAAATATAAAGTGCATTTAAGCTCTATGACTGCTCTAGTGTAACCTGCCTTAACCCCCATTAGGTTTTCTCCCTTGAGCCTCATCTGGAGCCTCAGGATTCTTCCTGAATTGTGTTTTTACTTCCCACCTCCCTCCCTCTGTCCCTTCCCTGAAGTTTTCTGCCACATTTTCTTCTTTCCACTGAGTCATGGGCCTGGGCATCACATTTCTTCATGGTGTCTGCTTCAGTGGCCTAGCCCACAGGAGCCTGTGGACAGACCTATGTGACTCTGAGTTGGTTGCTGCTGCGTATTTTTGTTGCTCTCACATTTTGTCTGTGAAACATTTTAAGTTCTGTGGTCCTCCAAGATGAAGTTTTTTTAGTTTTTTTACTTTTTTTTTCCTCCTGTCTTTTGTATGCTCAACCAGTCAAAGATGCCTGTTTATATGGGTCCCATCCTCATCATACATCCAGACTTAGATGTCAGAGCCTGAACAGGAATCTCTAGCCCTGCAATTCCCAGGTGTCACCTGTCAACATTAGATATGGAGTCTTTGTCCTATGACATTGTATCACAATTGCTTTGCCACTTTATTTGTGAGACGACATGGAAAGAAGAAAAATGAGCCCATGAATTCTCTGAGCTTTTCCCTGAGATCTAAGATGAGGCTTGGATGATCTGCAATTTCTGAAGGGAATTCCCATTATATGCTGTGACCATGTGCACCCAATGATCTTCTTAATTGTAACACTGCATCCTTAGTGATGGAAGCCTCAAGCTTTTTGTTAATTTCCCTTAAAACCATCTTTTTTTTTTGACTGCCCCAGGAAGAAAAATCTGGCTCCTACTACTGAACACATTGTTTTATTGGTAGTATAGTGGCTTCTTTTGGGGAGTTTTGTGGGAGTTACTATGACTTATACTGGTAGACACATTTATGTTGGTCTGAAACTCTCCAATATTGAAGGAACCTTGGCATTTAGACAGAAAGAAAATGTGGAGGAAGAAAAATGTATGAATAGCGTCCTACCCCGCACTTTCCAAGATGGAAAAAAAGAAAACTTCTTCTTTTAATGGACTTGGATGATGGCAGAGAGCCCCCTCGCGGTGACTTACTGGAGGCAGCCGTTGCATTGTGACCAGGAGGAAGGTCCCAAGTTCACCTGCCCTGCTTTGAAATCCAGCTCATTTTACCAGATGTGTGGCCTTGGGCAAGTGACTAACTTTCTGTGCTTTTTTTCTTGGTTTAAAAATGGGGGTGATTGTCTACTTTTCGAGTTATTACAAAGACAAAATGAAATAATGAATGTAAGGCCTTTATCTGCATTTCTGCCACATAAGGGCTCAACGTACGTTGTCTCTTCCTTGAGTTACTTCTTTGTTATGGACCCAGAGCAAAGTAGCAAACTTTTCCTGGCTTAAGATGCCTGCCAGACTGTGCTGTCAGCTGGTACAATGGATGTACTTTCCTTAAATCCATGTTGACACAGAGAACATGGGGCGGACATTACCAAACCCTCTCTGGCCATTTTTATGGTCCAGGGACATAGATTCCTTGTCATTCAATAATAGCCTCTCTGGGAGGAAGGAGAAAATCCTGGCCTATAGACAACCAGGGGTGGCCACTTGCTGGAAGAAATTTCCTCAAAGGCTAAACTTATAAGAAAGAGGAAAGTGAAACAAATTGGTCTCCATGTTTATGTCACCAACTATGGGGATGGAAATAAATGGTTTCATGGGCTGGGAGATTGACGTGTCCTTTGCATAATAATTCATACTCCTCTTTTAAAATGAAGTACAAGGTTGTTCTACAGATGTATCGGTGTAATTCCAAGGATGCTGAGAAAACTTTGTCAAAAATAACCATTCTTGAATGGCTTAAGTTGAGAGTCATTTAAAGAGAGCCATTTACTCCTTAAATTAAACTTGGGCCTAGAATGACGATAACCTTAAGAGGGAAAAGGAAGTAACTCATATCTCACTAAAGAGTATAAGGGGGACCCCCAAAAAAACCGGAATTATTTTTTTAAGGGTGGACCCCTCGTAGTATAAGTTTCCCCCACCTGGTGAGTGTTCTAGGAAAACATCAACATCGGTGTTGACAGCTAGTATTGTCGTGAGAGGCCACATTCAATTTCAGGGGATTTTTTTTTTTTCCCTGGAGATTCTTTCAATGCATTTGCCCATTTCATGATGGGTGATTTACGAGGGCATCTTAATTTTCAGCAGTTTTTGACCCAAAACAGCACGATCCATACCACACCCTTCCTATTCACCAGATCTCACCCCAAGATACTTTCTTGTTTGTTTGTTTCCCTGGATGAAAATAAATGTTTTGCCGATGTGGAAGAGGTGAAACAAAAAACGGCAGAAGCACTGAAAGGCATCAAAATCAACAAATTCAAAAACTGTTCCCAGGTGGGTAGTTAACAGTGGGCCTGGGGTGGAAAAAGGGTCTCCAGAGGTGTATTGCATTAAGTGGAGAGTACTTTGACGGCGACTGAAGTTTAAACATGTAAGAATAAATACACAACTTTTTATAAATAAATTATGGGGTTTTTTATGGAAGCATCTTGAGGCATTCAGCTAAAAGAAGAAAAGAAAATCTCGGAAGAACTATGTTGTCGGCAGCTGTTTTCCCACAGTTGTCATGGAGCTATTAATTACCAACATTATTATTAAATCATGTGTAAAGGACTATCCAGGCAAGAGGGATCAGGAAAGTTGTAATAGTAAGCCTGCCCCAACCAAAATCCCAAACTCTCTCTCCCTATAACACACTATGTATCATTGTTTTTACCAATTGCAATTTATGCAAATTCATTTTTGAAAAAATTAGGATCCTTCCTAGCAGAGAGCCTTCTGGTTTTGTCACTAGTTTTGTGTGCTCAGGCAAATTATATCATTTTCCTCTATCTGGTTCTTTGTGTTTCAAAGGAAAGTAATCCCCAGGCTACCTGCCTCAGAGGCCTGGTGAATGAAATGAGATGGAATTTGAAAGAACTCTGGGAAGTACAAAGTGCTGAGGAGGTGTGGGTTACTCACTAAAAACTTGGGCTTCCATGGTCCCACCCAACCTTTAGGGGATTCCTCTATCTACCATCACCTCTTCCCCTAGAGGTGGCACTTCCTTGTGGCACTAGATGGTATCATGACTTCCCCCTCCCCCTCAAAGAAAAAAAGTCTCTCCAGACACTTCAGTTCTATTTGCCATCATGGGTAATGGAACAAAGGCAATAGTAGGAGATAGTCCCAACTGGTGAGGAAAGGAGACAACTGGACAAGAGAGTATGTCCAGGGGAAAAGATTTAGGGCAGTCCTGGGCTGAGGGAAAGCACAGTGTTAAAGGGGCCAGCCTGGATACTGTCTACTCCAGGCCCACTCACAACTACTCACCTGGGAAAACTTGTTGAAGACAAACAAAACAAAATTTCAGAAACTAGTCAGGGAAGTCAGACATACTCTCTCCTCCTGCACCAGGACTGAACTGAGGTACACTCTGGTCCTTACTGAGTCTGGTCCTCCTAATGTGAGAGTAACGTAGAGAATCACAGAAATGGCCAGTCTTGGAAACTCACTGGGTAAAAAGGAAAGAAATGGTGATTAGTCAGTTATCCCAGGGAGACAGAATACAGATGGAAGGACACAGTCCAAGGACATCCTTTCAAATAGAGGGGGAACTTGGCTCTCCTTAGCTTCACTACCTGAGAGCGGCATCATCATCCTGACTAGAGGACCCCAGCAGCCAGCTCTGTGCTCCTCTTCAGAGGTGCCTCATCTGGCCTCATTTTCCCTTCAGAACCAGCAGGAGAAAGAACTGGAAAAAGGCATAACTCTCCTCTCAAGCCTACGACTGAGCTGGTCTAAGTCATCTACTTCGTATTTCTGATCCTCTGGGCTCCCCCACAATTCTCCACGTTGGGTGAGCCATTCTCCCTGATACAAGGTGGCCATCATGCACATGCTACCCACCTGCAATGCTAGATGAGAGAGTTTGAAGACATCACAAGGAGGAAAGAATGTGAACCACAGGCACCCCCACTGGGCTTCCTTCAAGTCTCTGTTCCGTTTTGCCCTGAAAGGAAAATTCAGTTTCTCCCCTGAGGTGGAATGAGAGTGAATGAAGGCAAAAGGAGACTGATGTTGCCACATGAGGGGGTGTGGGGAACTCTAACAAGGATTATCCTTATAAAGTATGAGTGGCAGGAAGGGGTGATGAGGGAAAAGTGCTGAATCTACTTTCTGTAGCCATTGAAAGGTGTTCCAGAGTAGTCTTGCCTGTTGACAGATGATGACTTCTAAAACTCCTTGCAAGCCTTCATTCCACAAGCGAACTCACAAAAGACATTGGCCTAAAATCTTATTGTACGGTTTTATTTAGAAAAAGAAAGCCTTAAATATGCTTCCCAGGTCTGCTTGGGTGTAGAGAGCTCTACCCCCCTGAGACCAGTCAGGACCATGAATAAACGCCACCTCATTTTTCACTATGTTTCACCTGGCCTGGCCACCTCTCAGTTCTCCAAACACAACAGGCTCTTTTGCACCTGAAAACCTTCATATGTGCTGGGTCTGCTGCCAAGAAGACTTCTTTCCCCTCACTCTTAACACAGATGATCATTTCTTGACTATCAAATCTTCACTTAAATGTCTCCTGAGAAAGACCCTGCCTGACTACTGCATCTTAAGTAGACCTCTGTGGTTTTCCCTTCTCATGGCATACCCTTCTTCCCTACCACAGAATTTATAGAAATGTGCACATATAAATTTATTTACTTCTTTACTGTCTTGCCCACAACAATACAGTAAGCTCTGAGAGACCAGGAACCGTGTCTATTTTCTTCTAAAGGATGTATCCAGGGCCTCAGATTTACCAGACACTCAAAAGTAGATTCTTTTTAAATGAATGGACCCGGCCTATGCTTAAAGCCCCCCTGCAGAAGAACACACATGGGAATTCTCAGGAAAAAAAAAAAAAAACTAAACAAATAACTAAACATATGAAAAGTTACTCAGCCTCACTCATAATTAGAGAAATGCAAATTTTTGAAAAGGTAACATTCAAAAGCTTGATTACACTTGATAATCAAATACTATTCAAAGGGATTTCAAATTGAGACCAAGTTTTGGAAAGCAAACCATCAGTTTGTCAGGATTCAGATTGCTTGCACCTCGCACCCCAACTCAGCCCTACCCCAGGTCTGTGCTCTTTGGGTCCCCAGCCTCTCCCTCACTCAGCACTGTCTACCACCCAGCACACTGCTGCTCAGTGCACCCTTATTAGATCAGCTGCATTATTTACAAGTTCCTCCAGCCTCTGGAAGACAGAAAGCAGTTATCGCAGGTCCCTTCATTCACCAAAATAAATAGATAAATAAAATAAACCCTGCTTGTTATTGTCCTGTTTCATATTTGACATTGGCGTGTACTTTCACCGTTTCTGTCCAACTTTGGCAGCCGTGCATTTTCCCTGACTCAGTACTGTCCTTTACCCTGGGATTCTGAATAGGAAGGGAAGGAAGGAATGATGGATTTCTAAGCTGCAAAGTTATGTGTCTGTTGTCTTGGTTAATCTTTCTACTCACCTGTGGCAGTTATCAATTTGCTATTCCCAGTTCCAAATCTGTCTTTGCCCTGCCTTGTGGTACTGAAGAAGGACTCTGTGAACGTTGTACCTTCTACTTCTGAACCCCTTAGTGGTTAGCTACTTTTTACTCATTAACAGTTCCTTATATTAAAATCTTCCAGGCCAGGCGCAATGGCTCACGCTTATAATCCCAACACTTTGGGAGGCTGAAGTGAGAGGATTGCCTGAGCCCGCAGGTTTGAGACCAGCCTGGGCAATTTGGCAAGACCTCATCTCTACAATAAATCAAAAAAATTAAGCAGACATGGTGGCGTGTGCCGGTAGTTCCAGCTACTTGGAAGACTGAGGCAGAAGGATCGCCTGAGCCCAGCAAGTCAAGACTGTGGTGGCCAGGAGCATGCCACTGCCCTCCAGCCTGGGTGACAGAGAGTGAGACTCCAACTCAAAAAAAAAAAATCATCCAATTCTGGATTAAGAAGGCTGACATGAGGCAGCTAGAGTAAGTTTCTTTTATAAGGTAAGCCAAGATAGAGTTTCCTCAACACCCAGAGAGCAACGAATCCAGCAGTATGCCCCATGATCCCAAAGGAGTGATAGTAACCACTCAGCACCAAGAAGAAGAAGAAAAATCCACTGACCTGGGCTGGAACTGGCCATACTCTTTCCTTCACATCCACAGTCCACCACAGCCTCTGGACACAGTAGGGAAGGTGGGTGATGGGAATTCAGGAGTTTTGTGCTCCTCCATGAAACCTGTAGGGCCCCTTGAGAATTGTGAGACACACACCCGCCCTGCCAGTCCTTCACAGGAAACTACCTTCCCCACAGCCATGCTCTGCCATGGAGTGGTGCAGGAAAAAACCCTTGAGCAGCACCAACCACCATTTCCCAGGAACTCACCCCTTGCAGAGTGGAGCAGCGGCTTTCCGGGCAAATTCTGAGGCTGCAGAAAGCCCCTGGCTGGGCAGGTTGCCTGAGAACACCTGAGACGCTGAGGTCAGCTGTGCCTTGACATTCGGATTACAGAGTGCCTGAGACCAAGACAGGAGCCATGTGGGATGCATTACCATAGCAACCTCTCACTTCCCTTGTGTCCTTTTCTGGGTCTGCTCTGCACAACCAGCATTGCCCCAGTGGCTTGAGACTCCCTTCTAATTCCCACTGGGGCAGGCAAAAGTGCACACTTGCAGGGTGCTTCATTTCTTTCTCCTGCAATAACCCAAAAGACTCAAAACAGACAGAAAACTTGGGAAATCCCCAGAGCTCCATCTCAGCCTAGGTGGCTGGGCATTTCCTCAGAGCAATACTCTCTAAGGAGAAACTCTACACCCACCATCGTAGCTGGCTTTCTCCCACAAGTGCTACCTCCTGGCCAGAAGTCAACAGTATTGCTAACCACATCAGATATAATACCTCTTCTCTGGGGTAGATCAGATCCCAAGTGCCAGCTAACACCTTTCAAGCCACTTTGGCCACACAGGACCAGTGCAGCTACACAGCATAGGGCTGCCACATCTTGCAATTGAGAAACTCACCACACCAAGGCTATATATAACCATGGGAACCCTACAGTTTCTACATCAGCCCCTGCCGACCTCAAATAAGAGGAAGTTGTCTACCCAAATGAGAAGGAACCAGAAAAATAACTCTGACAATATGACAAAAGAGTTCTTTAACACCCACAAAAGACCACACCAACTCTTCAGCAATGAACACTAACCAAAATGAAATTGTTGAAATAGCAGACATAGAATTCAAAAGGTTTGTGATAAAATTGGTCAGCAAACTTCAGGAGAAAGTTGAAAACCAACATAAAGGAATTTTTAAAAAACCATTCAGGACATGGATGAAAGATTCTCCAAAGATACAGACACCATTAAAAGAAAAAGCTGAAATTCTGGAAATGAAATAAGTGTTTAGAGAAGTACAAAATGCAATGGAAAGATTTAACAGTAGATTAGAACAAGCAGAAGAAAGAATCTCAGAACTCGAAGACAAGGCTTTTGAATTATCCCAATCGGGCAACAATAGGGGAAAAAGATCAAGAGAACAGAACAAAGTCTCTAAGAAGTGTGGGATTATGTAAACATCCAAACCTAAGAGTCATTAGGTGTTCCTGAGGAAGAAGAGAAAGCAACAGGTTTGGGAAATCTATTTGAGGGAATAATGGAGAAAAACTTCCCTGGTATTGCCAGAAATCTAAACATCCAGATGCAAGAAGCCGAAAGAACCCCCAGAATACTCCCTGCAAAAAAAGTCATCACCAGGCATACAATCAATCATCCAGTTAGGCAAAGTTAATGTGAAGGAAAAAATTTTAAGAGCTGTGAGACAAAAGCATCAAATAACTTAGAAAGGTAAACCTACCAGACTAACAGCAGACTTCTCAGAAGAAATCCTCCAAGCCAGAAGGGAGTGGGGCCCTATCTTCAATCTCCTCAAACAGAATAACTATCAGTCAAGGATTTTGTATCCTGCAAAACTAAGTTTCATAAATGAAGGAGAAATAAAGTCCTTTGCAGAAAAGCAAAGAGGGAGGGAATTTGTCACCACTAGACGAGCTCTATCAGAAATATTCAAAAGAATCCTAAATACCGAAACAGAAAGCTAAAATACACCAGTAGAAAAATGCTGGAAATGATAAACTTCACAGACTTTAGGGAACACCAACACAATAGAGACAATAAATAAACAAAGCAACTAGTATGATGAATGGAGTGGTACCTTACATATCATTATTTAAACGTGAATGGTCTCAATGCCCCACTAAAAAGATATAGACTGACAGAATAGATAAAACACACACACACACACACACACACACACACACAAAACTCAAGTATCTGCATGTTCATCGCAGCACAATTCACAATTGCAAAGATGTGGAATCAACCTAAATGCCCATCAACTGATCAGTTGATAAGGAAAATATAGTATATATATATACCATGGAACACTGCACAACCATAAAAAAGAATGAAATCATGTCCTCTGTAGCAACATAGATGGAACTGGAGATGATCATCCTAAGTAAACAAACTTAGAAAAAGAAAACTAAACACCACATGTTCTCATTCATATGTGGGAGCTAAATGGTCATAAAGATGAAAATAATAGACACTGGGGACACCAATAAGGGGAGAGGGGAAATGGCAAATGATCTAGCTACCTATTTTGCTAAGATCAGGACTATCCTACTTAAAATAATTTCACTTCCCCTGCCTTCTTTCCTAAGTTCTTTTCTATCTCTACATGCCCAACTGTAATAGTCCTCTGCCAATCTGAGGAGGGCCTGTCTTCTGGAGCCCTTCATCTCCTCCTGCTGCTTCCAGGACCTTGTCCCATCACCCGTAGCCTCCTTTCCTTGTGTCTTTGGTCCATGCTTGTCTCCTCTAATGTGAAGTCTTTAAAATACCATCTTCTCACCGCCTCTGTACAACGAAAGTCATGGGGGAGTTATCTTGAATCACTAGCCCTTCCAAGTGTGGTTTCCTTCCCCATCCCACTTCTGTGACTGCTCTCTTAGGTATGTCCTAATAAAAAAATCTAGTGACCAGCTCTCTGTAGGAGCACTGGAGTCTTCTAGTCTCCAGCTCTCTGACTTGCCTTCTTCCCAACCCTTAAGAGCATATTTTTTCCAAAAATTCTCTCCTGCTCCTCTTCTGTTTTGCCAAGTCAATGAATTTATTCCATGAACTAATTTTTTTTACTTTTATTCCATAATACTGCTCTAGTTTTGACTTTTCTCCTGAACTCCTGAACTAAATTTCTAACTTCCCTGATAGAAATTTCTACATAGCTCAATATATCAAATCTAAATTCATCTTCTGTCTTTGCAAGCCTGTTTTCCTTCTTTTAACTTTCTATACAGGCTTAGAATGTAAGCTCTCCTTGATTATTTCTCCCTTACTTAACTATAAACTAGAAATAGTAGTAGTACATATCATGAGATTGTATAGGGCTAAAATTTTGTTGTGAACCCATTAATAGAGTTATTATTTGATGTAATAAATATTATCCATTCAAGTAGTCTGTCAATTCTATTTCTTAAACACATCCTTTCCTACATGTATTTTTCCATCACTGCCATTGATCTAGCTCTAATCCTCATCAAGTTTTACTGAACTACTCAAGTTGGTCAACTTTTATCAATAATATACCATATGCAATGTGTTTTGCATGTACTGTTATGGAGATGTTCACAAGGGAGAGAAATACTAAGATAATTCATCCCAGCCTCAAATATTTCTACTTTAGTGGGGAAGATAAATATATAAATTGAATGCAACTCAAAATAAAATGAGGGCTGCACTAGAGATTAGGAATTTCAATAGCATTCTCCTGTCTGGTCTATCGAAACCTGCCTGAAAGTATGTCAGATTCATCTTCAGAAAGACAATCTATCTTCAGGAAGACAATTCATATGCTAACCAAGGCCAAAGAGGGAATCAAATAGAATGAAATAGGATTGTAGAAGACAATAGGGAGCGGTGTAGACTGTGGCAAGCTGAAAGTGCATTTGTGTGTCCTAAAGGGGCATACTGCTACTCAGTTTCAGTCACTGTGGCAATATGGGAAGAAAGTCAGTGCTGCCAGATCCTCCAATGTTTTTAGAGAGGCCAATAACAGATATTTTATGTGAAACATCCCATTTGAAAACACATCAGTAGATAACGTCTGTCCTTTTGGCTGCCAGTTTGGGAGGCCCTTATTTATGTTACTTTTCTGCTCAAAACTTTTAGGGCATCTTTATTAGCTGCAAACTAAAATCCAAATTCCATAGTCTGGCATACAAGGTCCTATATGATCTAACCCCAACCACCTTCCCACCCCACTCCTCACTTTGACACCTGATAGCTCAATCATAATTCTACTCTGAGAAACCACCACTTTTCCCACACTGGATGCTGGGCCTGGGATGCTATCCACCTCAGCTTCATTCAAATCCTGCCTATCTTGCAGGGCTCCATTCAATACTTCCTCTTCCCCCAAAATTCTCCCTGATTTTTTTGTCAGGCTGAAGTAGTCACTACTTCACTCTTGTCTCTTTTCTAGGTGCTCTAGAACATTCTGCTGTATATCATAGATGTAATTGGTCTTATTGCTAGGCAGGTGGCTCCCAGAGACCTGAGACCAAATCACAATTATGTCTGCACATCTAAGAACACACATTAGTAGACACTCAATAAATGTGTGTTCATGTATTGAATGAATACATGAATAACAACCTGTTGCCACAATGCCTTATGAGCTCTTCCCCCTTCTATGGTTTAAATGTAATTTGTTCCCCCAAAACTCATGTTGAAATTTGATCCCTAATGTAGCAGTGTTGGGAGGTGGGACCTAGTGGGAGATGTTTGGGTCATGGGGGTGGCTTCCTTATGAATGGAGTAAAGCTCTCCTGTGGGGGTGAGTTCTTGCTCTCAAGTGAATTAGTTCCTGTGAGAGTGAGTTTAAAAATAAAAAATACAAAAAAAGATGTGGGGTACAATTCAGGGTTAGCTATACAAATTTTCATTATGAAGTTTACCTTGCTGATGAGGTGTGCCCCCCCCGACAATTTCCTGCTACTGCTCCCCCACCCCCGGCAGTTTCCCATTACTGTCAAACCCTTTCTTATAACATTATGATAATTGTTCAAGGTCTGCTTTTAAGTGAGAACATGTGGAATTCAGTTTCTGTTTCTGTGATAGGTCACTGAGTATGATAGAGAGAGTGAGTTTTTAAGGGTTTGACTTCTTCAGTTTCTCTCTCTTGCTTCCTCTAACACCATGTGATCTCTTGGTACACATCCACTCCCCTTCCACTTTCTGCCATGAGTGGAAGCAGTCCGAGGCCTCATCAAATGCAGCCACCGATTTTGAACCTCCCAGCCACCAGAATCATGAGTCAAATAAGCCTCTTTTCTTTATAAATTACCTAGCTTCTCCTTTCTTATAGCTACACTAAACAGATTAAGATACTCCCTAACTCAAGAAAAGATCAAATTAAAGTATTTTTTAATCTTTAACCTTATTTTACTGTTTCTACTTAGATATTAATTTTTGAATATTTTTAGCCTCAAGATAACTGAACCTAAACTCTGCTAAGGATTGTGTGTGTGCATTGTGTGTGTGCACTTGTGTGTGTGCACACATTGGACAAACCATTTCTCTAAGCCTTAGTTTTCTCATTTTTAATATTATAAATTAATAATAATTTCATAGGGCTTTTATAGGAAGTCAGTGAGACAGTACACATAAAGTACTTATCATGATGATTTGTATATTGTAGGCATTCAATGTATATTAACTTTATCACCATGGTGGTTATGAGAAAGCTGAAGTTCTCATCTTCACAACAAAATAAATTTGAAATATTATTGAAACTACAGGTACTCGTGAACTATGGCAATGCATAATGTGCAAAGAATATTATAAAACCCTAAATGACAATGAAAAAGAAAGAGAATGAGAGTGTAATGGCCTTGGAATGTAAAGGCCATTACGTGCCAATGGTAAGAACCTAAGACAGAGATGACACTAATGGTCTTGACCAATGAAACTCTGTAGTAGTAGCTGGGAGGAGTGTGGCAGATTGTTTTACACTAAAAGATACATGTCAGCAGCACATCTGATGTTTCCTAACTGTTAAGTGAGATGGGGTTGGAGGTGGGGTGGGGCAGAGAGTGGGAGAAGCAGACCTGGTCTTTTATAAGCAGGCTTAGGCCTTGGGAGTGAGTTCTGGTGATAGACTCTTACATTCCAGATATCTCATGTCTGCTGAAGGTTTTTGCTTAGGCTCTTTTCAGGGGTAGTATGTATGTAGATCATGCATTTAGTCACCCAAAGGTGAGCAAACCAAGAGCCAGGAGAAACTTTAAGAGGAAACACCCGTCCCCAACAGGTGAATGTCTAAATCACCTGGAAAGAATTTTTTTTCTTCTTTAACTGACTTGATGGCACTTTTTGTAATCTACTCATACTCCAGAGATCTTTACTCCCCCTGGCTGCTTTAGAAAGCCGCTAAGACCGCTATCAAATTTGTACAAGGAATATATTTCTTTTGTTCAGATGAACTAGAAACAGACCTATGAGAAACACTATCAATGACTATAACCTTTATATAACAAAGTACCAGGACAACCTAAGAGTTTGGTTTGAGAGGGTCCTTGTGGTAGGCTGAATAATGCTGCCTCCCTAAAGTGTCCACGTCCTAACCCCTGGAATCTGTGAATATGTTACTTTACATGACAAAAGATATTTTGCAGATATCTTGAGATGAAGATATTATCCAGGATTATTAAGGTAGGCCCAATATAATCACAAGGGTCCTTGTAAGAGAAGGGCAGGAGAGTTAGAGTCAGAAAAAGGCAATGTGATAATAAAAGCAGAGAGAAAGATTGAAAAATGCTAAACTGCTGAACTTGGAGATGAAATAAGGGGCCACAAGACCAGGACTGCAGATGGCCTCTAGGGCTTGAAAAGGCAAGAAAGCAGATTCTCCTCTAGAGCCTCTAAAAGAAACATAACTTTACTAACACCTTAACTTTAGGAATTTTAACCTCCAGAACTATAAAATGATAAATTTGTGTTGGTTTAACCTACTGAATTTGTGATAATTTTTTACGGAAACAATAGAAAACTTTAACCCCCAAGGTAAAGTGTGTGAGCTCTCAGGAGGACTCTTATACAAGGTAGGGGGTAGTGGTGTCCCTCCAAATCCAAGGAGAGCCAATAGCTCCTCTCAGGCCAACCTTGGTCATGATCAATAAGCATTTATTGATGACTTCTGGATCTCTCCTGGGAATGGAAATATGAATTCAGACCACAACCTCAAGGATAGATCCACATGAAGGACAATAAAATGTTAAGGCAGACTATGCCAAATGAGTGACAACTTCATCTAGGGTGTTAGACATTCAGAGAAGGGAATCATCCTTGCTTGCCAGAAGAAAATGCTTCTTCTCCTGCTCAGCATTTCCATGACAGGTATGGAGCTGTGCATCCAGATTTGCCCAGGACAGTCCATGTTTATATCAGTTGTCTTGGTATAACCATGAAATAGAGATTCCTTTCATTCTCAAAAGTACGTTCTTCATGGCAAACCACATAATCACTCTGACAGGACATTACACAAGAAGCCAATCGAACCACCATAGCCTGTTAGAAATAACTTCGAGTTTGAATATCAACTCAGTATCAAAAAGGATCCCAAAGTTTTTGTGCCACTGATCCCTCACTTGGAAACACTTTAAATTGATTAAGTAAAACAAACATGTCGGTAATACTTAATTGTCTTGGTCTATTTTGTGTTGCTACAACAGAACACCTGAAACTGGGTAATTTATTATGAACAGTAATTAATTTGGCTCATAGTTCTGGAGGTTGATAAGTCCAAGACTGAGGGGCTTGCTAGGTTCTTCTTGCTATATCATCCTATGGTGAAAGAGTGAATTTCAAGACAGCACAAGAAAGGAGGAGGAGATAAGGGGAAGTGAGGGAAGGGGAGAGGAAAGGAGAAGAGAGGAGAAAAGAAGAGGAGAGGAGAGAAAAAGAGAGCAAGAGGGCACCAAATTCTCTTTTATAACAAACCCACTCCCACTATAACAAGTCCACTCCCAAGATAACATTAATCCAAGATCCATTAATGAGGGTGGAGCCCTCATAACCTAAATACTTCCCATTAGACCCCACCTCCCAATACTGTTGCTTTAGGGATTAAGTTTCCAACATATGAACTTTGGGGGACACATTTAAACTATAGCACTGACATACAGTCCTCAGATTCTCTTATTGACAAACTGAAGGAAGGAAACTTAAACTATGTTATCCAATGAGATTCAGTGGTTTTAATGTATGACACCTTCCCTAGCTGAAGCAGCTGAGGAGAAGGTGTTTGATTGGATTTGGTTTGGGCTGGGTTTTAAGCAACACTTATGAGCAGGATGGTGGCGTTGGGTGGAGGTATTGGTATTGGTGGTATCGAATGGTATTGGTGGTATTAAGTGGAGGGCTGGGGAAGAAAACAGGAGGAAAGCGTTTAAGAGAAAGGATGCACAAATAAGCAACCTAAGGAAAAAGACTGAGTTCTAGATGTCTTGCCATATTCATTAGGCTTGAAGAGCAATCATTGATTCTACCCCTGGCCTTGATTCTCAAAGTACTGTCCTTTGAAAGACACATCCTGCTCCAGATGGAAGCTTAAACACTGGGGTGCCTCTGAACTCTGAGTCTGTGCTTGTAGGGTTCTTAGGAGTATAAAGGTGAGAAAGATGTGTGGTGCTTCAAATCTGTCACGTCAAACCAGGTGTGGGCCGAATTATGTCACTCAAATTGGTCCATAAAGAGATGAAAATTAAAACGCTGACAAAATGAGCACATCAACTTATTGAAAACTATTTAATATGCTCAAGTTCACACCTACCTTTGGTGGATTTTAATGAGACTCTGTCTTCCAGCTGTTTTTTCTTCTTTCAACCAACTTATCAGCCAGGATTAATATAACATCTAATGCTAGATGTCTTTTTTGGGCATCTCTTATTTCTTTTTAAATTCCTCCTTGTTCTCTCTCCTTCCCTGGGATAACACCACCAGGGACTCCCAAGCAGCCCCCTGGTTGAGTTTGCTGCTGATTTTAGTCTAGTTTTCCTTTCCTTTGCGTCTTCTACCTCAACACTCTCTTCTCTTTCCTCTCCTCCTCACTTCAGGCCTCCTGGAGGCAACACTAACTTTTCTCCCAAGTTGTTTATGTAGTTCTGAGAGGGGAAAAAAGAGAAGGGGGGGAGAAATGGATGAGGAGAGGAAACCTGAGGTGGGAGACATGGGGAGGAGAAGGAATGGTAAAGAGTCGAGGGAAGAGTAGGGAGGAGGAGAGAGGAAGAAAATGCAGGAAGAAGAACAGAATGACTGAGGTGAGGGGAAAAGACACCAGGAAAACTTCCTGGTCAGTCACAAGCCCTGTGTCCCCTCCATGTTTTAGTGTCTCGGATGAGCTGAAAACACGTCTATGGGAAGTCGTAACACTCACCAAACCCTTGACAGCAGCTATTCTTCACAGAGCTTGTGAACAATTGCCCGCCTGCCAGTGTCTGACTGAAATAATAGCTGTACCTACAGGATCATTTGGAAGACAGATGGCGAAGGCAACCCCATTCATCTGCCAGCAGCCGTTTCATAATTCTCATGGTCCTGTCGAGCCAGGATGGGAAGGCAGAATGCAGTCTTGCTAATTATTAAAGTTCATTAGACTGTTGTTGTGTTTAAGGTAGTTCCCCCACCCCATTCCTGTCCTGCTCCTCACCTCAGCCCCACTGTGCCAACCCCTCCTCCAAGGTGCTTTTGGGAATGCCTTTAGCACCCTTAGGAAAAGCAGATCTCTAAAGCCTAAAAGACTTGATGTTTACTAGGTAGGGATTTTTTTTTTCACTCTGTCCTCTTTCCTTCTTGCAGTTCCAAAAGAGGGTCCCTACTATTTACTGCTTCCATAATTCTGGCTCAGCCGTATTCCATATTTCAAAGACTGGTTGACTTTTCCTTTACTGAGTTGCCATTTTCTACTTAGATCACCAGACGCTTCTGTTATTATTTTTACAGAATGCATTAAGCCAAAGACATCCTCTCAATGCAATGTTTATGGATTTAGGGAACCTTTAAGATCTCTCTGTCATTCCTGCACATCTGAATGATATACTGGTTTTCATTCAAAGGCAATTTTTGAGGATACTAAGTGAACGTGAACAGGAGTGAGACCCTACAAAGGAGAGTCTGCTTTATGAACATTAACCTGCGCAGTGAAACAGGACCCATGCTCACTTTAATGCTCTGCAGTCACCATCTTGAAATTCTTTTGAACAAGAGCCCTGCATTTTCATTTTGCACTGAGACCTGACAATTATGAAGCTGGTTCTGCCACAATGTAGTTCTATACTGGAATAGAACTGGTGAGGGCTCAGGCAGGAATATCTCCTGAGCCAAAGGTAAGAAGAAACCTTGGGGGTAACAGATATCAGCAAGTGGAAGAGAAGGCAAAGATCAGACCATGCAACAAAGGAAACACAGAGTGAATATTAGTGTTCTTGTGAGCACTACCTCAGGCAGAGGCCTACTTTTGATGTTTTGGCAAAATCAAGTTTCCAAGCCTGAGACAACACAGACCCCAGATCACTATAAATTCACCAAGGTCACAGAACCACCTGTGATACCTCTTGGGAAACAGTTGGCTGATGTTGATTTTATGACTACAGTATCAATTTCACTGTATACCAGTTCTACTGAAACTTCAGCTCAAGATGCTTTAGAAGGATTTGTAAGAAATAAGACTGCAACCTAACTGGGAGCCTGTAAAGGGAAGGTTTTAAATGCCAGACTGAAGAGAAAGAAGAGGCTCCTTAATTGTGGGGGTGGGAGTGAGACTGTAGGAGTTCTGGCTCTCCCCAGGAAGCAAATAATCTTTCTAGACAGATCTGGTACTTTGTTCCCAAGTCATGGACAAGAATAAAAGGCCTTGGATAGTAACAAACAACGCACCACCACCTTTCCCTGTGGCATGGCCCCCACCCACTATCTACTTCCTCTTCCACCCCACAAACACATACAACAGAAAAAATCCACCTGTTGTCCCCAGGTTTGGCCATGCTGCTGCCTCAACCTCCCTCAGACTCAAGTTATGGACATTAAGCATGCCTGAATCCATACCTCTGATCTCTCCCATGTTGCTTGGGTGAATAACCCCACCCACAACCCTATCTGTGGCAGAGATAATTTTAAGAAAAACCTCGGCAACCATTCATCCTTGTGTAATCTCCCCACCTTGAGTGGGGGTGGATCCTGTGAATATGATGAGATACCCTTCCCATAATGATGCTATGCTATACGACAAAGGGAATCCTGCAGATATAAGTAAGACTACAAATTAGCCAGAGTGGTCCTCTTCTCATCATGTGGGCCCTTTAAAAGCAGACAGCTTTCTCCTGCTGGTGGTAGAAGGGCAAGTCAGAGAAATTATACCACAAGAAGGATTTGGCACAGCAATGCTGTTTTGAAGATGGAGGGGAACATGTGAGAAGGAATGTGGGCAGACTCTGGCAGCAGAGTGACCCCTAGCTGATGGTCAGCAAGGAAGCAGAGACTTCAGTCTTACAGCTTCAAGGCACTGAATCCTGCCAGCAATCTGAGTGGCTTAGAAGATTCTTTTCTAGAGCTTAAAGATAAGAGTCAAGTCTGGCCGACATCTTGATTTTGACCTTTGGAGACCCTGAGCATAGAACTCAGCCAAGTCTGTAGGACCTCTGACTTACAGAACCGTGAGATTGTAAATTGGTGTTGTTTGAAGATGTTTAACTAATGGTAATTTGTTATACAACAATGAATAAATAATACAGTGCTTTAGCCCCTTCCCAATACTTTCCTTCTCTGTGGTTCAAATCCTGACATTTTGGTACTGAGGCATAATCAAAGCAAGCTTTAGGTCTAAATCATAAGGGTTGATGGATTGAAAATGAGAGATGAGAGTCAAGTCAACAAATTGGAAGACTATTGCAGATAATCAACATGAAGAAATAAGGTCCTATATTTGCTGCCATTAAATATGGATAAGAGCCGGGCTCAGTGGCTCAGCCTGTAATCCCGCGCCTTTGGGAGGCTGAGGTGAGTGGATTGCCTGAGCCCGCGGGTTCGAAACCCGCCTGGGCAGCGAGACCTCATCTCTACAATAAATCAAAAAATCAGCCAGGCGTGGTAGCTCACACCTGTAGTTCCGGCTACTTGGAAGGCTGAGGCGGAAGGATCGCCGGAGCCCAGCCAGCGAGGCTGCGGTGGCTGGGAGTGGCCACTGCACTCCAGTCTGGGTGACAGAGTGAGACTCCACCTCAAAAAAAAAAAAAAAAAATGGATAAGAGTGAAAGATTTGAGAGTCCTTATGAAAGAAAAACTGTCCACAATAGAGATGACTCTATTGTACTGGCTTCTGAAAGAGTTGAAGATAATGTGGTAGTGTGTCCATTAAACTAAATGAAAATAAATTATGTTCAACTCCTAAAGATGACCCTTCTAAGATAAGAAGGAACCGTATTAGTTAAATTTGTTGGTTACAAATAACAGCATCAATTCAATTGAAGCCAGCTTAAGGAGTGAGGGGGAATAAGAGGGTGCTACATATTAAGCAGCAGGTATTTCAAAGCCACTAAAGAAAAGAAGGCAGCAGAGCCTCAGAGAGGACCAGATTCGGTTACAGAAAGTCCCTGAAACCATGGAGTATGCCTTTTCTGTCTCCCATCTCTCCTTCCCCTGAAGACCATCCTTCTGGGCTAGCCCACACAACCAACGGAAGATAGGCCCAGCATAGCTTTAGGATTACCGGGAAGTCCAGGCTGCACTAGAATTGCTTAGTCCTTATTCCCATCCCACAGGGGAGATGGTCATGGGGTTTGGCTAACATGGCTGTCCTATCCTGTCACCCCACCGATAAACTTCTCTCAGGAAAAGAGAGAGAATAATTGGTTCTTTAGCAGAGCAGATACCCCCTAAAGTTGTTTACCCTAAAAACAGAAGTGTTTTGTCCAAATTTAAATTTTCAAAGATCCAAGAATGCCCCCTTCTTTCTAAGTAGAAAAGTGTACTATCCTGCAAAAAGCAGCTGGATTCTAATCCTGTGGCATCCTCTAACTAGTGGTTTGAATGACCCTCATTACTTCTAGCTATAAAATATGGAACTTGGTCTAGATAGCATTGCGCACGATGATTCTAAATTCTTGTGAGCAGAAATGATACTGTATTGTATATAATGCTCTTGTTTAACTTTTCCTTGTCCTCCCAAAAATCAGAAATAAAGCCTCTTTCCATTAATCCTCTCATTGGCTTGCAAGAGTTGAAAAGGTAGCCAACGAAAATATACATTTTGTATTTTAAGAAAGTTGAACCACTTAAAAATCTACTTAGGGCCAGGCTCGGTGGCTCAGCCTGTAATCCCGCACCTTTGGGAGGTTGTGGTGAGTGGATTGCCTGAGCCCGAGGATTCAAGACCCGCCTAGGCAGCTAGACCTCATCTCTACAATAAAATAAAATAAAATAAAATAAAATCAGCTGGGCGTGGTAGCGCGCGCCTGTAATTCTGGCTACTCGGAAGGCTGAGGCAGAAGGATCGCCGGAGCCCAGCAGGTCGAGGCTGCGGTGACCAGGAGCGGCCACTGCACTCTAGTCTGGGCGACAGAGTAAGACTCCAACTCAAAAAAAAAAAACCTACTTAGGTTTGTTTTTTATTTTAAGAGTCTAATGTTAATTGGCTTTAAGTCTCTATCTTGACAAAACAGTGATTCTATGCTCCCCACCACCACCATCAAAAGTGTGTCTCTCAGACCCACTAGGCGGCACAGCTCCCACTATCCCGGCTCTCTCCTGCAGTTTTCCTTAGAATCATAGTAGATTAGAGATTCCGGGGCTATCGTTCAATTAAGTTTTTTTCTTTTTTTAAAATAAAATTTACGATTGGCCAATAATTATTAAATAATCAAAAATAATTATTATACATATCTATGGGGTATAAAGTGATGTTTCAGTACATGTGTAAATTGTACGATGATCAAATCAGGATAATTAGCATATATATTACCTTAAACATTTATCCTTTCTTTGAGATTAGGACATTGAAAACCTCTCTTTTATCTATTTTAAAATACATAACACATTGTTATTAATCTTAGTTATCCTACAATGCAATAGACCAGCCAAACGTATTCTTCTTATCCAGCTGTGGCTTTGTACTCATTGACCAATCTCTCACCATCCCCCTCTCTCCCCTAGGACAGGCTATCATTGGCTATCATTTGGTAGCCATCATTCTTCTCTCTACTTCTATGAGGAACAACTTTTTAGATTCCACATATGTGTAAGATCATGTGATATGTATCTTTCTGTGCCAGGCTTATTTCACTTATAATATTGTCTAGGTTCATTTATGTTGCCACAAATAACAGAATTTTATTCCTTTTGTGACTGAATAATATTCTATATTGTATATATGCCATATTATTTATCTATTTGTCCATTGTTGGACATTTAGATTGATTCCATATCTTAGCTATTGTGAATAATGCTGCAATAAACACAAAAGTACAGATATCTCTTTGACATACTGATTTCATTTACTTTGGATATATACTCAGTAGTAAGATTGCTGGATCATATGGTAGTTCTAGTTTTAATTTTTTTAATGAAACATCCATATTGTTTTGGCTGTACTGATTTACATTTCCATTAGTGGTGTGTAAGGGTTCCCTTTTCTCCACACCCTTTCCAACACTTGTTGTCTTGTGATGTTTTGATAATAAAAATTCTGACTACAGTGAAGTTATGTCTCACCATAGTTTTGATTTGCATTTTCCTGGTGATTAGTGGTGTTGAACATCTTTTTCACGTACCTACCTGTCATTTGTATGTCTTCTTTTGAGAAATATCAATTTAGATCTTTTGCCCATTTTATTTATTTATTTATTTTTTTTTTTTTCTGAGTTGGAGTCTTACTTGGCTGCCCAGACTGGAGTGCAGTGGCCGCTCCCGGCCACTGCAGCCTCGACCTGCTGGGCTCCGGCGATCCTTCCGCCTCAGCCTTCCGAGTAGCCGGAATTACAGGCGCGCACTACCACGCCCGGCTGATTTTTTGATTTATTGTAGAGATGAGGTCTCGCTGCCCAGGCGGGTCTCGAACCCACGGGCTCAGGCAATCCACTCACCTCAGCCTCCCAAAGGCGCGGGATTACAGGCTGAGCCACCGAGCCCGGCTCTTTTGCCCATTTTAAAATCAAGTTATTTGGTTGTGTTGTTATTCTGTTGAAATGAGTTCTTTTTACATGTTGGATATTAGCCCCTTTTCAGATGTAGAGTTTGCAAATGTATTCTCTCATTCTGTAGACTGTGCCTTTGCTCTATTGATTATATCTTTTGCTGGGCAAAAGCTTTTTAGTTTGATGCAATCCCATTTGTCTATATTTGTGTTTGTTTTCTCATGGTTTTGTGGTTTCATCCAAAAAATCCTTGCCTAGACTGGTGTCATGAATATCCAGATAGATGAAAAAGCCTCAAAAAATTCTAGCAAACTGAATCCAACAGCACCTTGGAAAGATCATTACCATGGTTGAGTGGCATTAATCCCAAGGATGCAAAGTTCAACGTATGCAAACCAATATACATGATACATCACAGCAAAAGAATGAAGGGAAGAAATTATATGATCATCTCAATAGGTGTAGAAAATGCATTTGATAAAATTTAGTCTCCTTTCATGAAACAAACTCTCAGCAAATTAGATATAGAAAGAATGTACCTCAACACGATAAAACCCACAGCTAGCATCATACTGAATAGAGAAAAGCTAAAAGCCTCTTCTCTAAAATCTGAAACAAGACAAAGATACTCACCTTCCCCACTTTTATTCAACATAATACTGGAATTACTAGCCAAAACAATCAGGCAGGAGAAAGAAATACCTGACATCCCAACAAGAAAAGAAGATATTAAATTACCCCTCTTTGCAAACATCCTGATCTTATATATAGAAAAACCCAAAGACACAACAAAAAAAAACTATTAGAACTAATAAACAAATTTAGTAAAGTTGTAAGATATAAAATCAACATACAAAAACCAGTAGCATGTCGACATACTAATAGTGAATGATCTAATAAAGATACAATCTTACAGCTACAAAAAAAATACTTAGGAATAAATTTAACCTAGGATACCTCTACAATAAAAACTATAAGCCTTGATGAAATAAGCTGAAGAAGACACACAAAAAATGGAAAGATATATCATGTTTACAGGTTAGAGAAGTTAATATAGTTAAAGTGTTCATACTACCCAAAGCAATCAACAGATTCAATGCAATCTCTATTAAAATTCCAATGATATTTTTCACAGAACCAGAAAAAGAAATTCTAAAATTTGTATAGATCCTCAAAAGACCTTGAATAGCCAAAGCATCTTGAGCAAAAAGAACAAAGCTGGTGACGATATACTACCTGACTTCAAAACACACTATAAAACTATAGCAGCAAAAACAACATAGTACTATCATAAAAACAGACACATAGATCAATAGAAAACCCCCAAATAAACTCATGCATCTATAGGCAATTGATTTTTGACAAAGGTGCCAAAAACCCACAATGAAGAAATGACAGCATCAATAAAAGATGCTGGGAAATCTGGATATCCATATGCAGAAGAATGAAACTAGACTCTCATCTCTCACCATCTACAAAAAATAAGTCAAAATGGGTTAAAGATTTAAATGTAAGACCTGAAACTATAAAACTACTAGAAGAAAACCTAAGGGAATGCTTCCTTTATTTTTGATATGTGAAAACATAGGCTGAGTGAGGAAAGGGACTCATAAACACAGGAGCAGGACTGGCCAAGGGGCCTGATTAGTTTTTTTCCAATGCCCCTTCTTCTGTGAACAGAGTAAGGTGTATGATCTGAAGCTGGAACCCAAGGATGAACCAGCAGCCACCTGTTATATGTTGAATACTATTTTCTCCCTACCCCCCAATAATGTATATGCTGAAGTCCTAAGTCCAAGTACTTCAGAATATGAACTGATTTTAAGATACAATCTTTACAGAGGTAATCAAGTTAAACAAGGTCATTAGTGTGGGCCCTATTCAATATGATTTATGATCTTATAAGAAGGAAAAACTTGGACACAGAGCCAAATGGAAAGGCCGTGTGAAAAGATGACCATCTACAAGCCAAAAAGAGATGCCTGGAACAGATACTTCCTCACAGCCCTCAGAAGGAGCCAACACTGCCAACACTTTTATCTTGGACTTCCAGCTCCCAGAACTGTGAAACAATAAATTTTTGTTGCTTAAACCACCTAGTTTATGGTACTTTTGTCACAGTGTCGTTAGCAAACCAATACAACACCAAAATTGTCTGCTAGTCTCTCTCTATTTCAGGAAAAATTCTTTCAATGGGATTGGAAGAAGTGTAGGCAACAGGGAATAGAAGGAAATTCTCCTTCCTCACAGTCTCCCTGAACTTCTTTCCTGGCATGTTACCTATTTGTCTCTCTTGGACTACCCCAGAAAAAACCAAAAGATCCCAGCCTGATTCTGCTAGCCCAACAGCCACACAACCAAGCCCACTACCACCTCAGTAACTGCCCATGCTGTCACTCTTTCATTTAGGCTAGAGCCTGAAGCAAAATCAGTTAGAAAGAGAAAAGTAATGCAAAATTTATTTTGAAAAAGCATGCCTGTGGCTATCTTCTATCATGTGTGATTACTTCAGCTGTTCCCTGCGATGGTGGGTTGTGTCCTTTCTAAAAGCAGAGCTATCTCTTTAGAGCCAGAATAATATCAGGCATATAGTGGCCATTGTGGTGAGCTGTCTGAACTCCAAACAAGGAAAATATGTGTGGGAGGTCCTGAGAGCATTTTAAAGTAAGAGGAAGCCAGTTTCTGGCAATGCCATTCTTCCGATATTTTTGCGTCCTTCAAAATGGCGTTTTGTGTGCATCCTACATCCACTGTTTCTTCTTCTCATATGTAACTGGGAGTGGACTCATAAGTCATGGATCTTACTGTCACTAAATTGGAATTTTTGGACTTTCGGTATCTATAAACATTTCCCCCAATACCAGACCACCCAGGCATACCACAAAATTCCAGAATTTCAGAATCAGTCTTGAACATAATCGTCCATTTGCAAAGCAACCTCAAAATACATAGGTCAGGGTTCAGAACAGATGTTTAATTACACATTTCTACATCCAATTTTTCTACTCTGTCACTCAGAGGTACTTCCTTGTGTTGATACCTGAAAACCATAGACATCCCATTCATGACTCCCCATCTAATCAAGGCATTGAAAAACCTTTTCTTCAGCTTTCTATACTCAGATCAGTCTCATTTTTGCTTGTTGGTTATTTTTTAGGGCTCTTGACTATGTTAGCTTTGTAGCTGTCATCTGTTTCTTCTGCACAGTGGCCAAAACCTTTCAGGCAGCCATGAGCAAAGGACATGATAGAAAACTGAAGTCTCTTTCTAACACTAGAACAACAAACCTGGGGTCTAAGCAAGAGATACCATAAAAAGAATTTGGTCTCCTATATCCTAACTCTCAGGAAAAGTAAAATGGGGCCCAGTGTAAGTCTGGCACCACAAAATGCAAAATCATCTACTTTGAGTTCTGGTGGCATTTTCATTCTGAGATGAGTTCAGAAAATTAAAAAATAAGGATGATGATTGGTTTTTAAATTTTGCAGAGTAGCGTTTTAAAACTGCTGTGCAGTACTTAGAAACTGTCTCAATATAACATGTTTGTCAATCTCTGTGTCCTTGTTTATACAATTTGCCAATATAGATTTTTGGCGGTATGCTAGTTAATGTAGGAGGATGTTAAAATGGGACAGTCTCAATTTCAGCAGAGGTTTCAAGTGTAGACCACCTAAGTGGCCAGCCAACTAGACCACTTAAAAAGAACTTGTAAAAAGGTATCAGAAAACCAATTTTTGTGACTCTTAGGCCATTACTCATCTCTGGCCTATAAAAGATGATGGAGAGCCGGGCTCAGTGGCCCAGCCTGTAATCACGCGCCTTTGGGAGGCTGAGGTGAGTGGATTGCCTGAGCCCACGGGTTCGAGACCCGCCTGGGCAGCGAGACCTCATCTCTACAATAAATCAAAAAATCAGCCGGGCGTGGTAGCGCATGCCTGTAATTCTGGCTACTCGGAAGGCTGAGGCGGAAGGATCGCCGGAGCCCAGCAGGCGAGGCTGCGGTGGCCGGGAGCGGCCACTGCACTCCAGTCTGGGCGACAGAGTGAGACTCCAACTCAAAAAAGAAAAAAAAAAAAGATGATGGAGACTAGTAGGAAAGACGAGAATTAGAGGGAGGCTTTTATTTGGAGGTAAGTCTATAAGCCTCTTTACCCTCTCATCAGGGAAGCTTATGCATCACCACAAAATTTATTTTGCAAATGAGCCACAGACTGCAATTCTCTCGTGTGTTACTCACAGCAAGAAATCTAAAGGTGCTAGACTCTAGATGGTACATCAGCTAGCACTGTGGCAGCAGTATAGAGATCCCTGTTTTGAAAGTAATTTACATTCCCTCTATGGAACGATTTAAGATGAAAATATTTTTTGTGCACCAGAGATAAGCAGGGGGCAGGGTAGGGGAAGGTCCAGATCCCTCTCAAAGGAACTTTGCACATGAGCCACCTGAAAGAACAGGAGGAAAAGAACAAGATGGAGTCTGTTGAGATAGAGTATAGAGAACTGGAGTCTTAGAAAACCAGCTGGAAAGTGCATCCACTGAAGTAGAAATGTATACGTGAATGGTCCCCAGTGATGAGGAGTCTTCAAAGAGGCCACAGTACGTTAAAAAAAATAGATTCACCCCAAAAAAGAATTCCCAGGAACAGTATTTTCATGGTGAATCCAACCAAACATTCAAAGAAGAAATAACACCAATCTCTTCCAGAGAATAGAAAAAAGAGTGTATGCTTCTCAAATCCCTATAAGAGGATAGCATGACTATGATAACAAAATCCAATAAAAACATTGTAAGAAAGGAAAAATTACAGATTGAGTATCCCTTATCCAAAATGCTTGGTGAAAGGACATAAGATGGAGTCAATATAGCCAATGAGTGTCCATTTTAACATTGCTTAGTTTTGTCATGTTTTTCTAGCAGTTCACTTTACCCTTTAATTACTGACCAAGGTCAGAGTCCATTTCTCAGAGTTAGTTATTGATAATTGTCTTCCAACCCCTTTCCTAGGTTGTTTTGTACAAATTAGCTTTTCTGTTTAAAATATTTGCCTCCACCCTTGAAACCCAGGTTAACCTAATCAGCCCTTCGTGATCTTCATGACATAGACCCCATCTACATGGAAACAGTCATGTGACTGACCGACCCATTTGCCTGCTGACTATCACCTGATGTCAGTACCTGTACTTACCTGACTTGAAAAAGGCCACCACTCAACCACCTTAATTACCTGCCCCCATTGAAGGGAAAGTGTAAAAGCATTCAACTTTAAGTAGCTATTCATCATTGCTTTGCTAAGCTATGGTCTGGCCACGTGGCTCCTTGAGCTATAGAGACCATATTTCCTACCTTTGGCCCCCCTCCCCTACCTTGGGGAGGTGAATCTCCTCTTTCTCTCTCTTTCTCTCTCTCTCTGTCTCTCTCTCTCCTCTCTCTCTCTCTCTCTCTCTCTCTGTCTCCTGTCTCTCTCTCTGTCTCTCTCTATCACTCTCTCTCTCACTCTCACTCTCACTCTCACTGTCTTTCTCATCCACTTTTTAAATAAACTGTATTTTCCAATCTAACTTTTGTGCAATTCTTTGTATCCTTCACATGTCACCAGATCGAAGACCAGCACTATCCTCCACCCCTGTGGGTCTGACCTAACATTTTGAAGGCCCACTGGGATTCTGATGCCTAATACTTAGGTCCAAAAGTGTTTTGGATTTCAGATTTTTTTTTTAACATTTGCATTCCATCTCCCAGTTAAGAAACCCTAATCTCAAAATCCAAAATCTCAAATGCTCCAATGAGCATTTCTTTTTAGGATCGTGATGGCACACACAAAAAAAAATTGAGTTTCAGAGTATTTTGGATTTTCAAATTAAGAATATTCAACTAGTATAAACCAGTCTTTCTCAAACTATAAATGTAAAATTTTAAACACAATATTAGCAAATTGAATTCAATGACTTAGGATAATCCAGGAACGCAAAAGTTAACATTTGAAAAATTAATTAATGCAATTCACAAAGCAACAGAATAAAGAAGCTCATGTGATCACCACAATAGATGTAGAAAAAAATCTATAAAATCTAACAGTTGTTTATAGTAAAAAAAAAAAACTTTCAGTGTTCTATGATAAATTTAATAGTATCTACACACACACACAAATAAACCTCTGAGATCAGAAATGATTAGCATTGTACATACTTTCAGGGCAAAAAAGTGAGAAAACTCTAAACATCTGCCCCACCCAGAGTAGGCAGTGCCAGTTCATGACTGTACTGGTCAGCCAAGACCTGTCCAGCCCTATCACCTCTTGTGCCTTTCCTCTGCTTCAGCACTGGAGGAGAACCAAAGTCCCAACTAGCAGATTAAGAGTGTAGTGGGAATAACAGTTGGTAAAATCAAGAAAGAAGAAGCCAGCCACCCCGTCTTTTTCTACCTCCCACCCCATATTTCTCTCCACTGCAGACTTCCTATCTTGGGCAAGAACAAGCTAGGCTAGGGAGGAGTTTCAACCATATTTTTTAAATAAAGTTTGGGTTTTGACTCTTATACAAGTTTGGACATTTTAGTTACTGAGAAGTGATTTTGTAAAGTGTGGTGGCTACAGGACTTTTCCTTATCTGAGAATGACCTGGAAATGATCTAGTTTGGTCTATATTTCATCAAAAGAGTAAGAAAAAACTATATCACAGAACAGGTATGAATGGAGGACAAAGTTATTTTCTATTCCACCCACCCTGTGTATAGTGCTCTTTCAAATGTTGGTAATACTAGTTTATAACTACTATTTTAACTACCAGTTTATAGTGGGATTTTTTTGTATCATTTTATTTTATTCTTTATTTTAAAGACATGGGGTGCAATTCAGGATTATATAGTGGTTATTAATGTTCCCCTTGTTAGTCCTCAGAAAACAAATGCTTCCTTTGGACAACACTTTCCTCAATTTGTTGGAAAGAGAGCCTTCCTCTGCCTTTTTTCAAAACTCACCTTTTGGCCAGGATTGTTCCTGGGTAGTCTATTGCATATGTGCTCGGCTGGCTGAGAAAGAAGTGGGTTTTGCAAGGGTCACAGGTAGTGGTATCCATGTTGGGCATGAGCAGAACACTGCTTTGTGCTGTTGCCAGTCCACCCTTAACCTGCCCCACTCGCTTCAAAGCAAAGTCAGCAAGAGCAAAGCACAAGGGCGCCTAGAAGCTTTGTCAACGTGTAAAGATAGAGGGGTACCCCAAAGGGTTTTGCTTTGCAAGTTTGAGACAATCTTAAGTAGAGGCAGCACAATCTTAGGGCATATTTATTGTGCCCAAAGCACTCAATTTATTACTATAAGGACTTAATAGATATTGTCTATTTCCTCAAAGGATTAACAATTAAAAACCAGAGGTGGAACTAATATACAGAAAAAGGACTATAAAATACATGCAAAATGAAAAAAAAAGTAAGGTTATTAAATATTGCCTCAGGATTGATGTCATTGTAGCTAGTAGGGAGTCCAGTGTCATTAAAAACTGAATTAAAAGTCATTTTCTCAATATCTGACTCTAGTCCATGCCAGATTTTAGTAGGGCATATGGCTCATTTTGCTGTTATTTTCCTTGAAGTTCATTTCCTATCTTACTCTTGTCTTGGAAATGTAATGCATGGCTGAGGTTGTTCTGAGTTTATATGTTGTGTTCACTTTTAATGTGTGCTAACTGATTAGAAATGAGAAGCAGATGGACACTTGGCCCAGAGATTAACTCTATCTCCTGTAATTAGATGGTGTCGATTAAGGCTTCCATGGGGTCCTTCTCACTGCCAAGTAAAAGAGCTCTCCAGTGGGGTTCCTCAAAGCATTTGGGAACTAATGGTTTATTCAGTTCCTCCTTTGCATTTATTCACCGATACTGAACAAATAGCAACCAAGTTGTCTTTGTCTCTTTGGTTTTTCTCTAGTTGCTTCATTATTTGACTTTTCATTTTGGCAAGAGTTGAAACTGAATAAAGATGATGACCCCTGGCTAAACTTTGCTTTCTATTTCGAGTTAGCAGAATTTAGGTGGGGAAGGTGTGGGGGGAAAGCAGGAGGGGAGTCTGAGAAGAGCTTCAGAGCCTTAGCAAAGTGCTGGGCTCTAAAACTCAGTCTCTAGCTTCTCCTAACACTGGGGAACGAGAGTCTAAAGACTGACAGATCTTAGTTTGAATCTTGGCCCAGCTGGTTCTTAGCTGTGATATTCTGGCAAATGTTTCACAACAGACCCTCAAAATAATAAGACCTTGACTTGAAACATGTACCAAGATCTGTGGAATAAATACTCCCACCACGGGTAATTTCAAGCTAGCAATGTGATGTCATCAAATGCAAAGTTGGGAAGAGATTCATACCACTGGTTTTCTCATAATCCATATTAATAATGGGTTCCAGTATACTCCTGGCTATAAGCCCGTTTCTTCATCTGTATCAAAGGGACAAGGTACTTTATGGGGTCATTATGAAGCTTAAAGTAATAACTGCAAAATGATCAAAAGAGGGCCTAACCCACACTAGGAGCTCATAAATTGTTTCTACATATTATCACTTTAAGCTGGGCCTTGGGAAGTGGCTGAGCACTCCAAAAAACCAGAGCCTCAGTCTTAAAATTTCAGCAACTGAATTTCATTACATGGCTATGACTAGGAATCCAGGGAATTGCTTCACACTGATCGAACTCATGAGAGGCAGTTATATAAATCATAATGCCAATTTACTTCTTTGATTTACTGTGTATACAGAATAATGATTTTCCAAACCTGAATTGGGTCACATGGCCTAATAAAGGATTTCGCTTTGTGGTTTAGGAATTTGTTTATACTCAAAGTGCTGCAAAGGCATAAGTGTTCATTATATTTAAATATGTTTAAATAATTATCTTGATTAAACAATTAAATTGGGACTACCCTAGAAAATTCTGGGGCTATGTTCACATTAGTATATTCCTGGTCTGAGAACCAAGACTGGTGTGTTCTGTTCTCCTTGCAGGCAGCTCGCTTTTATTCAGCCGTGGAAGGCTGAATTGGTGGGCATTGCTAAGTGGAGAGTATGTTTAACCATCTCTGATGAGGGAGTCCTACCTGGAGTTATCTCAATCACAACAATAATCATTTTTTGAAATTTATTTATCTATATATTTTTTCATGTTGTCAAGTTTAATCTAGGATTGGCACATCCTCACCAGTTGCTTAGATGGCAAACTGAGGCAACTAAGGGAGAGAAGCAGACGGAAGGCCTACTTAGGGATGGATATCAATGAAAAACACAAGTGAAAAACACAACCAGAAACCCTGTTGCTGGTCTACTACATTAGTACCAGCAAGACAAAAGGCAATAGTTTTGGAGTCCAGAAGATGCAAAGAAAAGATCGATTAAGCTCCCTAATTGGGACCTTAGAAAGCCATATAGTGCTAATTGCATCAATGCCAAACCAAGAAAGTCATTCATTCTTTCCTGATATGAATTTTATGGAGAGGGTTGATCTTCAGAGAAACCAGGAAATTACACTCTGAAGTCCAGGGGGAAAATGATGGGCATTTCCCAGAGTTCCAGATGGTGCAGGAGTAACACAATCTGCACCGGGAAGGGGAAAATTTGTCTTCATAAGCTTCTGTCTTCCACAGGGCATGGAACTAGAGACTAGCAAGATTAGGGCCTGGGTGATCTGACAAGTGAAAGGACTTCCTCACATAAGGTACACAGGTCTCTGAGAAGGGTCTATGACCACCCTAAAACTGCAAGCAAAATTTTGAATGTATGTATGTTTTCTTGGCAAAGGAGTCTTTCACTCTCAAATCCTGAGCTAGAGAAAAGGATTTAGAGTCAGACAAGTGTGAAAGCCCTCAAAGCCTTTACTGAAAAGTTGGAACATGGACTCAGAAAAGAGATGACTAAGCAGTTGTTTTTGTGTTCTTGTTTTTAATTGTATTTGAAGTCTTTTCAAAGCAAGGCCTCAGGGACCCCCAGATTCAAGCATGCCCCTGGGCTTGGTACACTGCTCTAGGAGTCTTGGGGAACCTTGTACGCATGCTTGCATTATTCATTCATCAATACTGAACCCCAGGATAGAAGATTTAACAAAGCGAGATTCCTTCCTGCATGACATATATTGATTTCAGAGGCGGCAGTAGCCAACTTGGAGAACACTGGAATTTTTCCCTGGAACAGGACTGTGATGAGAGGTGCTTGCCATGAACATAAACTTCTGTCTTTTCCCTGACCTTTTCCTTCCAGTTTTTGAAGAAAGGCCCCAAATAATCTTCTCTGAAGATACTTGATAACAATTCAAAAAAACCAAAAACAAGTGCTTCCAATACACTGTCCTTTCAGATATTCTGGGTCTAGTTCAGCTGGTGGATTAGCTGATTGATGCGTTCATCCTGACAACCAGGTGAGCCCATCTCCTTGATGAAGCCTATTCTATTTTTGGTAGCATGATGGGCCACTGAGAGTCGGAAAGGGCACAAGAGCCATGAGGTCTCCTAGAAATGCGTTCCTGGGAAGGCAATTTCATGAATAAGGTCTTCCAAGCAAATGACACCAAACTTCCCCAGGTGCTCCTCAATCACTGTGCTGTCTGTCAGAGGAATGGTCTTATTCTTGATCTTGGCTTGTCCACATTTAAAGATGAGTCCCCCAACAGACTTCAGATTTGGAAATCCACAGTCCACATAAGGCTCCACAATATATAGCATTTTTAGGCTCTGGGGGGTAACTATGACAAAGATACCACTGAAAATTTTCTTCAGGCAAAGTCTTGCAATATCCTCTGCCCCAGAGAACTCATCCCGTCAGTCCTTTGGATACATACAACAAAGGCCAAGGAATGCTTACCTGGCAATTCCAAGGCATAAGGTTTCACTTCTAATCTTCTGAGACACACATTGTCACATTTCTGTGACATACAGGAATGATTCCAGTCACTTAAACCTGAGCCTTTTTCCTTTTCTCTGCTTCTTCCTTGCCAAAAGAGCCCACTTTGCCTGGGTGGCTTTGAGAGTTGGATAAGTCTTCCTCTTTTTCAGGAGACTTTCTGGAACCAACGTGATTTTTCTTTGCTCTTGCTCTACCATCTTTCTAGGTCTGCAGTTACTCAATAATGATTGTTTTAAACTCACCGGGTAAAGAAGGAAAGATAGAGATTACCATTCCGATTTTATAGTTATGCAAAGTGACACATGAAGAGGTAATGGCATATAGAAAACTACTAGGACAGCTCAGGTTAGAACTCAGATTTCTGAAGCACACTTTGCTGCTCTTTCTTCTGCCCCTGGAATAATCAGTTGGGCAACACAAAAAAACACACAGTTCAGTGCAAGAGAAAACCACATATACAGGTAAATATTTCTAGAGAGTGAGAATTGTGATGATGAAGGTCATGAGACCATACACAGGATGGTATGGGAGCACTATTAAAGGAAAACTAGCTCAGTCTGGAAGGGGAGATTGAGTATGGGACATGGTTGGGGGAGGTTCCTGGAATGGGGACCTCTGAGCTGAGTCTTTAAAGGATAAGTAAGGACTACCTTGGAAAAGAAGGACGTTGCAGGTTGAGTTCACCAGGAAGCAGATTCTAAAAAGAAGATTAGAACATGAGACAGTTAAAAAAGAATGCTCTAGGGAAGGGAAGGACCTAAGTCTGGGGAGAAGGAAGAACTGATACAGTCCAAAAGCCTCAGTCATTCCCATAAGAGCTCTAGAACTGAGGGAGCCCCTTCCAAGTTTTTCCAAGTAGGAGTGAAGTAGCCTAGCTATTATGTCATCTTGTTGGTCAGTCACTGAATGAGGGTTGACTCTAGATGGATGTGTGACATAGGATGAGTAATTATCTTCAAAAGAGAGCTGACAGTGAAGGGCTGCTTTCCAGCAGCAAGTGCTAGGGAAATAAGTTGTTCCTTTCTGAAGAGTATCATAGTACCACAAAGGGAAAAGGGTTTTCTATACAGAAGAAAGCACTGGAGAAAGAAACATGCGATACATGTGGGTGTCAGGCAAGAGGCTCAATGTTTGTCATGGATTAGGTTCCATGAGAGCCAACTTCTGAACTGGAGACAGAGATTTGCATGCAGGTGGTTTATTGGGGATTGGCCTCAGGAACAACAACTTTAAGGGAGTAAGAAAAGGAAGATCGGGCAAAGGGATAGACTGAACTGCAGTATACATAGTTGCAGCAGAAAGTTCAGCCAGATCCAAAGGAAGACCCTTCAGAGAT
Source organism: Cephalopachus bancanus (assembly GCA_027257055.1). Lineage (NCBI taxonomy): Eukaryota > Metazoa > Chordata > Mammalia > Primates > Tarsiidae > Cephalopachus > Cephalopachus bancanus. Next base: position 1,906,946 of record JAPVLO010000119.1, on the reverse strand, counting down.
GTCTAGAATTAATATAAATGAGGTAGGCCTTGTACCACTGCACTAATTAACCATTAGACTGACCCCAAGGAAGAGTGCATAACCTTTTACAAGGCAGGTCCTGGGAGAGACTCTGCCGTGAGCCAACAGCAGTCAACACTCTTGATAGTTGGGGGAATGTGATGGTCTTCAAGGAACATAAACATATACAGTTGCCCATCTCATGTGAACATGAACAGTTTCTGGCTCTTCTTCCTGATTGTGGTGGAAAAGAGAACACTTGCCAGATCGATGACCACAATTCATGTTCTTAATACTGTGTTAACATGCTATTCAGATAGCAAAGGTGCCACAGCTAGTATAAAGTAAAAGAAGTAACAGGGGTTACCATTTGGTTGAATTTGCAGTACTTAAGTGTCATCCTCTTAGAACTATCTCTTTTAGATTGGTAAATTAAATTGGAACCATTAACCCTACATTCATCAGTTCTTTAAGTGTGGTGCTAATCTCTGCTTGGAAAACAATATCTTTTATTTTCTGTCTTGTCTAGAAGAGAGGTTAGTTTCGAGGAACCTCGTTGGGGTTCTGCCAATGACCATGTATGTGGTTATATATTTGGAAAGCAAAGAAATGACCACTGGATGGACAGTGTGATGAAAAAATCAAAATTGTCTATCAGAATTCTAGTTTGACTATGTGGATGGTTGGACATTTTTTAAAAATTAAGAGAAAATATTGGAATGACAACCAGCCTAGGAAAGAAAAATGATGGTGCATTTTTTTTCGATATCTTGAGTTTGAGCTAAAAATGCCAATAGAACAAATGGGTTGATGATAATGAAGTTGAGGGAGCAACTATCCTAGATTGGTGGTTGACTCGATGAGAGTGAATGAGATCACCTGGAGACAGTAGCAAGAGAAGATGAGAGGCCATGTGGAAGACCAAGAGAAGAAGAGAAGATGAGAGGCATCAGGGAAAAGCAATATTTAAGGGCCAGTAGAGGAAGAGGACCTTCTTAAAGGAGACACAAGAAATTACCTAAAGTAGCAAAAGAAATTATTTGATAGGCTAAGTGAGGAGCAATTTTTAAAATGCCAAATTCTATAGAGAAGTTTTAAAAATGTGAAGTTTTAAATTTGATAAACGTTAGGGTCACAGTGATCTTAAAATAATTTAGTACCTCTTAAAATGGCCTCATAAGGGAACTGGGGAAGACAACTCAGATTATAGTAAAGTGAAGAATTTATATAAGTGAGAATTTACAGGAGGTCAGTACAAAAATTACCTCAGCCATGAAGTGTGTGGGTGTATAGAGGTGAGTGGGCTTTTCTTTACCTTTTAGCGGTGATGTTTATCTTTTAACTTTCATGTTAAATAACATCATTGAGGGAAAAATACTGGAGTCCTCTAGATTCTCTCCCAGTGAAATCAATAAGAAATAGCTCATTATTGCTTCTGAATGAGAAAGTATCACTTTTCATAATGAAAGCATTTAGATGTTCTGCTCATCAACTGCTTAGACTGGTTGAACATCTGTAGGCTCTTTATCTTCGTTAATGGGGATATTTCAAAGATCCTCACTTAAGGGAATTTTATAACTGGGCAAGTTTTATTCAGTGCTGGGTTTCCTAACTCCTACTCTATTAGAGAGTCTTCTTCCTTTCCATCCCCCCCTTCCCAAATCACTCCTTCCTCCCACTTCTGCAGCTGAAAAATACTTCGGTTTGTCTGGATACAAAACTATATACATTTGACCTTCCAGAATCCTGTCCTGCAATACAGATTCAACCAAATGTGGATCAAAAATATTAAGAGAAAAAAAGAACACATGATAATGTTTTTTTAACAACTAAAATTGAAACTGTTTTTTTAAACAATGAAAAACCATGATAATCATTTTTAACAATTAAAAGTGACAAAATGTTAAAATACATGCAATATCAATTATTTCATAGAATTTGCATTGTATTAGGTATTATAAACAATCTGCAGGTGATATAAAGTATACAAGAGGCTATATGCAAACACTAGGCCATTTTGTATCAGGGACATGAACATTTGCAGGGTTTGGTATCCACAGGAGTCTTGGAACCAATCTCCCTTAGATACCTAGGGATGACCACATATTTAAATGTTTGCCTCTTTGTGTTTTGTACATTCATGTTGTTTTTATTTGCGCAAATTATATTTATTTACCTGTTATTAATTTCAGCCAGAATTAACTTATGATTTAATTGAGATACTGGAAAGGAGGAGGGCTGGCAATACCTTCTAAAGGAGTCAGGAAGTGCAGACCCCAGTTGTTGATGGTGAGTTTGTGGTCCATATCAAGTGGAGTCACAGATGGGTTCCCCCAGCTTCCAGAAGTAGAGATGGCAGTGTCAGTCACTTTTCCTTCTTGCAGTTTTCAGCATAGCATATAAACTTTTCATATGTTTTGCCTGGTGATGCTGCTGCTGCTAAGACCAATGATGATGCTGATGACACTGGAGAAGGATGCATTGATAACCTTCCACTCACTTGTTTTTAATTTCATTTTTCCTTTAATGTTCATTGTTTTGAGGGCCTGAGGTTATGTCTAAGGTGGTCAGGGACTTAGAAGAGTGTCACTGGTCTTTAGCAGACAGCAGACTGATAACCTTCCAAATATCCTAAGAAAGCTATTTAATCCCCGTAGATCCACTTGAGTGGGGGGAGATGTTTCCCCTGGTAAAAACTCCCACAACTTTTCTGTTCCTTTCCTTACTTGCTCACTCATTTATTCATTTATTTAGCAATATTTATTGAGCAGTTACTACTTTCCAGGCACTGGAAAACTGTAGTCCTGGAGACACAGCAGTGAACAGAATAATGTGTCCCCACTCTCACGAAGATGATACCCTATTCACTTTGGTTGGTGTGAGGTTGTCTCTACTCACAAGTATCCCTTTCTTAGGAGAAAGAACATAGTGTTCTAAAAAGTTTCAACAGAAACGAGCTGTGTTCCCAAGAATTTTGTGATAATACCTACCATAGAAGCAAAGGTGAAATTAACAAGGAGGATGGATGGTGGCACTGGGAGGGTAGGGAGACATCAGCCAGTGTCAAGACAATGAGGGAACTGAGAAGTCTATACTAACCCACCAATCAAGCACCTAGGAAAGTAAAATGATTTTTTTAAATGAGAAGGAGTTATAACTTAAAAGTACAGAATAGCATTCATCTTTCTTTGTATTTATTTTCTATACTCTTTGTATTTATGTCCTTTGTATCTATTCTCATGAAGACTTGATTTCCTTATGCTGGCATAGAATGAATAGAAGTATGACTTTTATTTCACACATTAGCACATTATTCTCAACAGGCCAGTGCTTTGGGATGCTGGGAGAACATGTCTGTCTTGTCTCCTCACCCCTGCATTCCTGTCTTAACTCCTTGATGATGACATATGCAAGAGTGTGTTCACAGGGAGTACTCACATCTACTGCAGTAGCAAACTACTTCTACTCCAGCAGGCAAATTCAGGTACGGAGCAGTCCATCATCTGTCAGTTTCTTTTAATAAATAATGGCATTGTGTCCAGTTTCTGTGAAAGGGAATTTTTTACGTTTCAGGAACCCACAAGATGGGCCTGATCTTCTCATGTTTGGGAAACCTTCCTTTGTCATGCCTAATACCAACATAAAAGCTGCCCAATAAATATTTGTTGAATTAATAAATTATACTTCCACTCTCATATTCTTTCTCAAGTAAGAAATCCTTATTACCTTAACTGGAGAGGCATCCAAATAATTGAAAAAGAAGAACTCAAAGTCTCCATTTTATTGCTTCCAGCTAAGAGTGAAAAAATATTTATTTTCCTGCTCTTCCTTTATTCCAGGTACTGACTGGTTCTTAATCTTAAGCAGGCACATTGACTTGTGGGCTCGGGTTATCTTCAATGTACCAGAAAGAAGAGCAGATGGTTTGCTAGATTCAGTAATTCTCAAGAGTTTATCTCCATTACACAACAGATCATTAATTTGGAGCTTCAAAACTACAACTGAGCACTAAGCCACCTTTGCCTTCAAAGAGATTGGTAATGATTAGGGTTTCTCACCATCTATAAACTTAAAGAATGGAAATCCAAGAAGAAAATACTTCTTTCACTACTTCAAAGAATCCCAACAATGCAATGAGTATAGTTTAATGGGATGGGAATACTCCCCCGCCCCAAGACTCCTAGAGGATAAGATTCAAACCTCTCTTTCTTGGATTTTGGGTAATAGAATTCCAGTCTACAGTGCTGCAATGTGTAGCACAGTGTTGACCAGAAGGAATTTTAGTAATCAACTTGGCAACTTTCTTTTCCATAAATCTAGAATTCTGAAACCACTGAACAGCTCTGAGACAAAAACACAGGAAATATGAAACATAACAAGTAGCTTTATTTTCACTTTTATTTATAACTATTATGTTATGAAGATGTGAGGTACAAGTCAGGATTACGTACATAAGTAGTTTATGTGCAAGTGAAGTTTGGGCCTCCAACTTGTTCTCATTTCCCCTGGTTTAGGACTGCTGATCCCTCCTTTGTGCTATTATGATTATGTTCACATCCCACTTATGAGTAAAAGCATGTGGTATTCAGTTCTTCATTTCTGTGACAGATGAGTAAGTACGATGGTCTCCAACTCCATCCAATTTATGGTGAAGTCCATGGTTTTATCCTTCTTTATGGCTGCGTAATACTCCCATCATGCTTATGAACCACATTTTCTTTATCCAGTCCACTTTCAGTGGGCAGTAGGGTTGGTTCCATGTTTTTACTATTGTGATAAGGAAACAAGTAGCTTTAAATGCATGGTTGAATTCAGGAGAAAGTAGGAGCATTCCAAGGAGCCCAGCATGAACAGGCTGCTATAAACGAAATTATAAACCAAAATAGAAGTCTGCTTCAGGAGACAGAAGGCATGGGTGTGAATTGTCATGCTGGAAATAGGAGACAAAACCTGGACCATACAAAGTAAGATGTGGGAGGCCCTACAGAAATTCGGAACCCTCAAAGGCCTATACCCCGGGAAAAGTAAACAATAGAAAAAAAAATCACCTCACCAACAAAGGAAGATAAGAAGGTTGACCTGTCTTAACTTGGGTTCTGGCTGGAAATTTCATAAAATATTTCCTGTCAGAATTTGTAACCATAAGTCCACCTTCATGTAAGTTTGGCATTCTTATTTACCACTGCAAGATTCGGAAAACCTAGAAAAGTTTTTCCTTATCCATTCCTGGATAAGTGTATACCCACGCCCAAGTTACTGTATTAATTTGAACTAGTGGTTAATATGTGATTTAGGATGAAATGGTAGTTGATGAATACATTGTAGTTTTATTTGTGGAGCACTTACTTTATATATCTGTGAGTCTTTATACCTATCTACCTAAGAAGACTTGTACAAAATTTATCCACAATGTAAATGAGTACCTCTCAGGCATCTCCTCTTACTGCTATGCTAAAACTTGAGGTAGAGAAAATATCTCTCTTGTAAAGAGATACTTGAATTTGGGTGGCATCAGTCAACTCTGTCTGTTGACTCCTGCTCTGATGCTTTGAAAAAGAGTAATCCTAGCCGGGCTCGATGGCTCAGCCTGTAATCCCACGCCTTCGGGAGGCTGAGGTGAGTGGATTGCCTGAGCCCGAGGGTTCGAGACCCACCTGGACAACTTGGCGAGACCTCATCTCTACAATAAATCAAAAAATTGGCCGGGCGTGGTAGCGCACGCCTGTAGTTCCAGCTACTTGGAAGCCTGAGGCGGAAGGATCACCGGAGCCCAGCAGGTCGAGGCTGCGGTGGCCGGGAGCAGCCACTGCACTCCAGTCTGGGTGGCAGAGTGAGACTCCAACTCAAAAAAAAAAGAAAAAGAGTAGTCCTGATTATGTAGACCAGCTTATAAGATGTCCTAACAGGTGAGAACCCTTTTAACATTGAGTAACCACATGCTCACCTTCAAATCAACACAATCGAGTGCTTTAAATAATCATGGCATCCAGTTCCTCTTCCTGACTGTCCATCTTGAAAGCCCCAGGCCTCACCCCAGAGACCGGCAGGCACACTCACAGAGACACAGCCCAGATCCTAGTGACCCTCTCTTTCTCAGAGGCCCATCTTGAAGGCTTGGACATGCTTGGCTTCTCAGACAGACTGGATGTGAACTCCTCTGATCCTCAAACTTTCCTCCTGCACTTTCTCCTCCCTGGCTCCTCTCACAATTAACGTAGATCTAGTTCCCATAATAAACCACTTATCTCATGATGAATAGGGGTCCTATTTTCCAGATTGACCATGGCTGATTCACCCTGCTATCTAGAGAGGCCTGTATTACAGAACTGGATGAAAAATATTTGATTATCAGGATTCATTCAGGGCTCATTTTCCCTGGACTATGGAGGGGTACGAAATCAGACAGAAAAGATGAGGCAGCCCTTATCCAAAAGGGAGAGTGTTGACTACTAAATTCTATATAGCTTCTCATTAACTCTTTTTACTGGCTCAAAATGCCATTGTCATGTTCTGTTACTTCTAAGCTTCCCTCATACCATTGCATGCTCAGATTCACCGGCTCCAGGCCATGGCAGGACTGTCAAGCAGCATCGCTTCCCGTTTTCCCCATATCTCCCACCCACCCCATTTGTGTGCTTTGCATTCCTTTTTCTTCCATGCACAGAGCCAGCAGAAATTACACCGTTCTCACACGCTGGAGTGCAACTCTGAAAAGAACTGTTTCTGAGTTGTCGCTTTTAAAGATGCCTCGCTGGCGTTGCGGAGCAGCACATCAGCTAAAAAGCGGGTAGCCTTCTTCTTGGCACACATTTCTCACTCAGAGTACACCCCAGCAATTCCCATTTGGAGTTTTTTACGGAACAATTTGGTAGCATTTCCATTTATTACACATTTAATTGCCTTTTAATTGGTGCAGCTGTTTTCCGCATGCTTGAGGCATATCCGAACTATCTTCTTAGAACCCATTTCAGGCTTGCTTCCTGCCCTGGATTACATTATTGTCAGTTAAAACTTTGTGTTTGGGCCTTCCAAGTTTAATCAAAGACTTACTGTCAAGTGTAAAAACTTCTGCTATCCATAATTTCTAGAGGTGATAGAAAAAGCATAGTACTAAAATTTGGAGATAATCTCAGGAACTTGTTATTTACCAAGTCCATGTCAACATGTAAACAATCACCAGTAGTAGGTCTTGGAGTCCAGAAATATGCAGTTCTAATCTATCATTATCAAGCCATGTCTGAGGAAAGTGGTTTAGCTGTATGGTCCTGTCTGAATTCAGTATTCTGTCAGTCTGATTATAACTTGACAAAAGACCCTTATGATTTGTATTGTATATTTGAAACATCTTTATCATAAACAGTATAGTTTTTATATCTTTGTGTTTGTATTTACTTTTGGCATAAATAGACTCTCCAAATGCTTGTTTATTCATTTGTTTACTTATTTATTTATTTATTACACTAAGGAAGGCAATGGTAGGGCAGGTTTAGAAAGTCTAGGTTTAAGCTGGGAGAGTCTTGAGCCTTGACTTTCAGGCTTATGACCCTGGAGTAATAATATCCACCTCCTGGGGCTGTTGTGAGGATAAAAATGAAGATAGTGGTCATGGAAGTTCTTTACAAACTGAAAGATGTTATATAAATACAAGCAATCATTATATTAATAAGAAATATATTCCCGGGTGATGTGAAGAATTCTTTCTGGAAAAAAAAAATCTAAGCAGATTACAACAAAACTTCAGTTATTCCAAGATTGATCACTCAGTTACCCAGTTCATTGTTTGTTTCTGGACTCTCCCTGCTCATTAGCATCTCTAACCAGAGTGGAAATAGATGAGAAAATTTAACTGGTTCAGTTTGCTCCTTGAGAGAAACTCTGGTTAATTCTCTAGTATAAGAAGGAGATGCAAACAAGAAGCTGGGAACAGCGTAACCTCACCTTGCGTGGTTCCTGGTTGGAGTCTACTACTGAGGGTCATTCACCTGATACTTGCAAGTAGGAAAGAAGCCGAGATCTTACTCTGGGGTGACCACAGTGGCACCAGATGCAGACAGGTCTGGGATTCACAGCATCTTCCAGTAAGCTTTTGATGTGTTGTGTTATCACCATCACTCAGTTTGAAATCATTGGTAGAAGGGCCCTAAAAATTGTTAAGAATTGTGGCAGTTACTGGTGAGCTCATGAGAAGTACCCACTTCAGTGCTTCAGGCTGAGATTTGAGGTATGGTTTCCCAGATGCTTGGCTCCCACAGCTCCTCCAGTGGTTGTTTAAGCCCCTATATTAAGGTCTATAATTCCTGAGATACACAGCATGGGTTCTATTTTACTACGTGAACCCTGTCTGACTTAAACCTCTCCCTTTTCACCAATGCCATATATAGCAAAACATCAAAAAACAAACAAAAAACTGTTAATCACTTACTATAAGCTACTATTAGCCAGTCACTTTACTAAGTGCTTTATATGTATTATCTCTTACTTCTCATCATAACTTTTCAAGATCAATTCTGCTACTTCCTCCGTTTTACAGATAAGGAAAACAAGGTTCGGTTTAACCAAGTTCACACAATAAGATTTATAGAATCAAAGACTTCAAGAACTATGACATCTTTATGAAACTGGCAAGCAGGGTAATATTCTTCCATGATAATACATTTTGAAAGTCCAATGGGAAATTAGAGTGAATCAGCATCTCCCCAAAACCATGGAAATTCTATTTAAGCTGGTCTCCAAAAAACCATCTTGAGAGTCAGAATGATCAGAGATCTAAAGTCGCTGGTGAAACTAGGAACACAGGAGGGAAGTGTTTACTGCCAATGGGCATTACTGAAAAATCAGAACTGGTTTTGAGTCAGAGGTCAGCTGATGGTAGTGATCATCATTTCTTAAAAAAGCTATTACAGAGGATTTTGAATTCTGATCACTGTTACCTCTACTGAACTGAAACCTAGAAATATTATTTTGTCTGACCTCAAAGTTAGGGTTCATAAAGATCTCTTCACTCCAAAGAGACACTGGCTTAAACCTCAGGATGTTAATTAAGCAGGGGCCCATGTGGACATTGCTGTAATTGAGAGGGTTCAGTTGTGGTTGGTTACCGGTGCTTCAGTGATTGAAACCATTTCCTGAATTCCACCAAATGAGTATGCATCCCTTCCTAGAAGGACTTCAAATATGACAATTATAGGGTTAGATTGAAGGAAGAGGAGGGAATGTAGAAGAAGCAAGTAAGCTAAAGAACCACTTTTATAGTAAATACATTAACTTCACAAACTGGAATGTGCAAGTAATGTCACATATTCTTTAATGAAGCTGACTTTGAGGTCCCTATCCCTCTGAACTGGAGGGAAATTCAATTTCAGTCATTGTTAAGGTTTTCTCTCCTCTCTCTCCTCTCCCCAGGGATATATGAAAGTCCTGAAGTTCCTTTGCAGAACAGGCTATTCAGGTAATTGAATAGCCCCCTGGCAACTGGTCCTTGGTCACCTTTCAAGCTGACTGTCATCTTTCAAGTTCACACAGCTCCTTGAAAATGGCAGACTTGCTGTGACTATGCCACATGGGCTCAGGAATCTTTGCACCAGCACGTCCTGCTTCTGGGGTGTAACTTCCTGGAAAGCATGAGTCTTTCCTCCCTAAGGATGGGCTTCCTTCCTGCAATGCTCTGAGGGAGTGGGGCTGTGTCCCTCGTAATTTGCATCTTGATTCTCTTATCATTACAGTTACTGCTCAAAATTCACTTCTGCAGCAAGGCCTTCCCTGACCACCTAATGTATCTTCCCTGTTACCACCACTGTGCGTCATGATCCTCAAATTTTTACCTAAATTAATAATGGCTCCATTTATTTTAATTGTTCATCTCCCACCTTCCTCTAGCCCCTGCCCATATTCATAATAACATCAAGCATCTATTGAAAGCTTACTATAAAGCAGGCATGAATCTAAGGGCTTTACAACTAGACTCCCTTAATTCTCAAAATAATCCTATGATATGAGCTCTGTTTTACAATCCCATTTTAAATAAGTGAGGAGACTGAGGCTCAGTGAGGGTCAATAACTTATTGAATGAAAGTCATCCAGCCAGAGCAGCTGAGACAGGATTCAGACCCAGAGTGTTTGGCTCTAGAGTTCTGGTGCTTAACTGCAATGCCATTCAGCCTTTCCCTGGTACTATTACCCGGGATTTTAGTTCTGGATTCTTAAGAATATGCCCAACCAGTCCTTCTCTCTTTCTTTACTTTCTTCCTTCGTTTTTTTAGTACTTATTCAGACAAGATTTGAATTTACTAGCTTCTTTTTTCATCTTCACATTCAAAGCCCTTGGTTATGACTTTTCTTTTTTTTTGCTGGAGCAATTCTTTTAATAATTTTTTTGTATATTAAATCTTATTGGACTTAGTATGCCTGGGAATATCTTCATTTTACCATCATATTTAAATAATTATTGGATAAGATTTTTAAAATTCTAGATTTGAAGGTCTTTTTCTTTCATACTTGAAAAATATTATCCATTGTGTTATATCCAGGGTTCTTGAGGATACTGACAGCAATCTTATTATTTTTCCCTTGAAGGTGATCTGCTTTTTTTTCTACCCAAACACTTCAGAATTTTTCCCTTTGTCTTTTATGTTCTTGTTCTACGTGTGTGTGTCTGTGTATGTGTGTGTTTTACAAATGTATTAGCACTCTGTGCGCCTTTTCAGTCTGAGGTAGTAACATACTGTATGTCAGCTTTCTATTGCTGTGTAATAAACATATCAAGACTTAGGAACTTAAAAAAATATTTTATTAATTTGTGATTCTATGGATTGGCAATTTGGGCTGGGTTCTGCTGGTGGTTATGTAGTCAACTGCTTGCCAGCTGCTTGCCAGTTAACTGGCTCTGCTTCTGGGTGTTAGTTGGCAGTCAGCTGGAAGAATGAGGATCACTGGACCATATGCTTCTTATCATCCATCTGGCTAGCTTGAGCTTGCTCACATGGTGGCTTGGAATTCAAAAAGCAACAAAAGATGGTAAGTCCCGATGTGTAACACTTTTCAATTTTCACTTACATCAATTTTCCTCTTGTCCCATTGGCCAAAACAAGTTACTTGACCAAGCCCAAAATCCAGTATGGAAGAGGATTAACAAGAGGAATGGATATACAGAGGGGAAACAAATTGGGGGCTATTACCATAAAGTCTACTGTACCCTCCTTAAATTCTAGAAAATTCTTTTTTTTTATTATAAAGATGTGGGGTACAATTCAGGGTTAGGTATACAAATGCTGATTGTGGAGGTACCCTTGTTGATGAGGTATGCTCCTCCCTCCTCTAGCAGTTTTCCTCAACTGCCATTCCCACTACCCCTCCCCTGACAGTTTCCCACTACTGCCAGTACCTTTCTTATAGTATTATAATTGTTCAAGGTCCACTTTTAAGTGAGACCATATGGGTCTCTGTTCTTTATTTCTGTGATAGATCACTGAGTATGATCAACTCTAAATCCATTCAAATTGCTGCAAACTCCATATGTTTGTCCTTTATGGCTGCATAATATTCCATTGTGTATATGTACCTCATTTTTTTATCCAGTCCAGCTTTGATGGGCAGCATGTTAGGTTCCATGTTTTTGCTACTGTGAATAGAGCTGCAACAATCATACGTGTGCAGGTATCTTTTTTTGTAGAATGATTTGAATTCCTCCAGGTATATTCCCAATAGGGGAATTTCCGGGTCATAGGAAGGTCAATTTCTGGTTCTTTCAGAAACCACCACACTGTCTTCCAAAGAGGTTGCACTAGTTTGCATTCCCACCAGCAGTGTAGAAGCGTTCCTTTTTCTCCACATCCTCACCAGCATCTGTTGTTTGTTTTATTAATGATGGCCATTCTTACTGGGTTTAGGTGGCATCTCAATGTGGTTTTGATTTATATTTCTCTGATGATGAGTGAAGCTGAGCACTTTTTCATGTGTCTGTTGGCTGCCCGCATATCTTCTTTTGAGAAGTGTCTATTATTCATAATTACTTTTTTCAACTATTTTCCCCTCTATACTCCACTTTTGCTCTTTCCTTTGGAGTTTCATGTCATACAGATGTTGACTTCTATTTTTATCCTTTATCTCTCTTAACTTTTGCTTTTACTGTTAAACTGTTTTAATCTTTCTTAAAATCTTCTGGGACAGTTCTTGCTCTGATCTTTTATTTCATTTGTTCATTTTGTGACTATGTGTGCTCTGTTCTGTTCTTAAATGATTTGCTGAGTTCCTTTTGTTATCAATTATACTTTCCATTCCTAGATTCTTTGGTTAGTTTTTCTTTGTTCTGCTTCATTTCTTCCTTTTCTCTAAAATTTAGTGTATTAGCCTATATCCTGTCATTCCATTACAGAGTATTTCCTATATTTATTTAAAATTTGATTCTGTCTGGTATATTAAGTCTGCATTCTTTGCTTTATGATTTGCCTTTGTTGCTTTTCTTTGAGAGTGCAGACATGTTATCATATTTTCTCCAGTACTCATATTCCCCTGGAAGTATCAATTGCCTTGGCTGATAGTGTCTGACAGCAAGGGTCCTTGTTCAGGGTCCAAGGCTCAGGTCCTCTCTTAGGCCTCCCCTGGTAAGTTTAGGGAGCTGGCAGTGTGTAAAAAACATACTCTAGTCTCCACCATTCCCTGTTTACTCCTCAACTCCCAAAGAGATGACATTACCCCTCAAGGATACATACTCCAGTTTTCAGAATCATAGCTAATATTTCTTGAGTACTTAAATATGTATCAGTTCCAGTTTTAAGTACTTTACATGTATTGCATCTTTTAAACCACCTGAGAGGTAGTAGCACTATGTTCACTTTGGAGATAAGAAAACAGAGACAGAGAGAAAATAACTTCCCAAAATCACAAAGAAGTGAATGACAGGGACAGGATTAAAATCTAGGCGATTCGGCTTTAAAGCCCATGCTTTTAGCCTTTATACTATGGTGTGGTGAAGTCTAGGAAAGAGGGAACCCCAGGGATCAGGACTTCTGCCTGGACCAGTTTATTATCCACTCTCCACCCAGACAGGCTCCAGCACTTCCCTGAGGTTACCCCGATGCTTCTAGCTGGTGCGAGGTCAGCAGGGCTGTTTTTCTGCCTGGTGAGCAATTTTCTACCCATAGCAATGTGAGAGAATGAGCAGGATATAACTAGAATACTCTTCTCTAATCTATTTCCAATCTCAGCACCAAATTCTCTCCCCCTTTCCACACTCACTCTGTCTCCCCATTATATACTCCGGGACCTAATCACAGTCTGCCTCCAGTATGTCTTTATTTATTTTGTCATGTTATTAGATGCACCAAACTTGTTTGTATGACATCTTTGGGAATAGCTCAGGGGAGAAAGCCAGCATCTCATATTAGGTCACCATCTAGGCAGGAAACATCTGTACATGTAATTTCCGAAGTATGTTATTCACGAACCCAAGCCCCAGAGAACATCCAGCTCCATGAGTGTTAACCTCTGCTCTTCACCAGATATTTCCTTCCGGTTCATATTCAATCCCCAAAAATCAACACAGGATTTTCTGTTATTCTATCACTCTTTGAAGCTCCTTGGTCTCCTGCAAAAATGGATCTCTACACACACTCATATGCATACAAACACCCAGATTCAGGATTAAACTTAACCTTATAACAGGCAACATTTCTGAGCACTTCCTGTACTGTCCAGATAATTGACTTTTGTATTCTTGACACTGATATTTAACCACTGATGTTTTGAGCATTTTAAACAGTTTTCTTAAGTAATGCAGGCATCTAGGTCTCTCTCTAGTCACACAGCCCTTCTACATATGTCCCTGCATCTTATTGTTGCTCCTTACCTGAATTATAGCCACGCTTCAAAGTTTAGTTCAAATATTTCTACTTCCAGAAAGTTTTCCCTCATTGCTCAGCCCAAGTAATCTCTCCGAACTGACATAACACAGAGGCTTAAAGGCCTCACATGCATAGGGTTTGCTCTCCTTTTCTGTGAGAGCAATTCAGCTTCTCCAAACTGCCTATTGGGCTGTCGGTAGTCCCTCACGAGACCAACCTCAAGGCCAGAGGTCAAGATATTTGAGTTCTGACTTTTCCCCTACTCTGCAGGTACCCCCTTTCCTTTACTAATTTGCTTCAACGTATAACCATAGTTCAGATATAAAAATAAATTTTTCTGCGTTGGGAATAGAATTATGGATGGGAGTTGTTTGTATCATGCCAATCCTGGCTCTTTCATCATTTAGTTTCACAACTTTAAACCAGTCACTTTTCTTCCCTGATCTCTGTTTTCCTCATCTATAAAATGAGGGGCCAGGAATAGGTGATTTCTGAGACTAAGTCAATGGTTCAGTTTGTAAATCCCTTTAAGTCTGGACCCCCATGTCCCGATGATTGATTGATTGATTGATCGATTCTTGGCTTCTATAGTACCATGAGCTAATATTAGTGCTTAGTACTGTTGAATTAATTGAGAAATCAGTGATTATCTTAGGTGACTTGTAGTCACTATTCCTTAATATGTGAACCCTGACATAGTGGATTTCCATCATGGGCATATTTTCATAAATAATCTCTGGAAAATATAAGTTACATTAATCAGCTGGTCCTGTTTTTTCAGGTGAGCCCGAGTTTCTGATGACTCATTTGTGATGAGCAGCTTCCCTGACAAGATGTCCTCTAGGTAGCTCTAGGTAAATTGAGATGTACTGCAGATTGCTTTCCCCATACCTAAATTATATAATTTCCATCTTCCCAAAATTGGAGTCAAGACCTTGAGGAAAAATCAATTTCATCCAAGGTGTTTTGCATTTTATGGCAGATGCCTTCCCGGGAGTCACCATGAGTCACCATGTACTTGGATGTGGTCTGAGGGCAATAAAGAAAGAAATTGGCTCTTCACTGAGGGTGAAGCCCTGGGTCCAGAAGGCTGACTCTCACTAAGGGCTGCAGAGAAGGGAGTACAGCTGCCTTCAAATGTAGAAGCCCAAACTCCCTTGGGAACTTCTGAAAATACAGTGACAAGGGGCAAATTATTATCTAGACTCAACGCAGACAGAAGAAGCTGAAGCCCCCAGGGACATCCCCATCAGTAACCATGTAACTCCTCCTCTGACCCAGGGTTTCAAGAGAGCTTAACAAACCAAAATTTTCACAGCTCACTCCCCACACAGGCAAAGTGAAGGGACTGACTCTCCACTGTCACATCAGTTAAAACCCAGCCAAGCAGTGGGAATTCTCTGTATTTTGTTCTATTATTAGAATCCAATTACCATCTGGTGGCATGCTATAGGGAAGTGCTATTCTTCTGCGTCAGCAAACACACAATGCAGCAGTTTGGTGTGCAAGCTGGAAGCTTTTAGAGCTTAAAGAAAAAAAGTAGAGAAATACTTTTATTTCTTCCCAAAGAATCTTATGCCCACAGGGATTCCCCCGGCTTTCAGATATAGTTATTGAGTTTGACCTTATAAAGGAAGGACCTTATTCTGGTGTCATGCTGACCCTCAAAATGTGAAATACTTTGCCAAGGCCTAAGGCTGGGGCTTAGGCCTTACTGTGGGGCTTACCTTATTGTGCCTACCTGTTCCTTCCATCTTGAATGCAGCCTCAACAACCACTGGGTCTCAGGCTTTCCTCATAAGGTCTTACTCTCAAAGCTGATACTTTGAGAATCACTAGCTGAGGTAAGACTGAACAACCCTTGGCCTTGCTGCCCAACCCTCTGCCCCCACTTAGGTCCCCATGGTGAGGAAGTCACAGGCTGCTTCATGGTAAATGGTTTGATGGATGTGGAAGTAGTTTGATGCATGTTTGGCGGATAGTTGATGACGTTCAGTCCAAAAGTTCTCTTGGCAACCTCCTGAGGTGATTTGTTCTACCAAGGTTGGAAAAGAAGTGATGCCTAGAGTCTATCTTAGACTTCTTTGGATGCTTAAAGGAATTAGAATAAAGGGAATATTGCTAGAGGGATGGAAAAGGGAGGGCCAGGGAATAAAGCAGGGGCAGCATGTCTTCAACTAAGAAATAGCACACACTTCCAGATACCCCTAAATTAAAAGATTTTGCTTCTTGCCTTTCCACTACTGAAGTTCTTAAAATGGCTGGTTTTGATCCCCTTTGTTCTGTCTCGTCCCTCCATGCAGGTATACCAGTTGTTGTAAATGGAAAGGCATAGACAAAGGTCAGGAAGCAGACTCCTGAATTCTGAAATCCTATTCTCAGCAGGTTGCCTCCAAGTCCATGCTATCCCTTTGTGACCAACGAGTTCCTTTGTCTAGATTATGGCCCAAAACAAAGCAGAACAAGGTGCTACTGAGTTCCTTTCCCTTAGGGTCACACCCTAGTCTCAGCCCTCTCCATCCCACTTCTCCTGCTCAGAAGCAAGAAACACCACATGCAAGAGGAAGGACGCACAGAGCTTTTGTCCCAAGTCTGGAGCAGAGGTAATAGGGGGTCACAGAGGTGTCCCAAATCAGGTCAGCACTTCCGACTACCTGATCTTTCCTCAGACTTTGTGAACTTGCAACCACAACAGTTCTATCAAATATAGCCAGGAATTGCAGGAGACCAAGACATGGTTCAAAAGAATTATACATTTAGTCCCTATTCTATTTGAAGACGAGCCAAGCAAAATTAGGTGAGTGTTGTTTTTGTTTTTTTGGTCCTCAGAATCCTCCATTTTCCTGTTTTTGTCCTTTTCCACTTTCCCAAATTACCAGTTTTCTTCAGATACGAAGAATCTTCTGGTACATATCCTCCTGGTGTTAAATCCTGCTTCCACAAAATATTATCAGATCATAATACCCTGTTTTATCATCAGTGATGTCTCAGAGTTACTGAAATGCAATAGTAAGCAGAGATTGTACATTAGGAATACTATATATTATATCAACAGTCACAAAATTATATGAGGAGGTTCTATTCCTAATAATTAGACCACAGGCTTTAATCGAAGTATTCAAAGTTGTGTGTCTGGCAAGCAAAAGATCTGGCATTTGAATCCAGATCTTTCAACTCCAAATTCCATGCTCTCTTTACAACAGCATGCTGCTTCTCAAAGACAAATGGCACTGACTTCCATGCAGACAGAGAGCTTAAAATGAACAATAGGATTTCAGAGACTTTTATGCTGCAAACGCACATGCGGGCAGCACCTGAGGGATGAGTAGCGCAACACAGAGTACCATTCACAATTCAAGGCAAACAGTAAACTGAGAGGAAGGCAGCATAGGTTATCACAGTGTACAGGGAAAAGAAACACCTTTATCAGAACTTGTAGCAAGCATAGCAAATCTCTCTTAATTTAAGGATTGTACAGTGAATGCTTTGAAAAGCTAATCTCCTGAGTCTGAAACAGAGATAAAGAGAAAACAACATATCAACACATAATAGTAGAGGAGCAGGACATGGACTCTCTACCTGGATACTCCTGATAAGGAGCTGCTGCCAGTTCTCTGCTGTGAGAAATTGGTGGCCAAAATTAAACTCAAAATAGTTGAAATGCTGGTTTGAGGAATCCAGTAAATTTATTTAAACTCAGTGCTGTTGATAGTTTACTTTAAGGAAGCCCCTTTGGTTCTATTCGGTTCTATTTCTACTTTAAGAACCCCACTACAATGGGGCCATGTTATGTGTCCCAGATGGTGTCTACCAGTCGGGGGCTCCTTGTGCTGATGTTCAAGGAAGACTATTATCCCTACCTGTCTACATGTCCACTATCCTCAAAGAGAAGAAGGGTGATTGGAGACAGAAAGGAAGCTTGCAGGATTGTTGTCTTACATTGAGTTTATGTTAAAAGAATAATGAGGACCAGTGCTCCTGTTCTTAACAGGGATAATGTAAAGACAAAAGAATAATGCAAAAGACTTCTCAGTTGTAGATGAGTATTCTTCTTAACAAATGGGTTAGTCAAAATAATTTCTTTCTAGTCAACATAAGTAGTACTTATGTGAGAAAAAAATGTATAAATGTTATTTAGGTCACCTGGCTAAATGAATTGAGCAATAAAAGATTTGTTAAATACCGTTCTCCACTGGGCACTGTACTAGGTGCTGTTTTTATTAAAGACTAATTGGGCATTTAGTTGGCTAGGGAATAGTAATTGCTCTGAAATGTGAGATGTTTTGAATAATAGCTATCAATTTAATAAGGATTTACTCTTCAGACTTTATGGGCATAGAGGGAAAGGGTTTCAGAAAAAAACTTCAGCTTATGGGGCTCATGCAATTCCATTAGGCAGTGTTTTCCCGGGAGTCCCTGGAAATGGATGTTGCTTTCCCCTATGAGTGTAAGAGGGCCTGGGCTTGTTATTAACTAGAAAGAAACTGTTCTAAAACCCAACAATTGGCAAATCTGATTTTTCCAGGATGGAGTTAGCTTAAGATCTAGCCTCTCAGACTTGTGGTAGGAGAGAAGGTAGTGTATTTATTTAGCTAGGCTTAATGAATGTTCAGTGAATACTTGTGGAAAGAATAAATAACTCAAGATAAGAACTTATTTTTATAGGCATTCTGGAAAACAATGTAATTGCCAGAGGAAGAACAGGGAATGAAGATAGGAAGTGTGCTAATCTTGTGTCCCTTGAAAAGTAGAATGGCATGGCAGAAAGTGAGAAATAGGACAAAATTTATCTCATTGCCATAAGACCAAGATGAAAAAACAAGAGAAGTATTCTTGATAACAATAAAGACGGATTTCTTGATCTCTACCCAATAAGTTCCACCAAACTTAAGGCTCAGCTTACCACTTATCTCAGAAAACTTCCCTGATCCCTCCAACAGAAAGAATTTCCCGTCCTGAGCTCCCATAGGTTTATTCCTCCCAC
Source organism: Cephalopachus bancanus (assembly GCA_027257055.1). Lineage (NCBI taxonomy): Eukaryota > Metazoa > Chordata > Mammalia > Primates > Tarsiidae > Cephalopachus > Cephalopachus bancanus. The sequence goes on along the minus strand of JAPVLO010000119.1, from coordinate 1,888,124 downwards.
AGTGCATTTCTCCAGAGTGCCTTGCACTGAGATGATGGACATACCTCCCACCCTCATCTGCCCAGTAAGCTCTTTTGGGCAGGCTCCATGTCGTACGCTTTTTCTTCCTCCACAGTGCCGCATACATAGCATGGACTCAAAACAAACCTCATGGATGAATTAATAATGAGTGAATTAACAGGTCCCTAGATGTAGGATATTGTATAACTTTTTGTATCAGAAAGAAATTGGATTTCAGAAGAAATTTTTATATCTTTTTGGAGTCAACATAGCATTTCTGATTATTTCAAAAGTATCTTTTTGTCTTAGATTCATTTGAATCACTGACTTTTTAAAGGTCCAGTCCAGTTGATAGCCTGATTTTTGGATATGGCTAAACGTTTCTTCCTCATGTAGTCACTTAACCTATTGCTTCATCCTCTATCTCCTAAAAACTGGAAAACAGATCTGAAGTAGCATCATCTAAAAGAAATAATAGGACCCGTATGTATAATGTTAAATTTTCTAGGATTCACATGAAAAAGAAGAATATAAAGAATATATATATATATGTACATGTGTGTGGTGTGTGTATGTGTGTGTGTGTGTGTGTGTGTGTGTGTGTGTGTGTGTGTGTAGTAAGAATCCTTTGATTGATTTTTGCTAAATGTTTTTGGCCAGAAATGTATGTTGAATTTTGTTGAAAGCTTTTTCAGCCTCTATGAAAATGATTATCTGATTTTTCATCTTAGAATAAGTAATACGTTAATTTTTTTTTTTAAATATTGAACTATCCTCACATTGTTGGAATAAACTTCACTTGGTCATGATGTGTAGTAGCAGTAGTAATGTTTTACTTCTCATTATGGGAAATCTCAAGCATATATGAAAGTAGAAGAAAGAACTTGAGCTATAATGCAACCATCACATAAGAATTGTTGAAAATAGGTGATTGTTACATTCTCATCACCCCCACTCATTATTTAGATACAAATTCCAAACATCATCATCATTTCACACATAAATATTTTAATATATTTTCCTGAAGAAAGGATTAGTTTTTAAAAATTGCCACACCGGGGCCTGGAGGAGGGGGCTGAGCTCCTGCCTGGGAGGGGTGCAGGGGGTTCATGGCCTTGCAGCTGCCTGGACTGCCTAGTCGCTTCAGGGCTGGACCACCACTCCCCGGTCTCCCAGGCGACCCTCTTGCAGCTGGAGGGGCGCTGACCGCGACTGCCGCGGGCTGGCCCCAGTTTGCTGCGGTTGGAGTTAAGAAAATGAGGCAGAAGGAGGTGTTAATCAAGACCTTCCAAGGCCCAATGGCTGTCTGTAGGACTCCAACCAGCCACGTGTACGTGTTTAAGAATGGCAGTGGGAGCCGGGCTCGGTGGCTCAGCCTGTAATACCGCACCTTTGGGAGGCTGAGGTGAGTGGATTGCCTGAGCCCGCGGGTTCGAGACCTGCCTGGGCAGCGAGACCTCATCTCTACAATAAATCAAAAAATCAGCCGGGCGTGGTAGTGCATGCCTGTAATTCCGGCTACTTGGAAGGCTGAGGCGGAAGGATCGCCGGAGCCCAGCAGGTCGAGGCTGCGGTGGACGGGAGCAGCCACTGCGCTCCAGTCTGGGCGACAGAGTGAGGTTCCAACTCTGTCCAATGGCAGTGGGGACTCGGGGGACTTCTCTGAGGATGCGTCACACCGTGTGGTTCTGCGGCCCCGGGGCGAGGAACACCAGAAGAGCGGGGCCCACCACCCTCACCAGCCGGAAGCAGGCAAAGTGGTGCTGTTGCAGCAGGAGCTGGCCCAGGAGGACAGCCTCAACAAGCCGGCTCGGCAGAATGGCTGCAGATATCAAGAAAGTCAACAACTTCATCAGAGAGCAAGACTTATATGCTTTGAAATCTATTAAGATTCCAGTGAAAAACCATGGGATCCTAACAGAGACCCACAAAGAACAAAAACCCCTCTCGAGACCATCTTCAGAAACCAAAGTGACCATGGAACTGTCAGGAGCTGGACACAGCAACCACAAGTGCCAACACCCAGGCCAACCCACTGACGGATATCTTTAAGGGGATTGATCAGAATATCGAGCACGTAGTGCAGTCAGAAATCTTTTCACGGGAAAGTTACTACCTAGAGACCGCCTATCATCCCTTGCTCCCAGCTGCTCTGAAGACGTCAACAAATGGTGCAGACTGTGGAATTCAGTGGTGGGATGCCGTTTTTATCATGCTTCTAATTGGGATTGTTTTGCCAGTCTTTTACTTGGTCTATTTTAAAATACAAGCTACTGGTGAGCCCCCTAATAGCTTGAACACAACTGTCCCCAGCGGTTCGATGGCTGTGGGTGCAAGTCCAGAGCAAGCCCCCAGATTAGCGATTCTAGTGCCAACCATCACTGCTTCGGACAGCCAGTTCAGTCAGCCCATCCAGGCAGGGAACTAAGCTCTTGTTTTCATCAAATTAACCCAGCTTTAGCAGTTGGCTGTTGATATGCACCAGATGTCATTGCCATAGCCTAGGGGTGCTGCCTTTGTTTTCCTGGGACAGGTGGATGCATTTCAGAAGTCACCGAAGAGTTCTTGATCACACCAACCCTGGGGAATGGGCTTGCCTAACCCCAGGCTGCAGGATCCCAAACACCCATGCCCTCAGCCTTCTGTATTCAGAGACATGCAGCGAGAAAGCCATTTGCCTGTGACAGGTGACTGTTTCTTGAAGACAGTTAGTGGACTGGCCATGTCTTCACAGCAGCACTGTGTGGGCCCCCAAGTTGGACATGCTCTCAGGGAGAGGAATGGCCTCAACCAAGGTATCTGCAGCGTGGGATCCGTGTGGGTCTCCTGGTTGTGGCAGTTTCCCCTACTGCAGAAGAAGTAGGCATTCAAGAAGCGGCATTCTGTATCTCCCTGGCAAAGGTTGCTGTGGAGTCGTCTTGGCATGTCACCTTGTTTTAGAGTATGACAAATTACATTTGTAACAGGCCCGCTTCATATCTGCCTCCTCAGTTAGCCTTTTTGAGGCAATGCCATGTCTAGAATTGAAAAAGCCCTAACTCCAAACTGCTACACTATTGAGTAAATGGCAGTTCTAGTCCTTGTCCTTTTAGAGCACATAGTCTGACTCACAGGCATGTCTTAAGCCAAACACATGGGCCATTGCCCTGTTCTCAGGAATGGCTCTCTGAATTCTCCAAGTCAGTATTCTTAGAGAGATCGATTGCCGGTCAGTGTCTGGAGAGGAAGATGAGCACCCGTGGCCGAGGTTCCACACTTGGGGGCGTCTGAGGCTGTCACCAGGCCAGCGTCCCAGAGAGCAGCTGAGCCCCTGTGTAAAGCTGAACTGGGAGTTCTCCCTGCTGCTTTCCTGACTCTAGCCTTGGGAACTCTAGAGCCCCAGTCCCAGAGTGCGGCTCTGTCCTTTCTCCATGGTGATATGGTGATACCCCTAGATGAATGCTATGTACAGTGTAGCTCATAATAAAAGACCAAACACTTCATGGAGGGCTAGAGGTGCCTTGCTGTGAAAGGCTGTAGAAGGGCCTCTATGGCTTGTCTCTCCCTGACAAGGCAACAGCAGTGCTGCCAGTGGGCTGGGGACAAGAGCCTGGCTGCTGCCTGGGAGACGGTGGCATGGGGGAAAGGGGATGCTGAGGTGGCTGGCAGTCCAGTCTCTGAGGTCACAGACCGGGAGGAAAACGTGCTGCTCAAATGCTGGGCTTCATGATGGTCATGGCATTTGACACATCAGGTCTGGAGAGAAGTTTAAAAGATCTCACCTTGTAAGAGGGCAGCAGTGGGCAGAACAGTGCTTGAGGTAGGCTTCCAAGTTCCTTCTCCTCTCGTTTGTGTGAAAAAAACAGTTTGCCCAGGGTTCAATTAGCACATTTAAATTATCTTCAAAATTATTTTCTTAGAGAACAAAATGATCTTCAGGATAAAAAGAACTTCTGAACTTTTGCTACAGGAATCTTTTTGATCAGTGAGTGCTTTTCCAGCCAAATGTTTATGTTTGATGTGCCACTGAGGGCCACAGCTCCTCTAACACCTCGCCATAACCTCACCAAGCAGGGCTAGAAGTCCCATGGGAAAATCACTTTTGCCAGGCAAAGGATGAATATCTGTATCCTTGACTTTTCTCTAATGGAATAAAATCATTTCTTCTATGAAGGAAAACTGATTCCCCCTTCTCAAATTTGGGGATTGATGATTCAGAACTAAAAGATGTGGGTGGGACGCTGCTGGAGAAGATGGAGGTGTGCATCTCAGGAGTGAGGCCGGAGCCTTCCGCTGTGCCTGGACTCGGCCGCCCAGGGCTTGTGTGTGTCCCAGATGACACGCACAGGTGAAGGACATAAAGTGGGAACCAGCATGCTCAGGTGGTGTGATCTTCATATGTGCTTTAAAGTTGTTTAATTATGCATACATAAACACCACGAAGCTCATTTCCTCCATATTTTACTACATCTTCAATGTCTTTAGGGAGTTAATGTTTTAAATAAATCATTTTGCTACAGTCTTTTTAAAAAATTGCCACAAATGATTATTACAACTAAAATATAACAATATTTCCAGAATATCATGAAATATTCAGTGCTCAAGTTTACTTCCGTGTCTTATATTAATTTTATACTACTTTCGATTTAAGATCCAAATAAGGTTTATACATGGCAATAGGTGATGTTTATTTTAAGTCTCTTTTAATTTATAGGTTGTCCTCCAGTTCTTTCTTTCCCCTGCAATTTATATGTTAAGGAAATGTAGGTCATTTGTTTTCATGCCTGGGTCTATTATCTCACACTAGATTTTTTTCTTTTTTTTTTTTAACATTTTTTATTTTAAAATTGTGGAGTACAGTTAAGGGTTAGGTATACAAATATGCATCATTCAGGCACCCTTGTTGATAAGGGGTGTCTCCCTGTCCCCAGACAGATATTGACTACCGTTAATCCCACCTCCCTTCCCCTTCCTACCCCTCTCCCCATAGTTTCCCACCACTGTCAATCCTTTCCTTATAGTATTATGGTAGATGTTCAAGGTCCACTATATGAGTAAGAACATGAGATACTCAGATCTTTGTTTCTGTGAGAGATCACTCAGTATTATAGACTCTAGTTCCATCCAGGTTGCTGCGAAATTCATGATTTTGTTCTTTTTTATGGCTGTATAGTATTCCATCGTGTATATGTACCACATTTTTAAAATCCAGTCCTCTTTTGATGGACAGCATGGTTGGTTCCAGGTTCTTGCTATTGTGAACAATGCTGCAATAAACATACATGTGCAGGTATCTTTTTTATAGAGTGATTTGAGTTCTTCTGGGTATGTTACCAGTAGGGGGATTGCGGCGTCATGTGGGAGGACGATATTTAGAGCTTTTAGGAGTCACCACACTGCTTTCCACAGAGGTTGCACTAGTTTGCACTCCCACCAACAGTGAAGGAGTGTTCCCTTTTCACCACACCCTCTCCAGCAACTGTTATTTTTTGAGTTATCGATAATTGCCATTCTGACTGGAGTTGGTGGTATCTCAGCATAGTTTTAATTTGCATCTCTTTGATGATTAGTGAGGTTGAACATTTCTTCATGTGTCCGTTGGCCACATGTATGTCTTCTTTTGAAAAGTGTCTGTTCGTATCTTTTGCCCACTTTGTAATGGGGTTGTTTGATTTTTTCTTTTCAGCACATTTGAGTTCCTTGTAGATCCAAGATGTTAGGCCTTTATCAGACCTGGAGTTGGCAAATACTTTTTCCCAGTATCCCTTGATGGTTTCTTTGGCTTTGCAGAAGCTTATCAGTTTAATGAGGTCCCACTTGTCTATCTTCTCTCTTATGGCCCATGCGTTTCAGGTTTTGTTCAGGAATTGGATGCCAGCTCCAATTTCCATAAGGGTGTGTCCTGCATTTTCTAAGGTTCTCATGGTTTGAGGTTTTACATTTAGGTCTCCAATCATGCTAGATTTTCATAGTGTAGATTTGCTAGTTGAATCCCCTTGGTGTCATTTACCATATTACTCTGTTTCCTGCTGTCATTTCCTCTTCTAGGACCCTTCTTAGTCTCAAATAAAAAAAAATAGACTGACTCAACCACGAAAAGATCATACTTAGCACTAAAAATCACTTTTAAAAAGACAAGAACAGGAATCACAGCGTGCCAGCACAGGTCATTTTCTTCCAGCAGGAGTTCTAATAGCAGTCCACAGGTTCATCTTCTTTAGCCTCTGAAGAGGCAGCTCAAGTGCAAGAGAATGCAATCACATTGTAGGTGTTAGAGACCTGCGTCTTAGAAACTCCATGTCCCAAAGAAAAACCAATGTATCTTCTAGCACGTCTATAGGCATAGCTTCTAAGGCTCAGCAAGGGATAAGCCTATTACAAGAGTTACTGCACTCAGAGAAGCCCATAGACATGGCTTTCCAGAAAGTATTTATGGTGTATTCATAGTCTTCTCAGTGCTGCTGAAGTTTAACCAATTAGGAGTCAGTTTTACCATAAGTAATATCCAGGTTTCAAGAAAATAGAGCTAAACCAAGTTTCAATTTTCCATAGGAAAGAGGAAATGCTTTTGTTCATTCTTTACTCTCAATTATACTTCCTATAAATTGATAGATCTATTGGTTTGACCAGATTTAGATTTGCTATTTTGTCAAGGCTACTTAGTGATTTTATATATTTCTAATAGGAGACACATAATGCTTGCTATGTCCCTTTTTTTAATGTTAGCTCCATTGATTATTCTTAATTCACTAGGGCTGACAGAAGATGATATTCTGATTCTATCATTCTTTTTCTGTTTATTAGTGGGAATATTACCAAAAAGAAAAATTTTCCAGCAACTACTTGGTTACCCTGAGGTACCCTGAGTTAGAAAAATGGCAAGATAAATGTTTGATTCTTCCCTCTATTTCCACTTATCATAATAATGAATTAATCTACTAGCATGCTTCAAAAGTAATAAATGAGGAAGCTGTTCAGAGGAAGTAAAGAAGAACAAAGGGGATAAGAAAGCCCAAATGAAGAAAGAGTAAATGTAAGGATAAGTGGATATATCCCCCAAAAGAGAGAAAAATAAAAGAATCATGTGGATTACTTTGCTAAATTATGTGCAAATAAATTTTAAAACTTGGATGAGATAGATTACTGTTTAGAAAAATGAACTTTAAAAAAATCAGAAAAAACAGTCCCCAAATGCTTCACAGGGCAGATTCTACTAAATCCTTAAAAGACAGATAATGTTAATGGTATCACAAGTGTCCCAGAACATAAGAGAAAAAGAAAATTTCCAAATTATTTTTATTATTTGAGTATAATTTTGATATCCAAATCAGACAATGATAGCACAAAAGGAAAAAAAGTATAGACAGTTTCACTCATAAATATCAATGTCTAAATTAAAAAAACAGCATTCGCAAACAGATGAAGCATGAAATTTAAAAAGTAATACATTTTGACTGTGCTAGTCAAGGTTTTTCAAAAGACAGAAGCAATAGGGTACCCTTGACATGCCACTGATACACAACACTCTGTATTGTATGTTACCATTCAGGAAAAAGGTAGAAAAATAAGAATATAATTAGTATCAACTTGAATCCTAACAAAAATATGCTGAATAAATAGGCAAGCAATTAATAATAGTGCAGGTGGTGGTATGGATCTGAGCAGATAGGAAACGGGGTTTGATTTATTATGAATCAGTGGCCCATGCAATGATGGAGGCTGAGATCTGCTGTCTGCAGGTTTGGAAACCCAGGAAACCCAGTGTTATAGTTCCGGTCCAAGCCCAAAGACCTGAGAACCATAGAAGCCAATGGTGTAAGTTCTGATTTGAGTCCAAAGTCCCAAGAACCAGGAGCACCTTTGTACAAGAGCAAGAGAAGATGGGTGACTTAGCTCAAGCAGAGAGAGAAATTAGCTAATTCACCCTTCTATGCAGAGCCCTCAATGGTTTGGCTGATGCCCACCCACATTGATAAGAGTGATATTTACTCAGTCTACCAATTCAAATGCTAATCTCTTCTATAAACATGCTCATAGGCGCTCCCCAAAATACTCTTTTACCAGCGATTTGAGCGTCTCTTAGCCCAGTTAAGCCGACACATAAAATTAACCATCACAATTACCTATTAAAACTAACAAAAAATAATATTTAAAAAAGAAAGAAAAAATGGGACAGATATGGGTAACTCAAAGGGAACCCTCCAATAATATGTTTTGAGGAATGCTTGCTAATTTGATTTGGTATTTTTATAAATTTTCAATTTTTATCATATTTTATGAAAAAGTGAAATAAAAATACATAAACTTTAACATCTGCATATAAAGATCATCTAAAAGTACTTCCTTCACATGTGTTTAATCTTAGGAAAAAAATCACATATGCTTCAGCTGAACTTGAACATTAAATATTCTGATGATTTTGAATAGAGCATCTATTTGCCTCATTTGTCTCAGTTCCAGTCAGACTACATGCTGCATAATGCATCAAAGTTATATTTATTTATAGCCTATTAGTCACACAAGCTCTTTGTGGAGATGCTGGAAGTACTTTTTTGAAAATTGGGAAATAGATTTTATGGTCTAATTTTCATCCCCTCTATATTCCTTTAACAGTGGGATATCCTAAGGTCATTTCCAACAATTTTCTCTATAATCAAGACCCTGAATGCACTGGTTCTAAGAGCAGAGGCCAAATAGTTATATTTTACATTTTCAAAAATCCTGGCAGAAAGAGAATTTGAGCAGCTCCCAACTAGAGAACAGGAGTGCCTGTTGTTGAATATACCATACATATTCTAATGGAGAAATAAATGAGGGCTATGAAATAGCTTAATAACCTTGAAAATTACTATAAATAAATCATATCAAGAAATAGGATCAAATCAAAGCAAATTAGACAAATAATTGCCTAAGTAACTTCCCCAATTCTCCCAAATGTAGAGTGGAGAGTAGTCCCAAATGTTTTAGAATGAGAGAGAAACACAGAACACTATAGATGGTGGGATTTATGGAAACCCAACCTTCCTAGATCCTTGCCTCCTGAATTCCAGGAGAGAGAAAATCACACCCAAGCCTATTTGGTTCCAAGAAGATAGAATTCAAGGGAAATTTAGTGGTCTTGCTAAGGTCCAAGAGGGACAGAGGCCAGCAGAATATCTGTATTAATCCCATCTATTAATTTTTAAAGATTTGAGATATTGTAGTTTTCATCTTTTGAAGTTCCATTCAATTCTTTTTTATATCTTCCACATTTTCCCTCATCATGTTTAGGTTCTTCTTAAATTCTTGAGGATATGTAATAGTTATTTAAAAGGCCTTATCTTCTTATTCAGCCATCTCTGTTATTTTTGAGTCTGTGTCTATTGACTGAATTTTCTATTGGTTACTTGTCTCATACTTCTTTTTTAAAAATCTAATAATTTTTAATTGGATACTAAACATGAAGCTTATGTTGTTGAGTGCTGGATTTGGTGTTTTTCTTTAAAGAGTGTTTGCCTTTATTGGCAAATATTTAAATAAAATTGTCTTTATTTGCAGATAACATGACCATATATAGAAAATATTAAAGAACTACAAAAAAAGCTACAAGAGTTAATACATTTAGCAAGGCTACAAATACAAAGTCAATATAAAAAAACCCAGTTGCTCCAGATAATATTAGACACAGCTTATTTTGTATAATGGCTACAAACACAAATCATGTATAGAAACAATATTATTTAAATAGTCTTCATGTTGTTTGATTGAATGTATAATACACAAAATATACAGTTAAATTGTAAGTGAAAATTAAACTAAAAGATACTCTCATTCAACATGAAATATTACAAACTAATTGTAAGTCAACTTTCAAGAAACATAGTTATTTGTAGAAATAATTATTTTCTTTCAAAAAGCAGAGAATAAAACTTAAGCAATTATTTCCCAACATTCTTATATCTCTGGCAAGCATTTGTCTTTGAGAACAAAAATATATATTAAATTCTACTTTCTACACTAAAAATAATATATCAAAATCAGTTGAGAAATATCTTTCAGCTTCCTAAAATTTGAATTATTAATTCACTCAACCAATGTTTGTTGAATGTTATTATTAGGGTGTGGAAAAATAGATAAATCAGACATTGTTTTTGCCCTCAAAAAATTTACAAAAGAAAGAAGAGATGAAGTATAAAAGCAGCCTTGGTATAATATTCAAGATGTTGTCATCACATCTGCCCCACTCCTGTCTTTTTTATTTTTTTATTTTTTTTATTTTAAAGATGTGGGGTACAATTCAGGGTTAGGTATACAAATGTTCATTATGCAGGTACCCTTGTTGATGAGGTGTGTCCCCCCTTACCCAAGCAGACTCCCAGTACTGCCAATCCTGCTTCCCCTCCCCACTTCTGGTAGTTTCCCCCTACTGCCAATCCTTTTCTTATATTATTATGATGATTGTTCAAGTTCCGCTTATGAGTGATAACATTTGGTACTCAGTTCTTTGTTTCTGTGAAAGATCACTTAGTATAATAGACTCTAAGTCCATCCAGGTTGCTGTGAAGGTCATGATTTTGTTCTTCTTTATGGTTGTGTAATATTCCATCGTGTATATGTACCACATTTTTTATCCTGTCCTCTTTCGATAGGCAGCATAGTTGGTTCCATGTTCTTGCTATTGTGAACAATGCTGCAATAAACACACGTGTACAGGTATCCTTTTTATAGAGTGATTTGTGTTCTTCTGGGTATATTCTCAATAGGGGGATTGCGGAGTCATATGGAAGGTCAATTTTTAGATCTTTTTGGAATTGTCACACTGTTTTCCACAAAGACTGTACTAGTATACTCTCCCACCAGCAGTGTGGAAGTGCTCCCTTTTCACTGCATTCTCCAGAATCTGTTGTTTTTTGAGTTATTGATGATAGCAATCCTGACTGGAGTTAGGTGGTATCTCAGTATGTTTTTAATTTGCATTTCTTTGATGACTAGTAAGGCTGAGCATTTTTTCATGTATCTGTTGGTTGCTAGTCTGTCTTCTTTTGAGAACTGTCTCTTCATATTTTTTACCCACTTTGTAATGGGGCTGCTTGTTTTTTTCCTTTTCGGCACGTTGGAATTCCTTGTAGATCCTAGATGTTAGGCCTTAGTCAGATATACAGTTGGCAAATATTTTTTCCCAGTCTGTGAGCTGTCTTCCCACTCTCTTGATGATTTCTTTGGCTTTGCAGAAACTTTTCAGTTTGATGAGGTCCCACTTGTCTATTTTATCTCTTATGACATGGGTACTTGGGGTTTTGATCAGAAATTGGTTGCCAGTTCCAATTTCCATAAGAGTGTCTCCCGCATTTTCTAATATTCTTGTAGTTTGAGTTTTTACATTTAGGTCTCTGATCCATTTAGAGTTGATTTTTGTGTATGGTGATAGGCAGGGATCTTGTTTTAATTTTCTGCATGTGGTCAGCCAGTTTTCCCAGCACCATTTACTGAATAGGTTCTACTCTCTCCAGTAGTTGTTGGTGGAGGCTTTGTTGAAGATGAGTTGGTTGAGAAATTGAGGTTTGGCTTCTGGAATCTTTATCCTGCTCCATTGATCTGTTTGCCTGTTCTTGTACCAGTACCAGGCTGTTTTGATTATTGTAGCTTTGTAATAGTTTAAAGTCTGGGAGTGTGATACCACCTGCTTTGTTTTTGTTTTTTGTTTTTTGCTGAGGATTGTTTTGGCAGTTCATGGTCGTTTATGTTTCCATATGAATTCCTGTATTGTCATTTCCAGGTCTGAGAAGAATGCTGCTGGTAATTTAATGGGTATTGCATTATATCTGTAGACTGCCTTGGGTAGGACGGACATCTTAACAATGTTGGTTCTTCCAATCCATGAACATGGAATATTTTTCCATTTGTTTGTGTCATCTTTGATTTCTTTGAGCAGTGTTTTGTAGTTTTTGTTGTAAAGGTCTTTTACAACTCTGTTTAGGAAGATGCCAAGGTATTTGATTTTTTTCTGGCTATTGCAATGGGATTGTGCTTTTTATTTGAGTTTCTGTTTGTTTATTGTTGGTGTATAGAAATGTGACTGTCTTTTGCACATTGATTTTATACCTTGAGACTTTGCCAAAGTCCTTTATCAGTGCAAGGAGGTTTTTGACAGATTCTCTTGGGTTTTCGAGGTATAGATTTATGTCGTCTGCAAAGAAGGATAACTTGACTTCCTCTTTTCCTATTTGGTTACTGCTGATCTCCTCTTATCTGATTGCTCTTGCTAGGTCTTCCAAAACTAACTCCTGTCTTTTAGAGGTCATTTTTCCTCACTCATTTCCCACTTTAGACTCATATATGGCAAAAAGAAAGCAAATGGACAGAAATGGGTGATCACTAGAGCTGCTTCCTTGATGACTTTCTTCTTTGGCCGTTCTGTGGTCTTTCTGGCTGGTATTCTGATTTTAGCTCTGGTTATTGATTCCTAAACTCTTCCTAGTTGTAATAAATTGTGAGACTCTATCCATCTATTAATTTCTTCATTAATAATTATTGAGTGCCCACTACCAGCCAGGCCCAGTCCTGGAATGGGGACAGAGACAGCAGTGCAGTAGACAGGACAGATGTTGTCTTTCAGACCTTTGTCTTTCAGACCTTACTCCTAGCTCTATTGTATCTTGACTTTGGGCATTCAGAGGGAACCATCCAATAATATGTTTTGAGGAATGCTTGCTAATTTTATTTAGGGTTTTTATAAATTTTCAATTTCGATCATATTTTACAAAAAGAAATAAAAACACATAAATTTTAACATCTGCGTATAAAGATCATCTAAAAGTATTTCCTTCACATGTCTTTAGACTTAGTGGTCATCTAAGTCTTAACTGAGGTAATCAGCACTCCAAGAAACTGGGCTCAATTCTGAAGAACCCTGGAAAAATGTAAACTCCCTTGAGCCTCAAGTTTTTAATCTTAACAAATAAGAAGGATCAATCATGCTTGAAGTGGTTATCCATCCCTGAAAATCATATATTCTGCAAGAAAACTCTCATGCAGAGCATCTTTCCTATTATTTTAAATGGAAGACTTATAATACAGTACACCTAAAACCAAAACATATGTTCAGTTTCCTAAAGCATAATGAAACACCTATATTATAGGTAACAGGCTACCATATTAGAATGGGAAAAGTTTGACAAGTCACTCACAGATCACCAAACAATTAATAAGGTTAACAAATGGTGCCTTTGTGTAACTAGTGACTCCACTCCTTGGTGCCATTAAGACTGTTGTTGATACTGGGTGTGCTTTGCAAAGAATATACACATGGAGTTCTGTTGCTGTACCAATACTCTACTAAGAATGTATCCCCAAAATTCATGTTAATCCCAATGCAACAATGTTGAGAGGTGGAACCTTTAAGAGGTGATTAGATCATGAGGGCACATGAATTAATGTGGTTATTGTGGAAGTGGGCTTGTTATCTAGAGAATGGATTTGTTATAAAAACAAGTTTGGCTGCATCACTGGCTTGCTCTCACTCATGTGCATGTTCTCTTGCCCTTCCATCTCCCACCATGGGATAACATAGCACAAAAGTCCTTACCAGATGCTGACACCATGCTTCTGGAGTTTCTAGCCTTCAGAGCTGTGTTCATTATATTTGTGTTCATTATAAAGCACCCAGTCTGTGGTATTCTGTTACAGCAACACAAAATAGACTTCAAACAATCAATGATACTAGAAATGTTAACTCAAGACTTTTCCTGCATGTTGTTTTGTTAAACATGGTTCACAGATTTGGAGGAATGCAATATAAACTTTTAACATGTCAACACCAGTCAAAAACTGTTAAGAAATATGTGTGTTTTGTGGATAATAAATCCAAGAGAGAAATTTCTACTAGGAAATTGGTAACCAGGATATACGGGGCCACCCTGTACAAGTGAAAGTACTATAAAATGAAAAAGCTTACCAGTATAATTTTTTACCTAGTGTCTAAATAGCATTACCTAAGGCATATAATAAAAGGAAAATCAGGGAAAGCAAGCAGAGCCTGAGAATATAAATGGAAGAAAAAGAGCAATAGTCACTGATTAGTGATTTTCAATTTACAAAGCACTTCCAGGCACATTATCTCCTGATTGCCATAAAAGTCCTATGAGACACAAAAGGTGTTTTTCTTATCTCTCCTTTGTTTCTGAGGAAGCTGAGGTTCAGCCAGGTTAAGTGACCTGGCCAAAGTCACACACCTGGCCTCCTCTGATCCCAAGGTTCTTTACATTGGTTCCCTAGTTATACTTTGAGAGGCAAGAACCTGTACCTTCATCATTCTTGCCTTTGCCTGGTACATGGTCCCCCACTGATCATGGTCTATTGGTCTCAAGTTCAAAAAGAGATCTCTTTGCCATAACTTTTCTGAAACAGCAGTTTCCCATTTGCTTTCCAAAGAAGAAAATACTTGACAGTTATAAGCCCATAGGCCTGGTCCAAGACAAAATCTTAAGAAACTACAATCTGTTTTGGCCTTCTGCTATATAGTGTTCTTTTAAGATCTTCATATGACATCACCTTCCCAGAAGCCCCACTGAAAGAATCCACACTGTCTCACATAGTCCTCCCAATTCCTCTGTTTCTCCTCACAGAGGCACAGAATGATGGGTTTGGATGGGGCCAAAGTAGTAGTGACAGTCAAGATAGTGTAAGTTATGCTTTGCAAAAAAATTAACCACAAATCTCAGGAGCTTAACCCAACAAAACTCATTTTCCACTCACACTATATGTCTGATGCATGTCAGTTATGTTCCTTGGGGCCATACAGGACCTCAGGCTAACAGAAATATCACCTGGACATTGCTTCCAAGGTGACAAACGTGGTGGGAATCTGCTTGTAAATAACATAGATCATATCTACTCATGTTCTTTTGGCCAAAACAAGTTACACACCGTGCTTAGCTTACTGGGTGTACAGTAGAAGAAACATAATATTGGTGACCATACTAATGAAAACCTGGAGTCCAGTCTCCATCTGATGTTTGATCATCCCCAATACTAATCCCCCAAAGGACTCCAACCTGCACATGAACGTCTCCTATAACAGGAAGTTCCTTATCTCATGACCACTCAATTTATTTTGAAGAGAGCTTTATTTGTTAAAAGCAAAAATTATTTAAAATAATCAAAATTGGCCTCCCTATAACTGTTGCTGTTTAGTATTCACTCTTTTGTTAGGGTCCCAGGATAAGTCATTAATTTGTTTAATAAATAAAATATATTTATTTAAACATCTAATGAGAGCTATTGTGCTCAGATATTTACTCATTTAACTACTATATCTCCCTGCCATCCAAGAGGGCTTGGGTATAAGATGCAGTATCTTATGGCATGGGATATGGCATAGATAATCCCCCAATGTCATTGGAGAAAAAAATCAAGAGTCTCCAAATTGAGTGGGTGATTTGAAGGGAATCTGTGGAGAAGGCTTTCTGGAGAAAGACAATTGATGTCAGCACAATAAAGGAGGGGCAGTCGGAAGATAAGAATATACCAGAGGACGGTATTGTATTTGGTAGCCTAGGTGTGAAACTGCAGGATGCTTGATGAAGTCTGGAAAGCAGGATGTCTTTTGGGAAAGGACTTGAGACAAGGTGAACATCAAATAATGAAGATCTCTGAGTGATTAGAAATCCTGGAAGCGATTGAATTTTAAGCATAAAATTGACATAAACTGATTCACATTGTAGCACCACCATTCTGGCAGCAGGGGACAGAATGGAACACAAAAGACCAGCCTGAATCTGAGGGAGTATTGCAGTGATCCTGGATAGGGCCATGTGGCTAGAGCTAAGGCGGTGATCTTGCAAAGAAGGGGGAAGATTTGAAAGAAGGAGGTGGGATGGATGGCACTTGGTAATTAACTCCAAAAGGTGAGGCAAATGTTATGGGGAGCTAGGGTGCCTCCCAAACATCTGGTATAGGCAATCAGGTAGATGGTGATATTCACAGAGGTAGGAACATTCAAGGAGATTGGTGAAAGTTTTTGATGAGTTCAGTTTTGACCAGGTTGAGAATAAGTTGCTATGTGTCCTAGTGATGACGTATTAGGCAGTTTGCTGTATCTATTAAGAGAGGCTGACCAGAGATCATAGATTAGGAAGTCTTCAGTCTGTAAGCAGTTATTGAAGGAAGCGATGCATGTGGCTGGCACACAGACTTTGATTTTTCTACACAAGAAGCAAAGTGAAAATACACTGATTTTACCAATTTGACATGTTCCTTGCCAGTGGCCAGATTAGCCACACCTACTGTCTATGGTGTCTTCTTCGTAGAATCAAGAAACCTGAATCAAAATCAGTGTCTTGCTTGGTAAGCGTGGAATCCAACCACAGAAAAATAGAGTCATGAGAAATGTTTCATTCAAACATGCAAAAGCCTAATTTTTGTCATCCTTGATCCTCAAGGGGTAGAATCTCTGGAATAATTCAGATACTCATTTCTTCTAGATCCAGGTTTTTTTTCTCTCCCCTACTTGTGCTGAACAAACTTTCACATACATACTTTTTTTCTATTCCACAGAACGACTATAGCCTTTTTTTAAAGCCATGTTTATTTTTTCAATCTGGTTACGTAAATTGGTAAAGTTACAACTTCAGACCTATAAACGCTGACATGTATTCCAGAGATTGAATCTAGGTTAATATTTTTGGAGCTCAAGTGTTCTTGAAAACTACCCATCACCCATTCCCAAATTTTCCCCTAAAGTATGGAAGCGAATCTGATTTATCACATGTTTAATGTTTCTCATTTCATTCTCAATGGGAAGCCTAAACTTCAGGATTTCAGGCTACCTTGCTATCACCCTGTAGTATAATGAAAAATACATTTGGTCTTTGTCCTTGATTCCTGACACAGAGCTCCTAAATCCCTTGGAATTTCCTGAGTGATAAGAGAATACTTGTTTTTCATAACTAGCCCATTTTGACCATACCTGAGTTTATTCTAATGAGGTGACTAAGAGTAGGAGGTCTCTGGACAGTTTAAGTATGAAGACTGGTCACCAAAAACACCAAACATGTGATTAGAGGATGGAAACTTTTGACTCCACCCTGACTCTAACATCTGGGGGATTGGATTATACAAATTCATGAACAAAGAGATTCAGAAAGGTTCTGGATGGGTAAACACATTGATGTTCTATGAAGGTAGCATGTTCAGAGAAGGCATGGAAACTGGGCATTTCCAGCCTCCCTTCCCCAACCTTGCTGGTTCTGAGTGTATCCTTTATAATAAATGGGCAAATAAAGTGTTTTCCTGAATTCTGTGAGTCATTTTAGCAATTTAATAAAGCTAGGGGGTCATAGAACCCATGTGGGCTGAAACATGGATAGTATGGGACTCCCTTTACAGGCCTCTGAGGTAAGGACAATCCTGTGGAACTGCACTTTTAATCTGTGAGGTTTACACTAACTGCCGGTAGTGTAAGAATTGAATTGAATTGTCAGACAATTGATGTGGAAAAACTCCACACATTTGGTACTGAAATCAGTGTCAGAAAAACCACCATGCACACGCCCCTAAAGAAAAGTCATAAAGTCTTTACTGAACTCAATAAATCTCTCATTAGAGAAAGCAAACAGCCATTGTTTTGTTAAACTCTGGTCAGGCCATGTGCCTCTTTGAACTCTGGCCACCATGTTTCCTAGCTTTGGTCCCTTCCCCTACGTTGGGAAGGTGAATCTCCTCTCGCTTTCTCTCTCTCTCTCTCTCTCTCTCTCTCTCTCTCTCTCTCTCTCTCTCTCTCTACTTGCTAAATAAACTATATTTTCTAATCTAAAAAAGAAAAGAAAAAGTAAACATTTGCCACCAGCCATCTACTATTAAGGACACCAGCAACTAAAGCTAAGACAAGCTGGTCAAACTGATGCAGACACAGCGACAAAAACTAATAGGTATATAAAGCCCTTTCTTCAGCCTAGGGTGATGCAGCAGGAGCTGATCTGGTGCCTCAGGGAGTCTTTGCACTCTGCTCTAAAGCGACCTCTTAGCCAGTTTCTGCTTCATGCTCCAGTTATTTTCGTTATTTTATTTTAGTTATTTTATTTAATCTGCCTGAGGACCCTGACTTTTGGCTCTCTTTTGGCTGAAAATCTTGCAGTTACATGATCAGTCCAGAAGTCCCTCCATACCAGACTAAGTTCCTTAAATCTCCAAGAATCTAGGCATCTGCTTGTCTGGGAGAGGAGTATAGACAGAATTTATTATAAGAGATACTGACAGATAGTTTTTTTTTATCACAATGACAAAGGAGAGAAAAGAATCTCATGCCATATGAGACATTATTAAAGATCTTGGAGATGTTCAGTCTTGGAGAAAGAGAATGTGGAGGAGAAATAGGATGTGGGCTTTCAAAAATTTCAAGGAGAGTTGAAAAGATCAGAACTTGCATCTATTGTTAAGCAAGTCAAAGAAGCAGATTTCTATTGAACATCAGAATTTCTCAGAAATTCTGTCCCATGAGTAAGAGCACCCTCCTCCTATCACTGGAAGTATTCAAGTATGAGGAATATGACTAAGCTGTTAGAATGTCATAGAAGGGGTCGTATATTGCCTCCAAAGGCCTCACCCACGCTAGAGTTCTCTTACATAGACTCTCTTACATGAACTCTCTTACATAGACATGAGGGTTACAATTCCAGTCACATAACTATTTATTCAAGGTAAAAAGAAAGAACAAAAAAAAATCTTTAAAAGTGCAAATAGTTTGCAAATAGTCTTCCATGTGGGGTTGCTTTTTCACTTTGTTGGGTATTTCCTTTGCTGTGTAGAAGGTTTTTAGTTTAATATAATTTCATTCCTTTTTGCTTTTTGTTTTTTTTTTTTTTTTTTTGGTCTGTGCTTTTGAAGTCTTATTCATCAATTTTTTTCGTAGACCAATACTGAAGTATCCCCCCACACACACACTTTTTTTCCTAGTAGTTTTATAATTTCGGGTCTTACATTGAAGTGTTTCATCCCTTTTGAGTTGATGTTTATATATGGTGAGAGGTGGGGATCTAGTTTCATTCTTTTGCATATGAATATCCAGTTTTCCCCCAGCACAATTTAGGGAAAGTATTATACTGCCCCCTATGTGTGTCCTTGGAGTCTCTGTTGAAAACCAAATAGCTGTAGTTATGTGGATTAATTTCAGGGTTCTCTATTCTGTTCCATTGGTCTATGTGTCTGTTTTTATTCCAGTACCATGCTGTTTTGGTTACTACAGCTTTGTAGCATTTTTTGAAAGCTGAAACTATGGTAACTTCAGCTTTGTTCTTTTCACTCAGAATTGCTTTGTCTATATCAAGAATATACAAGAAACTCAAACATCTCAACAGCAAATGAACAATCCAATTAAGAATGGGCAAATGATCTGAACAGACATACCTCAAAAGAACACATACAAATGGACACACACAAAAAATGCTCAACATCACTAATCATCAGGGAACTCCAAATCAAAACCATAATGAGTTATCATCTCACCCTAGCTAAGCTATGATCAAAAAAGACAAACATAAGTAAATAACAAATTCTGGCAAAGATGCAAAGAAAGGGGGATTCTTATACACTGTTGCTTGGAGTGTAAACTAGTATGGTCCATACGGAGAACAGTATGAACAGTCCTCAAAAAAACTACAAATAGAACTACAATTTGATCCAGAAATTTCACTATTGGGCGTTTATCCAAAGAAAAGGAAATTAGTAATAGCAAAGAGATATCTACACCACAGTGCTTATTGCAGCACTATTCACAATAGCCAAGGTATGGAATCAGTCTAAGTGTGCAGCAAAAGATGAATGGATAAAGAAAAATGTGGTATATATACAAAATGAAATACTATTTGGTCATAAGAAAGAGTGAAATTCTGTCATTCAAAACAACATGGATGCAACTGGAAGGCATTATATTAAGTGAAAAACTCAAGAACAGAAAGTTTAAAATTGCATATTCTTACATGTGGCAGAAGCTTTTTTAAAAAGTTGATTTAATAGAAGCAAAAGGTAGAATAAAGGATACTAGAGACTGGGAAGGGGAAAGAAAGAGGATGGGAGAGATTTGTTAAAGGCTACAAAGTTACAGCTAGGTAGGAGGAATAAGTTCCAGTGTTCTATATACTGTAGGACAACTATAGTTAGCAATATTATATAATTTTAAATAGCTAGAAGGAAAAAAATTAGCTATAAGGAGGGTACTGAATGTTCCCAACACAAAGAAATGGTAAATGTCTGAGATATGAATATGCTAATTATCTGATCACTATACATTATATGTATCAAAACATCATTATGTACCCCATGAATATGTATGATTATTACATGTCCATTAAAAAACACAAGAAAACACAAAGTTCTAATAAATAAAATGAGTTTGGAAGTCAAGTATCCAGCTTGAGTAAACAAGTTTGAAAACTGTAGAAACATTCAAGATGTGAAGAAATGATGAGCACTAGAATTCTTATAATTAAGTAGGTTAAGTGCCTTAATAAAACTTGATGTGATTCTGTAGAATAGTAATCAGTGGAAGGTGCAGTTATAAAAAGCAGTGAGACAAGATGACCTATTCAATTTCCAGAAAGAGATAATCAGCTGTAGGGAAGAAATGCAATCCAGAAAGACAATCCAGACTGACCTGACCATGTTTGTTCTCTGAGGCAGAGCCTCTCTTCAGGATAGCAGTGCAGGATGTACCTCCCTTTACCTGTAGGCAAGAAGTAAGGGGAGATTTGTAACCCCCAATCAAAAAGAACCTTCCTTTCCTACTTATTAATGCGTGAAATAATTCCTCCAGGACCATCCTGGGACGAATAGCAGAAAGAGAAGGAAGAGGAGGGAAATGCCAGAAATGCCAAGACAGCAACACTATTTTAGCATTCTCCTTTTGTTGAAAATGACACTTCAGGAGTCAGAGGTGGGCTTGTCCATTCAGCTATGGCCTAAATGAACACACAGTGGCCTATTTCTGAACAATGGTGGACAATTATTGACCATAATAAAAACACAACTGCCATCAAAAAAACTTTTATATTGCGAGTTACTCCTATTCCTTAGAAGTTCTCACATGAAATGAATTTGCCATCCTAGTGGGGTCACTCATCTTCAAGGGACTCTGCTTCTGTTCTGATTGGCTTCCCCTTTGTTGTCTTGTGCCCTTGAAACAAGAATGGCTCAAGAGGGAAAAATTTAATTCCAGCACCCTCTGCTGGTTCTGTGGAAGGGCAAGACACCTGAAACTACATCAGTGTTGCCAACAGATTTTTCACTACCAGGAAACCATTTTATTATTTTATCAACACCAGGCATCTCACATTTTGAAATCTGACATTCAAGAAAACTCCATGTATTAAGTGATTATTAGTCTACCAATTTGCATTTATCAAAGTCATAAAAAACCATCAGAACTCATGACCAACATGCAGTAACCATGCTTATTACACAGAGATTATATATTTCTAGTTCAACATAAAAATTCACCCTTTACCTATCCTGTGAGACACTGTTGTGGGTCACTGTGCCATTTCTGTGAGACTTTTTAACATCCTACAAATAACTTACGAACCTGGTTGCTACCTAGAGATCCAGGGGCCACAGGCAGGAACCATAGAGTTAGAATGGATATCTCAGTACCTAAACAATAGTGTGTTTCGAAAATATTCTTACTCTACTAGTAAACACTTCTGGATGATAGCTAAATGTTTCCTGTCACCTGGATATAATTCTTCAAATCACTTTGGTGTGTTAACTGGTAATACGGTGGCCAGAGTTTCCGTGGGATACATGGTTACATGACCAGGGAAATCTGAAATCCAGTTCTTAGTTGGCTTCTTGCTCCAGTGCCCTCCAAATCCATTACAGAATGGTTTTCTTGAACAGAAAGTTGATGTACCTAATGGGGAGAAGAAGAGAAGATGAAAAAGCATGGTAGACTCAGCAGAGTGTGTGGGACGGGCTCTGGATGGAGAAAGGCTGAGGAGTAGGACAGTCAAGAAATATACAAAGAGGTCTCAGAGGGTAGGGACCCATTGTTCTCACCACAACAACTGGCACAATGCCTGACACATATTAGGTCTTCAAATAGTCAGTGAATTTTTGTAGGCATTATGTTCGTTTCTCATAGAAAGGTTTTTAGCTAGGTACAAAGTTTTACCACTGACACAAATGACTATGACCACTAAGATGATATAATCAAAGGTAACTTGTTCAGTGGTAGAATTGAGCTTGCTGTGTGGTTACATTTTGTCCAGAAATGGTTGCATTTTTTGGAGAAAGATAAATGTGTCTCAGTGTGTGATTTTTTTTCTTTTAAAGTAAAATTTTGGCCAGGTATGGTGGTTCAAAGTGCCTATAATCCCAGCCAAGGCAGGGAGGGTCACTTGAGTTCAGGAGATTGAGACCAGTCTAGACAATATAACATGACCTTCTCTCTACAAACATTTTAAAAAAATTAGCCAGGCATGGCAGACCCTGCCTATAGTCCCAGTTACTCAGGAGGCTGAAGTGGAAGAATAGTTTGAGCTCAGGCAGTTGAGGCTGTAGTGAGCAGTGATCTTGCCACCGCACTGCTGCCTGAGCAACAGAGTAAGACTCTGACTCAATAGATAAATAATAAATAAATACATAGATAAAATTTTATTGTACTATAACATACAAATGAAAAAGTACACAGTGTGACCAGGATTCAGTTCAATAAGCAGATTATTCTAGCACCCAGAAGTCTCTTCCTGTCTTCTCCGTCAATCTCTGCAGTCCCATCCCTGCTATCCTGACTTCTAACACCATATATGAGTTTTATCTATTTTTAAGATATATACTCATTTGTTTCTAGCTTCTTTTACTTTATATTATTTTTATGAGGGTATTTCATGTTAGTTGCAGCTTCATTGTTCTCATTGTTGTATTTCATTTATAAATATACCACAATTTATTATTATTATTATTTATTAGAAAGATGTGGGGTACAATTCAGGGTTAGGTATACAAACACTGATTATGCAGGTACCCTTGTTGATGAGGTGTGCCCCTCCCTCCCCTAGTAGTTTCCCTCAACTGCCAATCCCACCACCTCTCCTCTGACAGTTTCCCATTACTGCCAAATGCTTTTTTTTTATTTTTCTTTTTTTTATTAATCAATACTTTTTATTTTGGTTTTGTGGGCTACAGTTAAGGGTTAGGTGTACAATTACGTTTCATTCAGGCACCCTGTTGATAAGAGGTGTTTTCTCATCCCCAGACAGATATTTGCTACTGTTAATCCCATCCCCCTCCCCCCCATAGTTTCCCAATACCGTCAGTCATTTTCTTATAGTATTACATTGGATGTTCAAGGTCCATTATATGAGTGAGAACATGTGATACTCGGATCTTTGTTTCTGTGAGAGGTCACTCAGTATTATAGACTCTAGTTCCATCCAGGTTGCTACGAAGTACATGATTTTGTTCTTTTTTTATAGCTGCGTATTATTCCATCGTGTATATGTACCACATTTTTTAAATCCAGTCCTCTTTTGATGGGCAGCATGGTTGTTTCCAGGTTCTTGCTATTGTGAACAACGCTGCGATAAACATACGTGTGCAGGTGTCTTTTTATAGAGTGATTTGAGGTCTTCAGGGTATATTCCCAGTAGGGGGATTGCGGGGTCATATGGAAGGTAGATTTTTAGAGCTTTTAGGAATCGCCACACTGCTTTCCACAGAGGTTGCACTAGTTTACACTCCCACCAACCGTATAGAAGTGTTCCCTTTTCACCACACCCTCTCCAGCAGCTGTTATTTTTTGAGTTGTTGATAATTGCCATTCTGACTGGAGTTAGGTGGTATCTCAGTGTGGTTTTGATTTGCATCTCCCTGATGATTAGTGAGGTTGAGCATTTTTTCATGTGTTTGTTGGCTGCTCGGATGTCTTCTTTTGTGAAGTGTCTGTTCATATCTTTTGCCCATTTTATAATGGGGTTGTTTGTTTTCTTCTTTTCAGTACGTTTCAGTTCCTTGTAGATCCAGGATGTTAAGCCTTTGTCAGACCTAGAGATGACAAATACTTTTTCCCAGTCTGTAGGCAGTCTCCCTGCTCTCTTGATGGTTTCTTTGGCTTTGCAGAAGGTTGTCAGTTTAATAAGGTCCCACTTGTCTATCTTCTCTCTTATGACCTGTGGTTTTCGGGTTTTGTACAGGAATTGGATGCCAGTTCCGATTTCCATGAGGGTATTTCCTTCTTTTTCTAAGGTTCTTATGGTTTGAGGTTTTACATTTAGGTCTCTGATCCATTTGGAGTTAACCTTTATGCATGGGTATAGATAGGGGTCCTGTTTCAATCTTCTGTATGTGGTCTGCCAGTTTTCCCAGCACCATTTACTGAATAGGTTCTCCTCTCCCTAGTGGTAGGTGGTGGAGGCTTTGTCGAAGATGAGTTGGTTGAGAAATTAAGGTTTTGCTTCTGGAATCTCAATTCTGTTCCATTGATCTATATGCCTGTTCCTGTACCAATACCAAGGTGTTTTGATGATTGTAGCTTTATAGTAAAGTTTGAAGTCTGGTAATGTGATACCACCTGCTTTGGTTTTTTTTGCTGAGGATTGTTCTGGCTATTCTTGTCATTTGTGTTTCCATATGAATTCCTGTATTGTTTTTTCTAGGTCTGAGAAGAATGTTGTTGGTAATTTAATGGGTATTGCATTGAATTTGTAGATTGCCTTAGGTAAGATGGACATCTTCACAATGTTGATTCTTCCAATCCATGAGCATGGGATATTTTTCCACTTGTTCGTGTCAGCTTTGATTTCTTTGAGCAGTGTTTTGTAATTTTCATTGTAAAGGTCATTCACGTCTCTGGTTAGGAAGATGCCAAGGTATTTCATTTTTTTTTTGTGGCTATTGTGAATGGAATTGTGTTTTTTATTTGGGTTTCTGTTTGTTTATTATTGGTGTAGAGAAATGCAATTGTCTTTTGTACATTTATTTTGTATCCTGAGACTTTGCCAAAGGCCTTTATCAATGTAAGGAGGATTTTGACAGATTCTCTTGGGTTTTCAAGGTACACAATCATATCATCTGCATAGAGAGATAGCTTGACTTCCTCTTTTCCTATTTGAATACCTCAGATTGCCTCCTCTTCTCTGATTGCTCTAGCCAGGACTTCCAACACTATGTTGAACAGGAGGGGTGAGAGTGGGCATCCTTGTCTAGTTCCAGTTTTCAGGGGAATTGGTTCCAATTTTTGTCCATTTAGTAGTATTCTGGCTGTGGGTTTCTCGTAGATGGCTTTTACTATTTTGAGGTATGTTCCCCGTATGCCTAGATGTTCAAGGGTTTTTATCAAGAAGGGGTGCGGGATTTTATCAAAAGCTTTTTCTGCATCTAATGATATGATCATGTGGTTTTTGTTTTGACATCTGTTGATGTATTTAATTACATTTATGGTTTTATGAATGTTGAACCAGCCTTGCATCCCAGGAATGAAGCCTACTTGGTCATGGTGGATGATTTTTGAGATGTATTACTGAATCCGGTTTGCCAGGATCTTGTTGAGAATTTTAGCATCTATGTTCATCAAAGATATTGGCCTGTAGTTCTCTTTTTTTATTGGATCTTTACCTGGCTTGTGTATCAATGTGATGTTGGCTTCGTAAAATGATTTAGGGAGAGTTCCATCTTTTTCAATCACCTGGAATACCTTCAGTAGGATTGGTATCAGCTCCTCTTTGAAAGTCTTGTAGAATTCTGCTGGAAAGTCATCTGGACCAGGGCTTTTTTTGGTAGGAAGTTTTCTCATAACATAGTCAATTTCCTTGATTGTTATTGGTCTATTTAGGGTCTCAATTTCTTCTTGTTCCAACCTAGGTACGTTGTGTGATGTCAGAAAGTCCTCCATTTCCTTAAGGTTTTCAAGTTTGTTTCCATACAAGTGTACATAGTAGTCTCTAATGATCTTTCGTATTTCTTCAGGGTCAGATGTGACTTCATCTTTTGTATTTCTGATTGTGCTTATTTGGTTTTTTTCTCGTTTTTTCTTAGTCAGTCTAGCTAGGGGACCATCGATCTTGTTTATCCTTTCGAAGAACCAGCTTTTTGTTTCATTGATTTTTTTGTATTATCTTTTTGTCTTCTATGTCTTGGATTTGGGCTTTTATTTTGGTGATCTGGATTCTTCTGCTGAAATTAGGGTTTTTGTGGTCTTGCTTTTCCAGTTTCTTTAGGTGGTTTGTTCGGTTGTGAATTTCTGTTCCTTCTATTTTCTTCATGTGTGTTTGTAGGGATATAAATTCCCCTCTTACTACAGCTTTCAGGGCATCCCAAAGATTTTGGTAAGATGTTTCTTCATTTTCATTTGTTTCCAGGTATCTTTTGATCCCTGTTTTGATTTCGTTGTTGACCCAGGAGTTGTTTACCATCATGCTGTTTAGTGTCCATGTCTTTGTGGGTTTGGGGGGACTTTGTTGGTGTCAATGTTTATTTTTATTCCACTGTGGTCCGAGAAGGTGTTTGGTAGAATTTCGGTCCTTTAACATTTGCTTATGCTTGATTTATGGCCGAGTATGTGGTCGATCTTAGAATATGTTCCATGTGGTGATGAGTAGAATGTGTATTCTGTGGTCTTTGGATGGAGTGTTCTGTAGGTATCAATTAAGTCCATTTGGTCCAAAGTCACATTGAGGTTCTGGATCTCCTTGCTGATTTTTTGTCCTGATGATCTGTCTAGGGTTGTGAGTGGGGTATTAAAGTCCCCAGTTATGATAGTGTTAGAGTCGATATCTTTCTTTAGTTTTCCAAGAAGTTGCTTTATGAAAGTTGGCACACCTATGTTGGGTGCATATATGTTTAGGATAGATATTTCTTGTTGATGAATTGAGCCTTTTATCATTATGTAGTGACCTTCTGTATCTTTTTTGATTTTTACTAGCTTGAAGGGTATTTTGTCTGAAATTAAGATCACTACTCCTCCTTTCTTTTGTATTCCATTCACCTGAAAGTTTGTTTCCCATCCTCTTACTTTGAGTCTGTGGGTGTCCTTTCTAGTGAGGTGAGTCTCTTGAAGACAATAGATTGTTGCCGATGATATTTTATCCATTTTGCCATTCTATGTCTTTCAGTGGTGCATTTAGTCTGTTCACATTTAGGCTAATAATTGAAATGCAAGAGTTGATCCCTGTCATAAGGTTCTTACAGAGTTGTTCCTGTTTGTTTGTTATCTTTCTTTGGGTTTTGGAGTTGGTTCATGTGTGTTTTTAATCTTTTGCCTGTACTCTTGTGAAGAATGCTGTTGTTCTTTTTTCTTTTTCTTCTGTGTTCAGTACTTTCTTAAGTGTTTCTTGTAGAGGTGGTCTGGTGGCAGTGTAGGTTCTTAGGGATTGGATATCTGGAAAAGATTTCAATTCTCCCTCACTAATGAAGCTTAGTTTGGCTGGGTAGGTTATTCTTGGTTGAAATTGTTTATCTTTTAGAACTTTGAAGATAGGGCTCCTGGCCTGAAGGGTTTCTGTTGTTTAATCTCCTGTTATTCTAATTGGTTTTACCTGGTAGGTAGTCTGGCCTTTTTCTCTTGCTGCCTTTAGGATTTTTCCTTCTATAGCTACTTTGCTTTCAGCAAATTATTATGTGTCTGGGAGTTGGTCTTCTCATTTGTTGTCTTGCAGGGGTTCTCTGAATCTCTTGTGTTTGAATTTTTTCATCCTTAATGAGATGAGGGAAGTTTTCTTGAATTATTTCATGAAATGTTTGTTCCAGTGTGGCTTCTGTTTCTCTCTCTACCTCAGGAAGGCCAATTACTCTTAGGTTTGGTCTCTTGAAGTGATCATTCATCTCTTGAAGGCTTTGTTCTGTCTTTTTGAGCTTTTTTTCTATGCTTTTGACAGTTTGGGTTAGTTCTGTGTTTTGGTCTTTGAGCTCTGAGATTCTTTCTTCTGCTTGGCTGATTCTGCTTTCCATGCTTATTAGTCTGTTGTTCATTTCCATCACAGTATTCTTTACTGCTGTCATTTCTGACATCAGCTCCTTCTTATTTTCCTCTTGTCTCTCCTCAATTTTTTTAATTCTCTCCATTAATGTCTTGATGTCTGGGTTTGTTGCATGAACCCAGTCATTCTGGGGGCTCTTCATTGTGTTCCAGAATCTGTTTTCTCAGTGTCTGATTTCCCAGGGGTCTGTGTGAGACCTACATTCTTCTTTTGGTTTTTCATTTGTGCGGTTTTTCCCCCTCCCTACTTTTTTCTTCCCTCCACATCACCATCTTCTTTAATTCTGTTATTCAGGGGTAAAGGGATTGGTTTTACTTCTGTTTGTTCAATCTCCTATTCTTTATGTGTCCTCTTACTTTGTTCAATTCTGGAGTTGCACTGTAGGTTGGAGGTGGTCCTTCTTGCAGTTTTGAGATTTACTTAAGGGGAGAGCTGTGATTCAAAATCTGTCTGCAGGTCCTGGTATTCGCTGACAGGTGTGTGGATAATGTGGAACCCACTTCTCACTGCCCTGGAATCTGTCCGTGCATTGGGGCTGTAGGTTTACTCCCTGAAATAAAATGTGGTTAGCAGAGGGGAGAGAATGGAACAGATAGTAGGTTGAAGAGGAGAGTGGAGAGATAGAGGAGTAAGGGGGGAAACAAACGAGTGTGCCAACAAATAGAGAGAGAGGCCTATACTGAAACAGATAAAAACAATAGACCACAGCTACAGACGAACCAACTCTCATACAAAAAATAAAAAATAAGAATAAAACTTATAGTGATGCTAACATACAAGCTAACCAACCACCTTGTTAGTGTGCTGTTCCTCTATACAAAGATATGGTTTACAGAGAGAAGAAAAGAGAAGAAAAGGAAAAGGAAAAAAGAAAAAAGGGAACAATACAGTAGGAATAGAATTAAATCATTAAACTAATAGAATCAATGAAGCACACTCTTTGTTTAAGTCCAATGTCCTTTAAGGTCTGATTTCTAATTTTCTTTTCAAGCTAGTAAATAAGTTTGCAGTTAGGGTCAGTTGCCCTGATCTGCTGTGAAGGACAGTTCAGATTACCCTCCGTTCAGCACTCTGGTCTATGTCTTTATCAAGCTTGTTTCTCCCGTTTTGGTGTTGTTACCTTGAATCGCCAGCAGGTGGCGCTATCTCATCTGCTCCCCCCAGAGGGGGTGGGGCCGGACAGGAACAAGATGGCTGCCTGCCTCAGGGCAGGCAACAGGAGCCTTACGGCAGGTGGGCAGGACAGTCTCAGTCCCAGGAGAGGTGGCAGTGATCCCAGCAGATCTTCCCTGAAGGGGTTTGATGTGAATCGGCTTGGGCCCGGGTGGTGTGATGTGCTACGGCCGTCACGGAAGCTGTGGCAGTGGCGGCGGCAGCAGCGGTGGGGGGGGGCTGCAGCGGCAGCACCGTTTGTGCCGCAGTGACTGTCCAGTCCATTGCGATTTCCCAGCGGTGGCAACGGCCGAGCTCCGTATGAAGAGCAGGCTGTGATGTTGGGGTCCACAGCCCCCCGGGCCGAGAGTCAGAGACCCACTGCAGATCTCCTTTGCAGAGGGCTTCAGAGACCGGGTTGCCCCGTCACCATCTTGCTGCTTCTATCCCAAATGCTTTCTTATAGTATTATATTTGTTCAAGGCTCACTTATGAGTGAGAACACATGGTACTCTGTTTTTTGTTTCTGTGATAGTTCATTGAGTATGATAGACTCCAAATCCATCCATTTTTAATCAATTACTTAAGATGAATTGATTTCAGTTTTTTACTATTCTGAACATTGCTGGTATGAGCATTCATGAGCATTTGCTTTGTGTGCATAGATACCCATTTCTGCTAGGCATATGGCAAGTGGTACAACTGCTGGGTCATAGGATGTGTATACAATCAGCTTTCACAGAGACTGACAAACAGGATTTACAAAGCAATTGTGCCAATTTTTTTGTGTGTTAGCTTTTATGCAAAGCTAGATGCTAGAGATGTTTAAAGAAGAAAAAGAACAGGGAGTAAGAAGACTGTCCCTCAGCCTATCAAAGGGAACTTTATGGAAAAGTTGACAAAATAATTCTCAACGTGACAGGCCGCAACAATCTTCAACTCATCACTGGAGTGATCTGAAAGTCTGCTTCCTAAGGATAAGAAAAGAAGGCAGAAGAATAATACAAAAGGTAAAGGAGAAGGTGAGAACAAGGAACAGGATTAGAATGGATGCTAGAACCAAATGCCAAGGCATGGCTAAAAATTTTATCTTTATTAAATGGCACTGTATATACTCAGTGATCTATCACAGAAACAAAGAACAGAGTACCATGTGTTCTCACTCATAAATGAACCTTAAACAACTATCATAATACTATAAGAAAGGGATTGGCAGTAGTGGGGAACTGTCAGGGGAAGTGGAGTGGGATTGGTCATTGAGGGAAACTGCTAGGGACAGGAGGGCACACCTCATCAACAGGGGTACCTGCATAATGAACATTTGTATACCTAACCCTGAATTGCACCCCACATCTTTAAAATAAAATAATAAAAAATAAATAAAATAAAATAAAATGGCACTGTAGTATCCCAAAACCCAGACCCCAATATGACAGATTAGATCCAGAATGCAATGAAATATGAGTTCTGTTTTTATACATTGGTATTTAACACAAAATTTCCCAAACTTGTTTGGGCCTTTGTACTTGAAGTTGTCCATCAGGACAGCTCCTCTTTATTAATTTTGGCATAAGGTGTTTTAACGCTGCTAGTATTCACAGGAAAATAATAAAATCTTATTGTTTGGCTTCTCCATAAGATTTTTATAGAAAGTTTAATTTGCAAATGAGTAAGCCAAAATGGAAACAGCAGATGCTATCAGACAGGAGGATCAGAGTTTCCATTTAGACGTGCTTGTCCCTCTTTCAGCTGGATTCAGGGCTTTCCTCTGAATGTCTCAGGAAACTCATTTGCCAAGAATGACTCAGAACTAACCCATACTGTGAGACTTGGTTATCAAAAGGCACTTCCAAGCATAGCAAAGAGGAATGCAATGGCCTATTTACAATGGGAATTTGATTGCTAACTATGAAGACTTAGAAATAATACATATGCATTTCATGCTTATCTCTTTGCAGTTCAGAAATGAATCCTATAGTGGTTCTGGTCTCCTGTCACCTGAGGACCTCCCTGGCACCTTGGTACTTTGCTATGGCAGAGAGCTCCTGCCTAAGCACTTGACTCCTCCTGCCTAAGCACTTGACCCCTCAAATTGGTTTTTAGCTCTAGGGTGACTTGCTCTGCAGCAGAGATGCCCTCTCACAGCAGATAGGTACTGCCTGTCCTTGTAGAGAGCAGTCTGGCTTTCACTTGCATTCATTTCCTTGGGGCCATTTTGGTGATTTAAACTTGGCACAGCCTGCCTGTTTTCTTTTGCACTCACATGCTGGACAAGGAGTTCAGTTCATTTGCCGCCTCTCCTGCAACTGTGTCCAAGAGCATTATCCAGTAGGAGGTCCAAGGAAGCTGCCACTATCAGCGGCCAACAGGCACACTTGAAAATTCATGAGCAATTTGTAAAAAGGCAGGAGTTCTTCCCCTCAGTGTTTTCACTGCCCTTCCACTGGGATGTTGGCTGAGCCCATACAAAGAGGGGAAATCAATTCAGGCCAAGAATTCTGTAGTGGCTCCAAAGCACCATAAGGATCTAGAAACTACTGATTTGCCTGTGAATAACACGCAAGGGAACATAGAACTGGTGTGGCCAAAACTTAGCCAGGCTAGCTGATAAGCAAATCAATTTGCCCACAGAACCCTTGTCAGGAACATTCAGCTTAGGAGTTTCCACACACACAAGTGGACCTTGTAAAGCACCTGCCACCCAGCTTCATGGAGCCAACTGGGTTGTTTCCCAAGTCAAGAAGTGACAAAGTTCTGGGTTAACACCAACTGAGAGCAATTTAAGAAACTATGCATATAAGCTGGGCTCGGTGGCTCAGCCTGTAATCCCGTGCTTTGGGAGGCTCAGGTGAGTGGATTGCCTGAGCCCACAAGTTCAAGACCCACCTGGGCAACTTGGTGAGACCTCATCTCTACAATAAATCAAAAATTAGCCGGGCGTGGTAGCACGCGCCTGTAGCTCTAGCTACTTGGAAGGCTGAGGCGGAAGGATCGCCGGAGCCCAGCAGGTCTGGGCGACAGAGTGAGACTCTAACTCAAAAAACAAAAACAACAACATAAAAAACGCTTTCAGAGCTCAGTTAATTCTAGCTAAACAATTCTATTTGTCAAATCAAGACATAGACATATACACACCTTAGCCCCATCCCTTCTTCTGCTTTCTCTTTCAACTCTGGCTTGTGTGAAAACCATTTTTTCCTTCTTAAAAGGTACTTTGTCTTGAAGAAAGATAAGCAATTACTCAAAATTCCCTAGAAACTTTAGGTAAAAGAAAACTTCCCTGAATTAGTGTCATAAAATTCTAGAAAATTTGAAAGTACATAAAAAGCCTGTTTGAAATTTTATCAAAATTATTCTTCTCTCTTTTCATACTCTAAAACATCCAAGGTAAACAACATCTATTTAATATTCATTATTTCTTTTGTTTGGCTGATTTTCTAGTGCTACCATAATAATACTACTTTTTATTACAAATGTATACTACTTCATTTTAAATGTGTGGTCAAATTATGGACTAAATGCCCCTGTGGATTAGGCGGGGGACCTAGTCTTTGTTAATAAGATAACTT
Source organism: Cephalopachus bancanus (assembly GCA_027257055.1). Taxonomy (NCBI): domain Eukaryota; kingdom Metazoa; phylum Chordata; class Mammalia; order Primates; family Tarsiidae; genus Cephalopachus; species Cephalopachus bancanus. Next base: position 1,855,483 of record JAPVLO010000119.1, on the reverse strand, counting down.
CCAAGCATTTTAAGTTTTAAGCAATTGACAATAAATAAACTTTTGGAGCACAACCAGCATAACCTGTTTAAAAGCCAAAGATAGACTGTGGTATAATTTTGAACTGCTTTTCTTTCGGGGTGCCAACCCTTGATGAATCTTGCCATCACATGTGAGCCTCTGACTTAATTTAATCCGTCCTGATGGTGGACCTCAGTACTGAGCCAAATTGCACAGAATCCTGGTGGACAGTCATGTTGGCTATTTGTATTTCCAAGTTCTGCAGGTTAATAATTATAATATCTGATTCTGACTAACTCCTTACTTAAGGAAAAATGTTAGGAAACTAGTCCACTGGGAAAATACTCAATGAGACAAAAACCTGCACTTTCTCCTTGTGACTGTGTCCTCTTCTGAACTTCAACAATTAATCTTAGGAAGTAGCACCATATTGTTAAAATAATGGACATATAGAACTTATTGACATGTAGTTAATTTAATCTTAGAGACCCAGAAATTTAAAAACCAAAAGAAAATGCACAGTTAATCACAAAATATATTTATAGGAGAGAAAATATCCACATTTGCAATCAGGACGAAATGCCCTAGCTGCTTGGTTCTATTCAGCTCTGGAAGTGTCTTCCTTCCTTCCTTCCTTCCTTCCTTCCTTCCTTCCTTCCTTCCTTCCTTCCTTCCTTCCTTCCTTTCGAATGTGTGGGGTACCATTCAGGGTTAGTTATACAAATGTTCATTTTGCAGGTACCCTTGTTGATGAGGTGTGCCCTCCTCCCCTGACAGTTTCCCACTGCTGCCAATCCCACCTCCCTCCCCCACCAGCACCTCCGGCAGTTTCCCACTACTGCCGATCCCTTTCTTATAGATTAGAAAGCGTTTTTCATTTTAGGTCTCCTTCAAGTTTCTTGACTTTTGATCTGTAATCATGAATGGATAATCGTAAGTTGAGTATATATATTCCATAGAGAATCCAAAAGTTTACATGAGCAATTACTTTTGGAGATACTTTTGAGTCTAATAGACAACATATTGAACTAATTTGCATCTTCATCGCTTCCTGTTCTTGACTAATTTCTGATGGAGCGTCTTCAGCCTGTAATATGAATAATATTCTCCTTGACTCTGTTTCTTAAAAACAAATAAATTCATGGTAATAGAGATGTTTAGGAATGTTCTGAGTCTTCTGAGAGCAGAGCCTGGTGAATGATTTCTACCTGCGTTTCATTCCTTATCCATACACCAAAGCACCTTTACAGGGTAGTGTGCTCAGTGGGTTCTAAGCATCTAACTGGCCTAATTCACGTGAGTCACTGTTCCTACTACAGTAGTGTGGAGGGAGCCCAATAAATATTATTCCTCTTTCCTGACCAAGTTCAGAGTGAAAAACAGAGGGGCAAGTAGATGGAAGTCAACTATTGATGATACAGTTCTTGAGAACCTGACTTGAGTGTGAGAGGCAAATGGTCTTATTACTGCCACCTAAATTAAACCTCCCAACTTGAAGCCTCTCTGGTGGGGCAGTGCCTGCCCTTTGGTCTTGCCATGTAGGGGGCAAACAGACCAAAACAGCATAGTTTCTATCTGCAGGAAGTTCCCAAAGAAAGAGAAATCAGAAGGGACTAAAGAAAGAAATGCCAGAAGTGCCTCACATGCCCAAGTTCTCATTAAATAACTCATTAATCTAATCAGTCACTTCCACACTGACCAGGAATTAGCAAAAGGGTGGCTGGTGAGGAGATAGCACAATTCTTCACTGCAGCAGCTCTCAAACTTGGCATTTATCAGGGTCTCTCAGAGGACTTGTTCTACCTGCCCAGATATCTGGGCCCACTTAAGAGTTTCTGATGCAGTAGTCTGAATGAGGTCTGAGAATCTTCATTTCTAACAAATTTACAAGTGATGCTGAATTACTGCAATGACTCTAATGCAGTAGTTCACAACCTTGACAAACATTGGAATCGCAGGAGAGGAATGAGTCTCTCCTCTTATCATTCCTCAGCTTTTTCCCAACTTTTAGCCCATAAGGCTTAACCCTTAATCCAATAGTCTAGCACTCCCACCAAGGGAAGGAATCAGCAGTCTATCAGAATAATGTAGCTCCCTCTTCATGAGACTTCTCCCTTGGTATTGACCATTTGTCCTGCAAGGGACTGCCGGTAGAAAGCTATAAGATGGATCAGAATATAAATGCATTCAAAGGCCATACTGTGCTCCAATACTCTCTATTCTATTTTCCATTCTAAATTACATCCAGTCACACTGTCCAAAATAGCTCATTAGGGATTCTACAGTGAAATTAAATGACACTAAGATATTCTAATAAAACATCAATAATGAGATATTCCAAATATGAGTATAAACCCTCTTCCACCATGAATTTCTCAGGTTGAAATTACAACTATGAAATCAAATCCTCCAAATATTAAAGCCTAAAAGCAATAATCTTGCTTTTGTGTTCTAGCCAAAATAAATCAAAGACCCAAATTCCATCCTTCCCGGTTTCTTATTATTCTGAGTCCATCAGAGACATACTTTCTATCTCAGTAGAACTGTGGTTCTTTTCGTAGCTGCAACTGAGTTCTTTTCCACTGGAATAGGTATAGTTCTCTTAGGATTCTAACAGAACTATATATACCTCACTAAATATTTTGTGAGTACCAGTCTCACACCCACTTGTTTTAGAAAACATATCAATCCTTAGCAGTTAGCAGGTATTCAGGCGAAATTATATTCCCGGAACCCTCTCCTTATTATTACCAAAGACCACAGCAGAAATCCAGTGAAGTCTGAGAGAGGGACTGATGGACAGAAGTGAGACAGAATCCTTAGTTTCAGCTTTGCCACGATGCCAATCATTCTATATCTTTGTTGGGAGAACATGACTTTGAACCCCAAATTTGAATATCATCTCTCATCTAGAGGCTAATTATGCACCATTTTCACTATATTAAGGGGAAGGAATGAAAGGTCAACTATGCATACTGTCTCCGCAGTTAGAGGGTAGAATTTGAGACACTGCTATCTCCTAACAAAACTTAGAAATTTGCAGTGATAGTAATATAAGTCTCTGAACTTATTTTGTGGTGCCTTTATTTCCAATCCAGCACATTGAAAACATTTTAATTCCATCTGCCTCTGAGAACTTTGTTTCTGACTTGTGAATGTGAGTTCTGTCTGGTGACTTAGTCTTTACCATCTCTTGTGAAGAGGCATCGTCAGTCCTGTACCCACGGTGATGGTTGTCATTGTCTTTTGTTGTGAAACTACTCAGACTCAGGAATCCTTCTCCTCAGGGAAGGTTTCGCCCTCATCTCACATTAGTTTCAGCTGGAAAATCACTCTCAGAGGATTCCTGATCAGAAGCTGCTTCTGAATCCCATGGCCCAGGTCCCAGTCAGAAACAAGACTTCTACCATGTGTTCTTCAAGATCTGCCTTGCCTTAGCTTTTGAATGGTCAGGGCTCTGGGTAACTTTCCTTTGGGTTACATCTTTCTGTAGCAGTGGGATATGACTTTAATGCTCTATATTTCTCATTTTCTTAAATACTGAGTAAATTTTATTTTAATCAGCTTATCAAAGTATAATTTACCTATAAAAGAATTCACTGTTTTTAAGTATACAGTTTGATGAACTTTAATAAATGTATACTGTCATGTGACCACCATGACCATCAAGACACAGAACACTTTCATCACTCCTCAAAATTCCCTTGTTTCTCTTTGAAGTCAACACCATACCCCACCCATACCCAGAGGATCCACTGATCAGCTCTTTTACCATATTTTACCACTTTAAAAATTTTATGTAAATGAATCATGCAGTGTGTAATCTTACAGGTCTGAGTTTATTCACTTACCGTATGCTTTTGAGATTCATCCATGCTGTTGCATGTATTGATAGTTCATTTTTATTCCTGAGTAATGTCCCATGGAATAGATATACCATAATTTGTCCAATTACCACTTAGTGGACATCGGGGTAATTTCCAGCTTTTGGCAATTATGAATAACTGTGCTATGAACATACATGTACAACTCTTTGCATGAACATTTTTTAGTTCTCTTAGATAAGTACCTGAGAGTGGTATTTGTTGCTGAGCCATATTGTATGTATTTACATATTTATTAATATATATTATTTGAATATTAAAATATTTATTTAATATTATTAAATAATATTAAATATTTAACTACCAAACTGTTTTCTGAAGAAGCTGTACCATTTTGCATGACCACCAACAATGTATGAAAGTTCCAGCTGCTTCACAATCTTCCTATTATTTTAGGAAGTCTCTTCTAAGATATTCAAATTTTTAACATTTAGTCTTTTAAGATTTTGACAATCTTTTTCTTTTTTTAATTTGTTTATTTTAAAGATATGGGGTACAATTCAGGGTTAGGTATACAAATGTTCATTAATGCAGGTACCCTTGTTGATGAACTTCCCTGGCAGTTTCTGTCAACAGCCAATAGTTTCCCTCAACTACCAGTAGTCTTTAATGTTAGCCATCCTCTTGGATATGTTGTGCTGTCTTGTTTGCATGTTCCTATGACCAACACTGCTGAGCATATTTCGTGTGCTCATTGCCCAAGCATCCATCTTCTTTAGTTAAGTGCCTGTGTACATATTTTGCCTACTTTTCTAGAAATTGACCTTCCATACAATCCAGCAATCCCCCTTATGGGAATATACCTGGAGGAACTTAAGTCATTCTACAAAAAAGATACCTGCACACACATTTTTCTTGCAGCACTATTTACAATAGCAAAAACATGGAACCAACTGTGCTAGCCCATTGAAACTGGACTAGATTTTTTAAATGTGGTACATACACACAATGGAATATCACACAGCCATAAAGAAGAACAAAATTATGGACTTCACAGCAACTTGGATGGATTTCGAGTGTATAATACTCCATGATGTATCACAGAAACAAAGAACTGAATATCACATGTTCTCACTCATAAGTGGACTCTGAACATTTACCATAACACTATGAGAAAGTAATTGGCAGTAGCCAGAAACTGCCAAGGGTGGGAGAGGGGGACACATAACATCAATAAGGGTACCTGATCTCAAACTAGGCAAAGTGGGGACCAAAGGGAGGCCAACTTTACCTGTACAATGACCACTTGTATACCTAATCCTGAATTGTACCCCACATCTTTAAAATAAAATTTTAAAAAATATTTTTCCTATTTTTTAAAAGTAAATTGTCTCTTCTTATTATTGAATTGTAAGAGTTCTTTATAAATTCTGAAAACTAATCTTTTTGCAAAATATGTTCTATAAGTGTTTTATTCCAGGCTGTGATTTGCCTTTATATTTTCTTAACAATACTGTTTAAAGAGTAGAAGTTTTCAATTTTTATATTCAAGGACCTATCAAAGATCACAAAAAGTTTTTTTTTCCCAGAAATTTTGTAGTTTAGCTCTTACATTGGGTCTATAGTTCATTTCAAGTTAATTTTTGTCTATGGTGTGTGACAAAAGTCAAAGTTTTTTTTTTTTTTCCTTTTTTATAGTTTGTGCTAGCATTAAAAGGCTATCCCTACTTTATTGAATTACCTTGATACTTTTGTCAAAATCAATTGATCTTCTATGTGTGGGTCTCTTTCTGAACTCTTTATTCTGATTCACTAATGCATATGTCTGTTCTTATGCCGATACTCTACTGTTATTACATGTAGCTTATATAAAGTCTTAAAATTAAGGTGAATCCTCTTTGCCCTTTTTTCAGAATTGCTTTATCTATTCTAATCCTTTGCATTATCAGATCAATTTTAGATTGACTTTGTCAGTTTCTACAAAATCCCTGCAAGAATGTGTATTGAGATTGTTCAGGATCAGTAGATCATTTTGGGGGGACAGGGAGGGGAAGAGAAGTGGGATTAATGGTAGTCAATATCTTTCGGGGGAAAGGGTGGCACACCTCATCAACAAGGGTACCTACACAGTGAATATTTGTATACCTAACCCTTAACTGTACCCCACAATTTTAAAATAAAAAATATATATTATAAAAAAAAGTAGATCGTTTTGGAAAAAAACAGTATTAAGTCTTTCAATCTATGAACACAGTATATCTTGCTATTAATTTAAGTCATTAAGATTTTTTTTCAGCAGTATTTTGCAGCTCAGTATACAGATATTTCATATATTTTGTTATGTTTATCTTAAGTGTTTCATGTTTTTCAAATGCTACTGCCATGATATCTTTAAATTTCAGTTTCCAATTGCTCGTCTTCATTTATGAGTCTTACCATTTTGTCTTTTTTTGTCTGTTAATAAAGTGAGTTATATAAATTGATTTCTAATATTAAAACAACCTGGCATTTCTAAGATAAACCCCACTGGTCATTATGTATTATCCCTTTTATTTTAGACTCACTTTGCTAAAATTGTATTGTGAATTTTATTTATGAAAAATATTGGTCTGTAGTTTTCTCCTCTTGTAATATTTTTCTCTGGTTTTGGCACCAAGGTAATGCTGACTACATGAATGAACTGGAGAATATTAATTCCTTTTCTATTTTATGGAAGAGTTTCTATAGACTTGGTATTATTTCTTTCTTAAATGTTTGGAATAATTCACAGTAAAGACTTGAAGTTTCCTTGTTGTTGTATTTGTTGGAAGCTTTCAATTATGAATTAAGTTCCTTTGATATAGGTTATGCATATATTATGTATATGATATAGGTTATCTATTTTCTTCCAAAGGGTTTCTATCCTTCAGAAAGAATAGATATTGACCCTTTAAATTTCCATTTTCTTCTTGACTGCATGGTAATTTCTTGGAAGAAATTTGCCCATTTCATCTAAGCTGTAGAATTCATTAGCATAAATGTTGTTATTATTTTTCTACTATCTGAAGAATCTGAAGTGATTCTCCCTTTTTATTCTTGATATTGATAATTTGTATTTTCTTTCTTGTTTTCCTAGTAAGTCAGACTATATGCTTATCTATTTTACTGACCTTTTCAAAGGCTTGAAGTATTTTTTTTTCTATTTCTGCTGTAATAATTTACCACAAACAAATTGGCTTAATACAACACAAGTTTACTACTTTACAGTTCTAAAAGTCAGAATTCTATAATTGGTCTCACTGGGTTGAAGTCAAGGTGTTGGCAGGGCTGATTATTTCTGGAGACTCTGAAGTCTGTATTTGTTTTCTTGACTTTTTTAGAGCACACCTGCATTCTTTGGCCCATAGTCCTTTCCCGTATCTCCTAGCTTCTTGCTTCCATCATCACATCTACTACTAACTCTAGTCCTCCTACCTCCTTCTAATAAGGATGTATATAATCCTGAGCAACCCAATATATTGATTATATTAGAACATGGACATCTTTGGGAGACCATTACTCAGTCTATTACGATCAGCTTTTGATTTTATTGCTTTTTCCCCCATGGTTTGCTAATTTTCTATTTAACTAATTTCTAATGTTATTTTTATTATTTCATTTCTTCTTTTTTCTTTAAGTGTAATTGGCTACTTTTTTCTAGTTTCTTAAAGTGGAAGTTGAGATTTTTGATTTGAGAGATCTCTTATTTTCAAATAGAAGCATTTAATGCCATAAACTTTCCTCTTAACACTGTTTTAGATACATCTCAATTGTGGGAAGCCGGCCACAGAGGCCCACTGAGCGATAGGGATCAGGAAGGGCCATTGACCCTGAGACCACTAGGATGTGTTCGGGAGCTATTGACCCCATTTCCTCCCCCTTTCTACTCAGCACTAACCAGATTAAGCTCCTGTGAGCTCAAAACATAGAAACTCTGAAGATGGATCGGGACGAACAGAAGCTAACTTTAGAAGCTCATTGCTCCCATTCTTCCACAACTGCAGTTTTGGCTTTCACACAACTTATAATTCAAACTCGTGTCACATCTAAGAGCCTTAGTATTGGTCACAGGCTTCTGGGCCATGATCTTAGGATTTATTGAAGGTGTAAATTGTAGAATATAGTTTTAGAAGATAGCCATTTTGTTGAAAGAATGTGGCTGGGTTACTTGCATGTAGCCCACTGTGAACTTTGGACTGGGCCACATTCCAAACATTCTGGGATGGGCCACTTTCGTTTGTAAAGTAAATACTTAAGCTTCTATAGAATTGTTTAACTTGGCATAAATCAATCAGCTTAGGATGAAAAAGGTTTATAGAATATATCAGTCACAGATTAGGTTATCCTTTGTTATGGGATTTTAAGATTATCATATGAAAAGTGTTTAAAGGCAATCATTGATTAAGTTTTCATGGATTAAGGTTTCTGGTAGGTGGGGGACGCCCCTCCCATATCTGACTTTGTGTATAAAAGACCCGTTGTAATTCCCAATGACACACATCGCTTCTGCACCAAACTGGAGTCCAGTCTCTTTCTTTCTCTCTCTCTCTTTCTCTCTTCTTCCCCCCAATCGCTGATGCCGTCTCCACCTTTGGGGTACCCTGAACCCGGCTGGAGCTGGTCTCCTGCACTCAATAATTTTGGTATATTGCATTTTCAGTTTCAATCAGTTCAAAAATACTAACTTTTGTGTCTTTGGTTCACATGTTATGTAAAATGCTTTTAACTTGTGAATTTCTATATATATTTCTCTTAATTTCTAATTAATTCCATCATGTGCTGCTGTAATTCTCATGCACATTTTGAAAATTTTAAATTTTAGAGATTGAGACTTGTATGACTCAGAATCTTTAATAACTCACGCTCACTTGAAAAGAAGTATATGTTCTTATCTCTGAGTGAAATATTCCAAAAATATCAATTAGGCCAACTTGACTAATAATGTTGCTTAAGACATCTATGACTTTACTCATTTTCTGTCCAATTTTCTTATTAATTACTGAAATAGATGTGTTGAAATCTTAAACTATAATTGTGGATTTGCCTCTTTCTTTTTGGCTCTATAAGTTTTTGCTTCATGGATTTTGAAGCTTTGTTATTACCTTTGTATCCTTTTAGGATAGTTAAGTTCTCTTGGTGAATTGGCCACTTTATCTGTATATAATTTCCCTCTCTGTCCCTGACAGTAGTCCTTGTTGAGTTTTCCAAATATTACAAAAGAAGACCAGAATTTGGGTAGCTGATTAGTCCTGGCTATTTATGTCTAGCACATCATTTTTTAAAAAAATTCATTTTAAAGATGTAGGGTACAATACAGGGTTAGGTATACAAATGTTCATTATGCAGGTTCCCTTGTTGATGAAGTGGGTCTCCCTCCTGTGGCAGATTCCCACTACTGCCAATCCTATCTGCACCCCCGGCAGTTTCCCACTACTGCCAATCCTTTGCTTATGGTATTATAATTGTTCAAGGTCCGCTTATGAGTGAGAACATGTGGTACTCAATTCTTTGCTCCTGTGATATATCACTCAGTATTATAAACACTAAATTCATACAGGTTGCTGTGAAGTTCATAATTTTGTCCTTCTTTATGGATGCGTAATATTCCATTGTATATATGTACCCCATTTTTTTATCCAGTCCTCTTTTGATGGGCATCATGGAAGGGTTCCATGTTCTTGCTATTGTGAACAATGTTGCAATAAACTTACATGTGCAGGTATCTCTTTCATCGAGTGATTTAAGTTCTTCTGAGTATATTCCCAGTAAGGGGACTGTGGGGTCATATGGAAGGTTAATTTTTAGATCTTTTAGGAATCGCCACACTGTTTTCCACACAGGCTATGCTAGTTTGCACTCCCACCAGCAGTGTAGAAGTATTGCCTTTTTGCCACATCCTCTCCAGCATCTGTTGTTTTTTGAGTTATTGATGATATCATTTTAAAGATAGTACCTCACATATAAATTATTTGTATAACACACGAAATGCATCTTCTTTTGCTTTTTAAAGTCTCGGACTATAGATTGCAGCCAAGCAATAAAAAAATTGTTCCACCTCCTGTGCTTAAAAAACTGGCATATGAAAAATTTAATTTCTCTGTTTCCTGCCTCAGTTCCCTATGTTTACTGAGACCAATGCAGCTCTTACGTAATAGTAAGAGCAAGCTGGCACTTGCTTCCCTGCCTGTGTTAAAACAGCTACTTACCTGTGAACAAAGTTGCTATTAGATGTACAGTAAAGGGGGTATAGCTCAGGGGCAGAGTATTTGACTGTAGATTGCGGTAAAAATCCCATTAAGGACCGAAGCTGTCAGCTCAGGTCCCACCAGTCAAAAACCAATCACATAACTGTAAAAACCAAACACACAGCACATCAAACCCCTAGGAATCCCTGAAGGAGAAAAAAAAACAAACAAACACATGACTCAGGCTTATTCCACCTAAGACCCAAAGCCACTCAATCAAACACTTGTGTTTTTGGCTCCCCAAGTATGACTGCTTATTTGTTTCTCAAGTTTCCTCTTTAGTATTCCAAATGTGAGTAAAATAAGACTTGCTCAAACTCTATCACCCAACCTGTGCCAATGCCAGTAATCATAATTGAGCACTCAAAATGTGTCAAAAGGTTTATCTTCCCTACATTCAGCCCCTCATAGGTCTCAGGTGTTGTTTTTCTATACTACCCACCCTTCTCTAAGCCAATGTCCCTGGTTCTGTTTCATAAGGGAAGGAGCAAGCTTACCAGCATCCTGGGACAGCGATGAAAGTGGAAAATGTCCCACACAGGGCAGTCTGGATGGCAGCTTGACCACATCTAGGATTCCAGTGGGTGTCCCTCCCTGAGCCACTGGCTGTGGGCAGAGGCAGCAAACTGTGTCGTTTTCTGCCTCTCTGGGCAGTGAACAACTTGGACTATCAGATTCATACTTATATTCATGGGTCCTCCCACCCCAGCCGGTTCCTTTATTTATTTATTCTTTTTTATCCAGCTTCTGGCTGCCTCCACAGTGTGTTCAAGTTCAGCTTGTGCTTCCCCTCACCTTTATCCCAGCTGATCCTCTTAATCTCTTCTGGGGAGGAAGGTATGGTCTTTCTTTTGTCACTTATTTACCTTTATTATGGTAAATGCCATGTTCTGCTCCCCTCAGGATCATCCCTTCTGATTCTTAGGGATCTAGTTCGGAAGTCAAACCAAAGAAAATAAACTTCAATGCTAACTGCTTCTTTCTCCTTCCGTTTGGATGTTCTCACTGACTGGAAGAAGGGCTCAGTCATGTGAGGAAGTACAAAGAGCACAGAGGATTGATTTTTCAGGATTCTAGGTTCGTGCAGAAGCTTGCTCACATCACACTGCACCAAAAGGGCTTCAGAGTCCTTCCAAAAGCACGCATCAGACACTCATTCCACGAGAGTTGTCCCACGCAAGGAAAGACACTAACCCTCCGAGTTTAACCAAATGACAGTCCTGGTCCTGATAGGTAGTTAAGTAAGTTGGGAAGCTTTATAAATGAAGGCACTATGGGAGAGATGAAGCATTGTGCCCAGAAACATGCTTGTTAGAAGCAGGGCTGGGACCGCACTCCAGGCAGCTGACTCTTAGTTCAATACACTGAAACTACACCTGGGGTGATTCAGTAGGACTGGCTGACAGCTAGCCCAGAGCAAGATCAGGACACAGGGAGGAGGCCAAAGGAGGAGGATACTTGCTTCTAAAATGAAAACTAGTCACTTATGCCTGTAATCCCAGCACCTTGAGGGGCCGAGGCAGAAGGATTGCTCGAGCCAAGGAGTTTGAGACCCGCGTGGGCAACATAGTGAAACCCCCATCCTAAAAAATGAAATAAAATAAAAATTGCCACAGGGAAAGACGGGAGAGGAAGAGCAGGAGGGATCGAGGCCTGATTTTGCTCTATGTGTGGGTGAACTGGTGTCCAGACGCCCTTCTCCCAAAGATCCAAGTCACAGTGAGACTCTCTTTAGATGCCTTTTAACTGTTTGTCATTCAAAGCTATTTTCCAAAGCTAAGAATTTTTGACCTCCTTTATAAACAGGATATAGGTGCAACATAGAAAATTTAGAGGAGAAGAACACTTCTCCTAGTGGGGTGAAACTGTGTGGCAAAGTTTCTGACTGTAGCACATAGTAAAATCCCTGTCACCAGTGTTATTTCCCTTCTGGGCTGTTCTTTAGTTTGCTGTAATGATATGATGTCTTTCAAGTTGTTCAGATCAGCAGAGAGAGTGCTGTTTTGATGGGACTCTGAAGTAAAACTCATATATGGGTGAGTCAGAGACACAATGGGGAAAATTACTCATGTTTGGAAAATGTTGAAATCTTGGTCTTGCACATACAGTCCCAGAGAAAATGAATGCTTGGTGGGTTTTTCAAAGTTGACAAAGGCAAAAGTGTTTTTTCCCCCAGCTGACTTTCCAGGTTCAAGGTTTACATGGGAAGTTAATCTGAATGCATTTTGACCATTCCTGCCATCTGTAATGATGGATGGATGGATGCCAACCAGTTACCCCGAATAAGGTTCAGGAGCCATGGCTCCAGAAATGTCCTTTATCCAAGGAAAGGGTCTAACAGTCCAAAGTGCAGTGAAGTTTCAGTCACTCTCCCGTTATAGCACAGCCACTTATCCCCCAGCCGCACCTCACATCACGACCAATCCCACTGGTGTCCTTGATGTTTCTCAAGCACACCAAGATTGTTTCTATTTCAACCGTGTTGTTCGCTCAGCATGCTCTTGTCCAGATCTGTACATGGCTGGCTTCTTCTCATCCTTCAGACCTCTCCTCAGAGGCCTCCCTCACCAGACATCATAAAGAAATTCCCAGGCCCTTCTCTTCCCATCTCCATGTTTTATTTTCTTCCTAGCAAATAATGCTACTGTTTTCTTATTTATTCACTCTTCCACTGCCTCTCTTCCCACGAGAATGTAAGCTCTATGAGAGAAGGAACCTTAATGTATTTGCTCCCCGCTGTGTTCTGAGCTCCTACCATAGCACCGGCACACGGTAGACACCCCAGAGATGTTTGTTAGTTAGACGAGGAAAGGGTGGTGCGGTGTGGACTGTCCAGTGCTGCTCAGCACGGAGGCCAGCTGCTCCACTCATCCCGAGGAGACTACATACACACTTGCATGCGTTCTGCAAGCCTGAGGGTAGTGTGCCAGGGCATTAGCACCGTTGTTCTCTCAGGGCTTAGGTGTTAGGCCCACCATTGAAAGAAAGAATTATAGGATTTATCCTGATAGTTGTATCTGCCATGTATCAGCTGGTTTTCAAGATGGTGAGGAGAGCTGCAGAGCTCTCTCGTTTTAAGTACAGCAACCATTTCCTAACCCATTTCTCTCCGTGGCAGCCCATTTTTAATGACCATGACTTCTTTCCTTTTCTTTGAAGTGTATTCACAGCTGGTGGCCTGTCCTGTTTTCAGGAGTTGAAAGATGGGTCTGGGGAAAGTTGACACAGTGCAACCCTCTGTCACAGTGCAGGAGAATGAGATCACTGGTTCTTTTTGCAAGATAATATGGGGGGATTTATCAAGATTAAAGACAATCACTATTTATAGGTTTCATTTCCAAGAAATTTAGCGTGGGTGGAAACTTCCTCAGGGTACCTAGTTCAACTTTCCACCAAGTATGACATTTTCCATGGCATGGTTAATGAATAATTGTCTGGCCTTTGCAAGAATAGATTCAACTACACCACAGGGCAGGCAGCCAATATTTTACCCCCAAAAAAACTTTTCTAAGGAGATTTTCCAATTAAATTGATTCTTTATTTTCCTTTAAAACACCTTCTCTGTGGGCAGTTGGTGGATATTTTTAAGTTTGAGATTTGGACCATATGGAGTGAAATATTTAGAAATGTTTAGAGCTATTTTGTTCCTTATGAAAACAAGATTGAGAATAACCTGAGAGAAAATATAACACTATTGGCTCTCCCATTCATAAACACATTCTGTTTGGCACTTGTCTAACATTCTGTGATGTGAGGGAGCCTGGAGTTTAAATTTCATTTGCACGTTACCCCACTGTGGTAGAAAATTATTTCTCCTCAGCCAACTCTTATCATGCAGACTGCTCTAAAATCAGATTACAGCTGCTTGTTTTGATTGATTAGTTCTGCCTTTTGAAAAAAAATCACATATGTCTCCTATCAGTAAAAATAAAGCTAAGAAAGCAATTACAACACTTCCATATGGGTTTCTAGGGGTATTTTAACAAGAAACTGGGCAGAAATAACTTCTATATAAAGGTGAGACAGAAACAAACTTCTTTACAATCATCAGTAGATCTGTCAAATAACCCAAGGAGTCACAGACTATCACGAAATGCAATTAAGTCCATCAGTACAGCACTGAGCACCCACTAAATGCCAGATTATCAGGAGCCGCAGAGGTTGAAAGATGATTAGAGCTTTGAAGTTTATATTCAAGGGGCCCAACAAAGAAGCCTGCCCCTCTGTCCATCCATCCCTCTCTGAACCTCAAATCCCTGGGAAATCATTTAGTGTTTTCACTTAATGTTCTAGCCACGTGTAGTGGAATACTTAGAGAAATAAGAAAAGTAGGGGCTAAGCTTTAGGGAGATGCCATGCGTATTCCATGCTCTGGGGCTGGACATTCTAGTGTGAGTCCCAGCTCTGTATTTGCTAGTGTTGTGAACTTGGGGCACACTTCTTAACCTCTCTGTATTTGCTTTTTTTTTTTTTTTTTTTGGTCTGCAAGATGGTAGAACTATTTTTCTTGCAAGGTGTTTGAGAAGATTCGAGGTCATATATGTATAGCTCCTGGAAGCCTGTATAGCTCTCTGTAGATCTTTAGGGATGTGGCAGCCGCGGGATCTGAGTTTGTTTTTCCTTGTTCAGGGCCAACGTGTGCAGCCGTAGGCATGCTGGCCTGGCACGCATCTTTCAGTGGTGCCTAAGTTTGTCTTGCTGGAAGGTGACCTTGGAGGATCTGCGCCAAGACAAGCTGCCGAGGCCTTTTCTGGCCTCTGGTTCTTTAGCAAGGGCTGTTTCTTTGCAAGGGGGATGATTCGGAGCATGGGGCTGAAACGCACGCTGCGCAGACAGAAGCGCTAAGAAGGCGGGTGAGAGGAGGCCAGGGAAGAAAATCCTGGATAATGTGTTTAATTTGATCCGTTCCCTGGAGTCATTAAAATGCATCCTCCCCTGGACTCTAAAATTCTTGAGGTGAAATAATCAGTCCAACCGGCCTTTTTTTTTTTTTTGCTGAAAATAATGGAAACATACTTTATGATGCGTTCAAAATCCTCAGGCCTGTTGAAATACTGCCCTCTAGTGTTTAGGAATAAGAGCAACCTCTTTGGCAAATGGCTCCGCCGACCAGCTTCTTACCTGATCATACCTCCAAAGGAATGTTAGCTAAATAAATGCAAGGCCGACCCCAAATGACACATCTAATGTGAGGGGTTGAGACAAGGATGTCGAGAGTCAAATTCCTATTCCCCTGATAAACACAAAGGTCTCTATTGCTCATTTTCAAGGAGTTCCCAACTGAATTCAGAGCAAACATTGACCTCTATATAACATCCTCTCACCAAGGGAGAAGAAAAATACTGTTTAAAAAATACGGCTTAAAAAACTGACCAGTTTCCTCCTTGTTTCCCTTCCACTATGCCTCGCTTCCGTTTAATTAAACAGCTACAATCACATAGCCATCAGAATATGGGTTCTGGAATCAGGCGGTCTGGGTTCACTGCTTGGTTTCACAGTTTGTCATTTGTGCAAACTTGAGTCAGTGACTTAACCTTCCTGTGCTTCAGTTTTTGAAATCTATAAAACAGGGCTAAAAATAGTACCTACCTAATAGGCATGTTCTAAGGAGGCATGAGATCCTTAGAGTATATTTAAAGTACTTAGAACAAGACCTATAACACTGTAAACACTTAGTAAAAGAAGATATTATTAGTCATTATTATATATTTTTCTATGTCTCAGGCTCTGTCCTAAGTCCCAGATGCAGCTGGGATGATAGTCATGCTCCCTGCACTAATTAAATTTATATCCATAGATCCTGGACTTCAAATTATTTGGAATTTTATACACATTAGAGGACAACAAAGAGCAAAGCTCCCAGTGTATTTGTTTAAATGTATTTTTAAAGATGTATTTTTAAAAAAAAAAAAATTCCAAGAGGAAGCAATTCATACTAGTTCAAGAACCCATGTTGGTGTTAGAAAATGTTAGTGCCAGTTTTACAAAACAGAGTCACAATTTCCACAGGGAAGTATCTGGATGCCTTGGAAAGAGTTTCCCCTTTTTTCAAACATCATTTGTGTGAGAGAGTTCGCCTTTCAATTCTACATCTCTAGCTAAAGGGTAAGATTAGTCTTCAGGTAAGTAGAATACGGAGCTACCTGAGGAGTCATGTTTGTCTTCCTCTGGTTGAAATTATATTCCTTTGTTTTACAGAATGATAGGTGCTGGGAGTCCTCTATTAAAGTGCACTTGTTTATTATTATTCATCCATTATATACATTATTAGTCATTAGCATCAGGTATGAGATTAATTTGTTAAATTCTCCCTAATTTGATGTCTCAAGTCAGAGAAGCTCTCAAGTAAGTGCATTTTAAAAATAAATTCTTCTAACTTGAAGAATAATAAATACTTAGTGTACAAAACATGAATAATAGAGAACACTTAAAGAAGAAAATTAACCCACCATCTGGAGATAACCAATCTTAACATTTCATTCTTTTTTCAGCTGCATAATTATAGATTTATCTATAATCAATAGGTCAGCTGGAATTGCATGGATTTTGAGGCCTAGATAAAATGACACAAACCCCACTCCTCTCCCTATAGAAATCCAAAGCTTCCCAAAATTTCTGCAGATGGATAAGGAGTTTATTTTCTCAGAGTCAGTTCTTGGTTCCAGCTCCTGTGTCCATAAACGTTATTTCTGCTTATTGCCTGCTTTACCCCTCCTCCAATGCACGTGTGCATGTGTGTGCATGTCACACACACACACACACACACACACACACACACACACACACACACCACTCACATCTGTGCCTGTGTTAAGCTGAAGACCAGAAAGTAGAAGTGTACATTGCAGCACATAGCCTAAAATAAAACATCAGCCGTTTTTCCTCACAATGTCCTTTGGCCATCCCCACTACCAGGGGATTCCCACCAGCCTCCACAAGCCCCACTATCCTCAGTTTAGGATTATTTCCTGGCTCTCTTTCCCTGATCCTGAGCTCACGTAGAGCAATTTAGCCACTTCCTGCTGTTTCTCACATTTCTATCACCTCTCCACCCTCAGGCCTCCCTTTCTAACTCATGTGCTTGCATCAAGTTATTTTCTAATGCAAGAACAGCCCCCCCACGAGACAAATGTTACTATCAGTAGTAAAAATAATGAAATTTCCACCTCTACTACATTTTTACTACTGTAGATATCATGTTTTTTTTATTATTTTTAAAATAAATGATATGTGAACACTTTGCCATGTCAAAAATTATTCAAAAAATGTGTTTCACAGAATATTTCATCATCAGAATGAGTAAGCGTTTTTGGAGGAGGAGTCGGGGCATGAAAAACCTGACAGAGAGCAGGCCTCAGTGGGCACAGGTGAACTGACATTAGGTGTTAAGGGACATGGTACTCCTGTCTCCCCTGGGGAAAGGGGCAGCATATTACAAAAAGGGATGCAGAAATAGGAAGCACCCTTGGAATATTCCATAACTTATTTTGAGCTCAGTTCTACTAATGGGTGGGACTAGCATTATCCTCAGCATAGCTTTTGCTGAGACACTAGAAATTCAGAACATTCTGCATGTAATTGAAACAAGAGATGGAATAATAAGGTGATGCCATATCAATTATGACCTATACTAATGTACCACATAGTACACACAGTTGGAAATAGACACAGTTAAGAAAAAATTCTGGAAACGGCGATGCTTGCCTAGCTTTTTACAGTTTCTGAGTACTAGAATCTTCACATTAATAGGGTCTCTCCTGAATATGTATTTATATAATAGTACCGGGGGGGTGGTTCTTTAACTCAAAGCTTTATGAAGATAACAGAAGGATTGGATGGCAATGTCTGGACCTTTGTAAGAAATTAGGCCCATATAAAACTTGCTATATAAACAATAATACATCACAGTGTGTCCTGATCATCCCTTCTGCCTCAGTCCTTAGGACTGCATGGGAATGCTGCCTGATTCAGGTAAGGCTGGGCAACCTTTCTTTGTTGTGTCTCACATTGCTCTTGCCCCTGCCACGGGGCTGGAGATGTAAAGTTGCTCAAGCCCCTATGAAAATCACAACTATTTCAGAAAGGTTTGTTTTGTACTTGCTTTAGTTGTATTTTTAAAGCAATTTCTATGAAAAAGTTGTAGAAAACCCCTTAAAAATTCTTCTTGGGTTGGCACCCCACACACAAAAAACCACTGAACTAATTTACCATTGCCTTAGTATCCCCTCCTTGACTCTGTCCACTGTTCTTTCACTTTGTATAATTTCTGATTTAGACTCTCCTTTTGGGATCTGTTTTATGACTCTCACCACCCCTTTTGAACCAAAGCTGTGGCCTGTGCCCAGATTCCCAAGCCTTTGTTCCAGAACTTTTCAATCCCCATACCTCCACATCTACAGGCCAGACCCCTGCCTTTTCCTCCAGTTTTGGTTACCTGTATCTCTTTAAAAAGCCACCTCAAGACTTCTTGACCCAGGACAACAGTATCATTTGTTTGTTCATGATTCCGCAATCTGAGCAGGTTAGCTCACTTATTTCCATGTGCTGTCAGTTGGGATGACTCAACTTCCAAGATGGCCTTACTCGTGTAGTTGGCAACTTGGTGCTGACTCGCAGCTGGGACTCATCAGCTGGGAGTTCTCCTTCAAGTGGTTCTCCATACGGCAAGGTTGGTCTTCTGGTGGTGTGACCTTTCCAGGAGAGTTGGACTTCTTTCATGGAAGCTGGCTTCCTCCAGAGAACAAAAGTAAAGTTGCCAATCTTCTTAAAGTCCCAGAACATCTCTTCCATCACATTTTTATTGGTCAGAAGCATCACAAGATCAGTGCAGATTCAAAAGTAGGAGAAATAGATTCCCGTCTTGATGGGGAATAGCATATGACAAGAGATGCTGTCGCAGCGATCCTTGGAAATCTGATATTCCATACACACCATCACTCCCATGCCATCCCCATACTCAGTTCTAAATTTCAGAAACCCAGCACAAAAATAGACATTTCTATACTTGGAAGGAATTTTGGACAGAAAGACTTTGCTCCAGTAGACTTCATGGAGCAAGTAGACTTCCTGATTAATCTGTTAATTAAAAAGGCTGTGAAAGAGTGTAGTTATTTGCTCTTTTGGCTGGGCATTCTGGGTCTATGTTCTTTGGCACCATTTCTCTCCTATGATCAAATTTCTCCTCTGCACTATGGCATCATGGGGTGTTTTAAATTCCCCTTTAAAAACAGAGTTAATTCCTGTTTGCACACTGAACTAAAATGGATTTTCCACCGAGCTATGCCATAACTCATAACATCATTCAGTGTCCACCTGTGAATAGAAGCTCATTGGCCTTGTGGGGACTGACTGGCACCCACAGAGCCCTCCAGAGCCCAAGCCTATCAAAATTTGGGCATGCACTGTTCACTTAAGTGCCAGGGCAAAGCAAGTGAGATTCTTTCGATGAGAAAGACTCAAGTGGTATGTTTATAAGCATAGGTGAAGCTGGTGTTCCATTAATTGTTGCCGTATAACAAACTGCACTGAATTTAGTGTTCTAAAACCATTTTTAGTATATTTTACAGGTTATTTTCATCAGAAATTCAATCAGGCTTGGTTGAGCAATTTTTCTGCACTCCCCAGTCCCCATGGCATCTATGAGGTCACTCACTGGTGTTCAGTTGGCAGAGGGTCCAAGGTGGGGATCACGCACCTGTCTGGCACCTTGGTAGAGATGGCTGAAAAGCCACGCTCAGTTGTGACTGTCTACTGGAGTGTCTACCTCCAATATGGTGGTCTTCTCAGCATGGTAGCCTCTTCAACATGGCAGCCCCTCCAACATGGCAATCTTAGGGTATTCGGACTTGTTGCATGGTAGCTGGCTGCCCCCACTCCTCAGTGAGTATTCTAAGAGAACCAGACAAAAACTGTATGGGCTTTTGGCACTTATTCTTAGAAGTCACACTCGCCCACAAGGCGCAGTGGTTCAAGCCTGTAATCTCAGCACTTTAGGAGGCCAAGGCGAGAGGATGGCCCGAGTCCACAGGTTTAGGACCAGCCTGGGCAACATAGTGAGACCTTGTCTCTACAATAAATCCAAAAAATTAGCAGGGCATGGTAGCATGCCTGTAGTTCCGGCTACTTGGAAGGCTGAAGTGGAAGGATCACCAGAGCCCAGCGGGTCGATGCTGGAGTGGCCCGTAAGCATGCTACTGCATTCCAACCTGGGTGGGGGAGTGAGACTCCAACTCAAAAAAAAAAAAAAAAGTCACACTCACCCCTTTAGCCACATTCTCCTGCTTACTAGATAGTCATAGGCCAGTCCAGATTCAGGGGAGGAGAACTAGACACCACCTTCTTCTGGGGCACAGAAAGTTCCTTCTGTAGAAGAGCTCTTCAGACATGACACATTTTTGCAGGTGTCTTTGGAACATGGTGCCTGCCACAGCTGGCTCCGACTTTGGCAAGAGAGTAGTTGGGGCTGGGCTCTGTGGCTCAGACTGTAACCCCAGTACTTTGGGAGACCGAGGAGAGTGGATTGCCTGAGCCCACGGGTTCAGGACCAACCCGGGCAACTTGGTGAGACCTCGTCTCTACAATAGATCAAAAATGAGCTGGGTGGGGTAGTACTCACCTGTAGTTCTGACAACTTGGAAGGCTGAGGTGGAAGGATCACTGGAGCCCAGCAGTCAAAGCTGGTGAGGCCGTGGGTGTGCCACTGCACTTGAGCTTGGTGATGGAGTGAGACTCCAACTCAAAAAAAAAAAGAGGGCAGTTGGATGAAGTTTGCTCCTCTGTTCCTGGAGATCTTGCTCATGTCTCCTCCTTTTTGGCGTTCTTATTCTTAACTCCCTCCAAAGTCCCTGGTAGCTCCCCTTCCCCAGCCCCAGATTTTTCCTCACATTCCTGACACTTCCTGATGCTTTATTCCTTACAGAACTTACCTATTTCATGTCCCATTTCTTCCTGACCCCATTAGATGTCTGGATGCAGCACTTTGAGGTGGAAAGAGCACTGAACTGAAAAGTCATGTCCTGATGCTTCCACTAATGAGCTGTGTTATCCCAGGCAACTCACAACTATTTGCAGTTTTTTCGTTGACACAAATGCTGGAGAAGTGGGTTTGGGGTTAGGTTAGAATAGTCTTTAGCTTCCACTCTAATCATTTCTAATCATTTCTAGTTAAGAAATAAATGGATAGCAGCAGCAGTTTGACTAAAAATATTTACTCAGCACCTAGCTTAAACAATTCTGGGTCACTATAGAAGAAAAGAAAGTGTAAGATAAAATCTATACTCTTGAGGAATTTGAATTATTCATCAATAGATACAAATGGGTGAAAGATTACCAAAAATATGAAGAATGCCACTGGATGACTGACCGTGATTCATTGCAAATAAATAATTTAGGAAACGTACTCCAAGCTCCTCCAGTAATGGAATAGTTCAATGAACATTAAGGTAGTTTGGGAGGTAAAATTCATTTTCACAGGTTTTTTTTTTTAACATCTAAGCCAAAGGAAGGAACTGTGTGAGGACTTTGGTTACAGTGTCAGAGTAATAAAAAGACACATTCTGGCTTGTGGGAAGTATAAACTCATACAACAACACCACATATTGCACCTTCAGCCATGCACCTTCAGGCTTTTTTTTTGGGGGGGGGTTGGAGTCTCACTCCATGGTCCAGGCTGGAGTGCAGTGGCACGCATGCTCACGGTCACCCCAGCGTCAACCTGCTGGGCTCCCACGATCCTTCCGCCTCAGCCTTCCAAGTGGCAGGAACTACAAGAGTGCACTACCATGCCCAGTTAATTTTTGATTTATTGTAGAGAGAGGTCTCGCCAATTTGCCCGGGGTGGTCTTGAACCCACAGGCTCAGGCAATCTACTCGCCTTGGCCTCCCAAAGTGCTTGGATTACAGTCTGAGCCACCAAGTCCGGCCCCAACTATCCTCTTGCCATAGTTTGAGCCAGCTGTGGCAGGCACCATGTTACAAATGTGTGAATGTCAACAGTCTCTAAAACTTTTGAGAAACAGTCTGCTCCTTTCCTTCTATCCTAAGGGGAGAGAATGTAAAGCTTGTGTCTTCTGGATGATATCTGGAGACCTTCTTTTGCTATGCCCGTACTAGATCCGAGTACCTACCATAGAGTGAACTGTATCATACAAACTGGCTGGTGGTTTATCTAGCTGAACCTGAACCCCATTCCTACCCTTTCTACTATCAACCTAATAATTTAAATAGCAAATCATATCAGTGGGGGAAAACAATGTCTATCTCCAGTCTGTTAGCAGGACTGACTCTGACATCCTTAAACTGAATCTAAAAAGGAACATCTAGGCAGTCATCTGAACTTGAGTCTTCTCAAGTGACACGCAGTGATCTTTATAGTTATTATAAAGATGACATGACAAAGAGCGAGCAGGTCATCAGGCCTAACACAATGCTTGCCGCTCAGCAAATGCTCTGTGAAAATTCTGCAACAGGGTGCTGAAGCTCAGGCACTTTCTCAGGAAGCTCTGTCAGACCAGGCTTCAATTGGATAAAAATATGGAGAGAGAAAACCAAACCTAAGTCAAGTCTTAAGGGTCAAGCTATTAGGGAGAAGGAACTAGTGTCACTGTTCAGTTAGGTTCAACTGGAACAAAGCTCGACTCTTCAGGTTGCTCTGATCACCCCAGTTCCTAGCCATCTGCACCCACTGCAGGCCATGACTGAGCAACAACAGATATCTGTGGGCTCTAAGACAAGGCAGTGCCTCAAAAAAGATCTTGATTCTCCCCCTAGCACCTAGTCGCATAGGCAAGGATGAGACACCACAGAAGAGATACAGAGCCTCGCCCTGTAATTAACTGGCTGTGAGGTCATGGGAGCACAATCTCATTACCTCTCCAGGCTTCATTTTCCTCTTCTTCCACAATGAAGCTGGAGATGAAAAAGGAGGGTGTTAAATTAGATAACCTCTAATGACCCTCCAGCTTTATTCATTATAAGGTAATATAATTAAAATTATATTATGTATTATATTATAAAGTAATATAATTAAAATTAAGTAGAATCTAGGTTTCCAAACTTTTACTTTTACTTCTACTTTATCCCAAATGCAGAGTTAACGAAAATCAAGATTCTTTGTTTGAAATAAAGGATTTACATATGTCTTACTTCTTTTAGACAAGTGCCTGGTTCAGAAATATGGTTTGGTCATCTTTTTAAAAGAAAGATTAAATAACTTGATTAAACTTCATAACAAAAGCTGATGAGATAAGCCAGATATTCTGACTACACATTCAATGCTCTTTCTAACTCTATTTCTATGATTTCTATAATCAAACTGAGTAATGTTGCAAGAATTCATAAAATGAATTTTAAAAGGTGCAGTATTAATAGATGGTATGTCAAGTATCTGATGTCTTTCAACTTCTTATTTTAATTTTACAGCACCAAAATTTTACTAACAATCTAAGACAGAGAAACATCCATCTCACAGGCATAACCTAGAACATAGAGGCAGGTGTGTAGAATTCATAGGGATCAGGGAAAGAGGTAGACAGGTAGACAGGCATGGTGAAGAGACCCTTCAAAAGACGTAGGCCGTTTGTGACTTTGATTTGAATTTCTTGACAGACGATGTCAAGAGTATCTTTCCACATACCTGTCGGCCACTTGTATGTCTTCTTTGGAAAAATGTCTATTCAAATCTGTTGTCCATTTTAAATTGGGTTATTTGTTTGTTTCAATTGAGTTGTAGAAACTCTTTATATGTGTTGAAGTTTAATCCATTATCAAACATATGGTTTGCAAATATTTTCTTTCATTTCATAGACTGCCTTTTTTATCCTACTGATTGTTCCCTTTGTTGTACAGAAGTTTTGTAGTTAGATGGAGTCTCAATTGTCTAGTTTTGCTTTTGTTGCCTCTGTTTTCACTGTTATAGCCAATAAATCATCGCCAAGACCATTGTCATGAAGATTTTCTCCTATGTTTTCTTCTGGGAATTTTACTTTTTCAAATCTTCCATTTAAATCTTTAACCCATTTTGAGTTGATTTTTATGGTATGGTGTAAGATGAAGGTCCAATTACATTCTTTTGCATATAGATATCCAGTTTTCTCAGCATCATTTGTTGGTGAGATGATCTTTTGTCCATTGTATATTCTTGGCACCCTTATTGGAGATCATTTAGTCATACATATATATAAATATGTATTTATCTATTTATGGATGTCTCTATTTTGTTACATTGGTCTTTGTGCCAGTACCATACTGTTTTAATTACTTTTAATTACTAGTTTTGTAATACATTTTGGAATCAGAGAGTGCAATGCCTATAGTTTTGGTCTTCTTTCTCAAGATTGCTTTTGTTATTTGTGGTCTTTTGTGCTTCTACTTGAATTTTAGGATTTGTTTTTCTATTTCTGTGAAAAAATTGCCATTGGATATTTATGATGACAGCAATTTTTTTGGTGACTTTAAGTACTATGAACATTTTAGCAATATTTAAGTCTTTCAATCCATGAACATGAACATCTTTCCATTTATTTGTGTCTCCTTTGATGTCTTTTCTCAATGTTTTATACTTTTCAGTACATAAACCTCTAACTTCCTCACTTATTATTCCTGGTATTATTTTCTTTTTGATGCTATTATAAATGAGATTCTTGCCTAAATTTCTTTTTTGAATAATTCATTGTTAATGTATAAAAACACAACTGATTTTGTGTATTTATTTTATGTCCTATAACTTTACTGAATTCATTTATTAGTTCTAACAGATGTTGTTGAGGAGTTATGAAGTCTTTAAGGTTTTCTACCTATTAAATGATCTAAAAATTGAAATAATTAACTTCTTACCTTCTGATTTAGAAGGCTTTTGTTTCTTTATTGCAATTTCCTTTTTTTTTTTAAATAGGAGTCTCACCTGTCACCCAGGCTGGAGTGCAATGGCATGCTCATAGCCATCGCAGCTGACCTGCTGGGTTTAGACGATCCTTCCACCTCAGCCTTCCAAGTAGTTGAAACCACAGGCATGCCCCAACACGCCTGACTGATTTTTTGATTTATTATAGAGACAAGGTCTCGCCATGTTGCCCAGGCTGGTCTTGCACCCCTAGGCTCAGGCAATCCTCTCGCTTCCACCTCCCAAAGTGCTGGGATTACAAGCATGAGTCACCGTGCCCAGATTTTTGCAATTTTCTAATTGCTCTGGCTAGAGTTTGTAGTACTATGTTGAACAGAAGTAGCAAGATTGGTCATCCTTCTCTTGTTACTGATCTAAGAGAAAAACTTTCAGTTTTTCACCATTGAGAATGTTAAGTGTAGGTTTGTCACATATACCTTTATTATATTGAGGTATATTCTTTTTATATCTAGTTTGTCAGCAGCTTTTATCCCATGAAAGGCTGTTGAATTTTATCAAATGCCTTTTCTTCCTCTATTTAGATGATAATGTGATTTTTATCCCTCATCCTCTTAATGTAGTGCATCACATTACTTGATTTGCATATGTTAAACCATCCTTGCATCCCAGGAATAAATCTCACATAGAGTATGATACACACCTCAGACCTATTAGGTTGGCTGTTATCAAAAAGTCAAAAGATAACACATGTTGGTGAGGATGAACAGAAATTGGAAAACTTGTACCCTGTTGGTGGAATGTAAAATGGTGCAACCACTATGCAAAACAGTATGGATGTTCCTCAAACAATTAAAACTAGAGCTAACATAGGATCTGGCAATCCCACTTCTGAGTAAAAACCCAAAAGAATTGAAATCAGAATCTCCAAGAGATACCTACACTCCCATGTTCATTGCAGAATTATTCATAGAAGCAGATATGGAAACAACCTAAATGTCCATTGACAGATGAGTAGATAAAGGAAAGGTGGTATATACTCTCAATAAAATAGTATACCACATTGAAAAAGAAAGAAATCCTGCCATATGTGACAACATAAATGAATCTGGAGGACATTATGCTAAGTAAAATAAGCCAGTCACAGAAGGGCAAATACTGTATGATTACACTTCTAGGAGGAATCTAAAATAGCCAGACTTATAGAAACAGAGAGTAGAATGATGATTGCCATAATCCAGGGAAGAGAGGAATGGGGAGTTCTTCAAAGGGTGTAAAGTTTCAGTTATTCAATATGAATAACTTCCAGAGATCTGCCATGCAACGTAGTTTCCACAGTTAATGATACTGTATTGTGTACTTAAAATATTTGCTAAGAGGGTAAATCATATGTTGTGTTCTTACTAAAAAGAAAAAAGGGGGGGCACTAAGAAATGTTTAGGGGTGATGGATATACTTTTACCTTGATGGTGGTGATGATTTTACAGTGTACGTATATGTCCAAACTTATTAAATTGTACACAGTAAATAAGGAGAGATTTTGATACATTAATTATATCTCAATAAAGTGGCTTAAAAAAGACTAGGTCCACTAGAATACTCTTAAAGAAACTACACCAGAAATGTGCTTCTTACAGTTAACTTTTTCTTACTGGTATTTTTCCAAAGCAAGCATAGGTATTTCAGGCCAATGTTCTTGTCTTCTGCTGTTTCAATTTAAGATCCCTTATTTTGAAAGTCACTTCATCACTGCTAGCTGAGTTGTGTGCTTCCTCCACAAAACCTGCAACTAACGATAAGGTTTAACTTGCTAAAGCCTGTAAGCTCAAATCTCTGTGTTTCAAGCTTTTTGTTATTAAAATATGTGTGCATAATCTGGTTTGTTGCTGTCTGCCTTTCCATTTCTTTTTTTTAGTAACTTTGAAGGTTATTTATCTGAAAAAGGGTAAAATACTTAAAAGAATACAATAAATGTTAAAGAATCATTTAAAGATGGTTTTTTACTGTAGTTTTGTGAACAACATATGCATGCTTAACCCAGCACAGTTCATAGTTGCAGAGATGTAGAATCAATCCAAATGCCCATGAACTGATCGGTAAATTTTTTAAAAATAAGATACACACA
Organism: Cephalopachus bancanus; assembly: GCA_027257055.1. NCBI lineage: Eukaryota > Metazoa > Chordata > Mammalia > Primates > Tarsiidae > Cephalopachus > Cephalopachus bancanus. The sequence continues at coordinate 1,828,435 of JAPVLO010000119.1, read as the reverse complement.
CATATCATGGAATACTATTCAGTCACAAAAAAGAATGAAATAATGTCTTTTGCAGCAACTTGAATGGAATTGGAGACCATTATCCTGAGTGAAGTAATGTAGGAATGGCAAATCAAATACCACATATTTTCACCTTTAAGTGAAAGCCAAACTATGGGTCTACAAAGGCATATAGAATGACATAATGGACACTGGAGACTCAGAAGTGGGAGAGTAGAAAGGGGTTGAAGGATGAAAAATCACCTGTTGAGTACAATGTGCACTAGTGGAGGTAGCAGGCACACTAAAGATGACACTTCTTCACCACTAAATAATACATGAATGCCAAAACCACTTGTACCTCTCAAGTTATTGAAATTTTTAAAAAATTTAAGACGTACATGCTTATTGTACAAGATTTAGAAAATATAACAAATTATGAAAAAAAATTACTTGACTATTCATTACCCCACCACCATGAGACATCACTTTGGTCATTGTAATTTTTTTTAATGGAGTTAATCTGTACTTTTTTGAAATATGTCCCTTTTTTCACTCAGAAGCATATGGTGAAAGGGATATTTTCTGGCAATAACTAAATATAGCCCCTATTTTCAGTCCTGAGTCAGAATGTTGACTTTTGGGGCACTATTTTTTAAAGAAACAAAAACAAAAAACCCTAACTCTTTAGTAAGTAGCAAATTCAGAGTAAACTCAACCCAACAACATAATTTTTTGGTAAAGTTAAAAATAACTTGTATGTTTTATTAATGTAATTGATTGTTCTTAAACATGGTCTTTGATTTGGATATCAGCATTTTTGTCATCTTCATTTTGTTTGCATTTGAACAGTTCCAGTTGGCCAGTTTGCAAGGGTAATTGATGCCAATGTTCTATAATCATCTCAAATTATTATTGTTATATTATTATAATACCACAATCAGAGACTTAACACAATAAAAATTTCCTCCTTACTCACACAATAAAGTGTGGGTAACTCCACTACTTGGCTCAACTATAAGCAATAACTCAGAGATATGTGTTCTTTTCATTTAGTAGTTACACCATCTGGAACATGCAACCATACAAAGAGAAGAAAGAATGAAGCAGGGAAGGAATCCTACTGGTGGGCTTAATGCTCAATATGGAAGTGGCATACATCAGTTAGTCTCACATCTTTTTGTCCATGATGCATTCACATGGCCTGAACCTTACTGTAAGGGAGGCTGGAAAATGTCATCTTCCTTTGTGCCTATAAAAAGGGAACCGGTTGTTAAACACCTAACAACTAACAGAGCCACTTACAGATGAGCTGTTCCTTATGTTTACACCTTGCATAATTTGCTGTTTTCAGCCATTCCAGAGTTATTCATTGTACAACGAATTGGATTCCATAAACCAAATCTCTCCCTGATAGCTAAAATAGCAAGAATATGGTGTATGGAAACACAGGTATGTATATACATGCACAAACCCTTTCTCTCTCTCTCATTGCTAACAGCAACTATGGTAATAGCATAGTTGATTTGAATATATTAATAATATATTTTTATAATAGCATTGTTCGGCATCAGATATTGTACTGTGTGCTTTACTTCCACTTATTATCTCAGTTGATCTTCACAGAATTATATGAAGCAAACATTAATTATTATCCTCATTTTAAAGAGGAGGAAATGAATCTTGAGTAAAATAATTTACTCAAAGTCATACAACAGCAAAGTGGCAACACTGGGACTCCTATTCAGGTCCATCTGGCTCTTTTGCTACTGGCTACTGTGTTGTCCTGGCCTTCTGTTTGTAAAGACACTGCCAGAATAAGGAGGAAGAAAACCCTGTGGGGCAAGAGCTCAGGCTTTTCTGATCTTCCCATTGTGTGGTTCCAAGCTTGAGTCCCTGCATCCTGTAATCCACTCTCTGATTCTCCCGACAGTTTTGCCACACATGACCCAAACTGAAGCTGCATGTGGCCCAGTTTTATGTACATTTATACCACAGAATGATGGTTATCATTGCTCCAAGCTACCTCAAAGCCTGCTTCGTTTTCCAACCTGAACTACAGACTGATTCTAATAGGTAGCATGACCATAAAATGCAAACTGTTACACTGAGTATGGACTACATAGGTCATACGTGATATATTTAAATGTTTACATGTGCCAGTATTGCCTCCCCAACTAGAGAGTAAACTTGAGATAAAACCCATGCATTTCCCCAGCACCTAGCAGAGGAATCTGAGAAACTTGTGTTGACTGAGGGTGGGCCACCTAACAATACAGACAACCCTGTTGTCACCTCTATACCTCAGCTTCCTTTTTCTGTAAATCAGAGGCTTTGGTTTGAAGAGATCTAAGTGTCTGCCAAACTATAAGAGTTCATATATTATTGGACAGTGGTCTTCAAGAGTATACTAGAAAAGCTTAGCAAATTTTTCCAGCAAAGCCGTCGTCACCAAATGGCCACATTCTCATTAGCTAACTGTTCCAAATGCATGTGACCTCAGCTGGGTTTCTATAAAGAAAGTTGCATTTTAAAGTGACAAAAAAATTTATTATTATAAAATGACTAATAATGCAGCCAAGAACCGTAAAGTTAATCTTGCCCAAGTCATTAATCAAATGATACACTTTAAAGAGAAGTTTCCTTATCCATATTGCTAGTCATTTATTCAAATCAAGTAAATATTGTTTGCATGGTCCACTGAGAAATTGCAGAGATTTATTAAGAAATTGAGCAAATTAAATTTTCTGGAGAAATTTTACAATTAAGGATTCTTTCAGTAAAAGGTTGACAAGCAATTGGGCAGGCTCTGCAGGCTGCACACTGTGTTTGCTCATCTTTGGGTCTCAATCTGATTCTATCTAATGGTATAATGCAGTGAGATTTGAGGCAAACTACACTTGTCTCATGGGTCAGTGGCTTTCCAGACATGGGGATAATACCATCTGAGAGGCAATGCTTTGTGACAAAGACCCTGAAACCCTCTCTCTTAAGTCAAATGGCTTGCCTCCTTTTCTGGTTCATCAAGTAAGTGGTCTTGGGTTTCATTTGAATGTAATGGCATCTCATAGCAGGGTGTGCTGTTTCAGCTTTATCCTATTCTCTTACTACTCAAGGAGACAGTGGAAAGAGGAAGAAGAGTTCTAGAATCTGCAATTAATGGTCTCTTATCACACGGAAGGAAATGCTCAAAACAACTTCAAACATGAGGCTACTGAAAATAATAAATAATTATTCACTTTATCATTAGCCAGGACATGAAATATGGAGGTTAGAGTAATTTAAGGGCACCAATTTAGGACAAAATTTAAACCAGATTACATCTACTCAATAGCAAAACATCTAATCAAACCAGGTAATTTTTTTTCTTTTTTTTTTTTGAGTTGGAGTCTCACTCTGTCGCCCAGACTGGAGTGCAGTGGCCCCTCCCGGCCACCGCAGCCTGGACCTGCTGGGCTCCGGCGATCCCTCCGCCTCAGCCTTCCAAGGAGCTGGAATTACAGGCATGCGCTACCACGCCCGGCTGATTTTTTTGATTTATTGTAGAGATGAGGTCTCGCTGCCCAGGCGGGTCTCGAACCCGCGGGCTCAGGCAATCCGCCCACCTCAGCCTCCCAATGGCGCGGGATTACAGGCTGAGCCACCGAGCCCAGCTTATTCCAGGTAATTTTTAAGCACATTCTTTAAGTCCACGTAAACAGTTGAATTTTTTTTCTTTCAGATGGATTGTTGCAACATCCTAGAAACACTACCTTGAACTTCTTTGGGAGTTTTGTGTTATGAATTTACACACTGGCTTCAAAAATATGCCCACACACAGAGACACACACACCAACACACCGTTAGCAAGCTTCTTCCTTTTTGCTGTGTTCTCCAAATGCCTGCAGGGTTCCCTAACTCCTCAGAAGGAAGTCCTCTACAAGTATGGAATAATTTTTCTTCTTCCTTTTGAAGAAATGATGGTACTAGAAGCAACGAACTATGGGGACAATAACATTTCTTAACCTACCTTTCACTCTTATAATAGTTGAATATCATTCTCAAGTGAAAAATGAATGGCTTTAGGCCTGGAATTATCAGTGAAGAAGTGCTTTGTGTAAATGTTGCGTTACAATCTGTGTCTCTCCCTGATATTCGTTGAGACTCCTTGAGAATGTGTCATGATGAAATGTCCATCAGGGCTCCTACGAGTTGTGACTATGAACACAAAAAGATAGTGCCTACTTCTCACTTTGACTTGCCCTCAACCCCAAATGTAGAAGAGGGCTTTGTCAAAGTTTGCCACGTTTGCCATGGACAAACCAGTATTTGGTCTTAGGTGTCCTAACCCACCCTCCCCCAAGCACCATAAGCCGAGATACTACACATTAAATAAATGCACTGACATGACTTGAGAAAAGCCTTTATTTATCTGATCTAAGACACCCAATTTTCTTATGGACAAGGAAACCTGTTACAGAAATGTAGATATAAATCTTGCATTATTACAGAGAGCCAAAATCACCAGTTATGTATTAGGTAGCCTTGACCAACCTGAACAAAAACTCTAAACTCTGAGCCAGAATATTACTCATCCAGCAGTCCTTTAGGAATTTTTTTTTTAATTACCATAGGGTCAGAGTCAACAGCAGGGGGTTCTATCATGAAAGGATCACTCCTGTTGGTGGCTGGGAAGGCACTGGTCTTTGTCAGGCATACCTGTGACCTGAAACCATGGCTTACCCTGCAGCCTCCAGGGGTCTAGACACCTTTAAAGACATGTGCTTCCCTCACAACACAATAAGATGCTGTGATTCCTTGTCTGCAACCTCTCAACCCTCCACTCACTCTCCTTCCACTATTCAACCTCCATACACTTTCCTTCCACTCATTGAACCCTGCGTTCACACTCCTTTCACTCACTCAACACTGCACTCACGCTCCTCCCACTCATTCAACCCTGCACTCACTCTCTTCCACTCACTCAACCCTGCACTCACACTCCTTCCACTCATTCAACCCTGCACTCACTCTCTTTCCACTCACTCAACCCTGCACTCACATTTTCCCCCCCCCCTCCTCCCCCATTCAACCCTGCACTCACTCTCTTTCCACTTACTCCAAACCCTTCACTCAGCACTCCCTTTCCCCAAACTCACTTAAACCCCCCCTTCCCACCTCACTCCCTCCCTTCCTCTCACTCAGCCCTGCACTCACTCTCCTTCCACTCACTCCACTCTACACTCACTCTCTTTCCACTCACTCAGCCCTGCACTCACACCCCTTCTACTCACTCAATTCTGCACTCATGCTCCTTTCACTCATTCACCTTCCATTCACTCACCTTCCACTCCCTCATGCCTCCATCACTCACTTCTCTACTCATGCCCCTTCTACCCACTCACTGCCTCTATTTACTCTTTCCAGTCACCCATTTTCCACTCATTCACCTGTTCACTCGCTTTCTACTCTCTCACTCCTCCACTCACTCACTTTCCATTCACTCACTCCTCTACTCGTTTACTTTTCACTCACTCATCTTCTACTCGCTCCTTCACTCACTCTTCCACTCACTCTGCTAGAAGGTCTCCATCGACCACACCACCAAAATGGCTCATTTTAAGTCTACTCATGACTTCCAAATACCTAATTCGATGAATACTTTTCAGTCCCCATTTTACCTGATGTCTCCACCATGATTACATTCTTCCTCTTCATGTTCACTCTCCCTTAACCTCATTGTTCTGTTTTTTGTTGCTTTGTTTTGTTTTGTTTTTCTCATGAATTGTTCTTCTTTATTCTCCTTTGATGGGCCACCCTTCTTTACGGGACCATTAAATATTGTGGTACCCTGGGGGTATAATATAGGCCTTTTCTAGCCTCATCTTTACTCTTCCCTAGGGCTCATCTCAGTGACTCACCGATGTGTATATTTAGCACAGATCTCCCTTGTGAGCTCCAGATTCATGCATTTCCCTGCATATTTCCCTGACCTCTGAAAGTCAACCTGTTCAAAATTTGACGTGTGCCCTACTTATTCCCCACATTGCCAGCCTGTTTTCTCTTTGGTGTTTGCTCTGAGGAAATGGTACCACCATCAACTGAGGGGTTTTGCCACACATCTGGATGTGATCTGCTTTTCCTTCCAGCTCATGTCAATCACCAGGTCATGTTGACTTTACCTCCTCCACACAGCAGATCTGCCCCTTTCTCTCCATCTCCACTTCCTGGAACAGTCTCCTGATCACTCTTCCCACTTCTGCTTTTACCTTTTTAATCCTCTCACTTTATAGCAGCGACATGCCTCTTTATAAGCCCAAATCTTCCTTTCAGTGAATTCCCAGTGTAGACTAGGCCAAATCCTGATATGGACTACAAAGTCCTTCCTGCCTATCTCTTCAACCTTATCTCTCTCTGCTCCCCCATGCTGTCTAGGCAGCAAAGAAACAAGGCTCTTTCAAGTCCTTCAAAGTGTGGCATCGTTCTCTCCCCTTGAATTTTGCCTATTCTGTTCTCTTTGTCTGGCATACTCTTCCCACCCTCACTTCACTCCTCTGTCTTGCTCCTATCCCTCCCTCAGGCCTCAATTGAAGTGTAATTTCCCTGGGGAAGTTTTTCCTCACTTCTCAGGCTGTTAGGATCCCTACTACATTTTCTCAGAGCACATTGTATTTTTCCTGCATAGCATGTATCTGCTGTGACTAAATCATTGTTTCTTCACTTGACTCAAAAGCCAAACTCAAGAGACAGGGGTTAGTGAAAAGAAAACGGGTTTATTTAAAAGCCAGGAACCAGCTGGGCTTGGTGGCTCAGCCTGTAATCCCAGCGCTTTGGGAGGCTCAGGTGAGTGAACTGCCTGAGCCCGCGGGTTCGAGACCCGCCTGGGCAACTTGGTGAGACCTCATCTCTACAATAAATCAAAAAATTAGCCAGGCGTGGTAGCGCACGCCTGTAGTTCCAGCTACTGGAAGGCTGAGGTGGAAGGATTGCCAGAGCCCAGCAGGTCGAGGCTGCAGTGGCCGGTAGCAGCCACTGCACTCCAGTCTGGGTGACAGAGTGAGACGCCAACTCAAAAAAAAAAAAAAAAAGCCAGGAACCTGAGGAGATGTTGGCTTTTCTAATGTCTCAAAGATCATCTCAAGTCAGTATGAATTTCAGGCTCTTTTTATGTTAAGAGGAGGGGAACATGGAGGGGGTTAGGATCAAGAGGTGACAGATAGCTACAGACACCTGGGCACCAGCGAGGGTCCAAGGAGGCTGAGAAGCTTCTTTGTCCTCAGTTGTGTCACAGTGCTTCGTTAAATCCTCAACAAAACATAGTTAGTGGTTCAGACTCCTCCTTTTCCCAAAGTTAGTGTCAAGAGTTGCATCCTTGTCCCGTTGTTATCTTTTCAGTGTTTTAAAATTGGTCTAGCCTACAAGCAGGAATGGGTAAAGGCCTCTCAAACAAAAATAGTCAGTTATGTTAGTTCTTTTGCTGTTTCACTGTTACAGATAGACTGCTTGTTGGTAACACAGAACAGTTCAGAGCCTGGATTCCAGAGTCAGACTGCACAAACTTAAATCATACCTCTGCCATCCCACATTCACTCCTCTGTGCTTCCATTTCCTCATCTGCTAAAGGGGTTTAACAATAGTATCTATTTCACAGGGTCATTTTGAACATTAGATTAGATAGCAAGTAGCAAGGCAGGCATATAGTAGGCACTCAATAAATATTTTAGGAAAGAAATCTTAGTAGGTATCAAATACTTGCTAGCTGAAAGAATGAATGCTTCTCATATAAAATAAGTCTAGCAGCATTTGTCCTGCCAACCCCTCGAGATGTATTTAAGATGAACTCAGTTCCTGAATGTGAAAAGGCTCTCTAACTTGTGTTAGGCTCTACAAACATGGAGTTCTGCCATTGCTGTCTGCACTCCCAGCCTGAAGCCTTATCTTACTTAACAAGAGTAAAATGAAAGCAGAGCTGTATGTCCCGATGTCTTATATGTTCAAAAGTTTCTAAGGACAGCAAAGAATGCACCACCTCACCAAAGAGACAGAGTGTGGGAAACACAAGACTCCCTTCCCAGGGGCATGCAGAGACAGCAGGGAAAAGAAAGGCTCTCCCTGAGCTGTGTAAGTGCAAACTCCCAGGCACTGGCACGAACAGCCTAACACTCAATCCCCCAGGAAAAATCAGTGGCCTTTTGTAAATGAGTGGACCTTCAAGGGAAGAGGTACTATTTAAAACTCTGCAACAGCTGAATGCGAATGTGCAGCAACAGCAGAAGCAGTGAGAGTAAGCCACCATGCATGATAGAGGCCCCTAAGTAATCAAGTTACTCCCTGCCCTGTCCAGAGTTCATGCACTTTCTCTAATTTAGTTCAGTGTCATATGGAAGAACACATTCCTGCTATGAATAGAGTTCTAACAGTTTACGGATTTTGAGGGTTGGAAGGCATCTTAGGGTCATTGAACTCAAAAGCCTACTCCATGTACATTAGTAATTCTCTTCTTGATGTGTGGCCATGCTGCAGGCCCCAACCTCCTTGAACAGAGTCTCATGGCACAAGAACGGGAAAGCCCCAGGCTGTGCCCAACAAGGAGTCAGCTCCTGGTTGTGCTGCCCAGTGGGACTCGGGGTCAAGGAAAAAGAGCCAAATGTGGCAGGAAAGGCACAGCCAAAGCTTATCATCAGAACTGAGAAAAGATGCCTGGGACACAAAGGAGAGATGGGTGAGAATTCTAATGAGGAGGAAACAGACTTAAAGCCAGGCACCAGAAGTGAAGGGAGACGGAGTAGAATGAAGTCCTCCCACAACACTGGACAAAGCACTTCTCTTAGGTGCCCACAGGTCCAGAACTGCAAGCCAGGCTGAAGTATTCAGGGGTCCAAACAATGAGATGTTAAGGGGAAAACAAAATATCATCCAAAAATACTGAATGAAACACTGGGTTGAGAGCTGGGAGCCCTGACTTCCAGTTCAGGCCCTACTGCATGAGTAGAGTCTTTATCAAAATAGAGTGGGTAAGGGACTTAATCAAGATAGAGCGATTTCGTAGTTGTCAAAGCACTCAAAGTTATAAACACTCAACAGACTCAGTGCCTAATGACTTTCTGTTAAAGTTGATTTAGTCAGAACTCTCCATCTTGATCAAGGTGTTAACATAATGCTGCTCCCAGGCCCCAGATATTTTGGAAGATGGGGAGTTGTCAAGCTGGTTGTGATAAGTACATGATTACAGTGTGAATATTCTAGAAGGCTGTCAGAAGAGAGGGCCTCTGACAGAAAATGGCAAAAGATCCTCCCAGTAACATTTGTTTTTTACAAATTTTCCTAAGAACCATTCTATGTCACCACACACAAACCCACTTGATCATCTCAATGGAATTATGCCTTTCAGAGCTCTAACTACGGCCCCAGGTGTTGGTGTGAAATCCATTGCCATGTTTGTGCTGAGGCCATGCCTTCCTAGCCCAAGACTGAACATGACAAGAATGCTAAGGCAGGCCTACTCCTGGTAGACAAGGACCTCCACTGACACCCAACTTTGGAGACTCCTGACAGCCTTGCCAAACTTTCTCAGATTGCATGGCAGTCTAGGATGCTTCATCCAACTTTCCTTTCCACATCCTTCCTCTGTCGATGGGGGTTAATCCTACATCTCAAACTTTGACTCACTGCCCACCTACCTCACAGGCATTTCCCAAACAGATCTCTTGTGCTTCTCATCCCATCTTGGTGCCTGGTTCTTGGAGGCCCTGGACCCACTTTTTTTTTTGAGTCAAAGTCTCACTCTGTCACCCAGGCTGGAATACAGTGGCACGCTCACAGCTACTGCAGCCTCAACCTGCTGGGCTCATATGATCCTTCTGCCTCAGCCTGGAACCACAGGCATGTCACCACACCTGACTAGTTTTTTGATTTATTGTAGAGATGAGGTCTCACCAGTTTGCCCAGGCTGGTCTCAAATCCTCAAGTTCAGGCAATCATTTCACCTCTGCCTCCCAAAGTGCTAGGATTACAGCTGTGAGCCACTGCACCCAGGCTGGAACCACACATTTCATTAACCATCTCATATTCATCGAATGAATGATTAACTTTTTCTCGCTGAGTTGTTCAGCCTATTCAGACAGAGCCATCAGGTTAGTCTCTGTGTGAAAATGGTATCAAAATGTTCTCCCAGCTAAATCCAGGTAGGAGCTGTGTCTGGAACTCACAGTGGGCCTCTTTTCTGGTATTGATGTTTATTGACTGGTTTGCATTACGGCTTTAGAGGTTTCTGGGACTAGAACTCAAGCTGTGTCAATGTCTGGGGGCCAGACATGAACAGGCACGAGCAGTAGACTGGACTGGAGGAACAAACAACAGTCAAGTTAGAATGGGGCGCTGGGTGCCTCTGAGCATGAACTAGTGAATTTGAAATTACCCCATCCAAGCAGCCCTAGCAGTGTTTGTCTGCCTTGGAGAAAACGTGGTGTTTGTGTAAAAGTAAAGGGATCGACCTTCATGCATCGTTTGTGGGAATGTACAATGGTGCAGCTGCTGTGGAAAACAGTTTGTTGGTTTCTCAAAAAGTGAAACATAGAATTGCCATACGACCCAGCAATTCCACTCTTAAGTATATAAACCCAAAGGAGCCGAAAGCTGGGACTCAAACAGTTACTTACACGCCAATGTTCATAACAGTATTATTCACAAAAGCCAAAAGACAGAAACAACCCAAGTGTCCATCAAAGATAAATGAGTAAACAATATGTGGTATATCCATACAACAAAATATTATTCAACCATTAAAAAGAATGAAATTCTCATTCATGCTACAGCATGCATGAATTTTGAAGGCATTATACTACATGAAAGAAGCCAGACACAAAAGGACAAATATAGTATGATTCTACTTATATGCAATAGATGCTTAGAATATGCAAATTTTTAGGTAAAAAATAGAATAGAAGTTACCAGGGGTTGGGAGAAGGAGAAATAGGAAATTATTGTTTAAAGGTTAAAAGTTTCTGTTTGGCCAAGGTGAGAGGATTGCCTGAGCCCACGGTTCGAGAACAGCCTGAGCAACTTGGTAAGATCTCATTACTACAATAAATCAAAAAATTAGCCAGGTATGGTAATGCACACCTGGAGCTCTGGCTACTTGGAAGGTTGAGGTGGAAGGATCACCTGAGCCCAGCAGGTCGACGCTGGGTGGCCATGAGCATGCCACTACACTCCAGCATGGGCGATGGAGTGAGACTCCAACTTGGGGGAAAAAAACAAAAGTTTCTGTTTGGGGTGATGAAAAAGTTTTGGACATATATAGTGATGATGTTCGTACAACATTATGAATGTAATTAATGCCAATGCTTTGTTCACTTTTAAAAAATGGTTGAAATGGAGTCTGATAGGGTGGCTCATCCCTGTAGTCCAGCTACTCCAGAGGCTGAAGTGGAAGTAACACCTGAGCCCAAAGGTCAAAGATGCAGAGAACTGTGATCGTTTCCCAACACTCCAGTCTGGGTGACAGAGTGAGACCCCAACTCTAAATAAATAAATACATACATACATACAGTTGAAATGGCAAATTTTCTGTTATATATATTTTTAAGTTTTTGAAAATTATTAACATGATATACCAAAAAAAACTGATCTATATACTTTAAATGGGTGAAATATATTGTATGTGAATTATGTCTCAATAAAACTATTTTTAAAATAAATTAAAGCACTGTAGCAGCTCTGGCCCATGAAGCCTTGTGGTGGAGTCCTGGTAAAAGGATCAAATCCAAGGAAGAGTTTGGCTATTTCCCTCTCCACTGACAAGGTGTTGGCAGCAGCAAGGTCCCAAGCGCAGGGCAGGTGGCATTTCCCGAGCCAGGTGGGAAGCCCCAGTGGCGTCATGCTAAGCTGGGGGAAGCACCTGGAAAGAAGCTTGGAGATGAAGGACAGCAAAGTGCAGGCTTTCCAGAAGGGTGAGAAGCAGTTCAGATGTTTTCTGGATTGACCCTGAAGTGAACCGTGTCCCCATGAGGGCTCCTTAGGTGGGGGTGAAGGCTTGAAAAGGAGCAAGAGGACAAATGCTTCAGATTTCCAGATTTCCACTAGTGAAGGCTGTCAAATAGCTAACTTATATACGCATGTCCATGTGACCATGATTCCGTGCTTGGTTTGTACCCCCATGCAGTCAGCCCAGGGATGCATGGTATTAAGGTGAAGTGAAGAATTGATATCATTATTTAGATAACTTTAAAAATAAAGAAGATAATTCTTGCCTTATTGTCTGAGTTCTCTGTTTTTGTGTGTGTGGCATTCAGACCGCGATTATATGTGAAAGGACGGACCAAGAGCAGGAAGCCATTTTTTAAATCTTGTTTTTAAACCCTGACACAATGATGAGAAAGTAGAAGCTATGTCCTGGAGAAATCCAATTTTTATTTTGTTCCTAAACCCTAACACAATGATGAGAAAGTAGAGGCTGTGTCCTGGAGAAATACATACTCTAGGTAAAGATTAATTTTGCCGACTTCGTCTTTTCAGAAACACAGACTCCTTAAGCATGACTGGTACCGACCTATTATAATTTGTCTTTTTTGGAAACCCAGACTTCCCAAGCACGACCAGTATCGACCCATTGTATACTCAGTGCATGATGACCAGGACCCCCCTCAGAGTCTCCAAGACATCCACAAGTGGTCAAAAAGGAAGTGACAGCAGTCACATCTACCTGATTGCAACATCTCCAGGGGAAAGGATTTAAGCCAGGGCTCGGGGGTCTATGGGGCCACACTCATCTAGAGGGCAGGCCCGCTTCCTGTCTGTGGGAAGTGAACCTTTCTTAAATAAATCTTTTCTTCTTTCACCTCTTTGTGTGTTGCAATTCTTTGCATTACTCGGATCTCTGGTTACCAGCGTGCACCTTCAGCATGCCAGCTCCGGCGGTGCTGTGCCTCTCCCCATCCACCCATCCACCCTCACCCTCCATACCCTAACAACAGGCTTCATTTTCTGAATTGTCTGTGTCTAATATAAGTGAGTATACCTAAAAAATGCAAAGAAATATGGGCAATATGCTGATTTTTATCAATGCAGAAAGATTAACTGGACGACTGAAAAAGATCCTTCTTGTAAATCTGATGGTAACTGGTCCCCTTTGAACCCAGAGTATCTGTCAGCCTGGATAAATGAAAACCCCTGCATGTTCCAGAGTCTAGAAAGACACAAAAATAGGCTGGGCATAGTGGCTCACACCTGCAATCTCAACATTGGGAAGCTGAGGAGAGAAGATTGCCTGATACCGGGGGTTCAAGACCAACCTGGGCAACTTGGTGAGACTTTGTCTCTATAATAAATTAAGAAAAATTAGCCGGGCGTGGTGATGCATGCCTGTAGTTCCAGTTACTTGAAAGGCTGAAGAGGAAGGATCGCCTGAGCCCAGCAGGTCGAGGCTGTGGTGACCATGAGTGTGCCACTGTATTCTAGCTTGGGAAACAGAGTGAGACTCCAACCCCACAGAAAAAGGAGACAAAATTATTGAGGTAGGTGTGATGATATTAAAATAGGTGTCTATATTCTCAGTGTCGACCATACTTTCTCATGTCAAATTTCCATGTTAAAGTAATAATCAATGGACAGACTTTCCACACGACTCTGAAACACCTACCTGGCTACTGCCAGAATGCCCTGGGATGAAGGTATCTGGGTTTATATTAAAATATGAGCTATATACATAGCACAGCTAACAGGTCTAAGTATTATGGGGAAATTGCTTATTTAGGATTATACTGACAATGTACTTTGTTTTTAATTGTTTATCTACAATTAAACATGGATTAACAGGCATACGGAAGAAAGTCTCCCTCGCAGCACCTTTCCTTTGAAGAACGATTGCTACCAGTTCCTTTCAGAGACTTATGATTTCCAGAAGTGCTAAAATTTTCTGTACTTTGGATGGATCAGGAAAGTCATTCGTAGAGACATACCTCTCTTCAGATGGATACTTTGTCCACAAACACAAATATGGGTATTTGTAAACACAAAAACACACACAGGTTAGTCAAAAGTCTCTAACAGGTTGACAAAATAACAAAGCAATGGATTTAGCCCTGTGATAAATGGGGGAAAAAAATCTCAAAGTTTATAGAATTCTTAACACCTAAACATACTTGAATATTGATGATTGAAAAAATTCTAGCTGTGCTGTTTTTTAAAAGTGGAGTTATCCTGTGGAAATAAATCCTCTATTGTAGTTACTTGGGTGTCAGATACTGCGTGTGTGATATGTGTAGAAAGATCCACACAAAACACCAACAACTTTTAAACCATTTTTCTCCTGGCCCATTACTCTGCAGGGGTAATTTGAGTTGGCATTAATAATGATAAACACCACAGTTTAGAAGATGTTAAACCAACCTTATCAGAGCTCACATAGAGAAACAAATTGGGCAAACTGAAGTAATTTGAGCTAATGAAGTTTGATTTTAAACATCCAGATCAATTAAGCTTCAAGTACTTGCTTGGGTTCCTGCTCTGTAAGATAGTGAGAACCTGCTACTTAGAGGACAGGGCCTTGGAGTACTAATTGAGAAGGGTTGGAAAGAAGGATGAAAGAACCATTCAGTGCTTCATGGGATATATTTCACAGGCTTTGCTGTGTCACATCATATAAAAATAAAGGAAAAGTGAACGATGCCTCCATGATTTATCCTCCTTATTTAGGGCTTTACGGGTTTCAATGTTCCAAAAACCTGATGTTGTGACAATATAGCCAGCCTTTTGGACAAAAACTACCCGGTAAGAAAGTGAGCATAATGAGGTGAAAGGGCTTCCATGGGAGAATGGGGAGCCCAGAGGCTGGACATCAGGAGACTGGGAGAACTCAGTCTTGGTTTTGCAGAACTAGCTCTGCTTCCTATCTCAGAGCCTTGGTTTCCGAATATATAGAATGAGTAATCTAGACTGGATCATTTCTTTCATCCCCTTAATCTCTCAAGTTCTCCATTTCAAGCCACATCTTCCTCCCAGCTGAGAGGAAGTTCAATGTGTGGAAGTATGTGTCTGTGCTGTGTGTGCATGCTTGAGTATACAGTTACAAATGCATGTGGGAATATTGATAGAAGGGAGGGGAAGCAATTCCCCAACCTGACCCTCTCATGGATTTGAATGGATAAGTATGTCCTTAAAGGTGTTCGCCCCCATTGGTTATGTGCCCAACAGAGTTGTGAAACTAATTCAGGCCACTCTTTGCTCCGGCGCTGGCAGTTGGGGGAGTCTGACAAGCACACACCTGAAAAAACTGACGCTTACAGTCACCCTTACATATTTGCCCCACCCATAGACTCAGGCTGAAGTTGTCAACTTATAATGCTCTTCCACTTCCACACCCTCACGACTGTGAACACCTACCCCCTTCTTGCTCAGAACTTCCCAGAAGTGGAATGGCAATCTGGAATCATGGCCTCCAAACATTTTCGGAGCACATAGTCCCTATTTTTAAATATTTATTTAGTAATAAAATGTACATACACTAGTGATACATTATATAATTGTATATATTATTAAAACTACACTAAATAGAGATTAAAATCATATAAGCTTATAAAATAATAGAAATGGACATTTTAATTTTCCTGTCATATCTCAGTTTCATCTCGTGTTGCCCCTGGATGCATGCATGACATAAGGTGTACATTTATGGCATTGGCATGAGACTGATTTGGGATTAAGCCTTGACTCTACCCACTACCAACTGTGGGAAAGATAGCAAAGCTTCAGTTTCCTCATCAATATAAATATAAATTGATGTTTATATTAAAATAAAGTAATAATATATTTCCCTATGGTGTTATCAGAATTCTTTTCATCACCTGGACATTTTCTTTATTCCTCTTCAAACGTCCTTATCCTGTCTCTCTATTCATTTTGATTAAATTGTTTATTCTACAACTATTTCTTAAGTACTTCTTATGCTTTAAATGCTGTACTGATGGGAATCAATCAACTGGGTACCCATGCAGTCAAAGTGCTTGCCATTGTGGAGTTTATATCCTCATGGGGAAGACAAAGTTTCAGCAAATAAACATATCACATTATGTCAAGCAGCGAATGATCAGTATTATAAAAATATAAAAAGACAATACAAAGTATTATGAATGGGAGCAGGATCTATCTTAGACAGGATGGCCAAAAGTCTTTGTTGGGGGGTGACATTTGAATAGATACGTGAATGAAATAATGGAAGAAGTCATCAAGGAATTTGATGCTAAGCATCCAGTCAGGGAAATAGATGATACAAGTGCAATTTCTGAGGCAGAAATGAGTTTGGAGTGTTCTAAGAACAGTAAGAAGCCAATGTAGCCAGAGCAGGAGCAGGAGAGACAGGTTAAGCAGTTTCCAGATCATCTTGGGCCTTGATCAGGACTTCAAATTTTATTTGAAGAATGTCAGGAGACTGCAAGAGAGGATGTAGAGCCATGCTGAAAGCCAGTTAGCATGACTCTAGGGACGCTTGGATAGTAGACCCTAGATCTACACCACTGAATTCAGGAATCACTGGGATCGGGCTTTATTAGCCAGGGAGACGAGAGGCTGCTAAACGAGAGCTGTCTTTATGTCTGAATACACGATGGCATATGCTGTTCTCTATAGTGATCTTGTGTACTGAATGATCCCGAACATACCTGGTTCAGAAATTTGTGCTCCACCACAGTCCAGTGTAGCAGATACACAGAACTCTTCCAGCCTTATAGGGATGAATCTGGAGTAACTTAGGTGAGCTTCCAAAAGCTCTGATGTGACCTTCACTCGCTCAGACATTGCTATCTGTGACTGCTTACTAGCTTAAGAAGCATTATGGGATCCAAAAGCTTGTAATCACCACCTGTCCAAGAAAATGTTGCTGGTACATTTGACATGCAGTCTGACTGCAGAGTCTTATACTATCCTTTCAGATGAGTCGATTTAGTTTGATTTATCCAAGTGTCTGAATGTCTAAGACTGATCTTTCTGTCATTCTGAGCCTGTTATTGACACTTAGCCATGTAGAACTCCAGTGGCTGTGCAGGATATTGCAGGGTTTGAGAGAGTGGACTAAGATATACTTTGTATTCTTCAGAGATCTACTGTGTGCAGAATTTACTGGAAAGAGGCAAGAATAGCTGCAGAGAGACCAGTTAGTTAGGCGATTATTAGAATGTGGTGGTAAGAAGTCCAAGTATATATTGAAGGTAGAACTAGGAGAATTTACTCAAGCATAAGGTACGACATTAAAAAGTGAATCAAAGAAAACTTGGAGGTTTGTGCCTGATTACCTGTGAGAATGGAGATAAGGAAGACAGGGTATGACAGGTTGGAGTAAACAGAGCACTCAAAAGTTTAGGACATATTAAATCTGAGGTGCTTATTGGACATCTCAATGGTGATGTTGGATAAGCCAATCAATATGTGTACGTGGTACTAAAAGAGATGCCAGTGCTAAAGACATACATTTGAAAGATTTGGTAGCTTTGATAATTGATCCAAGCTATTTGATTTTGTTGTTTTTTTTCCCCTGGTCATATGACTTTGTATCCTTGGGATGGCTATATCTCTCTCCTCATGGAATTTGGAACATGTTCTGGCCTCCTGAATGCGAGTTTCCTATGTCCAATCAGAAGCTTCTCATGAAATTACTTGGTTTGTCCCAATTACTATTGTTCCTACCTTCCATTACATAAACAATATATCTTAGAGAAAGGGTGCCCAGTCAGAGTTTTGAAATAAGAAGACACAAGGATGGCCAGGCCAGTGGCTCACGCCTATAATCCCTGTGCTTTGGGAGGCAGAGGCGAGAGGTTTACCTGAGCCCAGAGGCTTGACACCAGCCTAAGAAACTTGGCAAGATCTCATCTCTACAATAAATACAAAAAATTAGCTGAGCACAGTGGCACATGCCTGTAGTTCCAGCTACTTGGAAGGCTAAGGCAGAAAGATCATCTGAGCCCAGCAGATAGAGGCTGAGGTAGGTGTGAGCATGCCACTGCACACCAGTCTGAGCAACACAGTGAGACTTTGACTCAAAAAAATAAAAGTAAATTAAAAAAAGAAGACACACAGACCTGAGCACAGTAAATTAAGCTGAGTCACAAATAACCCAAAGCCCTCATGTAACATGAACAAGAAATAAATAAATGCTTGTTGTTGTGAGGTATTGATATATTGGAGTTATTTGTTGCCTCAGTAAAAACTTGCTAATTTAAAAATGGTAACAGGAGTGTTACCATGTCTAAAAACTTAAAATATGAGGCATTAACTTTCAGGTCAAGTAGCAAGGGAACTCTTACAGAAGGCTAGAGAAATAAGACTCATGATAAGCAGTAGTGAAAAGTTTGGTAAGCTGTTGCCTCTGATAACTTGGGAGGCAGATAATGTTCTTAATAAACTTGTTGACTATGGGCAAATAAGTTGAAAGAGAGAATGATGATAATATAAACAAGAGATGAGTTCAGAAATAATAATTTGCTTGTTTCAATGAATGAAAAGGAAAATAACCAAGAAATTTTAGGTCTTCAAGGTTATAAATAAAATTTTTCTCACCTCCCACCTGTAAAAGATAAAATTTAAATACTATTTGAAATAGAAAGACATTTTAAAACTCCATCTCAGGGCAAAGATAGAACCAAAGGTATTGCCATCAGAACTTTGTTAAGACTTTTGATACATTAAGGTGGCTGCTGGTAATTTTTCCCCATTGGACAAAATGACTTGGGGAAAAGAAAACAAGACTACGTTCCTAGGAAAGCATGATATCTTCACATTCCTATAATCAAATATAGAGAAAGGTCTTGAAGAGAGTAATGGTTGTGTCTATTAGAACATGGATCCAACAGCATCAAATAGATAAAACAACAGCAACACAACAAAGTGTTTGAGAGAGTTAAATCATCAAAAATGCAGTCAGTCTGTGACTACTTGTAAAGAACTTTTCTAATTTTTATGGGCGGGAATGTATCATATTCAGGAGAGAAGAAAATACATGTGACCAAAGATGGATAGTTGTGGATGGAATTTTTTCTTTCTTTCTTTTTTATTTAAAAGAGGTGGGGCACAATTCAAAATTAGGTATACAAGTGGTCATCATACAGGTAAAGTTTGGTCCCCACTGTGGTCCCTTTGGTCCTCACTGTCTAGTTTGAGATCAGATACCCTTATTGGTGCTATGCTATGTGCTCCCCACACTCCTCTGGCAGTTTCTGGGTGGATGGAATTATTATTCCCAATCATTTGCTCCTATTTTCTAGTAATATGATTGACCGTCACTCATTTTCTGCCATATGAGTTGTCTGAATTCTTTGGAGGGAAAATACATCTTCACCTCACATATTTGGGTATGTGACATGATTCAGTCAATGAACTGTGAGGGCATGTACCTGATTTACATCTTCACCTCACATATTTGGGTATGTGACATGATTCAGTCAATGAACTGTGAGGGCATGTACCTCTTGCTCTGCCTTCCACCACAAGAATAACATTTTCCAGAAAAGGGCTGCGCAATCTAGAATGAGAAGTTGCACTGAGTTTGGCCAAGCTGAACCACAGCCTTCATATAGCAGGTACGTGACACAAATGGTTTAGAAAGACACTGAGATATTGGGGCTATTTGCTACTGCAACAATCATTGATTAACACAGGAGTCATCTGTGTATAGGTAATGTATGTAAGGCAATGAGATCACAGGGAATAAGCATAGATAAAGAAACAGATTGAGTCTGGGAAGAGAAGTCTCCTGGGAAACAGACTGAGAAGCCATGGACAAAGGTGTCAAAGGAAAAGCAGGGAAAGGCTGGACTAGAAGACACCAGGTAAAAAGTGCTTTATGGAAAAGGACATAAATGCCAAATATAGCTGAGGAAATAGGCAAGAAATGATACTAAATTTGGCAAGAAGGAGAATGTTGATATCTTTAACAAAGATGATTTTCACAAACTGATAGCAAAAATAGATTGGCAAAAATTGGATAGAATAAGAATTGAGAACATGGAGACAAAAAGTACATGACATTTATTATAAATTTTATATAAGGAGAAGCAGAGACATAGAAGGTAACTGGAGGGAGTTAAGGGGTTTAGAAACTCTGCTTTGCTTTGTTTTTCAAATAAGAGATAATATAGGCTGTTTATATGTTGGTGGGAAAAATCCAGTAGAAGGTCACCATATTAAGGTAAGATAATACACTAATAAATGCTCAGATGAGTGATGAACATTGCCATATTTTACACTGGAAATTTTGTATTAATAGTATTTGATTATACCATTGCTAGAAATCCGAAGAAAGATATTAAAATGCTGCCATGCCAATTAGTCTCTCCCTTCCAATTCCCAGAGGATCCTAGAGGAGCCACCCACAAAAAAACTAACAAGTAAGAATTAAACTATCTTTCTAAGACGGGCTCGGTGGCTCAGCCTGTAATCCCGCGCCTTTGCGAGGCTGAGGTGAGTGGATTGCCTGAGCCCATGGGTTCGAGACCCACCTGGGCAGGCGAGACCTCATCTCTACAATAAATCAAAAAAATTAGCCTGGCGTGGTAGCGTGCACCTGTAGTTCCAGCTACTTGGAAGGCTGGAGCAGAAGGATCACCGGAGCCCAGCAGGTCGAGGCTGCGGTGGCCGGGAGTGGCCACTGTACTCCAGTCTGGGCGACAGTGAGACTCCAACTAAAAAAAAAAACAAAAAAGCTATCCTTCTACCAGTGGTTGTTCAATTGCCCAGTACTTCAGTCCTGGTATGGTTGGCTAAGACCTTATGGTTCAGACTCTTTCATCCAAGTCCTGAATCCAATTAATAACATCGTATCCTCTCTAGAAAACTGCAGGAAGAAAGTGGGGTGGTCAGGTCTTGGATCCACTTCACATCTTGTTGGAGAGGAAGAGAGAGCGAGGAAGCAGGGGTTGTATTTATGCTTCTTATGCCACAACTTCCTATCTGTCAGCTGTTAGGGCCCAGATAGTGTCTTGAGTTCCAATCATTCACATTAGTGAGTCTCCCTCCCTGAAAGGGGCAACTAGCAAAAGTGTGAGCAAAGTTGGTCATGCAATGGCAAGTTCTCCTCGCCCTATGTTAGTGGTTGGTAGATGATTGTGCTATTCTCCATGGGCAACTCATTCATATTTAACTGGGAATCTCTGAAGACAAACTCCTAATCCAAAGGCATGGCCTTCCTAGTAGAAATTTCAGGCATCAAGACGCAGGCCTGGGAGAAAGATTTGGAGTAATGCTTCTAAACCCTCCACTTTTCCTAGTGGTAAACCTGGTTCTTGCAAAATTCAGTGTCCTTTGGGGGCCCTTGCACATCCATCATGTACAGGCTCTTTACTATGAAACCTCTAGAAAGATCCCTCATGATGTCTGCTCTCCCCTCCGAGGATGCTCAAGTGAACATTTGCTTTTCAAACAGCCCATAACTATCAAATTACTTGATTTTTATTTGCAAAAAAAAAAAAAAAGAATAATTGCATCGGAATCCAGTGACCATGCTTTTTGGGTAGCTCACGGGGAATTTCATAATTCAGAATTAATTAGGCAATGAGAAAGAACAGGAGGCATATTTTAGTGTGTTAATTCATGCCAAGTTCAAACTCATTCCATCTCTGTTGCCCGTTGTGAATAATTATGCCATTAATCCCAGGCAGGGGGAGAGCTATTGTGACAGGAACACATTTCTAAAGCAAATAAAGAAAAATGTCACTTCTCCCCTTCAACTAATGCTCTGAATAGAGCTACATAATAATAATAGTCCTATTCATTTATAGGACATAAATTCCCTAGGGCTCAATAAACCACAGGATAAGCAAAAAGCTAGTTAAAGAGAAAACAGAATTTTCCAGCTAATTCTTAAACAAAGCACTGGACAAGGAAAATGACCAAAGAGAGACGCTGAAAATTTAGGTAGCACTTGAAAATGAAGTAAAAGGGAGAGGCAATGATGTAGCTTTTTCATTTTCCTCTCCCTTCTATTGAACATTGTCTCCATTGTGACTCAGAGAATTTACCACATGTTCTCACTCAGAAGCAGACCCTGAACAATTATCACAATACTGTAAGAAAGGGATTGGCAGTAATGGGAAACTGCTGGGGGCAGGGGGGAGAGGCACACTTCATTAATAAGGGTACCTGATCTCAAACCAGGTGAAGTGGGGACCAAAGTGATGCCCAAACTTTACCTATACAATGGCCATTTGTACACCTAACCCTGAATTGTACCCCACATCTTTAAAATAAAAAATTTGTTTAAATCAGCATAGAACATGACTCTAACTCTAAACATCCTTTGCTGTGAAAGCAAAATAGTTCGGCCTGCTCCCTTTGCCACTTCTAGATGCCCTTCCAGTTCATGTGTGGTTTATTGAGCATAGACATGCTGGGGGATCAGTCTGGTTTCCCATACATATCCCCTTAGGATGAAACAGCAATGCACTGGGGGGGCCTATACATGGCCTCTCCAGCTTCACAGATCCCTCTCCTTGAAGAGGAAATTGGGGATAGACAAGAGGTGACACTATGAGAGGGCAGTTCCACACTTCCTCTGGGACAGAAGAAACAGGGTCAAGGCCAACCAGGCAGGGGATTTAGGTGCTGGAAATCACAGAAGCAGTGGGGACAGTCCTCACTGTCCTGCCACTGGTCCTTCTGCAGAGACACGGTGCTGCTCTGGGCTCACACAGAGCCCTGCTATTATTTCCTGCCAGTCAAAGCAGGCAGGGGATCCTCTAGTCACAAAGATGAAGTGGTGGAGTTGGGAGATGGGGCAAGCCCTTCTCCGCAATGGCCCATAAACCTGGCGGTATCTAGAACACAATTAAGTCAGTGTTGCATGAATGAAATGAAATGCCCCCAGTCTACATCTCATTCTTCCTTTACCTCACTTGGGAAGTCAGTTTACTTCACTGAGCTTCAGTTTCCCTATGTATATTCCCTATGTATATGTATGTATATTGGAAAGATGAACTATCTGAATATTTGCTGTCCGTGTAGGTCAAAATTTCTAGAATGTCAACAATTTTACTATGGTCCAGACTAACAATTTATTCCCTCATTCACCACTGAGTAGCCACTATATGCTTAAAGCTGCAGATTCAGCAAGGAACAAAACAAAGTTTCTGGCCAGGAATCTTATATCTTAGTTCGGGGAAGGGAAACTATTAACACTCAGAGAAATAGATAATCTACTCTCAGGTAGTAAATGCTAAAAGAAAAGCAAATCAAGGGAAGAGAAAGTGTGGAGGTGGCTGTTTTTGACAGGGTGGCTGAGAGAGTCTTCTTTGAGGGGGTGATATTTGAATAGAGACCTGAAGGAAACAAAGGAGGGAGCAAAGATCTGGGTATAGAACCGTTCAGAAAGAAGAAAGAGCAGGGGGCAACAGCCAAAAGAACAGGGAGGAGACCAGTGTAGCTAGAATGAGTGAGGGGTGGGGAGAGTGAAGGAGGTTAAGGACATAGAGTAGGCCGTGGGAAGGACTTTCCAGTTTAATTCTAAATGAGACAGGAAGTCACTAGAGGGTTCTGCACACAGGTGTGCATGGCCTGACTTGCATTTTTCTAAGGTTTCTCTGGTGGTTTAAGTGAAGAGGAGAGAGGAGACAGAAGGAGGCAGACCACTTAGGACATTACTGCTGTCATCAGGATAAGGATAATGGGGTCGTGGGATATGATAGCAGCAGTGTTCATGGTTAAGAAGTGGTTATAAGCCGGGCTGGGTGGCTCAGCCCGTAAGCCCGCGCCTTTGGGAGGCTGAGGTGAGTGGATTGCCTGAGCCCGCGGGTTCGAGACCCGCCTGGGCAGGCAAGACCTCATCTCTACAATAAATCAAAAAATCAGCCGGGCATGGTAGCGCATGCCTGTAATTCCGGCTACTCGGAAGGCTGAGGCGGAAGGATCGCCGGAGCCCAGCAGGGCGAGGCTGCGGTGGCCGGGAGCGGCCACTGCACTCCAGTCTGGGCGACCGAGTGAGACTCCAACTCAAAAAGAAAAAAAAAAAAGAAGTGGTTATATTTAGATTATACTTTGAAGGTGCGGCTGACAGGAATTACCAGTGAATTGGATGTTAGATGTGGGGGGAAAAGGGGGTCAAGAGTAAGTTCTAGGCTTCGAGCCTGTGCAACTAAGTGGATGATGGTGCCAAGTGGGGGAGGTGGGGAGGGGAGCAGGTTTGGGAGAGGATGATCAAAAGTTGTGTTTTGCGCACAATTACATTTGCTATGTCTACCGGACATATATGGGGAGTTGAGCAGGCCGTTTGACACTCCACAGAAAGGTCAGGGCTAAAGAGAGCTCTCTACAGCTATTTGGGGACTGAAATGAGAGAAAACACATGGGCACTTTCGGGGATCTCTAAAGGACAGTGGGAACATAAGGAAAAAATGACTACATTCTTCCCCTGGGTTGCTATATCTAATGTGCTCATTAATATTTTAGTAATTGAACTTTTATTCCCATATTCTAATTGATTTTCTATTCAATAAGTTGGACAATCTAAGTTTTAAGAATACACATTTTTTTCCTGGAACTTGGAAAAACTATCATTTGAAAATAAAATGTCTTCAGTTAACAGTTAACTTTCCCTAAATTGCTCCCTCGTGTGGGGAAAAAAAAAAATCTGCTCTGGACTCCCTGGTCTAGAATGAAAAAGAACTTAGTTCGGACACTAGAGGGCACCATGTAGATAGTCAGTAGCTGCTGGAACTAAAAAGGTGGCAATTTGGAGAGTTCCCAGATCCCTTGCCTTAGAGTTATGAATCAAGGAAGGCAGCCCCCAGGTCACCAGCATGTGACTATTTTGGTCAGGGTCTAATAGAACCAGGCAGAGCTTTTCCAGAGAAACCCTCTGGCATACCAGCACATCAGAGGAGAAAGGGACGTTTCGGATAGTGAACGCACGAAGGAGAAAGAAAAGGGAAAATAAGAAAGCAAGCAAAAATGAGGGAAACCAAGAGAATTCCAAAAAGTCAGAACCAGAAAGGACCTCAGAGACGATTTTTGTTGAGCTTTCTATTTCCCAGATCGAAGGGCTGAGGTGGCTTTCAGGAGTTGGGGTTAGAGGTCTCCCCAGGTTGCTGTGCTCTCAACCAGGGTTCTTCATTGCCCTACCATGTTATCTTCATGAAGTGCAAGTGGGGGACCCCAAAAAACCAGAATTATCTTTTGGAGGGTGAGCCCCTTATAGTTCACTCAGAATTTATTTCTCTGCCTCAAATAGTTAACCAAAGTTTTTATCTGGAAATTTTAAGAAGGTTGCATTACCATTTGTGGAAGAAACATCCAGAGTTGTTGCAAACAGGTGACTGGTTCTTCCACCATGACAATACCCCTGCTCACACTGCACTGAGTGTTCAGCATTTTTTGACTAAAAACAGCATGACCCCCATTCCCCACCCTCCCTAATCTCCCAATCTCACCCTGAGCTGAGCGACTTTTTGTTTGTTTGCTTTCCTGGAGGAAAAAAGTACTCAAAGGGAAATGTTTTGCCAGCACGGAAGAGGTGAAACAAAAACCAGCAAAAACACTAAAAGGCACCCAAATTGATGAGATTAAAACTGTTTGAGCAGTGGAAAAAGCATCTTGACAGGTGTATTGAATCAAATGGAAAGTACTTTGAAGGTGACTGAAGTTTAAACATGTAAGAAAAAATACACAATTTTCTATAAATAAATTCCAGGTTTTGGGGGTCCCCTTCATATATGAATTTTATCAGGTGCCTACTAGATGTCATTTTATTCTCAACAAGCCCTAATATGACCATTCACCTGCTTTACATATTTATTTTTCTGAGTCCCAAATGCACATGATGCACAAATGTAGAATGCTACCGTGTAATAAATGTGATACATCTCAAGCTAATGTGTTAGATACAACAAATTTGAATTTAAGATGTACTTATAATAATTGGTTTTGTGGCTACAACTTTAGAAGGGCTCTGGGGATTACAGTAGATTTTCCAGAATTCTTTTAAAAATTAATTCAGCATCAGAATTGTAAATGAAGAATCAAAGTTTTGGTATCACATAGATTTGGATTTAAATCCTGGCTTTCTTTGGCTGTTAGCCCATAACCTAGGGCAATATTTCTAAGGTCTCTTGCCTTCTTATCTATAAAATAAAATAATAATGGTACCATGTCAGAGGATTGTTGTTAAATAAAATATTGTTAGTGAAGTTTCCAGTTCATTGTATCCTCTCAATAGGCAATGTGTAACGATAATGCCAGACAAAGAGTTAATATCCTTAAATAACAAAAAGTTCTTACTACTAATACGGAAAATAGACACAGGGTTTAGAACAAACGATTCATAAAAGGAGATAAACATATGTAAATTAAAGTTCACAAGTAACCAGAGGATGCAAAGCAACAATGAGAAACATTTTTCTCCTCCTCCTTAGTTTCTTATTTCAGTTCAATGCAGACTCACTCAATCAGTTGTCTAAGCCAAACACCTGGACATTAAAATCGACTACTTTCCAAATATGGGACAATTAGAGCATCAAAATAAATGACAGTACAGGATAATAAACTGTTATATAAAGTAGGAGTTCCTAAGTCTACATTGGTATAAATAAATAGGAGAAAGTGAAGGCTTTTCTTTATAGAAGAAAGTCAATTAATAATAAATGTTGAAAGGTTGATAAAATTAGAAAATCCCTATTTATCAGTCATCCTAATAATAATTCTTTTAGGCAAGAGTTATTGCAACTAGTAGAAGAACATAGACAATATTGCATTATTACAAAACATCTCCCCACAAGATACTTATTGACTACAAAAGGTAAAATAGTAACTTTACTATTTTACTGAAGAAACCTGACAGGTATAACCTTAACCAGCTGATCAGATGTAACATTGCCAGTAGTGGAACTCACAGGCAGCATGAGTCTCCTGATGTCATGCACTGACAAGAACAAATGTAGCACCACTTCTGTGGGGTTCCTGTTGAAAGCCCATAATCTGGATCTGATCATGAGGAACATCAGACAAACCCAAACTGAGGGCCATTCTACAAAGCTATCAGCCTGTACTCTTTAAAACTGTGGAAGTCATGAAATAAAAAGACTCAAAGGCTGTTTCAGATCAAAAGAAACTAAAAAGAAAAAGACAACAAAATGCAATGCATGATCTTGAATTTCTTTTGCTTGTAAGTGGTATCATTGAAACAATTGGAGAAATATGAATAAGTTCTGTAGATTATATAGTAGCATTATAGTCATGTTAACTTTGGATTTTAATATTGGTACTGGGTTTAAAACAGGATTCCTTGCTTTTGGAAAACCACAGTCAAAATTTGGGTGTTAAAAAGGCAGTATATCTGTAAATTACTTTTAAATGGAAGAAAGAGAGACTATAAGAGAAAAAGAAAGAAAGAGCAAGAAATATAGAAATGTTGACATTTGGAGTCTTGGTGAAAGGCATCCAAGAATTTTTTGTATTATTCTTGCAACTTTTCTGTAATCCTGAAATTATGCCAAAATAAAATATTTCTTTTTTAAACTGGCTTCTTTCTTTTCCTCACCTCACATGTGTCAATTACCAAGTCTCTATGACTCCATTTCCGAAATACTTCAACAATCTTGTCACTTTTCTTTATCTCCACTGCTACTAAACTAATACAAGCCACCTTTTTCATAGATTACAACTAACAACAACAAAAAAGCGAATATCCTAGTGGTATAATCTTAGAAACTTCACCTTTCCAGTGTTTATTTTAATCAGAATTGTATTTGAGTTTCTAACCTATCAATAAGACAAGAAAAGAGAGCAAATGTTATGAAGATTAGAAAATGAAATAAAATACTAATTTTCACAGATGATAAAGTCTAACTTTACATAGAAGAGCCAAGAGAGTCTGAAAGCGATCAATATATAAAAATCAATTCCTATACAACAACCAATTCACTTATTTTTTTTTAAGTTAACATAACAGCATTAAAATTACAGAGTTCCTAGGAACAAATTAAAAAAATGTGAAACATATGCATATTAAAATGATAAAAGCTTATAAGGAACATAAAAGAAGACTGGATAAATTAAAAAGACACAATATTGATGGACAGCATAGCAGATCTACAAGTTAGCTCTATGAAGTCTAGTCACCACTTTTTTTGCTAACAAAACCCATAATTTAAGGAGAGGAATTAAAAATGTGTTTTTCTATATTTTCTTGCAGATAAGCACAACTTTTGACAAAGTTTTGACCAATTAAAGGTAAACAGAAGTCTGAGATAGTTTATTTGTCTGTTTTGCTTTTTAGGCGAAACATCACTCCTCTTTCTTCCTTTTTTCTAATAGAAATCAGATGTGACACTCCCAGGGTAGCTGTAACCATCTTGTGACAAGGAAGTAGTAAATGTAAGGACGAAAATCAACATGTACAGAAAAAAGTCCAAGACACCAGTGAGAAACACTGTGTAGTCCTTGCAGCAGCCCTGGACTTGTCAGCTCCAGACTGCTTGTATTATGAGAAATAGAAACCCTTACTGTTCACACTGCAATAAGCCACGTTTCTATTTCTCAAGTCCAAAATACTGCTGAATGTTACAGGTGGGAGCACACAAAGCTGTAAAGATGATAATTCTTCTCAAATTGATTTATTCAAGTAGGCAAGTGTGACTGAAAAACATTGCTCTTTGCAGAGTTGTGTGAAATAGCAAACAGGAAGCGATCACATCCGGTTCTGTGCTCTCTTAGGCTTTTGGTTGGGACCAAGTCAGACACCTAGAGGTTGTGTGCTTTACTTGTTGAATTTACCTCCTCCTCCCACCTGGCCTTCTCATAAGTTCCCTTGTGTTTATTTAGACTGCAGGAATAGTCCTTCCTCAGCAGTGACCTTAGCCGCCATCTCCTTCCCATTCCCCTACTCATAGACATACTGTGCTGGAGCAGGAAGCCGAGGGGGTTTTCTTAGAGCTGATTTCACTTCAGGGGCAAACATCCACTCTCAGTGTGCTTAGGGTGGGAAACAGTAGAAATGGGGGTGGAAGGAAAAAGTAACTTTCCTCACCATCCTCAAAACGAGAAAGGAGGCTGAGTTTGCTAAGAAATGACCTCTGGATTCTGGTCACTCATGAGGGGCTTCTGATAAGTGACTCAGCAGGTGTCCTCTTCTCTCACCCACTTCTGTGACCACACACACCACATGGCCATGAGCAAGCCTTTCCGGACACATCCTCCACTCTACACTAATTTTCACAGATGATAATTAGTCTAACTTTACATAAATGAGCCAAGAGAATCTACAAGCGATTATGACTAATTATATTCATTGAGGTCAATATATAAAAATCAATTCTTATACAACAACCAATTCACTTAGTTGGGTGTTGTCCTTGAAGCTCTGATCCGTGAGTGACCTGAATTTCTCTCTTCATTCCCAATGTAGAATTTTCAGGTTCCAAGTCACTTATGTCCTCACCCTGCCCCTCCGTAATTCTTGAAAGTCACAAAAGACGATGCTTCACAAGTGTTCATCAGCAAGCCTTTGGCTAGTTTCTGGAGCTCTAGGCTTTCTTTTCTTTAACATGACTCACCCTCCTTTTTGCCAAGCCTAACATATACTGCAAAGCTACATCAAAGCACCTCAGCACTGTCTTGTGGTGACACTACTGAGCTAGCACCTTCTCTAATGTCTCACGAATGGACAAAGCCCATCAAGACTCAAAAAGATACTGCTTTCTTTGAAGTTCTTAAAGCACCCAAATTCACTATATCACGTGGTTACATGGTGGCTACACTTCTTCTCTCTCCCTTGGTAATAAACTGACATTTCAACAGCACAGCAATCCTATTTGTGCCTTGGAGTCTCTCAGGAATTTTTAATAATTTCAATTTTTGCTCATGACATCTCTCTTCCACAAGCTATGGTGGGCAGAAAGTTGTGCTATCTCCTCTCTCTCTCTCTCTCCTTGCATTATTCCTCCTTTGACCCAAAGCTGATGCTTCACTTTGACAATAAAAGGGATGATTTTAGTCCCTCTCTTCATTTCTAGAGAAGTTAGATGCCTTGTTGGCTGGGTCCAGGTATTATGGCCCAATTCAATAAATTGGCTATTTCTCATAGTCAATTAAGATATAAGAGGCAGAGACTGGGAGAAAAGGGAGTGTTTACTGTTTATAACCAGGTTATAGGGAGACGGGCTGGCATCATTGCCAAAAAGCCCACTTAAAGCAATACAAATTCATTTCAGTATTTATGCCCAAGATTCATAGCCCTTCAACCACCCCAAGTTTGAAGTCTACGTGCAGTTTTAGCATGACTTAAGATTTACATGAACAATTTTTGATACATGAACACTGATGTGACACAAAGTCTCCTGGTGATGTTGACATTTTAGATTGCATTTTGAAATTTACAATATGACATTTTACAGTTTTCTTACAATACAGTTTTCTTAGAGAAGGGGGCAGACAATTGCAATATTTGGAATGAAGGGAAAGTTATAACATTTAAGATGATAGCTTTAAATTGTTTTAAAACATAATTGTAACAATCTTTTATTTCCAGAGCCCTGTCCTATAACAGTACAATGTCCTTGTATTCACAAATGGAGGGGAGGTAGGCAATGCCCATTTCAAGCTTTGAACACACTCCTGTTGACCTTGGACCACTCTCCTAATTATCAGGTGGTTTGGTTTGCCCAGCTATTTCTTCTTCAGCACCAGCAACGGCCTACTAGACAAGACTAGCCAGTTGGGCAAGGCCATGCTAGAAGAGGAGAAAGGGGAGGGTGGCGAATAGAAAAAAAATGTATATTTTTTCATTTAAGCTGCTTTAACATTTAGCCCAGCCCAGCTACAAAAGAATAAAAGTTTTTAAGACTTTTCTAAATGACTTCTAATATAACCCAAATGGCCTCTTTTCAGCCTATAACATAGGTATATAAGCTCTTCTGCCTTCTAGGCTCAAGAAGCCTGTGGAATTTGAGTCTAATTTCCTCACACATTCATTGTTTCCCCCTTCTGTTTCTCCTATGAGACCCTAATTCCTCCCAATCGACCCTTCCAGGGCCTGATGTGACAGGCTTTCTCTAGCATATGCATCTCATCCTTCCTCCCATTCAACAATGAGAGGAGTATTTACCAAGCCCCATCACTTACACACACACTACACAGTTTGGGTATAAGCAAGAAATGTTCATTCATGGATAAAGGCAATTTTGTAAATATAAAAATGTTTATAGCAGGTGTTAATAAAATAGTGAACACATACAAATAATCTAAGTGAACCAATAAGTAATTGGTTAAATAAATAATGGTGTATTCACACAATGAAGAATTTAGGCAATAGTTACAATTATTGGTGTATAAAGATGATGCTCAAAGAGTTTGAGGATAGCCCACATTAGAATAACTTAAGGGTAGGCCAGGCATGGTGGCTCACATCTATAATCTCAGCACTTTGGGAGACTGAGCTGAGAGGATTGTCTGAGCTCACAGGTTCGAAACAAGCCTGGGTAAATTGGCGAGACCTCATCTCTACAATAAATTTGAAAAATAGCCAGGCGTGGTGGTACATGCCTGTAGTTTCAGCAACTTGGAAGGCTGAGGTGAATTACTGAGCCCAGCAATTCGAGGCTGCGGTAGCCGTGAGCATGTCATTGCACTCCAGCCTGGGCAACAGAGTAAGACTCCAACTCAAAAAAAAGAGAATAACTTAAAGACTTGTTAAGAATACCAACTTCTGGATGTAGATCCCCAATTACTGAGTTAGAAACTCTGGGAGTAGAGTTGGAATTTTTATTTAAATAGGTTACTTCAGTGATATTTGAAAACTTATGACTTTGGAAAGTTTTTCCTACGGAGTTTTCTCTATGTTGTTGCCAATTATTCTTTATCATTGCATCAATATCTTTTTGTAAGATATTAACCAAAAATAAAGCTTAAGGGCTTTGTAAATTTGGGTTTTGAATTAAAATATGTTTGCTCCATAACAGTTCCTAAGTTATCAGTGATTATTTGTAATGGTGCCTATTAAAAAATTCAGTCTTAGCCGGGCTCGGTGGCTCAGCCTGTAATCCCGCGCCTTTGGGAGGCTGAGGTGAGTGGATTGCCTGAGCCCGAGGGTTCGAGACCCGCCTGGGCAGCGAGACCTCATCTCTACAATAAATCAAAAAATCAGCCGGGCGTGGTAGTGCATGCCTGTAATTCCGGTTACTTGGAAGGCTGAGGTGGAAGGATCGCTGGAGCCCAGCAGGTCGAGGCGCGGTGGCCGGAAGCGGCCACTGCACTCCAGTTTGGGCAACCGAGTGAGACTCCAACTCAAAAAAAAAAAAAATTCAGTCTTAAAAAAAATAACTGTGACCTTGGAAGTCCAGTTAGTTATAAGGAAAAATGCTTATGATATATTTTTAGATAAAAATAGTATTTCATAGAAAAGAATTTACAGTATAATCCCTTTTTTAAATAGTGTGGCTAGACAGATAGATGGTTAGTTAAAGACTGAAAAGAACAATGTCAAATATTAACAGTGGTTGGTGGTGAGTATATTGAATACTTTTATTTTATACTTCTTACTCACTTGTGTGTAATTTCTAATTTTTTAAAAATAAGCATATATTTTATGTGTGATTAGAAATACATTAAAAGCTGTTGTGCTTTTTTCAAAAGTATAAGAGGTGAGATATAGGACCTTTTTATTTACTTACACTCTGAATTTAAAAAAACAAACTTGAGGCAGATTGCAAAAATAGAGTACCAATAAAACTTTTAAATGAGGAATTAAAGGGGAAACACAAATACTAATATAAAATTAAGCCAGGATTAAAGATAATCTCCAAGAATACATCATCCTAAACTTCAGTATTATTTCTAAAGTGAGATGTAAATTTGGCTCTTCCTAATGTCATAACTGAGCGGACATGGGTGGAGAGGGAGAAAAAGGAGTCAAGAATCACTGCAGATTTTTAACTTGAGAAACTATGTGGATTATAGTTCTCTTAACGAAGACAAAAGGTTCACTAGAGCCTTTGCTAATTTTCTTTATGAATCCCCACTTGAACAGAGTACAAGAAAATCATTACAGAAGAGAAAGCTCCTTCTCCTGTAACTGCTGGGTTTTCAACTGCTAAGTGACTGTCTCACACACCAGGCCTTCAGCCTGAGATTCAAATCCATGTCTCAATACAAAGTCAAAAATTTTATTTAAAAATGAGGAAATCAGTTAAATAAATACTTCTCCAAAGAAGATATGCAAATATCTAATAAGCACCTGAAAACGTGTTCAACATCATTAGTCATTAGGAAAATATAAATCCAAACCGCAATGAGATACCATTTAATACTCACTTATATACACTCATTAAAAAGCTAATTCTTTGTAACGTTTTAAAGGAAAACAAGCATTAGCAAGAATGTGGAGAAGTTAGATCCTTGCACATTGCTGTGGGAATGTAAAATGTACGATGTAAATGTAAAATGGTGCAGTAACTGCAGAAAACAGTTTAACAGTTGCTCAACAAGTTAAATATAGAATTACCATGTGATCTAGCAATTCTACTCATATACATGTTTATATTTATATAGGTATACACCAAAAATAACTGAAAACAGACATTCAAATAAACATCTATACACAAATGTTCATAGCAGCTCTATACACAGAAAGAGGCTAATATTCACCAACTACTGAATGGATAAATAAAATGTGATTTATCCATACAGAGGAATATTATTCATCCTTTAAAAGGAATGAAGTACTGACTTGTGCTACAACATTGATGAACCTTGGAAACATGCTGAGTTAAAGAAGCCAGATACCAAAAAAAATGCATATTTCATGTTCCATTTATATTAAGCATCCAGAATAATGAAATCCGTAGAAATAGAAAGCCGACTTGTATTTTACAGAGGCTGGTGGAAAGAAGGAATGGGAAGCAAGAGCTCAGTTGGTACAGCATTTTTCTTTTTGAATGATGAAAATATTTTTGTTCTAAGCAATGGTTTTAAGACATTGTGAGTGCACTAATCGCTGCTGAATCATGCACTTTAAAATGCATAACAGTTAATTTTATGTTATGTGAATTTTACTTCAATAAAATAAAATGTCAGGGACTATTAGGGTCACTTTGGAGTAGTTTGTGAAAGCTAAATCCAAGAATATTGAGTTTTTCTAGAAGATTCTATTTGAAGAGGACATGGAAATAATTATGCCAGTTTTGCATTGAGTTTGATGTGTCCGTGGGCATCCAAGTGAAGGTGCCAGAAGTCAAATAGGATTAACAGCCTGTAGTTAGAGAGAGAAGTCTGGACTAGAGCTCTAGACTTGGGGATCAACAGGTAGAAATGGAAATTTAATCTACACGTGTAGATGAGTGTTCTCCTAACAGGCCTCTAACATAAATGGAATGGATACAGGCCCCAGTGGAGAAACCCTGTCATTTGCCTTGGAAAGGTTTCATCAGTGTGGACTTACATTCATTCAATGTTTTTAATGAAAGTGGAGCATGGTATGTAAATTTTCACCTTCCAGAAAAGATTTTGCTGTGATGTGGTCAGATTTCTTTGAACATGACACAACAGTTAAAAAAAATGTGAACTATGATTTGCACATTGCCGAAATAATCAACCACACTCACCTCTTCATCAGCTTTCATCTCTCTGTGTCTGATGAGGTGTGAAGGAAGGTCCTCCCTCACCTTTCCCAGCATTTGATCCCAGGTGTTTGTGGTGGGCTTATTGAAGATCCCACTTGTGACTGATGCATCACAAGAAGAGATGTGATGCTGTGACTGAAAGCCGGGTCATACTTTTTTGCAAATCTTTTCTAATGTTTGACTTGGAACAAATTTCAGGGCATGAGTAATATTTAAAGTAGCATTTAAAAAAGAAACTATGGTGAACTTTCATAACTGCTTAAAATGAATTAGGAGTATATAGGTACTTATTGTTCTATTTTTCCATGTTTTTCTTGTTGAAATATTTATAATAATTTTTTAACAGAATCTTTACTGTTATGATGATTTAGATCCTACCCTAGTTTATTAAACATCAGTTTTGCTCTGGGCACCAAGTAAGGAAGTTTCACACATAACTAGCATCTGCAGGATGAAAAAGTTTGGTGATGGTTTCCTACTCCAAATACCAACCTAAGCTTTAGGTTACAATAAATAGTGCTATAGAATAAGACAATGGTTAACAATTATCCCTGAGTCAATAAAAAGTCAAGATAAAATGTGACATGGATAAGAAGATTTGAAATAATCGCATAAGAGAAATAGAAAATAAAAGACAGTGTCCACCCTCTCAAAAAAAAAAAAAAGAATTAAGGGAAAAATAAGAATTAACAAAATGTTTCTGAATGACTGACATATGGGAGGGAAATTATATGACTAGACTCTGCAAAATAGATAAGCTTTACCTATTTGTCTCATAATGAAGATATGTATAAAGTTCACCAGCATGTGCCTAAGTAGGACTGCATCATTAAATTAGCCTATGGTCATTACTACAAAATTGTCTGGGAAGAGTACCTACCATGTGCCAAGCTCTGGGCATGGTGTTTCAAATACCTTACCTCATTTAATCACTTTAACAGTCCTATGTACCAACATTTTTAACATATATGGAAACAACTCAAGGAGTTTAAACAACTTACCTTTAGTCACAAAGTTAGTAAATGGTCAAGCTAATGTTAAAACTTAAGTCAATCTGTGGCCAAACCTATCTCTTGTAAAAAAAAAAGAATATGTTTCAGAGTATATATTGGTCTAGAATTCATGTCTTTTAACTTTGTTTATAGTTTATTTTGATGTTCAAATTTTTTTCACTTAGGCAAATACATTAATATTTTCCTTCACGGTCTGCGCTTTTTGTGTCTAACTAAGGAAACCTCCGCACTCAGGTCATGAGAATATTCTATCTCTCCTTTTAAACTTGTAAAAGTTTGTTTCTTGTATTCAGGTCTCTAATTGTGGTGATAGTATAAGTTAAAGATGATATTTAATTTTTTCCT
Organism: Cephalopachus bancanus; assembly: GCA_027257055.1. Lineage (NCBI taxonomy): Eukaryota > Metazoa > Chordata > Mammalia > Primates > Tarsiidae > Cephalopachus > Cephalopachus bancanus. Next base: position 1,792,533 of record JAPVLO010000119.1, on the reverse strand, counting down.
ACATGAATAACCTAACATTTAGCACCATTGATCAGAGTCTGGGTTTTTGACTCCACTAGTTTCTCATGTTGTATCATCCATTGAGTCTACAGACTCAATATAGGCAGTGAGAAAGGTCAGTTTCTGAACTTTCTTCTTTCTTCCACTAGTTTTTCAAATCTCTATATAAATATTGCATTGTCTTTATAACTATAGCCATAACAAACATTGATATTGATATTTGGTAAAGTAAGCCCCCATCTTATTCTTCTCCAAGTTTTTTTCTGGGTTACACTGGGCCTTTGGATTTTTTATTTAAATTTTAAACACAACATACATTTATCAAAACACTCTGTTGGGCTTTTGGTGAGAATTGTATGACACCTGTCAGTTAATTTTGGGAGAAATGACATCTTTAGGAATACTGAGTCTTCTCTCCCAAGTAGAAAGTACGTTTCAGGAGGCGGGGAAGATGGCAGCCGAGTCAGTTGGCCTATGCGAGTCGCTGTGTACTGAAAATTTTGTGTCTGTGCTGGTGAGCAGTGGGCATGTGAGTGACTGACTGAGTGAGGGCTAGGGAGCTAGCGGCCAGGGCTCTTTTGGTGCAGCGGCTGGCGCCACAGTATCTGGGCTTGGACCCTAGTGATTCCCAGGATGCAGAAGTTGAGTGCCATTTTCTCTTTCTTTTCTTTTCTTTTCTTCTTCTTCTTCTTCTTTTTTTTTTTTTTTAATAAATCAACAAACCCTCCCTGGCAAGAAAACGCTAGGAGAGACTGCCTAAGTGGGGTTTGTGAGCAGGTAGCCAGGCCCCTTGTGCAACAGCAGATGCTGCAGCTTCTCTACTTTGTCCCTGGCTCTTCCCAGGTTGCAGAAGTGGAGCACCATTGTTTTTTAAAAACGGACACAAGTTTTCCTTTGGAGAAGCAGCGGGGAGACACTATTGCCCCAGGCCTCCCTCACCATTAAAGCAAGAGAGAGACTGCTCCGGGGTTTGCCTCATCACTTCAGCAGCTTGAGGGCACTGGAAGGGGCTGCGGATGGAGTCCAGAGGAAAGTTCACATGGAAGAGGACAAGAGAGGCACCCCACCACCATATGGAAGGCAGGGCAGGAAAGTGCTCCAACTTGCTCACCAGGACCAACAGATACAATGTCAGTGACTGGTGGATCAACTACTCAGGGCTTGATCGCAGCCTGAAGGAAATATCCTGAGAGCACAAACTTCAGAGAGACCTGATGAGTGCTGAGTTCTAGGTGCCCCACCCCGTACCCTGATCCAGCTGTGGGACAAGGGGTGTGGACAGAAAAGGAGGAGGAAGAACTCCAAAGAGATCAGTGGTGAGTCCGGGACTGACCCAGACTCCTCCTCCCCAGCAATCCTCTGAATGTCAGACCCACACAGCTGGGCCAGACTGAGAGGGACAACCCCAGGTGGAGCCTAGACATCAGTTGCAATGGGAGAACTCCATTCCAGGATAGGCCTGGCTGGGGCACCCCAGTGAGAGTACATACCTGGGAGAGAGCCAGTCCCCTACCTCCCCACCAGAGATCTCCCTGACCTTACAAGAGTGGGAGGGGAAGCCTGCAGACCCACCCACCTCCACTGTCCCTCCTCCTTCCCTGCTTCATTCCCTGAGGAGAGAGTGAATGAGGTGGCTCTGCAGGAGAGACCTGATTAGAGGAACAATTACAGAGCCTGCCACAAGAGGGCAGGTTTTTTGTTTGTTTGTTTGTTTTTGTTTTTTAAATTTTCAATTATTTTTTAATTTAAAAAATTTTTTGACTATTTACTTGTTAGTTCATCTATTTTTAAAATATTTTTCCTTTGTGCATTAATGTGTATATGAGGGTTTGATCTGCATCCCCCCTCCAAAAATTTTTTTTCATTTTTCTTTTCTTTTTCTGTTTCCTTCTTCTTTTATTGGTCATTTTCTGTTTATGTGTGTATGTGACTGATTGAGAGTTCATGTTTCAATTTTGTTGCTATTGTTGGTTTTTGTTCTTTTGTTTTTCTGGGTCTTTTTTATATTCATTTTTCAAAGTTTAAGGGGAATGCCAATAGATATGTGAGGGTTTGACCTGAATCCCACTTTTTTTTCCTTTGGCCTTTCTGTTTCTCTTCTCTATTCACTTTGTGCTATGCATGTGTGTGTGTGTTTAGTTTTCTTGGGGGTCTTTTTGTTGCTGATTGTTTTGTTTCACTTTGTTGATATTCCAGTTTGTTTTGGAGTGTGTGTGTATGTGTTAAATTGATTCTGCATTGGTTTCTGATTTGCACTGTCATATAGAGTGATAGTGGGGAGTGGGTCTCAAGGAACACATACCACAATAAGTGAACATTTTAATTTGCAAGTAGTATCTGATTCCTAGCACCCCATCCCCCACTTTATTCAAATTTCAAAAACTACAAGAGACAGCAAGCTTCCCATCCACCATCCTATTTCAAAATAGAACAATTCCAGAGTCCAGATCAGGGAAGAATAGAGGTCTGAGCAAATGTCAGAAGGGAAAGCCTCTCCTACTGACACTGAAAAACAGAACTAAAGAGAAAAACAAGAGATCTGTCACAAATGAGGAAAAGTCACAGGAAGACCTCAAGCAATTTCAAGTTTACCAAAGACAAAACTCCTGAAAAATTAGACCTTGGTGCCCAAGCAATGGAAGTCAACAAAGACTGTCCCCAGAATACAGCAGCAATCAGGGAATGGTTGGTAAGAGTGAATAAGACTCAAGAAGGACAAGATGCAACACTGAAAGAACTTGTAACAAGATGACAAGCATGGAAAGCAGAATTTATCTAGCTGAAGAAAGAATCTCAGAACTTGAAGACCAGAACATGGAATTAACCCAATCTGTAAAAAACATAGAAAGAAGACTTAGAACAAAAGAACAAAGTCTACAAGAGATGTGTGATTATATCAAGAGGCCGAACCTATACCTGATTGGTATCCCAGAAGAAGAAAGGGAAAATGAGAACAACTTGGAAAAGTATTCCAGGAGGTAATCCAAGAAAATTTTCTGCATCTCACCAGAGATGTGACCAGCCAAGCATAAGAGATACAGAGAACTCCCACAAGAAATCAAATGAGAAGACCAACCCCTAAACACATAGCAATTCACCTACACAAAGTAGGCACAAAAGAAAACATCCTAAAGACAGCAAGAGAGAAAGTTCAGACTACATACCAGGGAAAACCAGTCAGAACAGCAGCAGACCTATCATCAGAAGCACTACATGCAAGGAGGGACTGGAGTGCTATATTCAAAGTCCTCAAAAATAAGCAATTTAAACGAATAATTTCTTATCCAACCAAGCTCAGCTTCATCAGTGATGGAGAATTAAAATTCTTCCCAGACATCCAATCCCTAAGAGATTATGCAGCTTCCAGACCAGCTCTACAGGAGACACTTTAAAAAGGTATTAAACACAGAAGAAAGAAGAAAAATATTGACCACACACTTCCCAAGAGAATAGCAGAGCACAGAATCAACAGAGAATACTGTGCAACAAGAAACTTGAAAGCACACACATACATGACCCCCAAAGCCAAAAGAAAACAAGCAAAGGAAAAACTTTATAAGAACCTCATAACAGGGATAAACAATCATATTTCAGTAATCAGCCCGAATGTGAATGAACTAAATTCACTACTGAAAAGACACAGAATGGTGGACTAGATAAGAAACCACGACCCATTTATTTGCTGCATTCAGGAGACTCATCTCACTTCAAGGGACACACACAGACTCAAAGTTAAAGGTTGGAAAACGAATTTCCAGGCAAATGGATCACAAAAGAAAGCAGGGGTTGCAATCTTAATGTCAGACAAAACAACCTTTAAGCTATCAAAAATTGAAAAAGATGCAAAAGGACACTACATAATGATAAAAGTTTCATCCATCAACAAGAAATATCTATCCTAAACACATAGGCACCCAACATAGGAGCATCAGCATTCATAAAGCAACTATTAAATAAATTTAAAAAAGATATTTACTCTAACACTATTATAGACTCTAACACTATTGAATACCCCACTGACAGCCCTAGATAGATCATTGAGACAAAAAATCAACAAGGAGATCCTGAACCTAAACTTGACACTCAAACAAATGGACTTAATTGACACCCACAGATTATTCCACCCAACAACCACAGAATATACATTCTACTATCACCACATGGAACATACTCCAAGATTGATCACATCCTTGGCCATCAATCAAAAATAAACAAATACCATAAGGTTGAAATCTTGCCATGCACATATTCAGACAACAGTGGAATAAAAATAAATATCAACACCAACAGCATTTCCCCAAAGCCCACAAAGACATGGACAATAGACAGCATGATGCTGAACAACTACTGGATCAACACTGAAATCAAAGCAGAAATTGAAAGATTCCTGGAAACAAATGAAAATGAAGAAACATCCTACCAAAACCTCTAGGATGCTCTGAAAACAGTTCTCAGAGGGGAATTTATATCTCTATGAGCACACATCAAGAAAATAGAAAGATCACAAGTGGAGAACCCAACAAATCACCTAAGGGAGCTGGTAAGAGAAGATCACCAAGACCTCAACTTTAGCAGAAGAATCCAAATCACAAAAATAAGATCACAAATATGGGACATGGAGGACAAAAACATCATAGAAAACATCAACAAAACAAAAAGCTTGTTCTTTGAAAGAATTAACAAGATTGATGGGCCCCTAGCCAGAATGACCAAGAAAAAGAGAGAAAAAAACCTAATAAACACAATCAGAAATACAAAAGATCAAATCACAACTGACTCCAAAGAAATACAAAGGATTATCAGAGATTACTATGTACACCTATATGGAAACAAACTTGATAACCTAATTGAAATGGAGAACTTTCTGATATCACACAGCCTCCCCAGGTTGAAACAAGAAGACATTGAGACACTAACAACAACTCGGGAAATTGACTCTGTCATATGAAAACTACCTACCAAAAAAAGCCCTGGACCAAATGGCTTTCCAGCAGAATTCTACAAAACATACAAGGAGGAGCTGATGCCAGTCCTACTGAAAGTATTCCAGGCAATTGAGAAAGATGGAATTCTCCCCAAATCATTTTATGAAACTAACATCACAATGATACTCAAATCGGGTAAGGATCCAACAAAAAAAGAGAACTATGAGTCAATATCCCTTATGAACATAGATGAAAAAATCCTCAACAAGATTCCAGCAAATTGGATCCAACAACACATATCAAAAATCATCCACCATAACCAGGTAGGCTTCATTCCCAGGATGCAGGGCTGGTTCAACATTCACAAGACCATAAATGTCATTAAATACAGCAACAGATGTATAAACAAGAACCACATGATTATCTCATTAGATGGAGATAAAGCTTTTGATAAAATCCAGCATCGCTTCTTGATAAAAATCCTCAAACACCTAGGTATAGAAGGAACATACCTCAAAATAGTAAGTGCCATCTATGATAAGCCCATGTCTAACATATTACTAAATGGACAGAAACTAGAAACATTTCCCCTGAAAACTGGAATAAGACATGGCTGCCCACTCTCACTCCTCTTGTTCAATATTGTGTTGGAAGTCTTAGCTCGGGCAGAGAAGGAAATAAGGGGTATCCAAATAGGAAAAGAGGAAGTCAAGTTATCCCTCTTTGCTGATGATATGATACTATACCTTGAAAATCCAACAGAATCTGTCAAAAACCTGCTTGTACTGATAAAGAACTTTGGCAAAGTCTGAGAGTACAAAATAAATGTGCAAAGGACAGTTGCATTCTTATACACCAAAAACAAGCAGGCAGAGACCCAAATTAAAGCACAATCCCATTCACAATAGCCACCAAAAAAAGGAAATACCTCAGCATCTTCCTAACCAGAGAAGTGAAAGACCTTTACAATGAGAACTACAAAATGCTGCTCAAAGAAATCCAAGAAGACACAAACAAATGGAAAAATATTCCATGGTCATGGAAACGAAGAATCAACATAGTTAAGATGTCCATACTACCAAAGGCAATCTACAGATTCAACGCAGTACCCATTAAGTTACTAGCATCATTCTTCTCAGACCTGGAAATGACAATAGAGAAATTCATATGGAAACATAAATGACCACAAATAGCCATATAGTCCTTAGCAAAAGAAACAAAGCAGGAGGTATCACACTTCCAGACTTCAAACTTTACTATAAGGCTACAGTAAACAAAACAGCATGGTATTGGTACAAGAACAGGCACATAGATCAATGGAATAGGATAGAGATTCCAGAAGCAAAACCTCAATTTCTCAACCAACTCATCTTTGACAAGCCTCCAACAACAACCACTGGGGGAGAGGAAAACCTATTCAGTAAATAATGGAAACTGGCTGACCAAATGCAGAAGATTGAAACAGGACCCCTACCTATCACCATACACAAAAACTAACTCTAAATGAATCAAAGGCCTAAATGTAAAACCTCAAACTATAAGAATCTTAGAAAATGCAGACACCCTTATGGAAATTGGAACTGGAAACCAATTCCTATTCAGAACCCTAAAGGCTAATACCTTAAGAAATAAGATAGACAAGTGGGACCTCATCAAACTAATGAGCTTCTGCAAAGCAAAAGAAACCATCAAGAGAGCAGGGAGACAAAGCCCACAGAATGGGAAAAAATATTTGCCAACTGTATATCTGACAAAGGCCTAACATCTGGTATCTACAAGGAACTCAAAAGTGCTGACAGAAAAAAACAAACAGCCCCTTTAAAAAGTGGGCAAAAGACATGAATAGACACTTCTCAGAAGATATATGGGCAGCCAACAGACACATGAAAAAATGCTCAGCCTCACTCATCATCAGAGAAATCCAAATCAAAACCACATTGAGATACCACCTAACCCCAGTAATAATGGCCATCATTCAAAAAACAAACAATAACAGAGGCAGGCAAGGATGTGGAGAAAAAGGAGCGCTTCTACACTGCTGGTGGGAATGCAAACTAGTGCAACCTCTTTGAAAGACAGTGTGGCAATTTCCGAAAGAACTAGAAACTGACCTTTCATATGACCCAGCAATTCAGGGAATATACCTGGAGGAACTAAAATCATTCTACAAAAAATATACCTGCACAGTACGTTTGTTGCAGCTCTATTCACAATAACAAAAACTTGGAACCAATCCCATGTTGTCCATTGAAGCTGGACTGGATAAAGAAAATGTGGTGTATATATACACAATGGAATATTAATCAACCATAAAGAAGGACAAATATACGGACTTCTTGGATGGATTTGGAGTCGATCATACTCAGTGATCTATCACAAAAACAAAGAACAGAGTACCATATGTTCTTATTCATAAGAGGACCTTGAACAATTATAATACTATAAGAAAGTGTTTGGCAGTAATAAGAAACTCTCAGGGGAGGGCGGGGGTGGGATTGACAGTTGAGGGAAACTGCTAGGGAAGGGAGGGGCATATCTTGTCAACAAGGGCACCTGCATAATCAGTGTTTGTATACCTAACCCTGAATTGTATCCCATATCTTTATAATAACAAAATTAACTTTTTTAAAAAAAGAAAGCCGGGCTCAGTGGCTCAGCCTGTAATCCCGCACCTTGGGAGACTGAGGTGAGTGGATTGCCTGAGCCCATGGGCTCGAGACCCACCTGGGAAACTTGGCGAGACCTCATCTCTACAATAAATAAAAAAATTAGCCAGGCGTGGTGGCGCATGCCTGTAGTTCCAGCTACTTGGAAGGCTGAGGCAGAAGGATCGCTGGAGCCCAGCGAGTCAAGGCTGCGGTGGCTGGGAGCGGCCACTGCAATACAGTCTGGGTGACAGAGTGAGACTCCAACTCAAAAAATAAAAAAATTTAAAAAAAGAAAGCATGTTTCACCATTTACTTTTCTTTTTTTAGAAAACAGCTTTCTCCATCAAAGACTCACTCCTCTATTACTTATTTATTTATAGATGCCTTAGAGACTTTGTTCCTACTATAAATAAAATCGGTTTAAAGTTATAATTTCATAATTGTTTATTGTAGGTGTCTAGAAAACAATTTATTTTATATTTATCTTGTATCCAGTAACCTTGCTGAATTTTCTTATTAGTTTATAGATCCTGTTAGATTGTCCAATGAGCTTTTCACTAATAAGCATTGCATTTATATAAAGCGACACTACTTACCCAAAATTATCAGATACTTGCAAATTTAAAACTTCAAAATTTAAAATGTACCTCTTTTATTTCTATACTATATAATTTTTTTTAAATATTCATCCTTGGCTTTTCCTTATTATTTTCTTAATTATTCCACCAACAAATATAATTTCCCATGGTCTTAACACCAAAGTAAAGGGGGCTGAAAAAATCTCTCTCTAGTCACATTCCACCAATCCTGGAGGTTTACTGATAACACATTTGTTCTTACTGTGCAAGATCTCCTCCCTTTCCACAGCTCTCATGCCCATTAAGATGACAGTAACCTCAGTGAAGGCTAAAAGCCCTAAGCCCAGTACTCCACTTTTCTGCCACTACCATGAAATCTGGTGACTTCATTTATTGCTGCTCCAAGGAGTGTGAGGGTCTCAGAGGTCTCAGGATGCCCAACCTTCATCCCATCCCCAGGTAGGAGAAATCTTTTTCTAGGCTAAGAAAAGCCCCTCTCCACCTCCTGATTCTTTAAGTCACATTGCTTTTCTACCCAAACTCTACCTTTCCTTCTTCTGTTCCCAATAGATTTTCACAAACTTCCAAATCCCAGATCTTGGCTTAATTTTTCAAACACTAACAAAGCGGGGAGGGGAGCAGGCTATTCCTCTTCCATCTTTCTAGTTTAGGAGAAAGGGGATAGAAAAAATAAAACATTTAAGTTTCCATATTTAACAAGTCTTAATTTTCAATGTTTATACTCTAGTGACTCCATAAAATGGTGTTCAAGGCTTAAAGACACTTCTGATCCACAGAAAGCTTAACCAGCCATCATTTCTGAAGCTTATCATATAATCTCTATGACAAAGTGTCGAGCTGATTTGGCACATTTCTGTATGTTGACCTCTTCCAAGTTTCCTTTACCAATAAACTGCATGATCATTTTGTTTTTTCCATTAACTGGATGAAGTTGGGATTCATAATGCATGATGGCTTTGTCACAATGCCCAGTTCTGTTGTCCTGCTTGGATTCACACTGCTTTCTGGGAATAAAAATTGTACTGTAATGTAGATTAACCTCCACTGTACTCCAGAAACTCTTCCACAACCTGTCACTGAGCAATGAGCATGCTTGTTGTGCCCTCCACATCAGTATAAAAAAAGGCCCCAGAGCTTCTACAGAGTTCCATTAGCTGGCCTTGTATATTGGTGTCCCTGAAAACTGCAGATGTTTCATGGATCTTTAATTAGTGGGGCATAGTAATGCTTTTGATGGGTTCCTGAGGTTGGCTGTGCTCTGTCCCAAGCTGATGGAGATGATTCAGCTTTCTTCTATCCAAGGCTTCTCTTTTTCGTATTCCATAATCAGTCCCTGATAGCCCTTCACAAGTTTTTACCTCAGTTACTACTTCCTAATACTTCTGACTGTTTTTAATCTTGATCCCTTTCTGACTGTCTTGCTGTTTTATTTTGCTTTTTTCCTTATTCCACTTTCTCTTTTTTTCTCTCTTTGGCTCACCTTTTTGAAATTTTTATTTTAAGCTAAGAGCATTTGGTATTTAGAGTTGTCTTCCCTTAGTGAGAAGGCATTTTTCCATGCAATCAGAGGATTATCACAGATAGGGATGATGTTTCGGTCCTGTGGTCTGTGTAATGAGCTCAGCCCTCTCACTCCTAGATGCGTGTTTTCAGACCTGGGGTCTCCAGATGAATAAGACATCATTGAACATTCTTTAAAGAAGGTAAAATTCTCTGGAAATCATAGGAAGAGTGTAAATCCAAAAGAGTGTTTCATCAGAGCATCAGTAGCTATTCCACAGGCAGAAGGTGTAGATTGGAAAAAAGGCATTGTGAGACAGATAAAAGGAGAGCACTAACTAGTGAAAGGGATAGACAGAGGGAGGGAAAAGCCTTCAATCTTTCATCTCATACTCCTAAAATGACTCCTTTTTCTCTAGGCAGAGTGCTCAGGTTCCAAGAGCAGGCTGAGAAACAAAGGGACAACAGACTAAAGAAAAGATACCCTTTTAAAAATCTCTCCAGGCAAAACCACCCTGGGCAGCATAGTGAGACCAGGTCTCTCAAAAAAAAACACACACAAAAACTTAGATGGGTGTGGTATCATGTGCCTGCAGTCCCAACTACTCAGGAGGCTGAGGCTGAAGAATGGTCTGGGAGTCCAGGAGGTGGAGGTTACAATGAGCCACAGTCATGCCACGGCACTTCAGCCTGGGTGACAGAGTGAGAACTTAACTCAGAATTAAGTAATTTTTAATTTATTAATTGAAATAAAATAAAAATGTCTCCCAGAAATCCTGCTCATTTACTTTCATTGGCTAGAATTGTGTCATGTGTAAACTTCTATATGCAAAGGAGTCTGGGAAGAAGAGTATTTTTAGCTGAGTGCATTACCACTCTGAGAAAAGTTAGAGCTCTTTAGAAAAAGAGCAGGGGAGATGAATATTGGGCAGGCAGCCGTCAATGTCATCCACAAATAAAATCCCCATTTAAAAGGTGAGAGCACTAAATCTTACAATCTGCCACACACATGAAACAGGAAAATCTGGGGACGTCCAAGAGGATCCTAATAAAACTCATCTCCTAATAACAAAACTAAGGCAGACAAGGACAGACTCTGTAATGAAACTATGGACCCCAGATTGGCAGCCTAGATACAAATCCTTGAAGATAGAAGAGACATCTGGATGTGGCTGTTTAGTCACCAAGGAGGGAAATCATGCATCCAGACCTGTGATAGTGCAAGGAAGAAATCTACCCACCCCATCCCGCCAAGTCCTCAGGTGGTGGCAGTTGAAGAATTAGTAGAAAAAGCCACAAGCCTGTTGTTCTGCTTCTTCACTGTAAGTGTCCTAAGCATCAATGTCTTATTAAATCTCCCCAGACAGTGATAAGAAACCCATTGTGAGACCACCAGGAAGTTTTTCTTTCTTTTTTTAAAAATCAGGCTGGGAGTAGGGCAGAAATCTCTTTGGCCTACCTGCCTGGGCAGAGTTGACTGTGAGCATGTCGACAACAGCAATAGCATTCTTGCTCAGAATCTTGGGCCATGCAGGGTCAACTCTTCATGACTCTCAGACCCCACCACCTCAGCACTTTCTCCTTTAGTCCTTAACCTAAGGTTTCCCCTTTCCTGACCCAGCATGGCCCCCACTGGGGCCTAGGTGAGCCATAAAATCTTCTTTCTCAGACTTTTTTCTCTCAATTTAACTCAGAAAACTGCTCAGGGATATTCTTGATGCAAGTAAAACACCTAAGACCACTCCTCACCATCACCACCCCCAGGAGGTGCAGGAGACCTGACCTTGGCTTGGCTATCAGGTGAACTCTAAGGAGATCAGGAAATAGCAGGGAAGGTTCAGAGGGGCCTAGAATTCACCAGGATACATGAAACATATTATGGTATCCAAAAAGGAACATTGATTGGGATAAGGATTTTCTGTGTGGTTAAGTATGCACACTCTACAGCCAGACTGCCTAGGCCTGGATCCTGGTGCCTCTGCTGCCTAAATATGCAAACTTGGCTTAACCTGGCTACAAAATAGTGATACTAATAGCACAACATCCTGGGTTCTTGTAGGATTAAAAAAACTCATATAAATCACTTGAAACAGTACCTGATGCAGAACAGGTGCTCAGTAATAGTATCTGCTAGTTATTCCCCCATTTCTACTTCAGGGAGCAACAATTGCTCATAGCTCTCACCTTTCTGGGTTGCTGATTCCCCAAGCCTTCTCATCAGAGGGAAAAGCTGAATTGGAGTTTAAAACAGGAGGGAGACCTGTTTGCTTCAGGAGGTGATGCTCTCAATATATCATCCCACAACTCTTCTTCATGCACTCCCACAGAATCATACACAAACAATCTCAATTTAGGCAGGAGAGAAAATTTGGGGTGAGGAATCAAAAAAGGGAAAAATAAAAGAGAAGATTCAGATGAGGGAGAGTAAGTTAACTTATGAGAACAGCATACAGGAAAGGATGTCATTTTTAGTTTCTTTAGATCACTTTCCAGGAGAGTCATTTTTTTCTTTATACTGCTTTAACCTGAAAAGATATCAAGTTTCTGTCAAGTGGATTATCTCTGATTAATGCTGTATTCATTTTCTATTGCTGTGGGACATATTATCACAAACTTAGCAGCTTGAGATAACACCCAGTATCTCATAGTTCTATAGGTCATAAGTCTAGGCAGGCTCAATTGGGTTCTCTGCTCAGGTCCCAAAAAGCCAAAATCAAGGTGTTAGCCAGGCTGAGCTCTCACCTGGAGGCTCTGGGGAAGAAGTCACTTTCAAGCTCATTCAGGTTTTGCAGGATTGATTTTTTGCAGATTTAAGACTGGAGGCTTTTTTTCTTGCAACTAGCAGGAGGGGGCAGCCTCAGTTTGTAGAGGCTGCCTTCAGTCCTTGCCATGGATGCCTTGAGGTCTTCAAGATAGCAGTAGGTCCTCAAATTCTTCTCAAACCTGAGGATTCTATGACAGTCTCTTTTGCAACCAGCTGGAGAAAACTCTCTACTTTCGAAGGGCTCATAGGACTAGATTGGGTCCACCTAGACAACCTCCCTTTTGCCGTATAATGTAACATTATCATGGGAGTGATATCTCATCCTATTCAGAAGTTCCAACCACAGTCAAAACGCAAGGGATTATACAAGGGTGAGGAGCACTGGGAGTCATTTTGCCACGATTTCTGCCACGAACTCCAAGAGTGACAATGGCAAAACTTTTAGATGGAACAAGGGAGAATAATGGGGATGGAGCAGTTCTGGATCACCTGAGGAGTTGAGTTTGGCATATCTCCCTTCTAGCACATTAAACCTTCTCTGAATCAGGGTCAAGATCACTTCAAGGGCTCAGATACCTATCCAATCAGAAGACACAGAGGCCTTAGTAGAAGCAAGAGCAAGCAGACTTGTGAGCAGGCCAAGGGGGTATAAGACAATGCTCACCTCGCTCTGACCTAGGAGGTCAGGGGAGACCAGGACTTAGGGATCACTAGACATCAGTGAAAGATCAGGACTTTCAGTGGACTCAGTAAGAGAAGGAATATTTTCTTCTCATGGGCTTCTCCAAGAAGTTTGAAGACTGGTTCAGCCTCCAATAGAATGAAAAAGTATAGGCTAGTGAGAGGCAAAAGAGAGAGACTGAGTGATCTGAGACCCTATCAAGTGAGCATTAGCTTTGGCTTTATCCTCCAACTGGAAGGTCCCAAGGGAAGGATTGATTCTCTCTTACTACAGAGCTGAACTAAGAAACACCAGGCCTTAGACACTAGAGTGGGTGGTCGTTCACAAAGACAACAAAAGATTTCAGCAAACTGCCTTGTTCTGAGTCAGCCAGTATACTGTGACAATTTTCTGACAGAAGAAAGTAAATGACCTTGAGGAAGAAGTGCCTTTTTCTAATTTGTATAGTGCTATCACATGGGCAAGCAGTGACCCTGTGGCCCCCTTGATTGTGGAGAACTTCTTGGACTGTTGCACCACTTGTATGTGACAGCCATCTGTCCCATCCCACTTTAGCATTCAGTTGTAGTAACTACTCTTATACATGGTGCCCTCTGGAGAAAGCAAAACATTTGAATAAGGATAAAATGACAAAGGCCTAGCTTGCTAGATCATTAGTCTACAGTAGGAGACCTCAAAAGAATAGAAGGTCTATTTCACACTAGGAGCCACCACAGATCCAACTGGGCCCAGTTAGAGCCACCTCGGAGCAGACCTTCCCCAATGCTCACAAAGCCGGCCTGGGTTCCCTATTGATATCTACCCACAGAAGCTGCCAAAGCTAGGCCAGCCCCATTGGGTTATTTCAACTGATAGAATGGCAAGAAACTATAGAAGTGGGTGGTAAGGAAGTGAGACCAACTTTCCAGAACAGTCTCCTCCACTTTATTCCCTTTAGCCATTCGGCATGACTATTTTGCTTTATGCTTGCTGTGGCCTTTTCCCTTTTCCTCCACAAAAACTTTCTATGTGATCTGTTCCTCATATAAACACAACGATGCTGGCATTCCTTTATTCAGCTGTCATCCTCTATAGGCTTGAAGTTGGTGGGAAAATAGCATCTCAACTTCTGTTTAAAGCTCCCAGCCTGGGTCACCAAGAAGCATCTCTTATGTGAGAGTACAAGTGCCTAACATACCAACTTTTAACAATTAAAGGAGATGTTGAGACTTCCGGCAAGATGGCGATGGGCTGGCAGGGTCTGTGAGACCCTCTGCGAAAGAAAATACCCATAAAGACCCTAGCTCTCTCCCAGGGGCTGCAGCCCCCATCTTCCACAGCCTGCTCTTCACAGAGAGCTCAGCCGCCACCGTCACCTGCCGTCGCTACTCGGATATCGCGACAACCGGGCTGCTCCTGCAGTCACCGTGGGCAGGACTGGGCTGCTCCTGCAGTCACGGATACCGCCGCTGCGGTCATTCCCAGCGCATGCCTGAAGTAACCCACGACTTCAGACCGTGAAGCCCTGCAAGCAGGATCTTCTGAGATCCCTGCTGCCACCATGCCCCTAGCCAGGAGAAAGGCCTGTGGAACTCCCCCGTGAAGTTGCCGCTGCAGGTTGTGGATCCGTAGCAGGCTCCCTCCCCTCTGGACTGTAGCCGCGGGATAGCACCACCTGCTGGGGAACCAAGGTAATAACATCAAAACGGGAATGGCAGAGGCTCATCCTGCTTGAAAAATGGGAAAAGCCAGATCTCAGTGATAGACTGGGCAGGGGGCCCATATCTGAACTGTTCTTCACAGCAGGCCAGGGGCAACTGACCCTAACTGCAAACAATTCTACCAGCCTGCAAAGACAGCTAGAAATCAGAGCTGAAAGGACATTGGACTTAAAGGAAAAGTCTCAGAGTGTGCTTGACTGGTTCTGTTAGTCTACTGACTTTAATCTATCCCTTCGCCCCCCTTTTTTTTCTTTTTTTTTTTCTTTTTTCTTTTCTTTTTTCTTTTCTCCCCCCCCCCCTTTTCCTTTTTTCTTATGTCTCTATAAATCCCATCTTTGTATAAAGGAATAGCACACCAATAAGGAGGTTGATCAGTGTGTACGTTAGCATCATTGTATGTTTTAGATTTTTATATGGTTGTTGGTTAGTTTTCAGTCATGATTATTGTTTTTCTTTATATTTGTTTCAGTCTTTGTGTTTCTTTTCACTTACCAGTTGGTACACTCAACTGTTTTCTTTCTCACTCCTCTCTCTCTCCACCCCCCTCTCCCCACTGCCTGCTCCACTCTCTCCCCTCTGTTAACCTCATTTTGCTTTCAGGGAGTAAACCTACAACCCCACTGCATGGACAGACTCCAAGGCAGTGGGAAGTGGGTTTCAGACTATCCATACAGCTGTTGGCGAACACCAGGATCTGCAGAGAGATTTTGAATCACAGCTTCCCCCTTAATTAAATCCCAAAACTACAAAAAGGACTGCCCTCAACCCATAGTTCAACTCCAGAACTGAACAAAGCAAGAGGAAATATATTAGAAAGAATAGGAGATTGAACAAGCAGAAGTAAAAGAAACACCTCCACCCCTGAATAACAGAATTAAAGAAGATGGGGAAGTGGAGGGAAAGGAAAAGTAGGGAGGGAAAATCTGCACAAATGAAGAAAAATCAAAAGAAGAACACAGGGCTCACACAGACCCCTGGGAGGTCAGACACTGAGAAAACAGACTTCAGAACACAAACAATGAAAAGCCCCCAAAATGACTGGTCACAAGCAACAAACCCAGACATCAAGGCATTAATAGAGAGAATTTAAAAAATTGAAGAGAAAAAAGAGGAAAATAGGAAGGAGCTGATGACAGAAATAACAGCAGTAAAGAATACTGTGATGGAAATATAACAAACTAATTAGCATGAAAAGCAGAATTAGCCAAGCAGAAGAAAGAATATCAGAACTTAAAGACCAAAATGCAGAACCAACCCAAACTGTCAAAAACATAGAAAAGAAGCTTAAAAAGTCAGAACAAAACCTTCAGGAGATGAATGATTACTTCAAGAGACCCAATCTAAGAGTAATTGGTCTTCCTGAGGCAGAGAGAGAGTCAGAGGTCACACTGGAACAAATATTTCATGAAATCATTCAAGAAAACTTCCCTCATCTCATCAGTGATGCAAAAATTCAAGCACAAGAAATTCAGAGAACCCCTGCAAGACAACAAATGAGAAGACCAACTCCCAAACACATAATAATTCGGCTAAACAAAGTAGCTATAGAAGAAAAAATCCTAAAGGCAGCAAGAGAAAAAGGCCAGACTACGTACCAGAGAAGACCAATTAGAATAGCAGCAGATTTATCCACAGAAACCCTTCAGGCTATTAGAGTCTGGAGCCCTATCTTAAAAGTTCTAAAAGATAAACTATTTCAACCAAGAATAACCTACCCAGCCAAACTAAGCTTCATTAGTGAGGGAGAATTGAAATCTTTTCCAGATATCCAATCCCTAAGAACTTATGCTGCCACCAGACCACCTCTACAAGAAACACTTAAGAAAGTACTGAACACCGAAGAAAAGGAAAAAAGAACAACAACATTCTTCACAAGAGTAAAGGCAAAAGATTAAAAACACACATGAACCAACTCCAAAACAAAAAAAGAAAGACAACAAACAAACAGGAACAACAACCCTGTAAGAACCTTATGACAGGGATGAACTCTTGCATTTCAATTATTAGCCTAGATGTGAATGAACTAAATGCACCACTGAAAAGACATAGAATGGCAAAATGAATAAAATATCATCAGGCAACAATCTATCGCCTTCAAGAGACTCACCTCACTAGAAAGGACACTCAGAGACTCAAAGTAAGAGGATGGGAAACAAACTTTCAGGCGAATGGAATACAAAAGAAAGGAGGAGTAACGATCTTAATTTTAGACAAAATACCCTTGAAGCTATTAAAAATCAAAAAAGATACAGAAGGCCACTACATAATGACAAAAGGCTCAATCTATCAATAAGAAATATCCATCTTAAACATATATGCACCCAACATAGGAGTGCCAACTCTCATAAAGCAGCTTCTAGGTAAACTAAAAAGAAATATCAACTCCAACACCATCATAACTGGGGATTTCAACACCCCACTCACAACCCTAGACAGATCATCAAGACAAAAAATCAGCAATGAGATCCGAAACCTCAATGTGACTCTTGACCAAATGGACTTAATTGATACCTACAGAACACTCCATCCAAAGGCCACAGAATATACGTTCTACTCATCACCGCATAGGACATACACTAAGATCGACCATATACTTGGTCATAAATTAAGTATAAGCAAATTTAAAAGAACAGAAATTTTACCATGTACATTCTTGGACCACAGTGGAATGAAAATAAACATCAACACCAACAAGATCCCCCAAAACCCACAAAGACATGGACACTAAACAGCATGATGTTAAACAACTCCTGGGTCAATGATGAAATCAAAACAGAGATTAAAAGTTACTTGGAAACAAATGAAAATGAAGAAACATCTTACCAAAATCTCTGGGATGCCATGAAAGCCATAGTAAGAGGGGAATTTATATCCCTACAAATGCACATGAAGAAAATGGAAGGAGCACAAATTAATATCCTAACAAGCCACCTAAGGAAGCTGGAAAAGCAAGACCACAAAAACCCTAATTTCAGCAAAAGAACCCAGATCACCAAAATAAAATCCCAAATCCAGGACATAGAAGACAAAAAGCTAATACAAAAAAATCAATGAAACAAAAAGCTGGTTCTTCAAAAGGATAAACAAGATCGATGGTCCCCTAGTTAGACTGACCAAGAAAAAGAGAGAAAAAGCCCAAATAAACACAATTAGAAACACAAAAGATGAAGTCACATCTGACTCTGAAGAAACACAAAAGATTATTAGAGACTACTATGTACACTTGTATGGAAACAAACTTGAAAACCTTAAGGAAATGGAGGAATTTCTGACATCACACAACCTGCCTAAGTTGAAACAAGAAGAAATTGAGACCCTAAATAGACCAATAACAATCAAGGAAATCAACTATGTAATAAGAAAACTACCTACAAAAAAAAGTCCTGGTCCAGATGGCTTTCCAGCAGAATTCTACAAGACATTTAAGGAGGAGCTGATACCAATCCTACTGAAGGTATTCCAGGTGATTGAAAAAGAAGGAACTCTCCCCAAATCATTTTGCAAAACCAACATTACATTGATACCCAAGCCAGGTAAAGACTCAACAAAGAGAGAGAACTACAGGCCAATATCTTTGATGAACATAGATGCTAAAATTCTCAACAATATCCTAGCAAACCGGATTCAACAACACATCTCAAAAATCATCCATCAGGACCAAGAGGGTTCATACCTGGGATGCAAGGCTGGTTCAACATTCATAAAACTATAAATGTAATTAAATACATTAACAGATGCCAAAACAAAAACCACAATTATATCATTAGAGGCAGAAAAAGCTTTTGATAAAATCCAGCACCCCTTCTTGATAAAAACCCTCGAACATCTAGGCATACAGGGAACATACCTCAAAATAGTAAAAGCTATCTATGAGAAACCCACAGCCAGCATACTCCTAAACGGACAAAATTCGAACCATTTCCCCTGAAAACTGGAAGAAGACAAGGATGCCCACTCTCACCCCTCCTCTTCAACATAGTATTGGAAGTCCTGGATAGAGCAATCAGAGAAGAGAAGGCAATCAGGGGTATCCAAATAGAAAAAGAGGAAGTCAAGTTATCTCTTTTTGCAGATGACATGATCGTGTACCTTGAAAACCCAAGAGAATCTGTCAAAAACCTTCTTACACTCATAAAGGACTTTGGAAAAGTATCAGGATATAAAATAAATGTACAAAAGACAATCGCATTTCTTTACACCAATAATAAACAAAAAGAAACCAAAATAAAAAGCACAATTCCATTCACAATACCCACAGAAAAAAATGAAATACCTTGGCATCTTCCTAACCAGAGACATGAAAGACCTTTACAATGTAAACTATAAATCACTGCTCAAAGAAATCAAAGATGACACAAACAAGTGGAAAAATATCCCATGCTCATGGATTGGAAGAATCAACATTGTGAAGATGTCCATCCTACCTAAGGCACTCTACAGATTTAATGCAATACCCATCAAATTACCAGCAACATTCTTCTCAGACCTAGGAAAAACAATACAGGAATTCATCTGGAAACACAAACAACCAAGAATAGCCAGAACAATCCTCAGCAAAAAAACAAAGCAGGCAGTATCATGTTACCAGACTTCAAACTTTACTATAAAGCTACAATAATCAAAGCAGCTTGGTATTGGTACAAAAACAGGCATATAGACCAATGGAATAGAATTGAGATTCCAGAAGCTAAACCTCAATTTCTCAACCAACTCATCTTCGACAAAGACTCCACCACCTACCACTGGGGAGAGGAGAACCTATTCAGTAAATGGTGCTGGCAAAACTGGCTGACCACATGCAGAAGACTCAAACAAGACCCTTATCTGTCCCCATACACAAAAATTAACTCTAAATGGATCAGAGACCTAAATGTAAAACCTCAAACCATAAGAACCTTAGAAAATGCAGGCCATACCCTTATGGAAATTGAAACTGGCATTCAATTCCTGAACAAAACCCAAAACCCACAGGCCATAAGAGATAAGATAGATAAGTGGGACCTCATTAAACTGACAAAGCCAAAGAAACCATCAAGAGAGCAGGGAGACAGCCCACAGACTGGGAAAAAGTATTTGCCAACTCCAGGTCTGACAAAGGCTTAACATCTTGGATCTACAAGGAACTCAAACGTGCTGAGAGGAAAAAAACAAACAACCCCATTATAAAGTGGGCAAAAGATATGAACAGACACTTCTCAAAGGAAGACATTCGAGCAGCCAACAGACACATGAAGAAATGTTCAACCTCACTAATCATCAAGGAGATGCAAATCAAAACCACACTGATATACCACCTAACTCCAGTCAGAATGGCCATCATCAATAATTCAAAAAATGATAGTTGCTGGAGAGGGTGTGGGGAAAAGGGAACACTCCTACACTGTTGGTGGGAGTGCAAACTAGTGCAACCTCTGTGGAAAGCAGTGTGGCGATTCCTGAAAGCTCTAAATATCGACCTCCCATATGACTCTGCAATCCCCCTACTGGGAATATACCCTGAAGAACTCAAATCACTCTATAAAAAAGATACCTGCACACGAATGTTTATTGCAGCATTGTTCACAATAGCAAGAACCTGGAACCAACCATGCTGTCCATCAAAAGAGGACTGGATTTAAGAAATGTGGTACATATACACAATGCAATACTATGCAGCCTTAAAAAAATAAGATCATGAATTTTGCAGCAACCTGGATGGAGCTAGAGTCTATAATGCTGAGTGATCTCTCACAGAAACAAAGATCTGAGTATCACATGTTCTCACTCATATAGTGGACCTTGATCATCTACCATAATACTTTATGGTAGATTAAAAAAAAAAAAAAAGGACTGACAGTGGTGGGAAACTATGGGGGGGTAGGGAGGGGAAGGGAGGTGGCACTAACGGTAGTCAATATCTGTCTGGGGATGGGGAGACACCCCTTATTAACAAGGGTGCCTGAACGATGCACATTTGTATACCTAACCCTTAACTGTACCCAACAATTTTATAATAAAAAATATGTTTACTAAAAAATAAATAAATAAATACATATATGACTTTAATAAGTGGGGGGAAAAAGGAGGATGTTTTCCTCTTCAATCACAGTCTCTGGTAATAACAGTTCAGATTCAACTCTAAAAGAAGACCTCAGATAAAAACAACATGTGCAAGATTAAGGATTCATTTATAATGAATTATAATGAATGTATATATATTATGTATATATACATATACATAATATATGTACATATATATGTATATATATGCATATATATGTATATATAATGAATATATATAATTCAAGTATAGTGGTTACAAGTGTGGAGTCTACAACCACACCACTGGGTTTGAATCCCAGCTCCACCTCTAGCTCTGAGAAACTGTTCAGTTATTTACTTGCCCCTGCTCTGGTTTCCTTACAATAGTACCTTCCTCAGGAGCTTGCTGTGAGAATTAAATGGGTTAATATACATGCAGCACTTAGCACAGAGCCTGGCCCCTACTACAGCATGATAAACATTAGCTATACAAGTATTACTTATTTTGCCTTTCATTCTTACCAACAAAATGAATTTTCTGGATTTTTACTAATTTGGGGAACTAATTAAAAATGTCAAGATATAAAATGAAGTTTATTTAACTTTTTTTTCATTAGTCTGTTCCCCATCAAGGGTTTCTGAACACTCCACATACAGACAGGCTGCCCAGTCCTCAGTCTGGAGGTTAAGTTACATGGGTTTTATCTCTCCAGACTCTGTCTGCTCTCTGCCCACTGGTTGACCCTACTGCAAAAATGTCCTCCTGGCCTCTTTGCAGGATTAGAGCATGCTCTTCACTGCTGCATCTGAGCATCCGGCCCCTGTTTGGATGAGGTTTATAGCGAGATGGTCCTGAGCCTTTCTCTTTTCTGAGGTCCCATAAAGCCTCGGCCTTGCAGGTAGAGACTCAGAAACATACTGAGCTTCTACCATCTGGGGCATCTATGGGCTCAGGATCCAAAGGTTAAATGACACACCTCCTGCCCTTAAAATATTTATAGTATAAAGATGTACTATCTGTCAGCAAGTCATAACAGTGCAGTCCTGAGTCATTATAAGTTGTATAATGGAAGTTAGAAAGACAAGGGAGGATAGGGGAAGCCCATCCTAAATATCATGGGGAGTGAAGGGAGACTTCTAGGAGTGGTAACATTTGAGCAGAGAACCGACCAAAAAGAGACAGACTCAAGGCATTCTGAGTGTACCAAATAGCCCATGTCAATGCAGCTTGGAGAGTTGAAACTAGGCACTTCCTGATACCTCGAGCATTCCTATATTTTCCTAATATCAAATTAAAGGGTCAGTGATTCAAAATAGGCTTAGTGGGTTGAGGTCTCCCACTCACATTGTCCACTTTAGGCATTTTAAGAAGCTTAGAATTTATCTGATATAAAATTTGAAGCTTTTAGAAGGTGAGTCACATAATCAGCTTTTAAAACAAAAATCTCATTCTGGCAAATCTGTGAAACAACAATGTGATGACAATTTTCATCGGGTGAATCATTATAAATATTATCTCCCAGTCCAAACGTGCCCTTTTTTGTTCTTATATTTTATTTTAACCAAACTTGCTTTTGCACCTTAAATCTATGTTGAACATAAGATTTAAATTTTCAAAGACTTCAGTTTACCCATTTGGGCCTATTGCCTTTGAATTCCACATATTTGATGGAAAATAGAAGAAAATAATGTTTGGCATAATTCCTCATTGTTTCTCATAATGCTCAGACATTCCAGAATTTCCAGATATGTGAGCCTCAAAATAATCTTAAACAGAAAACACTTTCCATCTTTAACTGTATGTTTGCATGATGGACAAGAGCTTTCCTGATCCTGTCAAATGTCAAATTACCCATTCATATTCTTTTATGATTTTTTTTCTTCAGAGTACTTTCCACCATTTATAATCATATAAGTAGATTTTTCTTGGTGATGTATGTCTCACTCTTAGAAACTAAAGGCTAGAAACTAAATCGGTCAGTGTTCACCATTTGATTTCCAGGGCTTTGAGAGCACCACTCATAGAGCAAGTACTTAATTCAAACTTTTTGAATGAAAGACTTGCTGAGACTTTTGGACATTCTATTTCCATCTCTATTATGCAAAAATCTTTCCCTAGAGACAGACTTTCCAGTGTTGCTATAAGGCTTCCCCAATATCGGCTCTAGCAATGTGAAGACTCAACATTTTCAAGAAATAACTTCTCAAGCTTTGACCAAAGGCCCACATGAAGATCTCTTTATGAGGTTCCAGCTGTGGCTATGATAACTATAAATAGACAACAGCTCTTTTGACATAGCAAACCCTAGAAGGATGATTTGTGGTTACAGTAGTTAATTGCAAGTTTGTGGTTACTGAGTAATCGCAATGAGTTCTCAGCCCTAACTCATTCCTCAGCATTTTGCATTTTTTATGACACGTTTTCAGTTTATTTTGTTTTTGTTTTTATTAAACCTAGGGCACTGAAAGTGATGCCATGGTTTATTATCATGACTAATTCAGGTCACACTGGAATGTCTAATATCCATCTGGAAGCCATGGCACAGATGGTTTTCTCACATGGATCCCATCTTCCATGTTCCTTCTGTCTGTCTGTCTGCCTGTCTCAGCTTCTCTGAGTGTATAAATTGTACCTTCCTGCTTCTGTCTGGGCAGACTCTAAGCAGGAAGCAAGATAATAGATGAAAACATTGAGGAGGGACATCAGGCATCTGGTATAAAGTCATTTTATATAATGAAGGAAAAACTGAAATTGAAATCATATAGAAATGAAGATGATAAAAGATGAAAATTCATTTTTTATATAGAAAGGCAGCACTGAGAATACACATTTGGTCTCCACTTTTAGAATGCCATGATCCTAGAAAGAAACCTTAATGGTGGAAGTAGAGATATACAGAAAGGGGGCTGAACATTATTCAATTTAAAAGTAATCATCAGAAAACAAGACAAGAGAGATGAGATTAAATGCCAGAAAATAAGTAATCTACAGAGAGACATAAAAAGTGAGAGATGAAGTTTTTGTTTCATGGACTGTGAAAAATGAAAAACTGCACTAGCAGACAACTAATTAGTTCTGAAAGATTCCTCCAAGCTTAATTCTCTGGCAATCCCAAGAAGCTCCTAGAAAGTCCTTCTTCTATTTTATTTTATTTTTCCTTAGACAGCGTCTCACTTTGTCACCCAGGCTGGAGTTCAGTAGTATGAGAGAGTATGAGAAGCTCACTGCAACCTCAAACTGCTGGGCTCAAGCCATCCTCCCACCTCAGCCTCTCAAAGTCGCTGGAACTATGGTCATGTACCACAACCCCTGGTTAATTGACTCATCCTTCAACACTCCTCTGAGTATCTACTAAGAAACTCATAAACTATTTGTTTGTTTCTCACTACCTCCTCCTTACTCCACATTTACCACATACTTTAAAATTCACATCTTGCCTAATTTGCATCATCTCCTATCATCCACATTACTCTCTGATAACATAAAAGCTCTACATAGTCCTCAAGACTGTCACTGGGCATACCATAGTGTACATACATTCAATTATTCTTGGGCTGTTTCTCCTGTCACAGTCTGGTTGAGTAATTACACAACTGTTAAACAGGAAGAATGAAGTATGTGGGGAAGTGAATGAAAAGACAAGCTATTTTGAATCCAACAGTTTATTCTGGTAACTCTGGAGGACTGAGTCCCAGCTCTTCCTTTGTCACGGAAGTATTTGCCAACATAGACATTTCATTTTCCCAATGAGATGCTTGCCTGTAAAAGGTACAGGATATGCTTCCTTCCCTCACTGGGGCTGAGAATCTCAGAATGCTCTTCATATGGCTACAGTACTAGCTCTATTCTGCCAACAGGAGGTGTTTGGGTGAAATTCCTGGTCAGTTTCCAGAAACTTTTTGTAAAAGGGAACAAGAAAAGGCCCTCTATCCCAAACCTTGGTTAAACAAAGGGGAGAAATATTGACTGCCAAACGAGAAGAGGTTTTTCTCTTTCTCTTTCTTTCTTTTTCTTTCGTTTTTCTTTCTTTCTTTCTTTCTTTCTTTCTTTCTTTTTAATTTTATTTTCATCTTATATAGGATTTGGAAAACGTAAAATCCAGAGATCAGTGGGCTTTCAGAAGTGGGGATTCTTTGGAACTGGCACATTTTCTACTATGCAAATATGAACACTGAAATGAGGTTGTAGCTGGTAGGTTCTGCTACATATCTCTCCTCAGTTGCCACTCCAGAAGCCAGGTTCCATGCCTCATGGTGTGCTGCTTCATCCAAGCCCCAAAACTGAACAGTAATCTAGTATAAGTGGGGCATCAATAGAGAGAGGAAAAAAGGAGAAAGACAAACAGAATAATGAGCGAAAGAGAGGGAGGGAGAGAGGGAGGGAGAGAGGGAGGGAGGAAGGGGTAGGGGGGAGGGAGAAACAGCTTGTTTAGACTTTAAGAAACATTAAGTTAGAGGATGACATAGTCTGGCCATGGGTGGTGAGGGAGTTATCTATAGTGAATAATATCTTTATGTATGCTTTTATCTTAAGGTCAATTTTATCTGGTATTAACACAACTGTAATGGTTTTCTTTGGGTTACTGTAAATATGGTATATGTTTCCTTTCTTTTACCTTCAACTTTTTACACCTGTTGCACTAAGCACATATTTATGTTTTATTTTTACAACTGGTCTTATGTTATTTGACTTTTAACTGGAGCATTTATAGTGGTTATATTTAATCTGGTTAATAATATATTTGCTTCTCTTTTTTTAATAAGAGCTTACTCTGTCACACTGCTAGAATGCAGTAGCATAATCATAGCTCATTGCAACCTTGAACTTCTGGGCTCAAGCAATCCTCCATCCTCAGTCTCCTTAATAGCTAAGACTACAGGCACATGCCACCTTGTGCAGCTATTTTTTTTTTTTACGACACAGAATCTCACTATATTGCTCAGACAGGTCTCAAACTCTTGGTCTCTAGTGATCCTCCCACTTCAGCCTCCCAAAGCATGGGATTACAAGTGCAAGCCACTGCAACCAGTCTGATATATTTTCTTTTAAATCTACTCTTACTTTATGCTTAGAATTTGTCTCAACTGTTCTACTGGGGGAGGGACGTTGTTGTTGTTGTTGTTGTTTTAGGACTTTTTTTTAGACCGGTTATGGGTTCACAAAAAATTGAGAGGAAGATACAGATTTCTCATATATCTATTGACTCCTCACACGCATAGCCTTCCCCATTATCAACATTTCTCTCTAGAGTGATACAATTGCTACAACTGATCATCATACAGAGTAGTTTCACTGCCCAAAAAGTCCTCTGTGCTTCACTTATTTAACCCTTCCCCAACCTCTCCAACCCCTGGATACCACTCAACCTTTTATTGTCTCCAGAGTTTTGCCTTTTCCAGAATGTAATATAGTTGGAATCACATAGTATGTGGCCTTTTCAGATTGGCTTCTTTTACTTAGTAATACGCACTTAAGTTTCCTCCTTGTCTCTCCATGGTTTGATTCATTTGTTTTTCTTTCTTTTTTTCTCTTACTTCCTGCATTTTTTGAATGTATTGCTTTTTACCATTCCTTTTCTCTCTTCTACTAAACCAGAAGTGGTATACTCTATATATATTATTTCGGTAGTTACATAAAAACGCAGTACTCACTTCAGCAGCACATATATTAAAACTGAAGAATGCATGACCCCTGTGCAAGGAAGACATGCACATTCATGAAGCATTTTTATATTTTTAAAGGTCTTTTGAAATAATCCAGTCATATGAAAAATAAAATAAAATACATTTTAAAAGACTTTGTGACATATGGGACACTACTAAGTGGAAAAAAAGTTTCATTGTGGAAATTAGAGAAGTAGAAGAAGAGATGGGAAAAGGCAAAGAAATGCAATTAATGAAATAATAACTAAAACTTCCCAAGTCTTGGAAGGGATATACAGGAGCTCAAAAATCCCCAAACATTTTCAACCCAAAAAGGTACTCTTTAAGGCAAGATACAGGTAAATTGTTCAACTTCAAAGACAGAGAGCATTCTAAAAATAGCAAGAGAAAAATATCAAGGCATATAAAGGAAACCTCCACTATATTAACAATCAATACCTCAGTAGAAATTTCACAGGCAAGGAGAGAATAGGATGCTATATTCAAAGTATTAAAGAAAAAAATCTAACCAAAAATATTACACCCAGAAAATCTATCCTTCCAAAATGAAGGAGAAATAAAATCCTTCTGACACATACTAAAATTGAGTGTGTTCATCACCACTATACTGGCCTTACAAGAAATGCTTGAGACAGTTCTACATCTGAAGAAAAAGGATAATATCTACCATTGTGAAAACACATCAAGTATATAAGTCACTGTTAGAGCAGATACTCAAATAAGACAGAAAAATGAATCAAATGTACAGAAAACCACTGAACTACAAAGATAAACAGTAAAAAGAGTAAGAAAAGAATAAGAAATATACAAAACAATCAGAAAACAAGTTTTTAAATGACAGGAATAAGTCCTCATCTGTCAACAACAGCCTTGAAAGTAAATGTTTTAAATTCCCTTAATTAAAAGACATAGACTGGTTGAATAGATTTACAAAAACAACGCCTAACTGCATTCTACCTACAAGAAACTCACTTCACCTGTAAAGATGCTTAAGTTGAGAGTGAAAAAATTTTTTTAAATGATGTACAAACAGCATGCAGAAGTGGGTATACTTATATTAGACAACATAGACTTAAAATCAAAAAATATAGAAAGAGAAAAAGAAGATGAGTATATAATGACAAAGAGATCATTTTAGCAAGAGAATACAACAATTCTAAATACATATGCACCTGATACCAGAGCCCCAGGATATATAAAGCAAATATCATTAGAATATCATTAAACAGAAGGATACACTCCAACACAACAATCATCAGGGACTTTAAAACCCAACTTTCAGGATCAGATAGAGCATCTAGGCAGAAAATCAACAAAGAAACATCAGACTTAAAATGCACTATGGATCAAATGGACTCAACAGACATTCACAGAACATTGCACACAACAGATGCAAGAATAAACATTCTTTTCACCAGCACATGGAACATTCTACAGCTGGGCTCCCCTAGGCCACAGATCAGCATCAGTCTGTGGCCTGTTAGGAACCAGGCTGCACAGCAGGAGGTGAGCCGTGAGCAAGCAAAGCTTCATCGTATTTACAGCCGCTCCCCATCGCTCACATTACTGCCTGGGCTCCACCTCCTGTCAGATAAGTGGCAGTTTTCGATTCTCATAGAAACACAAACCCTATTTTGAACTGCATTTGTGAGGGAATTAGGTCTTCAAACACAAATTAACATCAGCAGTGAGGTTTAACTGCACATCCCCCCACCCTGGTCCATAGAAAAATTGTCTTCCATGAAACCGGCCCTTGATGCTAAAAAAAGTTGGGAACCACTGCCCTATAGGATAGACCATGTTACCCGAAACAAGTCTCAACAAAATTTTAAGAATAAAAATTCTATCAAGTATTTTTTGCAGATCACAATGAAACAAAACTAGAAATCAATAACAAGAACAAATACATGGAAATTGTACAATATGCTTCTATTTTTTTCACCTTTTTAAATTTTTATTTTAAAGAGGTGGGGTACAATTCAGGATAAGGTACACAAGTGGTCATCACACAGATAAAATTTAGGCCTTCCTCTGGTCCCCACTTTGCCTGTTTGAGATAAGGTACACTTACTGATGTTGCATTCCCACCCCCCGCCCTTCACCCCAGCAGTATTCTGCTACTGCCAATTCCTTTCTTATAGTATTGCGGTAAATGTTCAGGGTCTGCTTATGAGTGAGAACATGTGGTACTCTGTTCTTTGTTTCTGTAATACATCACTGAGTATTATAAACTCTAAATCCATCCAAGTTGCTGTAAAGTCCAGATGTTTGCCCTTCTTTATGGTGGTGTAATATTCCACTGTGTATAGGTACCACTTTTTTTATCCATTCCAGTTTTGATGGGGAGCACTGTTGGTTCCATGTTTTTGCTATTGTGAATAGTGCTGCAATAAGCATTTGTGTACAAGTATATTTTTTGTAGAAGGATTTGAGTTCCTCCAGGTATATTCCTAGTTAGGGAATTGCTGGGTCATATTGAAGGTCAATTTCCAGTTCTTTCAGAAATTGCCACACTGTTTTCCAAAGAGGTTGCACTAGTTTGGATTCCCACCAGCAGTGTAGAAGCGTTCCCTTTCCTCCACATCATTGCCAAGCATCTGTTGTTGTTTGTTTTATTAATGATGGCCATTCTTACTGGGGTTAGGTGGTATCTCAATGTGGTTTTGATTTGCATTTCCCTGATGATGAGTAAGGCTGAGCACTTTTTCATGTGTCTGTTGGCTGCCCATAAATCTCCTTTTGAGAAGTGTCTATTCATGTCTTTTGCCCACTTTTTAATGGGGCTGTTTGTTTTGTTCCTTTCGGCACATTTGAGTTCCTTGCAGATCCTGGATGTTAGGCTTTTGTCAGATATGCAGTTGGCAAATATTTTTTCTCATTCTGTGGACTGTCCCCACCCTCTTGATGGTTTCTTTTGCTTTGTAGAAGCTTTTTGGTTTGATGAGATCCCACTTGTCTATCTTATCTCTTATGGCATGGGCACTTGGACTCGTGATCAGAAATTGGTTGCCAGTTCCAATTTTCATAAGGGTATCTCCTGCATTTTCTAAGATTCTTTAGTTTGAGGTTTTGCGTTTAGGTCTTTGATCCATTTAGAGTTGATTTTTGTGTATGGTGATAGTTATGGGTCCTGTTTCAATCTTCTGCAGTTTTCCCATCACCATTTACTGAATAGGTTTTCCTCTCCCAAGTGGTTGTTTGTGGAGTCTTTGTTGAAGATGAATGAATTGGTTAAGAAATTGAGGTTTTGCTTCCAGAATCACTATTCTGTTCCATTGGTCTGTATGCCTGTTCTTGTACCAAACCAGGCTATTTTTTTAGTATTGTAGCCTAATAGTAAAGTTTAAAGTCTGGAAGTGTGATACCTCCCATTGAATCTGCAGATTGCCTTTGGTAGGATGGACATCTTCACAGTGTTGATTCTTCCACCCACCCTTGAGCATGGAATATTTTTCCAAGTGTTTGTGTCTTCTTTGATCTCTGAGCAGTGTTTTGTAATTTTCTTTATAATAGTCTTTCACTGCTCTGGTTAGGAAGATGCCGAGATATTTCACTCTTTATGGTGGCTATTTTGAATGGAATTGTGCATTTTATTTGGTTCTCTGCCTGCTTGTAAACAACATGCTTCTAAATGACCAATTGGTCTATGAAAACAAATAAAAAATTGGAAAGCCTAGCAGAAATGAATAAATTCCTGGACACACATAACCTACCAAGAGTGAACCAAGATGAAATAGAAAACCCAAATAGACCAATAATGAGTAACAAGAGTAAATCAGTAATAAAAAGTCTCCCAACAAAGAAAAATCCAGGACAGGAAGGCGTTACTGATGAATTCTACCAAACATTTAAAGAGAAACTAACAGCAATCCTTCTCAAACTATTTCAAAATATTGAAGATTAAGTTATTTCTCATTCATTCTATGAGGCCAACATTACTGTGATTGTAAAGCTAGTCAAGTTCACCACCAAAAAAGAAAACTACAAGCCAACAAACCAGATGATCATAAATATAAAAATCTCCACAAAATACTTGCAAACTGAATCCAACAGCACATCAGAAAGATAATGCATCATGATCAAATGGAATTTGTCCTTGGGTTGCAAGGATGGTTCAACACACACAAATAAATAACTGTGATACATCACATCTACAGAATAAAGGACAAAAGCCATATGACCATATCAATAGACACAGAGAAATCATTGCTAAAATTCTACATTCCTTCATGATTAAAAATCGCAGCAAATTAGGTGTAGAAGAAATATACTTCAACACAATAAAGGCCATATATGACAAACCCTCAGCTAGCATTATACTGAAGAGGGGAAAACTGGAAGCAATTTCTCCAAGTACTAGAACAAAATAAGGATGCTCATTTTCAGCACTTTTATGAAACTAGTACTGAAAGTCCAACCTGAGCAATCAGACAAGAGAAGAAAATCAAGAGAAACCAAATTGGGAAAAAGAAAGTAAATTTGTCCCTCTTTGAAAATGACATACATACACACACACACACACACACACACACACACACACACACACACACATGTATATATATATATATATAAGAAACTAAAGACTGCACCAAAAAACTGTTAGAACTGATAAATGAATTCAGTAAAGTTGCAGGATATGATATCAACATACAAAATCAGCAACATTCCTATACACATAACAAAATAACTGAAAAACAAACCAAAGAAACAATCATGTTGACAATAGCTACAATAATATAAGATACTTAGGTATACATTAATCAAGGAGATGAAAGACTTCTACAATGAAAACTACAAAACAATAAATTGAAGAAAACACACATACACAAATAGACATCCTACGTTCATAGATTAGCAGATTTAATATTGTTAAAATAACCATATTAGCCAAAGCAATCTACAGATTCAATGCAATTCCTATCAAAATGCCAATGACAGTCTTCACAGAAATAGATAAAACAATCCTAAACTGAAACCACAAAAGATCCCAAATAGCCAAAAAATTCTGAGCAAAAAGAACAAAACTTGAGACATCATACTATCTGACTTCAAATTATACTACAAAGCTATAGTAACCAAAACAGTATGGTACTGGCATAGAAAACAAACACATAGATCAATGGAACAGAATAGAGAAACCAGAAATAAATCCATGCATTTATAGTTGACCAATTTTTGACAAAGTTGCCAATAATATACATGGGAGAAAGGATATCCTCTTCAGTGAATGGTGCTGGAAAAGTAAATTTCCACATGTAAAAAAAAAAAAATGAAACCAGGCCCCTATCTCTTACCATATACAAAAGTCAACCCAAAATGGATTAAAGTTTTAAATGCAAAACGTGAAATTATAAAATTATTGGAAGAAAACATTAGAAATGCTTCAGGACATTGATCTGGATAAAGATATTATGGGTAAGACCTCAAAAGCACAAGCAACACAAACAAAAATAGACAAATGGTATGATATTAAACTAAAACTCTTCTGAACAGCAAGGAAATAATCAACAGAATGAAGTGTATAATTGAAGAAAATATTTGCAACTGTCCCTCCTATAATGGACTAATAACCAGAATATACAAGGAACTCAAAAACTCACGAGAAAAAAAATCCAGTTTTAAAATGGGTAAATGATCTGAATAGACATTTCTCAAAAGAAAACATACAAATGGCCAACGGGTATATTTTTAAAGTGCTCAGGATTCCTAATCATCAGGGAAATTCAAATCAAAACCACAAATAGATATCATCTCACCCAGTTAAAATTTCTATTATCAAAAAAAAAAAAGATAACAGATCTTGGGGAGAATTTGGAGAAAAGGGAACTCTCCTGCACTTTTGGTAGAGCTATAAATTAGTATAGCCATTTTGAAAAACAGTATGGAAGTTTCGTTGAAAAATAAAAGTGTCCTGTGATTCAGTAATACCACTGCTGAATACACATACTAAAGAAAGTAAATTTATCTATCAAAGGGACATCTGCACACCAATATTTGTTGCAACACTATTCACAATAGCCAAGTTATGGAATCAACCTAAGTGTTTACAAATAAATGAATATACAAAGTGTTGTATATCTATATACAATGGAATATTATTTAGCCATAAAAAAGAATGAAATCCTATCATGTTCAGTAACATGGATAGCCTAGAGAATGTTATGTAATGTGAAACAGAAAGAAAATTACCACATCTTCTCATTCATATACGGTAACTAAAAAAATTGAGGTCATGGAAATAGAGGGTAGAATCATGGTTATCAGAGGTTGGGAAGCAGAGTCAAGAGGGAAGGATTGGAAGAAGTTGGCTAATGGATACAAAATAGCAGCTAGATAAGAGGAATGAGATCAGTGCTCTATAGCACTATAGGATGAATATAGTTTAAAATATATTATCAAAAAGATGGAAGAGAGAATTTTGAATGGTTCCAACACAAAGAAATAGTAAATGTTTAATGTAACGAATATGCTAATTACACTGATATGATCATCACACATTATATTTATATATATAGAGAGAGAGAAGTATCCTCCTCTAGCCCATAAATATGTACAATTCTTATGTGTCAACTAAAAATAAAAGGAAAAAGATACAGCATATTTTTGTTAACTTATCAACTAAATGTAATCACCAGGTTTACCCTCCTCCCTGAAAATACAAGAAACGCGGGACTTTTAACCTCATCTACCTTCTCCCAACATTTTGCATTTTAATTTTACCCTATTTTAATGCCATGAGACGTTTTGATCATATTATGTAAACAATGCTCATTTTCCTTCAATAGTTTCTAGTCCTAGACAAGCTGTTTTCTCTCTGTTGTACACAAATAAGTTCTTCTGATTATTATTTCCATGAACAATTTCACTGTTGTTGTCTTTAATCTGCAAGCAAATCCATTCATTTAGTTTTTAATTTTATTTCATTTTTCATTTGGGGGAGGTATGTTTAGTTCTTTATCAAATCTGTTGTGACACTTCATATTTTCCTGTTCCCTCCAGTTATTTTCAAGTTTGTATGATTATACGTGCCAGATAATTCCAGAATCTCGAGCAGAATTTCTTAATGATCTTGGGCACTTTCATAATAAGGGATGAGCTGTTGACTTCACACCATCTGTTTGAGTGCTGAAAATACTCCTGAGACAAAGATGTACCAAAATCATGCCTTGAAAAGGAAAATGAAAAGATCAAAACAAGATAAAACACACATCTACACAGACAAACACATCACATGTATAGGTAATCTTGTATACATATGTAGATAGTCTTTTATTAAAATGTGTATATACATATGCATATTTTAAAATATGAATACATATGGGTAAATACATGTGTAAAGATACAGATATAGGTTTAGATCGATAGAATATAGATAGATACAAATACCCGACTTCAAAAAGCTATCTTGACACATACATAATTCATTTGGGGAAAGAATTCTATAGCTAACAACTTTTAAAAACCTCTATTGTAGCCCACATCTCTTGATAGATGATGATAAGAAGCCCAGAAATTGGCAATCGAACCCTGGATCAAGTCTGTTCCAGCTGATAGACAAATGCTCCAAACTGCAAGCGGTCTTTAAATATCTTAGGCCATCTCGGTGGCTCAGCCTGCAATCCCGCACTTTGAGAGGCTGGGCAACTTGGCGAGACCTCATCTCTACAATAAATCAAAAATTAGCCGGGCGTGGTAACATGCGCCTGTAGTTCCAGCTACTTGGAAGGCTGAGGCGGAAGGATTGCCAGAGCCCCGCAGGTCGAGGCTGCGGTGGCCGGGAGTGGCCGTCTGGGTGACGAAGTGAGACTCCAACTCAAAAAATAAATAAATAAATATCTTATGCCACCTCTATGATAACTTATCAGTTCCCCTAAGATGTTTTCTAGTCTCTATTGCAAAAGGTTTCCGGAGACAAAGCACCAAAAGCCACTCACCATAGCAGCCATTCCCAAGAGACCTCTAATTTTGAGAACACTTTGCTTTAATGAGCCAAAATTTGCTCACTGTGGCTTCCCTCAATCTAAAAGTGGCAGAGAGGAAAGTTTGCAGCTTGGAGGTTGGTGAGGGTGTGCATATACACTTTTTGTAACCGTGTGGCCTTGGGCACCTCATGAATTATCTCTGAGTCTCTTTCACTTCAAAATGCTTAAGGATAACTCCCATGCAGAATGTGGAAAGTTCAATGAGATAACCTATATAAATCCCTACATACATGCTTTGGAACATAGTAAGGTAGAGATTCGTATTAATGCCCTTTGCCTTCCCTCTTCCCCGAATGCCCCTTCACTGTATTCAAACTTAAAACAGCCGATTCTGCCACCAAATGACAACCTCATTATTTGAAGATGGGCCTGTGCTCCAGGTCACCTTTTCCCCGCATGAGTCCACTGGGAGTGCATTCCACAGTGAAGGTGCTCTCCTCCGGGACACTCAGCAGAGCCCAAAGTGGGTATCCTCCTGGAACAAGATTTTTCTCCCCTTCTCTGTTATAACTTCTATGAGGACAAGAAAAAAACCTATTTCCCTGCCCATGTGAGGACTGGGGCAAAGGTGAGATTTTTGGAAAGATGTGACATCAAAGGACATAAGCTGTTGCTAATCCTACTGCTTCCAATCTTCATTATTTACTCAGGAGTTACTGAGTGCTATTTACAATGGCAGGGACACACACACACAAAAAAGTCACAAAATTATTTTTTGGAGGTTGGGTCCCTTGTAGTACAGACTTATCCTTCTAGGTTATTCTAGGAACCCATCAGTATCAGTGTCCCAGCTAGCACTGTGAGAGGCTGCGTTTGGCTTCAGTGAATTTTTTCTCTTTTTTTTTTTTTGAGTTGGAGTCTCACTCTGTCGCCCAGACTGCAGTGCAGTGGCCGCTCCCGACCACAGCAGCCTCAACCTGCTGGGCTCTGGCGATCCTTCCCCCTCAGCCTTCCAAGTAGCTGGAATTACAGGCATGCACTACCACGCCCGGCTGATTTTTTGATTTATTGTAGAGATGAGGTCTCGCTGCCCAGGCGGGTCTCGAACCCGCGGGCTCAGGCAATCCACCCACCTCAGCCTCCCAAAGGCGCGGGATTACAGGCTGAGCCACCGAGCCCGGCGAATTTTTTCTTTTTTTTAGATTTTTTTTCAATCGGTTTGCCCATTTCATGACAGGTGATTTACATGAACAATCTGCTCACATGGCACTAAGTGTTCAGCAGTCTAACCAAAAAGCACATGACCCTCATGCCCCCACCCTTCCTATTCACTCAATCTTGTCCCGAGTAACTTTTTGTGCTGTTTGGATTCTTGGATGAAAAAAGTCCTCAAAAGAAAACTTTTTGCAGATGTGGAAGAGGTGAAACATAAAATAGCAGAAGCACTAAAAGGCATCAAAGTTGACGAGTTCAAAACTGTTTTAAGCAGTGGAAAAAAGCATCTCAATAGGTGTATTGCATCAGAGAGTACTTTGAAGGTGTCTAAAGTTAAAACCTGTAAGAATAAATACAACTTTTTATGAATAAATTCTGGTTTGGGGAGATCCTCCTCATGTGGGTGGTGTGCAGACATTTAAGATTCTCATAGACACACAGCCAAAGTCTTAGCATATGATGCCATGAGGAGCTGGATATCTGACTTCTCAAAGCCTTGGAGGTCAATGCCTTGGTAAATTAAGTATAGTCCTGCACCAGCCTCAGTCTTCCAGGTTTAGAACCCTGAGACATGAAATATTTAAAATGTCTAGAGTTTTGCAATCCTATATTGGAGGTTCTGGAAAATGACTCAGCATAGAGAATACAGAGAATAATGTAGTCATTATTCTCACAGTCAGTCATCCTGCACAGCTCCATTGGTAAAATGTTCTCAGAGGCCCAGTGGGTTTCTGCAATACCTAGTTTCTCATGAGGCAGACTTTGAAGGGTTGGCTGGAAGAGTCTAGAACTTCCGCTTTGTTCATGTGCATTTCCCATGTTGTTCCTGACTTTCCGGTCAGAAATAAAGAAACTAAATAGCAGAGGGTGTCTATAACTAGGAGACGTCATACCAAGACTGGAGGACAGCTAGGGGATGTGACACAAGAATGCTTAGGCATGAATTAGCGTTTCCAAACACAACAACACAATGCTTTACAATTATATCTGCCCTGAACTTTGGGATAGAAAGAAAACGAGAGAAAAAGACCCACCAGGTTTGCAAACATATACTGAGGATTGTGGTAAATGATTCAACAGCATCCTTCTTACTTACCCCAAACCAAACCCTTTGCCACATCCCATGCAGACATGGTAAGAAAGCACACAGCATGTGCCTCTGAGAAAGATTCTAAGAGAGACAGCCCATCACTCCAGAAGGTGTGACCTTCAGGCCTGTGGAAACAAAATGCTTTGAGGACGGGAAGTGGCCTTTGAGGGTGAAGTTCCTGGAGTTGTAAAATCCACCTGGTTGGGGTGTCTTGAGAGTGATCAAAAATCACATCAAATATGAAACCACAACCTAGAACACTGTTCCCTTTCAGCTTGCTCCCACCTAGAAGAGCAGTCAATACCAATTTATTTTCTGAGTCTGTATTGTCATACTAGATCCAGTTTGGTGGGGGTGGGCACACTATTCTCACTCAAACCCATTTCTCCTCTCCCTTCCATGGAAGTCCTCTTTCGACACAGCCCAGACATTATCTACTTGAGTTTGACTGAACTATCCCCAACCCAACATCCAGACCTTGTCCTTCTCCATACTTTTTGTTGTTAGTGGTGGTGGCTGGGCAATGATTAGAGCATGCAACAGGGAAAACTTAAAGGATGTTCTAATGGATATCAAAACACTAGAAAGCTCATAGATATATATATATATGACCAATAAATATTCTTCCACCATCTTTGTACTCTCCCCAATCCTTACTACTACAGAGGTGAAGGGAAGAATCATATTCACCACTCTAATACATAACCTAAGATCTCCTTTACTGACAGATTTTCCCCTCAAAATTGTTTTTAATGTCATGTAAACACCTCCAGTAGTTCTGACTAGCACTCCAAGTTTAATAGGAATGCAGAGACAGCTTTTAACTGAGTCAGGAATTACTTCTCAGCAATATAACTGAGCCTCATGGTCAAATGAAAACAGCTAGGGACAAGTTATGGTCCCTTATGCCTGTAGGTTTTGATTTTACCATAACTTTAGAGAATGATGAGGCTCAGAAAAAATAAGGTTACAGCAACAGACTCAAATGTCATGTTTGAGTGTCAAAATGTCAGGTCATTGTGGCATTCTCATTTACCTACAAGGATTGGCCCTGCCCACTCCAAAGAGGTCTAAATATGGTCTGATGGATGGCTAAGACCCCTTCCATGGGTCAGGCATGACATTCTTCTACAGATTGAGAAACAACATCAAGTAAGTAAATAATAAAAGTAAAGAGAGTGTGTTCTCTGAGTCAACTTTCCCACTGTCATACAGTAGCCAATGAGGTATCTTTATCAGATATATAGACAAAAGCTTTTGCTCTTTTGCACCTCCTTAACTTTTCCCAGAGTTCTTGAAAAATATAGAAGATGATGAAGAGTGTAGAACTGTGGTTAAGATTACAAACTTTGAAATCAGACTCTTGCATTTCTGAATCCTGTGCGCGTCCCCTCTATTTTTATGAACTGAATGATGTGGGACAAGTTCCTTAACTTATCAGTGTCTCAGCATTTTCATCTGTGAAATAGTGGAAATACTGGTAGCTAATTTAGGGGTTGGAGTGAAGAACTATAAATATTAGCTGGTGTTATAATGTTGGATATTATTTTATCATTTGTTCAAGAAACTGACTAATCATATCTTCTTTTCCAGCTATATTTTCTTTTTAATTTTTCCTTGGACACTAATTCTTTTTTTTTTTGAGTTGGAGTCTCATTCTGTTGCCCAGGCTGGAGTGCAGTGTCATGCTCATGGCTACCACAGCCTTGACCTGCTGCGCTCAGGTGATCTTTCTGCCTCAGCCTTCCAAATAGCTGGAAACACAGGCACATGCTACTATGTCCAACTAGTTTTTCTTGATTTATTGCAGAGATAAGGTCTCACCGTGTTGTCTAGTCTGGTCTTGAACCTGTGGGCTCAGGCAATACTCTCACCTCGGCCTCCCAAAGTGATGGGATTATAAACACAAGTCACCAAGGCTGGTCGACACTAATTAGAGAATTACAAATTCCAGATGGTTTTTGCCTACTTTTAGTTTTGTTCCCTGTGGTCACATCTAGGAAGAAAATTTAATCTCTCCATTGAGGCTTTTTTCTGGGCAGGGTTCTTTCTTAGGATGGTGCTTGTATCAGTTTAATCTTTTCTACATGCTTGCCGCCTCCGTAAGCTTTCTTCTTCTTTAAATTTTTATTACCACCTCTAGATTGGGTGTGATTTTCCTATAGAACCTTGGCCATTTGACGAGTTACAGAAGTCAAAAGGAAATTTTCTCTGAACTTCTGCTTCTTCCATTCTCAGTATAATTAGCATGCCATGTCAAAATGGCTATGTTTAGGGAGCCATACTAACTCCTGAAGAACTAATCCAAATAGACAGTCTGACCTGTCTAGGAGGGTAGTGGGAAAGGGCAGGTCCTGAGAACTTGGGTTTTCATATCCCTCTCTAAACCCTCTTTTCTGTATGAGTGAATGGTTCATGAAATTGTAGAAACTCTAGCAATTTAACTGTGTCTCGAGGGGTCCATTCTGCTCCCTTTAAGCTAGAAACTAATAAAAATCCAATAAAATGTGTTAAAAAATAGAGACTAGTCATAAAGAGATAAAAATATATTTTTGGAACTTAAAAGTACAAATAGCTGTACTGTTGAAAAGTACAGTGTAAAGTCACATTAAGGTAGAGCAGGTTTGACAAGGCAGAAGAAATAATTAGTGAATCTGAAGAGCAAATAAAATAACTCACTCTGAGGAACAGAAAGAAAAAAGAATAAAGAAAAATGAACAAATCCTGAGACCTATGGAACACCATCAAAAGTACCAACATATATATTATGGAAGTTTCAGAAGAAAAAAAATCAGAAAAAATATTTGAATGATTAAGACCCAAAACTTTCCAAATTTGATGAAGTGTAGGAATATACACATTCAAGAAGCTTAACAAACTCCAAGAGGGATAAACTCACAGAGAAGCACACTGACACACTCTACAATTTAACTGTTGAAAACCAAAGACAAAGAGGAAACCTTGAAAGTAGCAATAGAGAAGTGACTCATTATAGAAAAGTTATCTTCAATAAGGATAACAGTTGATTTCTCATTAGAAAGTGTAAAGGCCAAAAGTCAGTGAGACGGTATATTCAAAGTCCTGAAAGAAAAGGAAAACTGTCAACCAAGAAGTTTACATTCAGAAAACCTCCTTCTTATCCTTCAAAATGAAAGATAAATAAAGATATTCCCAGATAAACAAAAGCTAAGGGGTTCATCACTAAAAGACTAACCTATAGCCGGGCTGGGTGGCTCAGCCTGTAATCCGCGCCTTTGGGAGGCTGAGGTGAGTGGATTGCCTGAGCCCGCAGGTTCAAGACCCTCCTGGGCAGCGAGACCTCATCTCTACAATAAATCAAAAAATCAGCCGGGCGTGGTAGCGCATGCCTGTAATTCCGGCTACTTGGAAGGCTGAGGCGAAAGGATCGCTGGAGCCCAGCAGGTCAAGGCTGCGGTGGCCGGGAGCGGCCACTGCACTCCAGTCTGGGCGACAGAGTGAGACTCCAACTCAAAAAAAAAAAAAAAAGACTAACCTACAAGACATGCTAGAAAAGTCCTTCGGGATGAAATAAAAAAGACACTGGATGGCAACTTAAAGTCAAATTAACCAATAAAGGTCTCTGATAAAGGTAACTAAACAGATAAATATGAAAGATAGTATTATTTTATTTTTTATTTGTAACTACTCTTTTTTGCTTCTTATATGATTTAAAAGACAAATGCATAAAAAATAATTATAAAGCTATGAACATGTGCACACAATGTATAAAGACATAATTTGTGACAATAACAATGTAAAGAGGGAAATGAAGCTGAATAAGAGCAAAGTTAATGCATGCTGTGGAAGCTTAATTGGTATCAATTCAAACTAGATTGGGATAAATTTAAGATGGTAACTGTAGTTCTCATGGTAACCATTAAGAAAGTAACTTTAAAATATACAGAAAAGGAAATGAAGAGGAATTCAAACTAGTATATTAGAAAAAAATCAGTCAGACACAAAAGAAAGGGGTATTGGAGGAATTGAGGGGGAAAAGACATAGAAAACAAGTAGCAAAATGACAGAAGTCCTTCATTATCAGTTATCACTTTAAATGTAAATGGATTAAACTCAATTAAACTCAGTTACAATTTAGAGATTGGAAGAATGAAATTTTTTTTTTTTTTGAGTTGGAGTCTCACTCAGATGCCCAGACTGGAGTGCAGTGGCCGCTCCCAGCCACCGCAGCCTCGCCTGCCAGGCTCTGGCGATCCTTCCGCCTCAGCCTCCCGAGTACCCGGAATTACAGGCGTGCACTACCACGCCCGGCTGATTTTTTGATTTACTGTAGAGATGAGATCTCACTGCCCAGGCGGGTCTTGAACCCGCAGGCTCAGGCAATCCACTCACCTCAGCCTCCCAAAGGTGCGGGATTACAGGCTGAGCCACCGAGCCCGGCGGAAGAATGAATTTAAAAGCATGACCCAACTATATGCTACTTCCAAGAAACGTTCTTTAAACCTCAAAACATAAATATGTTGAAATAAAAGAATCGGAAAGATATTCCATGAAAATGGTAACCAAAGGAGAGCTGGGGTGGCTATATTAATATATGACAAAAAGACTCTAAGCAAAAAGCTGTTAAAAGAGACAAAGAACATTATATAATGATAACAGGGTAAATATATCAAGAAGTGTGACAATTATAGACATATGTGCACCAAACATCAGAAGTCCAAAACATATAAAACAAACATTGACAGAATTAAAGGGAGAAATAGTTCTCCAAAAATGGTTGGAGACTTCAATGTCCCACTTCCAACAGTAATAAAACATCAAGACAAAAGTTGTATAAGGAAATATAGCACCTAAACAACTCTCTAAACCAAATAGACCTAACACACATTAACAGAACACTCTGACAGCAACAGAATATACATCTTCTCAGGTACATATGAAGCAGTCTCTGGAATAGACCATATATTAGGCCATAAAGCAATTCTCAATAAGTTCAAAACGACTGAAAAATTATCTTCTTCAATCACAATGGAGTGAAGCTAGAAATCAATAGCAGAAGGAAAACTGGAAATTTTATAAACATGGAAATTATACAACACACTCTTAAGCAACTAATGAATTAAAGAAGAAATTACAAAATAAATTAGAAAATACTTTGAGATGAATAAAAATGAAAACACAATGCACCAAAACGTATGGGCTGCAGCAAAATCAGTACTCAGAGGAAAATGTATCACTGTAAAACCTACATTAAAAAAGAAAAAAGATCTCAAATCAACAACACAACTTTACAGATAAAGGAACCAGAAAAAGAAGATCAAATAAACTAAGCCAGCAAAATGAAGGAAATAATAAAGATTAGAGCAGACATAAAATAAAAAGAACCAACAAAACCAAAAGTTGGTTCCTCGAAAAGATCAATTAACTAATTTTTAGCTAGGCTGACTAATAAAAAGAAGAAAAGACTCATATTATTAAAATAGAAATGATACTGGGAAAAAAAGAAATGAAAGTGGAGATATTATTACCAACCTCAGGGAAACTAAAAGTATTACAAAAGAATACTATCAACGTTTGCACATCAATAAATTAATCTAGGAGAAAATTGACAAATTCCTAGAAAAACACAGAAACTACAAAAATTAATTCAATAAGAAATATAAAATTTAGTTGGGCTCAGTGGCTTAGCCTGTAATCCCGCGCTTTGGGAGGCTGAGGTGAGTGGATTGCCTGAGCCCGCCGGTTCGAGACCCACCTGGGCAACTTGGCGAGACCGCATCTCTACAATAAATCAAAAAATCAGCCAGGCATGTTAGCGCGTGCCTGTAATTCCGGCTACTGGGAAGGCTGAGGCGGAAGGATCGCCAGAACCCAGCAGGCCAAGGCTGTGGTGGTCGGGAGTGTCCACTGCACTCCAGTCAGGGCGACAGAGTAAGACTCCAACTCCAAAAAAAAAAAAAAAAAAAAAGGAAAGAAAGGAAGAAATATAAAATTTGACCAGATCTATACCAAGTAAAGAGATTGAATCAGGAATTAAAAATCTCCCTACAAAGAAAATTCTAGAACAGTTGCTTTCACTGGTAAATCTCACAAACATTTAAAGATGAATTAACACTAATACTGCCCAAATTTTTCCAAAAAAAAATTGAAGAGAAGTAAACACTTTTGAACACATTCTATGATACCGGCATTACCTAGATATCAAAGATACCAAGAGAAAGGAAAAGTAAAGACTAATATCCCTTATGAATATAGATAAAACAATCCCCCCAAAATTGTAGCAAATCAAATCCAACAGTACAGTAAAAGGATTATACCACATTACTAAGAATTCATCCTAGAAATTCAAGAGTAGTTCAATATAAGAAAGCAATCAATGTAATTCAGCATATTAATAGAATGAAGAGGGAAAATCATGTGATTATTTCAGTAGAGAAAAACCATTTGACAAAATTTAAAACCCTTTGATGATTTTAAAAAATC
The DNA here is from genome assembly GCA_027257055.1 of Cephalopachus bancanus. Taxonomy (NCBI): domain Eukaryota; kingdom Metazoa; phylum Chordata; class Mammalia; order Primates; family Tarsiidae; genus Cephalopachus; species Cephalopachus bancanus. The sequence continues at coordinate 1,749,341 of JAPVLO010000119.1, read as the reverse complement.
CACAAACTAGGATTAGAAGGAAATTCTTTACTATCATAAAGGGCATTTACCAAATCCCCAAAGCTAGCATTATACAGAGAGGCAAAAGCCTGGAAGTTTCTCCCCACATCAGAAACAAGAAAAGGATGTTCACCACTTCCAACAATGTACTGGAATCCCTCAACAGAGCAATTAGGTAAGAAAATGAAGAAAAAGGTATACAATTATAAAGAAAAGAGTATAATTATTTCTATTTGCAGATGTCCTGATGGTGTATAAAGAAAATTTTTAAAAATTGGCATAAAACACTAGTAAATGAATGAATTCAACAAATTGCAGGGCACAAGATCAGTTGTATTGATACACCAACAAATAATAATCCAAAAAGGAAAATAAGAAAATAATCATTTATAATAGCATCCAAAAGAATAAAATACCTAGGACTAAATTTAACCAAAGAAGTAAAAGAAATGTACACTAAAATCTCCAAAAAAAAAAAAATTTCCTAAAATAAAGAAGGCCTAGTTAAATGGAAAGAAATCCCGTGTTCATGAACTGGAAAAACCTATGTTGTTTAATGGTAATAGTCCCCCAAAGAGATGTGCAAGGTTATTGAAATCTCTATCAAAATTTTAATAGCCTTTTTTGCTAAAATGGAAAAGCCAATTCTAAAAGTAGAATTGCAACAATATTGAAGAAAAAAACAAAGTTACATACTTACACTCAATTTCAGAATGTATTACAAGCTACAGTAATTAATACAGTGTGGTACAAGCATTAGGATAGACATATGGAACCATGGAATAGTATGGAGAGTCCATAAATAAACCCAACATTTATGGTCATTTGATTTTTGATAAGAGTAGTCAAAATGATCTTGATTATCCAGTGGGAAAAGAATAAGATCTTCAACAAATGGTGCTAGAACAATTAGATAACCATTTGCCAAAAAAACTGTAATGGACCTTTATCTCACTTTATACAATAATTAATTCAAAATTAATCAGCAGACTAAATAGAAGAGCCAAACCATAAAACCCTTAGATGAAAGCACAAGGAAAATCTTCAGACCATTTATGTGCCTAATCCTGGCTTGTACCCCACACTTTTAAAATAAAATAAAGAGAAAAAAAATCTTTATGACCTCTGATTTGTCAGTGGAGTCTTAGATTTGACACCAAAAGCACAAGCAACAAAAGGTAAAATAGATAAATTTGGCTTCATTAAAAAAGTTTAAATTGCACATTAAGTAACAGTATCAAGAAAAAGGAAAAGACAACCTGCAGAATGCGAGAAAATATATGTGTCATATATCTGATAAGGGTTATGTACATAGAATATAGGAAGAACTCTTACAACGCAACACGCAAATAACCAGAAAGTGCATGAAATGATGCTCAATATCATTAGTTATTAAGGAAACGCAAATCAAAACCACAATGACAAACCATTCCTATAAGGATGAATATAATAATTTTTAAAATAAGTGTTGGCAAGGATGTAAAAAAATAGAAACACTTGAACATTGCTGGTTGGAATGTAAAATTGTACAACCACTGTGGAAACCAATTTGGCAGTTCCTCAAAAAAATCAAACATAGGATTGCCATATGATCCAGAAATTTTGCTCCTAGGTATAATTCCAAGAGAAATAAAAATACACAAAAATTCACACAGAAATTTATACACAAATATTTACTGCTATAGTAATTATATTAGCCAAAGGGTAGAAACAACACAAATGTCCATTGACAGATAAAATGGATAAACTGTAGTATAAACACACAATGAGAATTTTTTTGGTCACTAAAAAGAATGAATCCTGGCACATGCTACAACTTGGATGGGCCTCAAAAACAATATTCTAAGTGAAAGAAGTTAGGCACAATAGATCACTTATCGTAGGATTTCTTTTATATAAAATATCCAGTATACGCAAATTCACAGACATAAAGATTAGTAGCCACCAGGGGACAGTGCAGGAGGATGGTGTTAAAAGGGGTCTAGTAAATGGTGGCCATGCTTTGTGAGTGCCTTGTGCATCACTTCACCTGGCCCTCGAAATTGTACTCTGCTTGTTGGTAATTCTGTCTGCTCTACCAGCTGGTCAGCTATAGAGAAAGGAGACACATCTTCAACATGCTTGGTTCTAGCATAAGAGAAATGTTCAAACACACACCTGCCTTAAAGAAAAAAAAAACTGTCCTGATAAAGTTAGTGGCATGGCAATGGAGGCATTGGTAGTTCTGTCACTGGGAACTCATGTTCTTGGGGCTCTGGTACCTCTACTGGCTGACATCGCATCCTACAATCCCCACCTCGTACTTTTGGGTTCCTACTCTGGGTTGGTACAAATGGTCTGCTCTGAGTCATCAGCTGTGGGTGCTGATGTGGTCAACGTATGATTCTCACACAACCACCCAGAGAACGTCATCGGGCAGAGGCCTGGGGGCAGGGAGCTTTCATACAAAGTCTTCTGTGATGAAGCACCACAAAACCAGAGGGGAGCACGAGGTCACCGAGGCCACCCCAACTCCTTCCTCTTCTGAGAGCTAAAAGAGAGCAAGGAAGAAGCACGGCCAGCTCTGACCTGGGCAGCCTTCCTGGGAAGATGCTGCTGCTCCTGCTCCCGTTGGCCTTCTTCCTGCCCCACGGGGCAGAGGCAGGTGAGTGACCATCCCCATCCCCAGAGGCCCGACCCCACTCCACAGATTCCCCACCTCTTCTTAATAGCCCTCATTCAGCTGTCAACATTCTGAACTCCAGCTTTAGTCCCAACCCTGTTCCCTCCCAGTGTTGATGCTGGATAAGCTATTCACAGGAATGGCAAGGCACAACACCATTCCTTGAACCCTACCATTGTCATCTGGAAAACAGGACTTTCCTAGAAGTGTATGGCAGAGAGTGGGAAAGTGGCGGAGGGAAAATATTAAATTATCCAAGGAGGGCAGACTGAGCCTGGCTTCTGTGTCTGGGAAAAGACAAGTTCACTCGCTGTCTGCTTAGGCGAGAAGCTCAGAGCTCAGCTGACCCCAGAATTGGTGGAATCATTGTCCTCAGAATATGTTTTTGCCTTGGCTCAATCTTTTTTTTAATATATACAACTTAATTTGTTTAATTTTTTATTTTAAATATGTGGGGTACAATTCGGGGTATACAAATGTTCATTATGCAAATACCTTGTTGATGAGGTATGCCTCCCCTCCCCTAGAAGTTTCCCACTACTGCCAACCCCTTTCTTATAGTATTACAATAATTTTTCCAGGCCTGCTTATGAGTGAGAACACATGATAATCAGTTCTTTGTTTCTGTGATAGATCACTCGGTATTATTTGGCTCAGTTCTAAGCCACTCAGTCCCTATATACAATTCTACTTTTCTTGCCAGGCCTTTGATGGCTCCCCTCTTTCCAAGGATGTGCCAAAATAGCAGACCTCAACTTCCTTGCTTTCTAGATTCCCATTGGCACTGCCCTACCAACCCTCATCCAGAATCTAACTGGAGCCATTCCTTCTTGTAGCAAACAAACATTTATGGGGCACCCACTACCTGTCAGGCCCTATGAAATAGGATATGAAAATATCTAGATCCCTAAACTTACATCCTTATCATTAGAAAGCAGCCATGTCCTAGACATTACAGGTCTCATAAAGGTCTTGGAAACTCACTTGAAATAGAAGTCAGGAGGAGTTACCAGGCACCTCCGAGATTTTACCGTCCCTAAGACAGGTAGGCTACCTCCAACTATGTGTGGAAGAAAGATGTACAGATCAAGGCCTGCTGATTCTTCTTATTTGAAAGAAGGAAGTTGAGGCCCCTTTCCCTAGGCGCCTCCCAACTTCAGGCCATCCCAGGCTGCCAAAAGTCCAGGAGGTCCAGAGCCATCAAGCAGATGTCCACCTAGTGGACTCACTGGGTGCACACAAGCAGACAGATGTTTCTTTCAGGGGAGATCATCGGGGGACATGAGGCAAAGCCCCACTCCCGCCCCTACATGGCCTATCTTCGGATCTGGAGTTCAGATCAGGGACCAGTGAGGTGCGGTGGTTTCCTGATACGCAAGGACTTTGTGATGACAGCTGCTCACTGTCTGAAAGGGTGAGGAAACAGCCCACACCCTCTTAAAAACACTCCATATAGACCCTTGCTCTCTTCCTAAGGAGTTCTCTGGGCTCCTAGAACACATGTGCCAGGAGGGTCCCTTAGTAAAACAGCAGGTAAGTCTTGTAGGAAGACAGGAAGGTTGGTGCCAGAGGTACTGCTGAAATAAGAAAGACCAGAATGATCAAGTTTGCCACACTTAGAGCTGGAGGTATGCTTTGGCATAATAATGCAAACTAAAGCTCCCAAATGTTTTTCCTGGGGGAAACTGACCCCTGAGAACCACTGATAGAATTACCAGGATGCTACCTCCTAGGAGCCTCCTGTCCCCTCAGTTTCCCCTGAGCTGTTGCTCTGTCCTGCCCCAGCTGTCACCTGCTCTGCCTGGCTGCTGACTATATCCCTGTGACTTCACATGACCCATTCCCCTCTGCTTTCTGTGCAGCGCAACATATAAAACAATAAATGTCACCCTGGGGGCCCACAATATCAACCAGCCAGAGCAGACCCAGCAGGTCATCCCTTTGAGAAGAGCCATCCCCCACCCAGACTATGATTCTGATAGACACTCCAGCGACATCATGCTACTGCAGGTGAGACAAACTCCTGCTGCTACTGGTCTTCTTGGTCCAGCTGCTGTCCTCCCTGCTCTGACAATAGCCCTTCCCTCTTTTGCATCATGGCCCTCTGGCCAGTTCCTATACCTCAGAGAAGAGGGAAGGGAAAATGGCACAGCCCTATCATGGTGTCCAAGTCCAGAAGGCTTTTGGTTGACCAGAACTCTCTTGCCTCTTTCCCATCAGCTTAAGAAAAAGGCCAAGCTTTCTAAAGCTGTGAAGCCCCTCAAGCTGCCCGGGAGGAATTCCCAGGTGAAGCCAGGGAAGGTGTGCAGTGTGGCCGGCTGGGGAAAGATGGGCCCCAAGAACCCATCCTCAGACGTACTGCAGGAGGTGAATATGACTGTGCAAGAAGATCAAGAGTGTGAATCACCCCCCTTAGGCAAATATTACAACAGTACCAGTCAGATTTGTGTGGGAGACCCGAAGATACGTAAGGCTTCCTTCAGGGTGAGTTCATGTGTCTGCCTGGTTTGGCCCTGGAGAGAAGGGGAAAAGCATGTTTTTTTGTTTTTTTGTTTTTTGTTTTCTTGTTTTAACCTTTAAATTTTTTATTTTACAATTGTGGGGTACAATTCAGGGTTAAGTACATAAATATTCATTGTGCAGGTACCCTTGTTGATGAGATGTGACTCCCTTCCCCAGGCAGATTCCCACTACTGTTGATGAGGTGTGCCCCCTTCCCCAGGCAGATTCCTACTACCCCCCCAGTTCCCTGCTACTGTCAATCCTTTTCTTATAGTATTACGATAGTTGTTCAAGGTCCACTTATGAGTGAAAACATGTGATACTCAGTTCTTTGTTTCTGTAAAAGATCACTCAGTATTATAGACTCTAAGTACATCCAGGTTGCTGTGAAGTTCATGATTTTGTTCTTCTTTATGGCTATGCAATATTCCATTGTGTATGTGTACCACTTTTTTTATCCCATCCTCTTTTGATGGGCAGCACAATTGATTCCATGTTCTTGCTATTGTGAATGGTGCTGCAATAAACAAATGTGTGCATGTATATCTTTTTAATAGAATGATTTGAGTTCTTCTGGATATATTCCCAGTAGGGGGAACGCAGGGTCATATGGAAGGTAGATTTTTAGAACTTTTAGGAATCGCCACACTGTTTTCCACAGAGACTATACTAGTATACACTTCCACCAACAGTGTAGAAGTGTTCCCTGGGAAAAGTATGTTTAGGGAAGGCCTGGGACCTGGAGACTCAAGTAGTTGGGGTCTCCTTCATATACTATGCTGTAATCTTTCTCTCTGGAAAGAGAAGAGTAGCCAGGGCTCTGGAGTAACTAGCGTACTTGCAAGCTTATCAAGGGGCCTATGGTGAATGGTGTTCGCTCCTTCAGAGGGATGGATTTGCAACATCCTGTCCTATCCTAGGCCACAGGTGTTAAAAAATGTACTCCCTAAGGGTGCAGTAATCATAACCAGGAGGCTCCTTAGAGCTGGCACCCAACAAGGTTAATGAGCTCAGCCTCCATGCTGGGTGTTGGCCCTACGAGGCTGCCTCCATGTCTTTAAACAGTAACTGGAGTCAGTGGTCCACATATCTTTGTAGGGAGAGGATCCCATGACCTAGGGGAGAAGGAAGAGGCTGGCCTCTTTGGTGAGGTGAAGTATTTTAATAATGTCCATAAGCAGCGCTTGGCAGCTGAGAAGCCCCAGGGACTTGCCCTACCCTCTGGTCTCCTATATGCAGGCCGTACAAGTGGGCCTTCTCTGAGATGGGGCTTCAGATGGCAGGGAGGGAAGGAACAGCAGGATCATCAGCTCAGTCCTTCCCTTCTCTATTCACAGGGCGACTCCGGAGGCCCTCTTGTGTGTGGCAATGTGGCCAAGGGCATCATCGCCTACGGACAAGATAATGGGAGGCCTCCACGAGTCTTCACCAAGATCTCAAGCTTCCTGAGCTGGATAAAGAAAACTATGAAAAGTCGTTAACTACCTTCATGTAACCAGAAACTTCTTGTACCCCTAAGGCTTTTGAAATAAATAAATAATAAAAGGCATTAACTGCAGGAAGTAGAATAAGACCCCTCTGTGACCAACAAACTTTTCTGGAGCTTACTCCAAATTTATACTGGGGGAGGTGCTAGCAACTGAATAAATGTCTCTCAGCCAGGTGGGATGGCTGATTTCTTGTTTATTCATTGACACCTCTTCATAGGCACCAGCTCTGAGCTAGACAGGCCAACAATAAACACAATTCTGCTGTTTTCTGCTTTCTCCTCTTCCCTCTCCCCCTGTCACCTCCTCAAAGCCCCATGAAAAGCTGTTATCCGGCTCCTTCTTACCCACATCGATCTCTCCAGAGTTTGCCCTTCTGCCAAGGCTGAAGTTGAGCACCATCAGGAGAAAACATGAACCTCTGTAGTCCTGGGGGCTTAAGGGTGAATTTCTTGCCTATTTCCCTGTTGGGAGCCGGCCGCGGAGGCCCACCTGAACGTTAGGGATCAAGGTGGACCATGGACCCCGAGACCACTAGGATGCGTTCGGGAGCTGTTGACCCCATTCCCTCCTCCCTTTTTCATTTTAGCCAAAAGAATCTCTGCCTACCTAAGCTGAAGGCTCTGTGACTGTAACAGGCATGGCTCACTCTAGAAACTCATTGTTCCTGTTTCCCATGAACTGCGGTTTTGGCTTGGGTATTAGATATAATTCAAACTCAGGTCACATTTGGGAGCCTTCTATATGGTACAAGCTTCTTTATAAGATTTAAAAGTATATTTGTAGAATTAGTGTATACATATGGAGAGCTGTTTTCAGCTTTAGACGGTATAGATGATTATCTAGAGTTACTAGAAATGGCCCAGCACGAACTTTGGACTGGGCCCCATTCCTAAGGGCCCATTGTGTACTTTGGACTGGGCTGCATTCTCTTAAATCGGTTTTTAGCTATAGTTAGTGTAGGGTTTTTTCTGCTTAATATAGAAATTGAATTATTTTACTCATAGAAAGTATTGTAGAATAGGTCATGCTACGTCAGGGAATTAAGTTAGTTCAAGTATGATCATACATGATATTTTGAGGTTTAATAAGAATACAGCTAACTTTAGAAATTTCATTGTTCCCATTTTCCACTATTGTGGTTTTGGCCTTAGTACAATTTACAGTTTATATTTGGGTTTTATTTTTAGAAGCTTTATTGCTGATGATCAGCTTTATATATTAGGATTAGGAATTAGAAACTTTTATAGAAGTTAAGATAGATATATAGGATTTTAGAATAGCCATTTTGTTAAGAGATTGTAATCAATTGTTCCTAGAAATGGCCCAGCGTGATCTTTGGACTGGGCCACATTCTTTAGGAACTGGTTTGAGCTATAATTAAGAGTTTCTATAGTATAGGTAGAATTAGCACAGAAAAAAAGGTATTAGGATTTAAGTTAGTCATTAGGTTTTGTGTATGCACAAGCTTTAAACATTATTGATTATTAGAATATTATGATGTTAGAATTGCTGTATTGCTTTTGAGGAGCATTAACTAAGCATAAGGAACAGTGAGATAATTTTGGGATTGTCCTTCCTCATGCTTGGGAAAATGCCTGGTGGGTGGGGGACGCCCCTCATCCACCTGGCTTTGTGTTCAAGTAATAGTCTTGTGATTTAATTGGGATTGTCCTTCCTCATGCTTAAGGAAACACCTGGTGGGGGGGGGCACCTCGCACCCACCTGGCTTTGTGTTCACGTGAAAGTCTTGTGATTTAACCTGTGAAAATTTGGGATAAAAGACTTACGGCTCATCCCATTAAACGGCTTCTGCACTAGACAGAGTCCAGTCTCTTTCTTTCTCCCCCCCTTTTTCTTTCTTTCTCTTTATCTCTCCAGAATAATTGCTGATGCCGCCACACCTCCCAAGGGACCCCCTAAATCTCTGCAGGGGCTGCCCACACCCATTTCCCCTATGTTATATGGCAGAAAAGAAGAGGTTAACACTGTGGGTCCTGGGTGCCAAGCAGGCACAGCCTGGAGTGGCTGCCCAGAGACATAGGCCCACTATACTGGGGCTCCCTATGTTCCCATGGGCTTAGTTTCCTTCCCTTCTCCCCTCAGAGCTCAGGGCCCAGCTCAGCCTCCAGTCCCATAGCTTTCCCCCATCTCCCTGCCTTTTTTTTACATCTGTGCTAAAAGTTATCAGAGTCCACCAAAAGCTGTCCCCTCCAGACCACACTGATCTGAGCTGGCCCTTCCTCATATCTTCCAACTTAGGATATCCAGAGCCCCGTGTGGTTCCATCAGGGTCTCACCCCTATCATGCCAGCCCAACTCATACCCTGGCAGAGAGGGACCCCAGATGAACCAAGCCTGTGCTGGCACCAGGTAAGACCCATAGAGAACAAGGCTGGCAGTTTTCCTTACATGTCTCCCATGGACAGGGCCAGGTCACACCCCCACATCCAGCCCAGTATACTCCTATATGCTCAGAGTCCACTGGCCACCTGGTCACTCAGCAACCCAAATCCTTTCAGTCTTTCACCTCTTGGTCACCGCTGGCCTGTAGGCTGACTCCCTGCTGGCCACATCAGTCTTTTGAGTCCGAGAGGGCTCCTCTCTGCAGAAGGACTGAAATGTACAATGCAAACTGTACCAAAAACACCCATCATTTGGACCACTCAGAAACATAATTCCTGTCATTAAAGAAATTTCTTGCCTGTACAAAATTTAAGCAAGAATCAGGGAGGCTCATATGGTCTATAAAAACGGACAAATGTTTCTAATATTTAGGCCATGATAGTCAACTGCTGCAACCATAGTTTCTAAGACAGCCCAGACTTCTCAATGTTAGGAAGTTCTTGGCTTTTTATTGAATATAAGTTGTCCTGTGTTGAGCTTACCTTGACAAATACTGCCAGCAGTCATTCACCTAGGTCTTGCCCCTAAAATGGGGCACTGCCTGGGTTGAGCATAAGTTCTAGATCTAAGTTAATGCCTCCTTCTCTCAAATAGACACAATACTACACTCTTGTGACATAGAGTAAAATCTCCTTCTAGAATGGTGTAACTGTCAAAAACATGCCCCTTTACATCTTGGTGTGCACAAAGCATGCTGCAACAATATCTCTTGATGAACTTGGGCACTTTTATAAGGGAAGAACAGTGGATGTAACATAGCTTCTGATTTGGGGCCAAAAAAAATCCCTGCACCTAAGACATACTAAAGACCAGGAAAAGACAAAAAAGGAAGACACAGAAGGCAAAGAAAAAATAATAATAGTATTTTTGAAAGTTGCTTAATCATATAAATATTCAGTTTGGATATTATATTTACTTTGGAGTAATTATTCCATGGTTTAAACCATGTTTGAAAACCATTGTCATAGGCTTTTATCTTCATCTGAGAGGGGAGGAAGAAACAGTTTCAGGAAAGAGTAAAGGTATCACAGAAATAGGACAGACCTGGACAGAGCACAAGTCCCCTGACTGTCAAGTTAGCAAGTGACCTCAGATGTCTTCTAGCATGTACCCCAAGATGTCTTCCTGGCATCTGCAGACAAGAGACAAGCTTATGCTCAGACGCCTCCTTGGAAAGAAACCTTCTTGGGTCCTTCAATAGCCATTTAGTGAGAACTATTCAAAGAACTTCCTTTGGTAAGCATAATTCTGGCCAGAGGCATATTTGGATGGACTCAGGGGCAGGAGAAGAAGACACCTAGGGCAGCCTCATCAGTATGTACTGATGCTGATTCCTTCAAATTTCCTTAGTCTGTGGAAGTATCTCCCCAATCTCTGTCTTTTAAAAAATATCCCATCCCTTGCTTAAAATCTCTGCAATGACCATACTGAGTCTCAGAAAGGAAATGCCTCAATTCACCAAGATCCACTCTCACCATCTGTCTTTTTTTTCAGGCCCACAAGAAGTGTCAGGTTCCAGTACAGGCAGGAAGTCAGTCACAAATGGTTTCCTGGAGGAGACAGACACAAAGGAAAGCCAGATTTTGTTTCGAGGAATTTGTATTTGTATTTGCATTTTGTTTCAACAAATATGTATTGGTATGACTCTACCTTCATACCACACAACCATACTTTGGTCAGCACCACTCTTTGTGGACTTACAGACCATATAGAATTTATTTTCTGTCTTGAAAACCCACACAACATTGTTTTTGACCAACAAATATTTCACCATGAAAGAAGTGCAGCAATGGGTTCATGTCATATTCCCCAGAAGCAGCTGGCCTGAGAGAATTGCAGAAGAGTATACTGAAGTCTGAACGATAATGACAGTTGAGAGACCTGCAAGATTGGGGTGCTGTCCTACAAGATGTGGTGTATATTTTGTGGTCAAAAAGCCAAACTCTGTAAAATATTTAAAGAGGTTTTTTCTGAGCCAAATATGAGTGACCATGGTCCAAAGTACAGTCTGAGTTGAGGTCTGTGTAGTTATGAATTCGGTTATTTACAAGAAGAAACAGTGGAAAGGTTGCATTTTGATACAGGCATGTACTGATGGCTCCCACTCTCCTATACATATTTAATGTTTCTATTTTTTAATTTTTTATGTATGGATTTCGTTTTAGAAGTGGTCTTACTCTGTCACCCAGGCTGTAGTACAGTGGTATGATCTTGATGACCATGGTTCATGGCAGCTTCGATCTCCTGGTCTTTACACATCAGCATCCTGAGTAGCTAGGACTACAGGTGCACACCACCATACCTGGGTTTCTTTTTCTGTAGAAATGAGGTTTTACTGTGTTGCCCAGGCTGGTCTCAAGCTCCTAGGCTCAAGCAATTCACCTACCTTGGCCTCCCAAAGTGCTGGGATTACAGTTGTGAGCCATCACACTCAGCCATTTTCTTTAAAAATGGTAATAATAGGTGAAGTGGGGACCAAAGTGAGGCCCAAATTTTACCTGTACAATGACCACTTCTATACCTAACCCTGAATTGTACCCCACATCTTTAAAATAAGAAATTAACACATTTATAAAATAATAATAACAGCTCCTATGCAGAATTTTTAAGCAATATAACATATGCAAAGTAGCTTGTTTGTTCTCTGGATCACAGTAAGGAATTAATAAATATTAACTCCCTTTGCCTTCTTCCTTTGCTATTTTTTTCCCATACCAGCATTCATATATTTTTTAAAAGTTAATTGTTATCAAATGACAGCTTTAAATTTTTTATTTTTATTGTCATATTTTTTGGTGAGAAGCAACTGTAACAAGACCGGATTACTCAAGTTCGCTATACGATCATTCAATTTCTTGTGGACAGACCTACATAGGAAAGAAACTAAGCAGGATAAAATGTTTACAGATCAAAGAATCAGATCTGGAAGAGCTGAGTATGGGTGTTTGATGGCATCTGGTTAAGTCCAAGGCTCATCCCAGAGGGGTTCTTTTGTCAATTCAGGGGCTGTGGTCTATTGTCTATTGCTCACTACATTCATACTTTGGCCCAATACTAATGCTTACCATTATCTCTTCTTTTTTCTTTTTAAAAAATAGAACTATTACTAGACTGCATTGCTCATCTACAGATTCAGGAACTTCAGTGATCCTTGAGTAGGACAAATACAAAGATCTAAGAACATCAAACTGGTGAAAAATCAATGAAAAAAAGAAAAGAGTGAAAGCAGATGGGAGGAAAGGACACATTAAGAAAAATAGTAAGAATAATGAGCTTCTCATCAGAAATAATGGAAGTCAGAAGCCGGGATCGGTAGCTCAGCCTGTAATCCCGAGCCTTTAGGAGGCTGAGGTGAGTGGATTGCCTGAGCCCACGGGTTTGAGACCCGCCTGGGCAACTTGGCAAGACCGCATCTCTACAATAATTCAAAAAATTAGCCAAGCGTGGTAGCGTGCGCCTGTAGTTCCAGCTACTTGGAAGGCTGAGGCAGAAGGATCGCTGGAGCCCAGCAGGTTGAGGCTGCGGTGGCCGGGAGCATGCCACTGCCCTCCAGCCCAGGCGGCAGAGAGAGACTCCAACTCAAAAAAAAAAAAGAAAAAAAGAAATAATTTAAATCAGAAAACAATGAAATGCTATTTTTAAAGGATTGAAAAACGAAGAAGCAGGCAACATAAAACATCATGTCTAGTGAAATTTTATATCTAGTGAAAATGAAGGCAAATAAAGACATCTTCAGAAAAACAAAAGCTAAAAAAATTATCGCCATTAAATCTGCACTGCAAGAAACACTAAAAGAAGTTCTTTGGACTAAAGGGAAATGATCCCCATTGGAAGTAAGAAGAGAAAAAGGAAAAGAAAATGTAGTAAAATAAAATATGACTAAATGTAAAAGACTTTTTATAAATTTCTTTAGAAGATTGTTGCCTATTTAAGGTCCAAAAAGCTAAAATTGTATGGCCTCTTGTAGTAAAAATATATGACCAAAAATAACCCAATGAGTGGAAAGGAGGAGAAATGGAAATACATCCTTATAGTGTTCTTATGTGAAATGGTATAACATTAATTCAAAGTAGATGGTGACACCTAATTACACCTAATCCTTTCCAGGATAAGGCAGAGGCATAGACTCCCATGAGTCAGAAAAGATAGAGGAGGGGCAGACAGCACTAAAGACAAGACGAGCTCCAGATAGGAATCAGATATGGAAAATTCAGGATCTTTCGAATAAAACTACATTAACTTAAATGCTTAAAACACACACACACTAAATGGTGATATATTCTTCAACCCAACCCTGTCAGTAGTTGTATTAAATGTATGTAAAAACTATGGATTTTCTTTCAATTTTGAAGCAGTCTCAAGCTTACAGAAAAGTTGCACATACAGTACAAACAACTTTTGGGTTCTTGAACTGCTTGAAAGTAAAGCTACTGATTTGGTGCTTTATTGTTTTCCAAATACTTCAATATGTAATTCCTACTACAAGGATAACTACATAACCACAATATAACCATCAAACTCAGGAAAGTAACATCAATACTATCAATACCCTCTAATTCTCAGACAGTGAAAAACCTGCTGTTTGTCTTAATATGTTTACTTGTTTGATTAATTACCACAGGAATGTATATAACAAGTCTTCCATCACTGCCACCCTTCATCCCCTAGTGGTCCCCCTCCTTCCTGCACCCAGGCTCTGACAAACAACAGGGGGTGACCCTTCATGCAATGCCTGTCTCTCTCTACCTAGCCTGCTCTGACAAATTGCACCACACTACCTGCCCAGTGAAGGCTTCTGTCACCACACTTGAGCTTGAATACCATGTACTAGACCAACCTCTATGTAAACATCTTCCCACTCCAATTGGGGTTCTACTTGCTTTGCTGAACTGCCTTCCTCACCTCACGTATATTCTGACTCGCCAAGCTGGGCTGCCCAGTGCAAGATGTCCAAGATCAAGTGAGGTGAGGAGAGTGACCACATCGGAAGGAGGCCTGGGGTGCCTTCGTCATCCCACACAGTCTTGGGCACTCCACTCTGGATCGCTGTGGCATCCCATCCTGCCAGGGTCACTATTGACAGTGTGCTTTGTTTCTTTACAGTTGTGCTGCTTTTTGAGAAAATTATAATCAAGATGTTAAAACCAACAATATTTTAAAGTCCATGACTCTCTTTTTTTTCCATTATGGGGAACGAATCAGGATAATTTATTTAGCAAACAGTACAGAAGTCCCCCCTTGCCTGCAAGAAATATTTTCCAAGATCCTCAGTAGATGCCTGAAACTATGAATTATACTGAAACCTACATTCTGTATACTATGGTGTTTTTCTATACATACATACCTATGATAAAGTTTAATTTATAAGCTTGGCATAGTAAAAGACTAACAATAGTAACTAGTAATAAATAGAATAATTGCAACAATATATTTTAATAAAAGTTATGTAAATGTGGTTTTTTTTTTCTCTCTCTCTCTTTCTCAAAATACTTTAATCTTTTCAGACCATAACTAAAACCATAAAAATTGAAACCACAGATAAGAGGGACTACTATACAAGAATATCAGAAATATATTCTGGACAGCAGTCTGAGAATACTACTTTGGCTCCCTAGCATCAGTTTTTACTTCATGTGGTATCAGTAATTTATTAAACACTTCTTTTCAAGTGAGGTCCTCAACACTGTCCATTCCCAGTCTTGGGCACAACAGAGCTTCAAGGAGATCCAGGGCATTGGGAACTAGCCACATTGCTACATCCTCAGCCTTTCCACCAATAGTCTCTGCTCCTTTCTCCCTAGCCGGAATGGGAGACTGATTGTCACACATCCACTTTACGGTGGCTTCCTGGGACGAAAGGGCAGGCCAGCCTTGGTTGACTGGAAGAAACTGTTGAAGCCCCAGGACTGAAGGAGGCAACAAGGCCTGCCCTGGCTGATCACACACACCCACCTAACAGAAACCACCCACCCCTCCGGGAAGGCAGCTCAATCCTTCCTCTCTCTGCCCACAGGGTAACTCCTGGGTCCCTCAGAGTTGTGTGTAACAATGTGGCTCAGAACATTTTCTACTTTGAAAAAAAAGAATGGAAAACCTCCACAAGTCCACACCAGGATCTTATGCTTTCTGTGCTGGATTAAAAGAACAATGAGATACTTCAAACTGCAGGGATCAGGGAGGATCAGGTTCCTCCAAGATTGATCCATCCGTCTACTCTGGGGAAGAGACCAGAAGTGCACTGGGTGGTGGAGGTGAAGAAGAGGCCACTAGGAATTTCAAACACTTTCATCTTTCAAGTGGAAATGATCTAGATAGGAAATGATTGATTGTGACTTTTTTCACCAAAACAACATTCGATGTGTATCCAGCAGCCACCTGTTCACATTTCTGATGTTATGCGCTTTCTCCCCCAATGTACCCATATAAAACCCATATAAAAAAATATGGTGTTTTGATATCCAGCTCCTTCGAAATACACCTCCCCAGTGCCAGCTCCCACTGCCAGGCTAAGTGCAAGCACCACCAAGAAAAGAGAGACACCTTCTCAGGAAAAAAATAACCCTATCTAGATCAACCTCTTATTCCATCCATTTTGCCCTCGTACCCCATGCCACACCTATATATTCCTACAGCCCCCTGCCCCAGTGCTAATACAGCAGGATAAAAGAACCCAGATTTGAGAGGAAGAAGATTTGAGAAAGAAGACCTGAGGTAGGGGGCTCCTTCCCCGTCCTACTAGAAATGGGTGAGAGTCTTTTGCAAAGGTGTGGTTCACCCCATGCAGGATCGTCTCTCCAAATCAGAGCAACCAGCAGCTTGGGAGCCTAGAAAGTCTCAGGAAGTCCCCTCACTACTCCAAGATCCAGCTTAAGTGCCAGTTACAACCCTATCTTGGGTCCAGAGCCCTGTGCAGCCTCCTGTCATCTGGAAGCTCATCTTACTGCCCCCCCAGATGACCTTGAGGGTGCTCATTCATCTTGGTCTGAACCAGCATCTCCTCATCCCTCACTTTCCAAGACCGCAGAATCCCATGAGGACCACAGCAAGCGTTCTCTTCTGTGCTGTTCCTCCCAGGGGATCTTGGCTACTATCTCGCTCTCTGACCTGTCCATACAGAGTAAGGAAGACAGGACGTGTCTCAGAACTCTAGGCGACACCTTTCACCTCGGAAGGTCTACGTCACCCCTTCTCAGCAGAGAAGTGAATCTCCTAAGCTCAGAGCTCACCAACTGACAGGTCACTCCACAGCCTGATTCCTCCCAGCCTGTCCCTTTTGGTCACAATTAAGAGCCTGGCCTCTGGGGTAGGACTCCCAATTCAGCCCTGGTTACAATGACATTTTAAGTGATAGGAACTGCCTCCCTGCAATAGAATGGAAAGCACCATTTTGCTGTCAATTAATAGAATACTTAATGGGCGAAAACCATGTGCTAGGCAGTAGGGATATATCAAAGCATCCCTGTCATCAGAGAATTCATCCAATTCTCCAGGTACTTTTCCAAGGTAGTTTGCTTGGCCGGGATGAGGATTTGAAATCCACAAGAGATTGCGTTCTTGAGCTGTGAGTGGAGCACAGGATAAAGCGAGTGGGAAAGCCTGAGAGCTGGTGTTGTCCGATTGACAGAGGCAGTTCTGAAGCTTGGTGAGGGTTCTTCCAGGGTGACCCCGTGCCAGGCCTGGTCTGGCCAAGTCCACCTCTCCAGGCTCCGCTCCACCTCCAGTCTTTGATGGTGAAGTCTGCACAGATGGATCCAGGGCAGGTAAAGCATAAAGAATAACACTTAGACAAACAGTCACAAACCCATCATCCACTTTAAAAATCAAGACTTTATCAGTATTTTAGAAGTTCCATCTGTGTTCCAGGCAAGATGATGACAGAACAGGTCACAATGTGAAAGTCTCCACAAAAGCGAGTGTCCATAAAGACTCTCTGCATGAGTGGCTGTGTGCTGGTGGGTGAGTGAAAGACCATCTGAGAGGACACTTGGGTTCATGCACCCAGGGTTCTCCTCCAGAGGTGATTGCAACCCACCATCGCCCTGAGACTGGAGACCCAGGCACGTCGGATCATCTGTTCTCGGAGATCTCTTGAGAGAAGGCAGCAGATAACAGCCACTTCTCACCACCTGGCAATCAGCCCATGTCATCATTTGCAGCTGCAGGCCAGGCTGGAGCAGAAGGAACCATGGAGAAGGCAGATCATGGAAATCTGGAACTGGAACAAAGCCCCAACGCCAGTGGTGAGACACAGATGGGCACCATCTTCTCAGTCCTGAGACCAGCAGAGACCTGCATTGCCCTGCCCATCTCCACCCAGCCTCCATCTTGGGACTCAGATACTTGCTAATCTCTCAGTGGACTTGGAGAGATAGATGCTCCTCCCCCATGCAGGAACAGGCACAGACTGTAAGATCTAAGTAGGAGACTTTACAGCAGCAGTGGGTTGGGTGAGTCCGGATCTGATCCATCTTCCTCCCACAGTAGTCTGTGGGGCATCTAACCCATGCTGAGAGCAACCCTATCAGCCTGTGCTGAGAGTGGAGGGGAGGGGCTGGAGACTGGAGATGCTCCTTAAGCCTGTAGCAGCCAAATGGAACCTGGAGTTACAGAAAGGGCCACAAAGCAAGGTTTTTTCTTTGTTTGTTTTCTTGGTTTTTGTTTTGTTCGTGTTTTTGTTTGTTTGTTTGTTTTTGCTTTTGTTTGGGAGGGATTTTTTTCAGTCAGAATCTCACTCTGTCCCCAGGCTGGAGTGCAATGGCACACTCACGGCCACCCCCGTGTCGACCTGCTGCACCCGGTGGTCCTTCCAACTCAGCCTTCCAAGTAGCCAGAACTATAGGCATGCACTACCATGCCCAGCTAATTTTTTCTTATTGTAGAGACAAGGTCTCACCCAGTTGCCCGGACAAGTCTCAAACCAGTGGGCTCAGGTAATCACTCTCCTCAGCCTCCCAAAGTGCTGGGATTACAGACTGAGCCACTGAGCCTGGACCGAGTTTTTTTTTCTTCTCTCTTTCTGTTTTTGTTTAAGTTTTTGTACTTGCTTTGTTTCTGTTATTTTATTGGGGTTTTCTTTTAGATTTTCTGTTTGTGTATGGGTATTCTTGAGGGACAGTACATGAACAGGGGTTTTTGGTTTGTTTGCTTGTATGATTGTCTGTTTTGGGGGGTTTTTTGTTTGTTCTGTCTTTGTTTTTTTCTCTGTTTATTCGTTAGCTGGTATTCCTCTATGCTTTCCCTCTTCTTCTTCTCTCTCTCCACCTTTCCTTTTGTATTCCTGCTTCCTTTTTCCATTCTTTTCCTTTTTCTTACCTCATTTTGCTTTCAGGGGGCAAAGAGACACCTGCAGTGCATGAAGCACATTATAAGGTGGTGGGAAGTGGGTTCCAGGGGGCTGACACACCTGTCATCAGACAGTGGAATCTGCAGGTAGTTTCTGAATCACAGCTCTCCCCTTAATTAAATCTCAAAACTGCAAAAAAGCTTAGGCCCTCACCCCCAGTCCAGCTTCAGAAATGAACAAAGACCAAGGAAGTACACAAGGAAGAATAGGAGATTTCGCAAACAGAAATAAAAGCTTCCCCCCATCACTGAACAACAGAATCAAAGAAGAGGTTTTAAAAAGGAGGGGGAAGGAAAACCTACACAAATGAAGAAAAAACAAAGGAAGAACATGAGTCTCACCCAGACCCCTGGGAGGTAACCACTGAGAATATAGACTTAGGGACTCCAACAATGAAGAACCCCCAGAATGACCAGTCTCAAACCAAAAACCCAGATATCAAAATGATTTAATAGAGAGAATAAATAGAATTGAGAGAGACAAGAGGAAAGAATGAAGGAGTTGATAAATGAGATAATAGCAATAAAGAATACAGTAAATAAAATAAATAACAAACTGATAAATATGGAAAGCAGAATCAACCAAGCAGAAGAAAGAATCTCGGAGCTTGAGGACCAAAATATGGAACTAACCCAAACCGTTAA
This sequence comes from Cephalopachus bancanus, assembly GCA_027257055.1. Classification (NCBI taxonomy): domain Eukaryota; kingdom Metazoa; phylum Chordata; class Mammalia; order Primates; family Tarsiidae; genus Cephalopachus; species Cephalopachus bancanus. The sequence continues at coordinate 1,730,297 of JAPVLO010000119.1, read as the reverse complement.
AAACATTAAAAAGAGCCTTTAAAAGGCAGAACAAAACCTTCAAGAGATGAGCGACTATTTCAAGAGGCCAACCCTAAGCTTAATTAGAATCCCTGAGGCTGAAAAACTGAGACCACCCTGGAACAAACATTCCATGAAATTATCCAAGAAAACGTTCTTCATCTCACCAGTGACACAAACAATCAAACACAAGAGATTAAGAGAACCCCTGCAAGACAACAAATGAGAAGATCAACTCCTAGACATAGTAATTTGCCTACACAAAGTAGGTGTAAAAGAAAAAAATCCTAAAGGCAGAAAGAGAGAAAGGTCAGACTACCTACCAGGGAAGACCAAGTAGAATAACCGTAGACTTATCTTAAGAAACACTTCAGGCTAGGAGACCTTGGAGCCCAAACTTCAAAGTTCTCAAAGATAAACAATTTCAACCAAGAATCACCTAACTAAGCTAAGTTTCATCAGTGATGGAGAATTAAAATCCTTCCCAGACACTCAGTCCCTAAGACTTTACACTGCCTCCAGACCAGCTATTCAAAACAACCTAGTGTTAATATAAGAACAGGCATATAGACCAATGAAACAGGATAGATTCCAGAAGCAGAGCCTCCATTTCTCAGCCAACTCATCTTCAACAAAGCTTCCACCAACAACCACTGAGGAGAGGAGAACTTCTACAGCACATGGTGCTAGGAAAACTGGCTGACCACATGCAGAAGATTAAAACAAGAGCCCTACCTATCACCATATGCAAAAATCAACTCTAAATGGATCAAAGACCTAAATTTGGAGTCGATCATACTCAGTGATCTATCACAAAAACAAAGAACAGAGTACCATATGTACACACTCATAAGTGGATCTTGAGCAATTATCATACTATAAGAAAGCATTTAGCAGTAATGAGAAACTGCCAGAGAAGGGGTGTTGTGATTAGCAGTAGAGGGAAACTGCTAGGGGAGGGAGGGGCATTCCTCATCAACAAGGGTACCTGCATAATCAATGTTGGTATGCCTAACCCTGAATTGTGCCCCACATTTTTATAATAAAAGAAAAGAATATTCAGGGGACACCCTTATGGAAATTGGAACTGGCAACCAATTCCTGATCAAAACCCCAAGTAGCCAGGCCATAAGAGATGAGATAGATTAGTGGGATCACATCAAACTCACAAGCTTCTGCAAAGCCAAAGAAACCATCAAGAGAGTGGGGACGCAACCCACAGGCTGGAAAAAAATATTTGCCAACTCTAAGTCTAACAAAGGCCTAACATCTAGGATCTACAAGGAACTTAAATGTGCTGAAAAGAAAAAAACAAACAGCCTCATTTAAAGTGGGCAAAATATATGAATAGACACTTCTCAAAAGAAGACATACAAGTAGCCAATAGATACATGAAAAATGCTCAGCCTCAGTAATCATCAAAGAAATTCAAATTAAAACCACACTGAGATACGATACTGAGATAACTCCAGTAAGGATGGCCATCATCAATAATTCAAAAAACAACAGATGCTGGAGAGGATGCTGTGAAAACAGAACACTTTTACGCTGTTGGTGGCCCAAATGTAAACTAGTACAATCTCTGTGGAAAACAGTATGGCAATTCCTAAAAGATCTAAAAATCAACCTCCCATATGACCCTACAATTCCCCTACTGGGAATATACCCAGAGGAACTCAAATCAGTCTATGAAAAAGATACCTGCATGTGTATGTTTACTGCAGCATTGTTCACAATAGCAAAAACATGGAACCAACCATGCTGCCCATCAAAAGACAACCCGGTAAAAAAATGAGGTACATCAACACGATGGAATATTACACAGCCATAAAGAAGGACAAAATTACGAACTTTGCTGCAACTTGGATGGACTTAGAGTCTATAATATTGAGTGATCTATTATAGAAAAAAAACCTGAGTATCACATGTTCTCACTCATAAGCGGATCTTGAGCAACTATCATAATACTTCAAGAAAGGGATCAGCAGTAATGGGAAGATGCTGGGGCAGGCGGGTGGAGTATGGGATTGGCAGCGGATTGGAGTATGGGAAACCACCAGGGGAGAGGGGACCACACCTCATCAACAAGGGTACCTGCATAATGAACATTTGTATACCTAACCCTGAATTGTACCCCACATATTTAAAATAAAAAAATTTAATTAAAAAATCCACAAGAACCACAACTATCTTGTTTGAAAATGGTAATACTCTTTTGAATTGTATTTATTTTACATGCTGTAGTTTTTGTGTTATCACATTAGACCTGAGAATAGCAGGTTATGAGGTTTAGAATGAAAGTTCTGTCAGCGCTCAGGAGAGCTCCCTCCTGGAAGAAAGGGTGAAAGATGGTGAGGGGTCAAGCATTGTAAACAGCCCTGTCTTGATTTAATTTGTATGCAACAGGATGAAGCTTGGCACACCAAGATATGCCCCCCCAAAATGCCATATTTTTCCCAAATCTAACTGTGTCAGATCTAAGCCTGGGCTTGCCTGAAATTTCATTCCAATTGTTACTGAGGCCTGGCTACATCTAAAATCCACCCAAGGCATTATGCTCAACTCCTGACTCGAATGCAGAGTGCTATGCCAGCCTTACCAATCATACACAGAGATCGACTCCTCCCAACCGAGATCTTATCCAAACTGGGCACCACTACAGGATGAAGCTGGAGTTTCAGGCATGACTCCACACCTTCTTCCTTCTGTACAACTCATATATTCATCACACTCTTTTAACTTGGGAGAAGTTGTCTCTCCCTTTGTGATCATGGTATCTTCAAAGGACTGACCCCTCATCTCTTTGCCATGAAAGACACTCTATAGCATAATTGCTTGGACAACTAAATAGGTAAACAACCTAAAAGCACACGGCCTCTGTTCTGACCCTAAAAACAGATTGATGAGGTAGAAAAATAAGAAGAACTTTATTGTCTGCATGGAAAAATAGGGAAGAAATGCAGAGAGCAAAAGAAAAAAATAATATATTTCAAAACATTACAAATTTAATACCTATCTTCAGCTTAGAGCTGCATTTATTTAGAGAACTGGATTTGTGACTAAAGTGCACAGAATTGAGAGTCATAGGCTCAGAGTCTCTTCTAATGAAGAAAGAACAGAAGCCAGAAAGGTAGGTGCCCTAATACAATATCACACACATGGCCTGTTAGCCTCAGAGACAAGGCTAGGTTCAGACCTCCTACCACCTGAGTCAGCTGTTTTTAAGGCAAGGAGTAAATGTCCTTTCCAGAACTCCTCCTCAGAGCCAGAGGCCTTCAAGGTCATCTGACATCCACTCCATGATGACTTTCAGGCCTCTGCTCAGAAAAGTTTTTAAAGAGGAAGCCCCCCACTTACCAGTAACTCACTCTCCAACTACACTTGGTGAGCTGGATGGTGGGATGGAAGTTCTCAGCTTATTTAACCACCACTCTCCCTAACAGTATGGGACCTTTGGTACATTACTTAAGTATGAATCTATTTTCTATCTGTAAGACGGAAATTTTATAGTTAAATTAAAAATTATAATAGATACCTACAGAACACTCCACAGACTATACATTTTCCTCATCACCACATGGAACATACTCCCAAATAGACCACTTCCTTGGCCATAAACCAAACATAAACAAATTACATAAGATCAAAATACTACCATGCACCTTCTTAGACCACAGTGGAGTAAAAATAAACATAGCCAACAACAAGATCCCCCCAAAACACACAAAGACACAGACACTAAACAGCACAAAGCTGAACAACTTCTAGGTCAACACAAAAATCAAAACAAATTAAAAGATTATTGGAAACAAATGAAAGCAAAGGCACATCTTACCAAAACCTCTGATATGACAGTACTAAGAGGGGAATTTATATCTCTAACACACATCAAGAAAATAGAAGGATGACAAGTCAACAGCCTAAAAAAACCACCTGAAGGAGCTGGCAAGATAAGACCACCAAAACCCTAACTTCAGCAGAAAAATCCAGATCACCAAAGTAAAAGAAAACTTCAGTAAATGATGGGGGGAAAACTGGCAAATACAGGATATAGGAGATGAAAATACCATAGGAAACATAAATGAAATGAAAAGCTGGTTCTCTGAAAGAATAAACAAGATTGACAGACTCCAGTCAGACTGACCAAAAAAAAGAGACAAAAAGTCCAAATACACACAATCAGAAATGCAAAAGATCAAGTCAAAACTGACTCTGAAGAAATACAAAAGATTATCAGAGATTACATGCATACCTGTATGGAAACAAATTCAAAAACCTTAACAAAATGAAGAACTTTCTGACATCATACAACCTCCCATGGTTGAAACAAGAAGAGCTAGAAACCTGAATAGACCAACCTGGGAAATTGACTCCATCATAAGAAAACTACCTCCAAAAAAAGCCTTGGGCCAGACGACTTTCCAGGGGAATTCTACAAAGCATGCAAGAGGAGATGATACCAATCCTATTGAGAGTATTCCAGGCAGTCGAGAAAGATAAAACTCTCCCCAAATTATTTTATGAAGGAAACATCATACTGATACCCAAACTGGTTAAAAACCGAACAAAGAAAGAGAACTACAGGTCAATATCTCTCAAAAAAATTCTAGCAAATTAGATTTAACAACACATGTCAAAAATTATCCACCATGAAAAAGTAGGCTTCATTCCTGGGATGCAGGACCATTAATGTAATTAAATACATCCACAGATGAAAAAACAAGAACCACGTGGTTATATCATTAGACGCAGAAGAGGCTTTTGACAAAATCCAGCATCCATTCTTGATAAAAACACTTGAATGCCTAGGTATAGAGGGAGCATACCTCAAAATAGTAAAAGGTATCTCCAACAAACCCACAGTCAACATATTACTAAATAGCCAGAAATTGGAAGCATTTCCCCTGAAAACCAAAAAAGACAAAGCTTCCCACTCTCACTCCTCCTGTTCAACATTGTGTTGGAAGTCCCAGCTGGAGCAATCAGACAAGAGAGGGTATCAGGGTATCCATGTAGGAAAAAAGGAAGTTAAGCTATTCTTCTTTGTGGACAACATGATCCTATACCTAGAAACCCCAAGGGAATCTGTCAAAAATCTCCTTGCACTGATAAAGGACTTTGGCAAAGTCTCAGGTTATAAAATCAACGTGCAAAAGACAGTCACATTCATATACACCAACAGCAAACAGGCAGAGAATCAAATAAAAAGTACAATACCATTCACAACAGATCCACAATAGCCACAAAAAATGAAATACCTTGGCATATTCCTAATCAGAGAAGTGAAAGACCTTTACAACGAAAACTACAAAACAAGGTGCTCAAAGAAATAAAAGAAGACACAAACACATTGGAAAAATATTCTATACTCATGGATTGAAAGAACCAGCATTGTTAAGATGTCCATCCTACCCAAGGCGATCTACAGATTCAACACAATACCCATCAAATTACCATCATCATTCTTCTCAGATCTGGAAACAACAATACAGAGATTCATATAGAAACAAAAATGACCACAGATTGCCAAAACAATCTTTAGCAAAAGAAACAAAGCAGGAGGTATCACACTCCCAGACTTTAAACTTTATTATAAGGCTATAATAATCAAAACAACCTGGTACTGGAACAAAAACAGACATATGGACCAATGGAACGGAATAGAGATTCTAAAGCAAAATCTCAATTTCTCAACCAACTCATCTTCGACAAAGCCTCCAACAACAACCACTGGGGAGAGGAAAACTTCAGTAAATGATGGGGGGAAAACTGGCTGACCACATGCAGAAGAATGAAACAGGACCCCTACCTATCACCGAACACAAAAATTATCTCTAAATAGATCAAACCTAAATGTAAAATCTCAAACTATAAGAATCTTAGAAAACACAGGAGACACCCTTACAGAAATTGGCATAGGTAACCAATTTCTGATCAAAACTCCAGATGCTCATGCCATAAGAGATAAGGTAGACAAGTGGGACCTCAACAACCTGAAAAGTTTTTGAAAAGCAAAAGAAACCATCAAGAGATGGGAAACAGACTGTGGAATAGGAAAAAAAATATTTGCCAACTGTATATCTGACAAAGGCCTAACATCCAGGATCTACAAGGAACTCGAACGCACTGCAAGGAAAAAAAACAAACAGCCCTATTAAAAAGTGGGCAAAAGAGCCGGGTTCGGTGGCTCAGCCTGTAATCCCGCGCCTTTGGGAGGCTGAGGTGAGTGGATTGCCTGAGCCCACGGGTTTGAGACCCGCCTGGGCAGCGACACCTCATCTCTACAATAAATCAAAAAATCAGCCGGGCGTGGTAGCACATGCCTGTAACTCCGGCTACTCAGAAGGCTGAGGCGGAAGGATCGCTGGAGCCCAGCAGGTCGAGGCTGCAGTGGCCGGGAGCGGCCACTGCACTCCAGTCTGGGCGACAGAGTGAGACTCCAACTCAAAAAAAAAAAAAAAAAAAGTGGGCAAAAGACATGAATATACACTTCTCAAAATAATATATATAAGCAGCCAACAGACACATGAAAAAATGTTCAACCTCACTAATCATCAGAGAAATGCAAATCAAAACCATGTTGATATAGCACCTAACTCCAGTAAGAATGTCATCATTAATAAAACAAATAACTGATGCTGGCGAGAATGAAGAGAAAAGTCAACACTTCTACACTGTTGGTGGGAATGCAAACTAGTTAAACCTCTATTTAAAAAAATGTGGCAATTTCTAAAAGAACTAGAAATTGACCTTCCATATTACACAGCAACCCCCTACTGGAAATATACCCAGAGGAACTCAAATCATTCTACAAAAAAGATACCTGTACACACATGTCTGTTGCAGCACTATTCACAATAGCAAAAGTGTGCAACAAGCCATGCTGCCATCGAACTGGGCTGGATAAAATAAATGTGATACATATACACAATGGAATATTACACAGCCATACAGAAGGACAAACATATGGCCTTCGCAGCAACTTGGATGGATTTAGAGTCTATCATACTCAGTGATCTATCACGGAAACAAACAACTGATTACCATATGTTCTCACTCATAAGTGGACCCTGAGCACCTATCATAATACTACAAGAAAGGGATTGGCAATAGCGGGACACTGCCAGGGGAGATACAGGGGAGGCATATAACATCAGTAAGGGTGCCTGATCCTAATCCAGGCAAAGTGAGGGTCAATGGAAGGCCCAAACTTCATCTGTGTCTAGACCACTTATGTGTCCTATCCTGACTTGTACCCCACATCTTTAAAATAAAAAATAAAAATTAATTAATTAAAAAGTATAGCTCCCACCAAGCATTATGGGTATTAAATGAGGTAGCATATGAAAATTTCCTTGCAATCCTTCCAACATGGTAACATCTATACTCCCTGTTGCCACATCCCCCAGAAAGAAATAAAATTAAACCATACTTGAAAGAAGATTCCAATGTATGTGCATTTTGTACACATTCATATAACATACACAATTATATAGCCCAATGATTGTTTTGAACAAAAATTACTGTTGATGTCATTTTTTTAAAGTTAGAAAAAAATGTTTAAGATCTATTTAGTGCACTGGAAAGTATTAAAGAATGAAAGACTCATGTGGCCAGGATCCAAAACAAAAGAAAGCCCAGAGACGTAAGTACAATCTTATGTACCACTTTCTCCCCCTGACATACTTTGCAATTTATAAGCAGTAGTTGAGCTCAAAAACTGAGTATTAAAGTTTCCAGCAATTTCATGAATATATACAGAGTTCACACTTAAAAAACAACTATGTTGCTAAGTGAATAAAGGAAGGAAGAAATGAAAAGATGGAGGGGGGGAAGAAATCTATAATAAATAACAAAATGAAATTAGCTAGTGCTGATTTTTCAGTTCTATAGATCCTGTTCTGGATATAAATTATTGGGCATGATTAGGTTTCAAGAACAGAATTTTCAACAGCCAGGCTGACATATTATAGACAATTGCAGCAATATCTCTTCATGGCAACATTGTGATTTCCTTGTGTGGAAAGATACTGCCTATCAAGAATGTGGTCCCGTGAAAAGCCTGAGCCCTGCAGATTTCACTCCCAGGTGGCATTCTCCTCTGCCAGAGGGGGAAAAGGTGGATATTTGGAAAATAGAGATCCATGGCAAAGGTTCTATGTGATTTTAATGGATATCTTTATAAAGTTGTCAGATACTTTTCTCTGGGCATGTTTCTTTGCTAGGAGACTTACACTGACCCTATTCAGAGTTCTAGGAAAAAATCTCATCCTTTGACCTTCTTTTCTTCTAGGTTCCACGAAATTTAGTAGTTAACATCAGATGCCCTGGAATCAAGCTATAATGTTCAAACCCTAGCTACTCTCTAGAGATTATGTCACTTAATTTCTCTAGATAACAGCTTTTTCATCTAAAATATAGATAGTATCAATACCTACCTTACATAATTACTGTGTGAATTATTGTGAATATAACATTAGTCATGTATTGGTTCCAAGGAACAGTTTCCCCTGCACTTGTCACTGTGTTTCATTTCAGTCAACTGTGATATTATCTGGTCATACATTTTTTTTGCCATCCATTTATCTTTAGTGTTTATTGGTCACATATTTAGGCAGGCCAGGGAGAAGTGTCATAAACCCTGATGTTTTCTAGCTTAGATATCAGTTGTCCTCAAAATATTAAAGAAAATGTATCCCAACATACATGCTCTGGATAATTGTGCTCTTCGACTCTGTGACCTCAGTCCTGACCTTCATTAGACCCCCGGCCTGAATCCAAATGACAAACTATAAACTTTCCCTGGCCTCTACTCAGAGATGTGGGGTGAGCTTAGCCAGTATCATCTAGCACACCACACACAACTGTGGGGGATCCAGACCAGTTACTTTAGGGTGTCATTCCCATCAGCCAGTTGCTAAGTAAGCTGGACCAGAAACAAAACCATCAAGCTAAGGTGGCTGGATAATCCTAAATCAGACAGGTGAGGAAACATTAGCAAATAAATAATATGTACTGTCAAGAATAGAATCTATAAAATAAAAAAGAAAGCGAAAAGACAAAATAAAACAGTTAAAAACAAATACAGACTTCTGGCAAGATGGCGACGGGGCAGCTCGGTCTTTGAGACTCTCCACAGAGGAGAACGCAAAGAGACTCTGGTTCTCTCCCCGGAGGCTGCAGATCCCATCGCTGGCAGCCTGCTCTTCACACAGAGCATGGCCATAGACTTCGCTGAGGCATCACCATGGTCTGAGCAGCTACTGTGGCTGTCGCGGCTGCCACTGCAGCTGCAGCCACAGCAGCCTTTCCACATCGCACCCCAGTGCCTGAGGTGAGCCGTAGCTACTGCCACTGCCTCTGAGGCAACGATTACACATCCTACCACCAGTGCCTGAGGTGATCCACGACTTCAGACCTTGAAGACTCTGGGAGCAAGAACTGCTGAGGTCTACTACCACCGTGATGTCCTGCCAGGCCGTGGGTCTCCTCCTGTGTGCCTTGAGCCAACATCTCCCTCCCCTTAGGGGCGGGCAAGCAGCTGAGATAAAAACCATCAGGAGTGAGGGATAGAACCACTTCCTGGCGATTCAAGGTAACAACACTGAAAAGGGAAAAATGGAAGCCTGATAGACAAAGGCCAGATCTGAGTGGTGAATGGGGCAGTGGTGAACTGAGTGATGATCTGAACTGCCCTTCACAGCAGGCCAGGGGCAACTGACCCTAACTGTGAACAAACTTACCAGCCTGAAATGACAGCTAGAAATCAGAGCTGAAAGGATATTCAACTTAAACGAAAGTCTCAGAGTGTGCTTGATTGGTTCTATTAGTCTACTGACTTGATTCTATTCCTTCTGTTTTGTTCTCCTCGCTTTCATTTTTTTTCCTCCTTCTTTTCCCTTCTTTTCTTTTCTTCTCTCTGTAAACCATATATTTGTATAGAGGAATAGCACACCAATAAGGAGGTTGGTAAACTTGTATGTTAGCAACATTGTATGTTTTCGCTTATTTTGTATAGGAGTTGGTTAGTTTGTAGCCATGGTCTATTGTTTTCATACGTTTCAATTTTTGTCTCTCTCTCCAGGTGTTGGTACACTCATCTGTTTTCACCCCTACTCCTCTCTCTTTCCACCCCCCTCTTCCCCACACTGTCTGCTCCATTCTCTTCCCTCTGCTAACCTCATTTTATTTCAGGGAGTAAACCTACAACCCTACTGCATGGACAGATTCCAAGGCAGTGGGAAGTGAGTGTCAGATTATCCATACACCTGTTGGCAGATACCAGGACCTGCAGATAGATTTTGAATCACAGCTCCCCGCTTAAGTAAATCTCAAAACTGCAAAAAGGACTACCCCCAACCTATACTGCAACTCCAAAACTGAACAAAGTAAAAGGACATACATAAAGAAGAATAGGAGATTGAACAAACAGAAGTAAAAACAACCCCTCCACCTCTGAATAACAGAATTAAAGAAGACAGTGACATGGAGGGAAGGAAAAAGTAGGGAAGGGGAAAAGAAAACCTGCACAAATGAAGAAAAACCAAAAGAAGAATATAGGTCTCACACAGACTCATGGGAGGTCAGACACTAAGAATACAAACTTCAGAACACAAATAATAAAGAACCCCCAGAATGACTGGTCACATGAAACAAGCCCAGACATCAAGACATTAATAGAGAGAATTAAAAAATTGAGAAGAAACAAAAGGAAAATAGGAAGGAGCTGATGTCAGAAATAACAGCAGTAAAGAATACTGTGATGGAAATAAATAACAAACTAATAAGCATGGAAAGCAGAATTAACCAAGCAGAAGAAAAAATCTCAGAGCTCGAAGTCCAAAACACAGAACTAACCCAAACTGTCAAAACCATAGAAAAGAAGCTCAAAAAAGACAGAACAAAACCTTCAAGAAATGAATGATTACTTCAAGAGACCAAACCTAAGAGTAATTGGCCTTCCTGAGGCAGAGAGAGAAACAGAGGTCACACTAGAACAAACATTTCATGAAATCATTCAAGAAAACTTCCCTTATCTCATCAGTGATACAAAAATTCAAACACAGGAGATTCAGAGAACCCCTGCAAGACAACAAATGAGAAGACCAACTCCCAGACACATAATAATTAGCCTAAATAAAGTAGGTATAAAAGAAAAAATCCTAAAGGCAGCAAGAGAAAAAGGTCAGACTACCTACCAGGGAAGACCAATTAGAATAGCAGCAGATTTATCTACAGAAACTCTCCAGGCTACGAGAGCTTGGAGCCCTATCTTCAAAGTTCTAAAAGATAAACAATTTCAACTGAGAATAACCTACCCAGCCAAGCTAAGCTTCATCAGTGAGGGAGAATTGATATCTTTCCCGGATATCCAATCCCTAAGAACCTATGCTGCCACCAGACCACCTCTACAAGAAACACTTAAGAAAGTATTGAACACAGAAGAAAAGGAAAAAAGAACAACAACATTCTTCACAAGAGTACAGGCAAAAGATTAAAAACACACATGAACCAACTCCAGAACCAAAAGAAAGACAACACACAAACAGAAAGAACAAAAACTCTGTAAGAACATTATGATAGGGATCAACTCTCACATTTCAATAATTAGCGTGAAGGTGAACAGACTAAATGCACCACTGAAAAGACATAGAATGGCAACATGGATAAAATATAACCAGGCAACAATTTATTGCCTTCAAGAGACTCACCTCACTGGAAAGGACACTCACAGACTCAAAGTAAGAGGATGGGAAACAAATTTTCAGGTAAATGGAACACAAAAGAAAGGAGGAGTCGCGATCTTAATCTCAGACAAAATACCCTTTAAGCTATCAAAAATCAAAAAAGATACAGAAGGCCACTACATAATGATAAGAGGTTCAATCCATCAACAAGAAATATACATTCTAAACATATATGCACCCAACATAGGAGCACCAACTTAAATAAAGCAGCTTCTAGGTAAACTAAAAAAGATATCGTCTCCTACACTATCATAACTGGGGACTTCAATACCCCACTCACAACCCTAGACATCATCAAGACAAAACATCAGCAATGAGATCAGAAACCTCAGTGTGACTATTCACCAAATGGACTTAATTGATACCTACAGAACCCTCCATCGAAAGACCACAGAATATACATTCTACTCATCACCACATGGAACGTACTCTAAGATCGACCACATACTTGGCCATAAATCAAGTATAAGCAAATTTAAAAGGATCAAAAATTTACCATGTACCTTCTCAGACCACAGTGGAATAAAAATAAACATTAACACCAACAAGTTCCCCCCAAAACTCACAAAGACATGAACACTAAACAGCATGATACTAAACAACTCCTGGGTCAACATTGAAATCAAAACAGAGATTAAAAGATACCTGGAAACAAATGAAAATGAAGAAACATCTTATCAAAATCTCTGGGATGCCATGAAAGCTGTACTAAGAGGGGAATTTATATCCCTACAAACGCACATGAAGAAAATGGAAGGATCACAAATTAATAGCCTAACAAGCCATCTAAGAAAGCTGGAAAAGCAAGACCACCAAAACCCTAATTTCAGCAGAAGAATCCAGATCACCAAAATAAAAGCTCAAATCTAGGACATAGAAGATAAAAAGATAATACAAAAAAAAATCAATGAAACAAAAAGTTAGTTCTTCAAAAGGATAAAAGATCGATGGTCCCCTAGCTAGACTGACCAAGAAAAAGAGAGAAAAAGTCCAAATAAACACAATCATAAACACAAAAGATGAAATCACATCTGACCCTGAAGAAATACAGAAGATCATTAGAGACTACTATGTACACTTGTATGGAAACAAACTTGAAAACCTTAAGGAAATGGAGGACGTTCTTACATCAAACAACCTGCGTAGGTTGAAACAAGAAGAAATTGAAACCCTAAATAAACCAATAACAATCAAGGAAATTGACTACGTAATAAGAAAACTACCTACAAAAAAAAAGCCTGGGTCCAGATGTCTTTCCAGCAGAATTCTACAAGACATTTAAGGAGGTGATGATACCAATCCTACTGAAGATATTCCAGGCAATTGAGAAAAATGGAATTCTCCCCAAAACATTTTACAAAGCTAGCGTCACATTGATACCCAAGCCAGGTAAAGACCCAACAAAGAAAGAGAACTAAAGGCCAATATTTTTGATGAACATAGATGCTAAAATCCTCCACAAGATCCTAACCAACCGGATTAAACAACACATCTCAAAAATCATCCATCATGACCAAGTAGACTTCATCCCTGGGATGCAAGGCTGGTTCAACATTTGTAAAACCATAAATGCAATTAAATACATCAACAGATGTCAAAACAAAAACCACATGATTATATCATTAGATGCAGAAAAAGTTTTTGATAAAATCCAGCACCCCTTCTTGATAAAGACCCTCAAACATCTAGGCATATGGGGAACATACCTCAAAATAGTAAAAGCCATCTACAAGAAACCCACAGCCATCATACTCCTAAATGGACAAAAATCGGAACCATTTCCCCTGAAAACTGGAACAAGACAAGGATGCCCACTCTCACCCCTCCTGTTCAATATACTATTGGAAGTCCTGGCTAGAGCAATCAGAGAAGAGAAGGCAATCAGGGGTATCCAAATAGGAAAAGAGGAAGTCAAGTTATCTCTCTTTGCAGATAACATGTTCATGTACCTTGAAAACCCAAGAGAATCTGTCAAAAACCTCCTTACACTGATAAAGGACTTTGGCACAGTCTCAGGATATAAAATAAACGTACAAAAGACAATCACATTGCCTTACACCAACAATAAACAAACAGAAACCCAAATAAAAAACACAATTCCATTCACAATAGCCACAAAAAAAAATGAAATACCTTGGCATCTTCCTAACCAGAAAGGTGAACCTTTACAATGAAAACTACAAAACACTGCTCAAAGAAATTAAAGATGACACAAACAAGTGGAAAAATATCCCATGCTCATGGATTGGAAGAATCAACATTGTGAAAATGTCCATCTTACCTAAGGCAATCTACAGATTTAATGCAATACCCATCAAATTACCAGCAACATTCTTCTCAGACCTAGAAAAAACAATACAGGAATTCATATGGAAACACAAACGACAAGAATAGCCAGAACAATCCTCAGCAAAAAAAACAAAGTAGGTGGTATCACATTACCAGACTTCAAACTTTACTATAAAACAACAATAATCAAAACAGCTTGGTATTGGTACAAAAACAGTCATATAGACCAATGGAAAAGAATTGAGATTCAGAAGCAAAACCTTAATTTCTCAACCAACCCATCTTTGACAAAGCCTCCACCACTTACCACTGGGAAGAGGAGAACCTATTCAGTGAATGGTGCTGGGAAAACTGGCTGACCACATGCAGAAGACTCAAACAAGACCCCTATCTGGCCCCATACACAAAAATTAACTCTAAATGAATCAGAGACCTAAATGTAAAACCTCAAACCATAAGAACCTAGAAAATGCAGGACACACCCTTATGGAAATTGGAACTGGCATCCAATTCTTGAACAAAACCCAGAGCCCATAGGACATAAGAGGTAAGATAGACAAATGGGACCTCATTAAACTGACAAGCTTCTGCAAAGTCAAAGAAACCATCAAGAGAGCAAGGAGACAGCCCACAGACTGGGAAAAAGTATTTGCCAACTCCAGGTCCAACAAAGGCTTAACATCTTGGATCTACAAGGAACTCAAATGTGCTGAAAAGAAAAAAACAAACAACCCCATTATAAAGTGGTCAAAAGTTTTGAACAGACACTTCTCAAAGGAAGACAACTGAGCAGTCAACAGACACATGAAGAAATGTTCAACCTCACTAATCATCAAGGAGATGCAAATCAAAACCATACTGAGATACTACCTAACTCCAGTCAGAATGGCAGTTATCAATAAAAAATAATAATATCAGCTGCTGCAGAGGGTGTGGTGAAAAGGGAACACTCCTACACTGTTGGTGGGAGTGCATACTGGTGCAACCTCTGTGGAAAACAGTGTGGCGATTCCTAAAAGCTCTAAATATCTACCTCCCATATGACCCCACAATCCCCCTACTGGGAATATACCCTGAAGAACTCAAATCACTCTATAAAAAAGATACCTGCACACGTATGTTTATAGCAGCATTGTTCACAATAGCAAGAACCTGGAATCAACCATACTGTCCACCAAAGAGGACTGGATTAAAAAAATGTGGTACATATACATGATGGAATACTACACAGCCATAAAAAAGAACAAAATCATGAACTTTACAGCAACCTGGATGGAACTAGAGTCAATAATACTGAGTGACCTCTCACAGAAACAAAGATCTGAGTATCACATGTTCTCACTCATATAGCAGACCTTGAACATCCATCGTAATACATAAAAAAAGGACTGACATGGTGGGAAACTATGGGGGGGGGACAGGAGGTGGGATTAACAGTAGTCAATATCTGTCTTGGGACAGGGAGAAACCCCTTATCAATAAGGGTGCCTGAACAAAGCATATTTGTATACCTAACCCTTAACTGTACCCCACAATATCAAAATTTAAAATATTGATTTTTTTTAAAAATACAATTTGTTTTAACTTTCCTTCAGAGCCAATGAGTCAAGTCTTCCTTTCCCTCATTAGAGAAGGTAAAAATGCAAAAATCAGAAGCCATTCAGGAAAGAGTGGATGGGAGAGGCAGGAACCCCCCTGGACACTTGCTCTCTTCAGTAGATTTACTTAGGTTTCTCCTTTTCCATTGTCAAGCTTTCAATGTTCTAAAGGAGTAAAGTAAGTCTACTGAAGAGAGCTCACCTAATCCATGAGACATGAGCTAGACTTGGATAAAAAGAGTGGTCAAAGATGGTCATGACAGTAGATGCTATTAATATTTTCCTTACACCATGTCAGTTCAGCCCACCAAACACCTCTTCAGCTGCACTGCAAGTGCCCAGGCCCCCAAACACCTCTCAGCTTTTCTGTCTCAAGGTATTCTCTGAAGCTGTAAGAATTTGCTCAGTCCAAAAGAGGGCTCAGCCCTAAAGTACAGAAGAGTTAATGCTCCCAGAAACAACATTCAACCAATTGGGGGTGAAAATTGACAGGCCAAAGACCCAGCCTCCTGAATTTTGAAAACAAAATGCTGACATCCATTTTTTATGGAGCCTCAAAGAGTTGCCAGCAGAATCCAACTCCAAATGCCTACAGCAATAAACATCTCTCCTTTTTCTGTCTCATTCTTCCTATTCCCTCACTCCTGTCTCTTGCAATCACCTCTCAAATAAATTAATTACCCTAGTTCAAGCACAGTGGCTAAGACTGTAATCTCAGCACTTTGGGAAGCCGAGGTGAGAGGACTGCTTGAGCCCAGCAATTCAAGACCAACCTGGGCAACATAAGGAGATCTCGTCTCTACAAAAATAAATAATTTCCAGTCATGGTGGTGTGTGCCTGTAGTTCCAACTACTTGGGAATCTGAAGCAGAAGGATCACCTGAGCCCAAGAGGCTGACAAGATCCACAGAGTGCAGAGAAGAGAAAACCTAATCAGACTCAGTTGGAATTAGGCAAACTTGCCTGAATCATCACACAACCCATAAGCAGTCTCTGGTTGCAGTGGAGAAGGTGATTGAGGAGGAATTAGGAGTTCTGTGCTCCAGCCACAGACTGTGAAGTTCCCTTGAGCCTTGCAGGACTCCAGTCCCTCACAGGGAACTGTCTTACCCACAGCCATGCTCTGTCAAAACCCACTTGGAGTGCTGCAGGTAAAAAGAGTGATTTCAGTCACCATTTCCTGGGAACTCAACCCTTCCTGAAGACTACTTTCTAGCCAGCCTGGGAGGGAACAGGAGATCCTGACACTTTCATTTGCCCCAAGGACAAATTCCACTGTGGCTGACAGTTCCTGGCTGGGGCAGGCTCCCAGGAGAAGACTGGAGCTGGCCGCACCCTTATGTTCTGAATTCAAACTGCCTGAGGCTAAGGTGGGGGAGTCGGGTGGGACTTGTTGCCCCCAGAAGCCCCACACTTCCCATTTGGGTTCTTTTGTGTAGTCTCTGTGCAATGCAGCAGCTTTACACCAGCAGCCAGGGCTCCTTCTCAACCTCACAGGGGTAGGCAACCATGCACATAGGTGGGGAGCTTGTGCACTTTTCCCTCCGCAACTCCCTTGAGAGCTTAATACAGACTGAAAATTTTTGTAGTTCCCACAGCCCCATCCATTGTCTAGGTTGGCTGAGAACTTCCTTGGGGCAACATAGGCCAGGCAGAAGGCTGACAGCCACCATCACAGCTGACTGTCTCCCACATGCACCACTCCTGGCTGAAGGTCAACTGGCATAGTCCATTTTGGGATGGCCTGATCTCAGACGCCAGTTAACAACACTATCCAAGCCATCCTTGTTCAGGATGCCTTCAGCCTGTACAGATACCCAGCACAGCACCACCATAGCTGGCAATTGAGAAACTCGCCACACCAAGAGTATATATAACCAAGGGAAACATACAGTGTCTATGCCAGCTCCCTACCAACCTCAGATGAGAAAACATCTACCCAAATAAGAAGGAAGCAAAAACATAGTTCTGACAATATGAAAAAGCAAAAGTTTCAACAAGTTCAAAATACCGCAGTAACTCTTCAGCAATAGACCTAACCTAAATGAAATCTTTGAAATTCCAGAGATAGAATTCAAAAAGTGATTATAAAATTGCTCAATGAAAATTGAAAACCAATACACAGAATTTTTTAAAAAAACTATTCAGGACATGAATTAAAAATTCTCTAAAGTGATAGACACTGATGTTGGGTCCTGTAAGAGGTGATGAATTGTATGGAACCTGTGTGACACCTTATATATTAAGTGTGATGAATTGTGTGAAATGTAATGAAACTGTAACCTTATATATTAAGTATGCTGAAACTGTATGCTGTGACCTCTCCCCTAAAACTTAGCAATTCTTGGAAACCCTGGAAAGAACGCCCAACTTGGAAACCCCAAGTGGCTATGTTAGATAAGTTAATCAGCTTTTTCTGCTTCTGTAACCCCCGCTGGCAGTGTGTGAGTGTCGTCGAAAAGCCCCTTTCAAATTCTGGCAGGCTTTTCTCTGTTTTAATTGTGGTGGGCAAGCCCCTCTTCTGGCGGGCTTTGTGTTGTTAGAATTGGAATTATAACGGCCTTGTGGATTAGGTGAGCTTTTGCATATTTAAGAAAGGCCTCAGCCACAGTATGGAGCCCTCACCTAGAGACTCATGAGTCTGGTGGGTGGCCCTGGCCAGTAGGAACCTGGCTAATAAGTTAATAAACCTCTCTCAGTAAATTGTGTGTCGGCTCCGTGAATCAAACACTCTGACCCCACATCATTTGGTGCGCTGGCCAGGAAACGAGTGTTTGACACGGTCCTTTACACCAACTGGCCTTGTGAGCCTGCTAGCCCAAAGACTTGTGACATTCGTTAGTACTGGAGTAGCTGGCTGTCGGAAGGGCCTGGAACGGACTCTCAGGCGGCCGACTACCGGGCGGGCTCAGTGTTCGCCATCCCTGGCAGACTCACAACACCTCTGAAGTCCTCAGAGAGGTAAGCCAGGTTCCTGTTCTGTAATGTGCACATGTCTGTTTGGACTTCCAGGGAAGTTGTACGCAGCGTTACTTCCTGAGTCCAGGGTCCTGGTGAGATGTCACCAGGGTAGCCTGTTTTGGGTCTGCCCTCGGGCAATCAGGCCGGTCCTTATCTTTGTCTCGTTGTGCTTTGTGTTCATAACAGTCATGTCTTCTATTGCTCTTATTATTATTGATGTCATGGGGCAGTCAGGCTCTCGGCCAAACACCCCCCTAGAACTGGTCTTGCATCATTTTAAAGATTTCCAAAATGCTGCACAGCAAACAGGAGCCCAGGTATTTAGGGATAAGCTAACTACTCTGTTCTTGTGAATGGCAAATCTTGCAAACAGTAATTGGCCATCAGAAGGAACTTTTAACCTTTCAGCAATAGAGTTCAACAGATCGTCTACTGACGCCACCCAGACCAGATTCCTTACATCACTGCTTGGTACTACCTCATCCTACGGCAGCCATCATGGATGAGGAAGGCTGAACCTAACCCTCTTCATGTATTAGCCTTATAGAAAACTACTAAAGCTAAGTCTCTAGTCCTCCCACATCCGCCGGAGGATGACGAGATTCCACCACCATATCCTGCGGCAGGACAGGGACAGGGAGGACAAGAAATCTTTAGTCCAGCACATACTAGAAGTGGTTCCTCTTACCAGCCCTTCTACCCCACGCTCCCTCTGCCGGAGGACCCAACAACCCCCCACCAGCCAACAAGTCAACCTCCGGGACCTCGGGGGAAACCCCGGTCATCCTCCCTCTGTGGCAAACCACGGGGGTGAATGTGAAGGGGACAGGAACCCAGCCTTTTATGGTCTAAGTCCCTTTTACTACCAGCGATTTATACAATTGGAGGCAGCACAATCTGCTGTTCGCTGAAAGACCTCAAAGCCTTATTTCTCTCTTAGAAACTATTTTCTGTACGCACCAGCCTACATGGGATGACTGCCAGCAGCTTCTCCAGGTTCTCTTCACCGTGGAAGAGAGGGAACGAATTCGGCGGGAGGCAAGAAAGCTAACACTGGGACCTGAAGGCCAACTGGCTGAGCATGCATGTCTGGAGCGTATCTTCCCCTCTGATAGACCGGACTGGGACCCCAGACTGATCACGGTAGGGAGTGTCTCACCATCTACCACCGGACTCTAATGGGGGGTCTCCAGGCTGCCACAAGGCACCCTACAAATCTGTCTCAGGTAAGCGAGGTTACTCAGGGACCACAGGAATCTCCCACAACTTTTCTGGAGCACCTCATGGAGGCTTATCGGACATATACTCCGAAAGACCCAGAAGCCCCAGAAAATCAGAGGGCATTGGTCATAGCCTTTGTCTCCCAGTCGGCCCCTGATATCAGAAAGAAGCTGCAGAAAATTGAAGGATTTGAAGGAAAAAGTTTGTCAGAATTAACCGAGGTAGCCCAAAATGTTTATAATAGCAGAGATTCTTCTGAGGACAGACAGGCAAAGAAACTAGCTAAAGTAATGGTTGCAGCTTTGGAAGGGACTCGGCTGAAACAGTGGACAGGGGAACGCAGAGGAAAGGATACAGAAAGAAAAATCCCCTTAGACAAGGACCAGTGTGCCTTTTGTAAAAAAAAAAAAAAAAAAGGGACGTTGGAAAAAGGACTGCCCAGACAGGCCAAGAAAATGTTCCCCTTCTTCGGAGCTACAGCAACGAACTCCAGTGCTCCCATTAGGATTGGATTAATGGGGCCGAGCCTCTATTAATACCCCCCTGGAGCCCAGGGCCGAACTTATGGTAGGGGGTAACCCTGTCCACTTCTTGGTGGACACGGGGACAGAGAATTCAGTTCTCAAAAAATATAATGGTCCTCTCTAAAATAAGTATACTCTGGTACAGGAGGCAACTGGAACTCAACTATACCCCTGGACCACTGAAAGAACTGTAAATCTAGGAAAAGGAGAGGTAACTCACTCATTCCTGGTAATACCTGACTGCCCATACCCGCTCTTGGGGTGAGACCTTCTGCACAAACTCAAAGCAAATATAGGGTTTCAGGAAACTACAGCGACAGTGGACTTAAAAGAACCAACCAAGATCCTCGTAACAGTGCCTCTCTGAGACAAGTATCTGTTGGCAGAAGGTAAGATACCTCTGTTACCTAAGCCAGACTCAGAGCTCCTAAACTAGCTAAGGTGCGAGCTCCCTGGTGTCTGGGCTGAAACTAACCCACCGGGGCTGGCAAGTCACCGCCCCCTAGTGGTGGTGCAACTAAAAAGTCAGGCAAGCCCCATCCAGGTTCGTCAGTGCCCTATATCCCAAGAAGCACAAAAAGGCATAGCTAGGCATATCCACCACTTTTGGGAGGCAGGTATTCTGGTGCCCTGTCAATCACCTTGGAACACGCCATTGCTCCCAGTAAGAAAGGCTGGTACGGGGGACTATCGTCCAGTGCAGGACATCCGGGAAGTTAACAAGCGAGTGGAGGACCACCCAACAGTCCCAAATCCGTACACTCTCTTAACTGAGTTTCCTTCTGAGCGACAGGTCTACACTGTTTTAGATCTCAAAGATGCCTTTTTCAGCATCCCATTGGCCAAACAGAGCCGATTCTTGTTCGCCTTTCAATGGACAGACCCGGAGACGGGACAACATGGCCAGCTCACATGGACAGGGCTCCCGCAAGGATTTAAGAACTCTCCCACGCTGTTCAATGAAGCTCTCCAAGAAGACCTGCTGTTCTTCTGGAGGAGCAACCCTCAGGTAACCATGTTGCAGTATGTAAATTACCTGCTCATTGCTGCCAAGGCAAATGAAGACTGCCTACGGGCCACCAGAGACCTCCTGAGGGAATTGGAAACGCTGGGCTACCGAGTGTCAGCAAAGAAAGCCCAGCTCTGCACTACTGCAGCTACCTACCTTGGTTTTGTCCTTCAGGGAAGTAAGAGGGGTCTATCGAGTCAGCGTGTCTAGGCTGTGGACAACATCCCCGTCCCAGGGACAAAAAAACAGGTCAGGGAATTCCTGGGAGCAGTAGGATACTGCAGAGTCTGGATTCCATGATTTGCTGAAATCGCTAATCCCTTATATGAGCTCACTAAGGGCCCAGAACAAGAATTCCAATGGACCCCAGAGGGGGAGAAAGCCTTCCAAACCTTAAAAAAGGCCTTAATTTCGACTCCAGCATTGGCCCTAGAAGACCTGGAAGAGCCATTCCATCTTTTGGTAGATGAGAGCCAGAGAGTCACCCGGGGGGGTCCTAATCCAAAATCTTGGGCCTTGGAATAGGCCAGTGGCATACTTATCAAAGAAACTAGACCCAGTGGTGGCAGGCCACCAGAGACCTCATCCTCCACCAGGAGGTCTCTGGTGGCCCGTAGGCCAGCCTGCCTATGAAGCATTGAGGCTGTTGCTATGCTGATAAAAGACTCAGACAAGTTAACACTAGGACAGGACCTAAGTGTCACAGCCACACATGCAATAGAAGTCCTCCTCCAAGGGGCCCCAGCTAATTGGATTTCCAACACCCGACTCACCCATTATCAGGCTTTACTTCTCAACCAGTCACACATTAGGTTCCAGCGTACTGCCAGGCTAAACCCCACCACCTTGCTGCTGGCGGGGACATGCGGCACCCATGACTGCATCAAGCTCACTGAGCTCCTCCAGAAGCCGCTCCCAGATCTAATGGACGTTCCCTGGCCAGATCCGGACTTAAGCCTCTACACGGATGGTAGTAGCTTTATGGAGAATGGAACCAGGTACGCAGGGGCAGCCGTGGTAACGCTACAGGACATGATATGGGCCGAACCCCTTCCCCAAGGGATCTCAGTCCAAAAGGCAGAATTAATCGCCTTAGCTGAAGCCCTAAAAGCAGGTGCAGGAAAGACTGTTAACATTTATGCTACTAGCAGGTATGCCTTTGCAACTGTGCATGTACGTGGAACAATCTACAAGGAAAGGGGATTGCTTACTGCTGAAGGGAAAACTATAAAAAACAGGGAGGGAATCCTAAACCTCTTGGCGGCAGTTTGGGCCCCAACAAAGGTGGCTGTTTTACACTGTCCAGGCCACCAGCAGGGAGACTCAAATGAGGAGGTTGGCAACGTGAAAGCGGATCAAATGGTGAAAGAAGTGGCCCGCCGCTGCGCTATCTGCCTGCTGACACTTCCTTCCCTGGTACTATAGGAGCCGCCGGTTTACACAGAGAAAGATTTCTGTGTGGCACAAAAACCGAATGCGGCCGCGAAGCCAAAAGTATGGATACAGCTCCAAGGTGGAAGGACCTTCCTTCCTCAAGCCCTGGGACGGAAGCTCTTACAACAACTTCATGGAGGCACTCGTCTGGGAAAAACCAAACAAACTGAACTTATAAGAAAGGAGTTCTACTTGCCCTACCTGGACCAGCTGGCCCAAGAACTCGTCCAAAGCTGCATAGCCTTTCAGCAGACTAACGCCACTAAGGTCAGTGTATCCACCCAAGGGGCCTGACACCGGGGGTTAACCCTGAGAGACATTGGGAAATAGATTTTACAGAGGTAAGGCCAGGGCAATATGGATATAAATACTTGTTAGTCTTGGTAGACACCTTCTCGGGATGGGTTGAACCATTTCCTACAAAAGCAGAAACTGCATCTGTAACAGTTAGAAAGCTTTTAAACGACATCATCCCGAGATATGGTCTCCCTATCTCAATAGGATCAGATAATGGTCCAGCCTTTGTCTCCAAACTTACAGAAGGTATAGCAAAGGCTCTGGGGATAAATTGGAAATTACACTGTGCTTATCATCCTCAAAGTTCAGGACAGGTAGAATGAATCGAATGCTTAAGGAGACCTTAACAAAAATTAATCCTAGAGACTGGCGAGGGATGGGTGACGCTCCTTCTCTATACCCTCCTAAGGACAAGATGTACCCCCTACATCAAGGGCCTAACCCCCTTTGAAATCCTTTTAGGGTGCCCCCCCACCACTACTTCCAACAGTAGGCTTAGAAAAAGTGCTAGAACTGTCTAACCATAATTTACTTCAGTGACTACAGGCACTTCAAAAAGTACAGAACTCAGTGACTAAGACCATGTGAGCTGCCTTCCAGGAACTGGGTCCAGTAAATCCTCACCCATACCAACCTGGAGACCAAGTATGGGTCAAATGGCACAAAACCGAGGCTCTAACCCCAAGATGGAAAGGCCCACACGTGGTAATCTTGACTACCCAAACAGCGGTAAAGGTCAGCGGTGTCTGTCCCTGGATCCATCACTGCCAACTAAGAAGGCAAAAGCCCCTGCTGAAACCAGGGAGGAACCGCCGATGAGATGGAAGGTCATCAAGCTGGCCGCCAGAGAAGACCCACTAAGATAAGACTTTTGCGGGCCCTGATTTCCTAGGTCCATCGTGTAACTGGAGGCAACTGTGTCCTGCCCTCTCGGGGGGCCCATAGCCCTCCTTATTCTTTTAAGCCTTCCCATTATGAAGCTCATCACTATGCCCCAGGAAAATATTCCTGGGACCTAACAAAAGCTGAAACTAGAACTGTAATCTCTTCTTATGGAAATGGACAACCAGTCTTTAACTTTGACCTTTGTGAATTGTGACCTAGTTTAACATGGGGATGTAGTGCTAACAATTTAGAAGCAGAAAAACAAAGTGGAACTTCTATGCCTGCCCAACTGCTGGCCCCGACCCCTGCCACCAATCGCAGCAGTTCCATTGTGCATCATGGGGCTGTGTAACTATAGCCACCTGGGAGACTAATAAGGACCCCTACATAAGTCTTCATAAACAGAGGCCTGTTTCCCCTTGCAAGCAAATTAAAACTTGCAATCCACTGAAAATATTGTTCTGCAATGGGACAAATGGCAGTCATGGAAAACATGGGGATTCAGATTAGATGCCTCGGCAGCAGATCCCAGAATGAGATTCACTATACAGAAAAAGGTTATACCCCATGTCAATACCCCCGTGGGTCCTAACCGTAATTTTTTCCTGCCAATGACACGGGCTCCCGAACCCACTCAGAAAAAATCCAAGTCAGCCAATTCTACTCAGGTGGCTATAATTACCCCAAAACCTAGAAAGCCAAATGTTGCTTTCCCCATTGTCCTACCCGGAAGTGTAAGTCACCTCCTTCCCATGTTATCAGCAGTTCACCAGCTTGCTAATGCTACACGCCCTAATTTGGCAAGGGACTGTTGGTTATACCTAGACCCCCGTCCCCCGTATTATGTAGGATTAGCTGTCAATTCCTCAATAGGTAATACTGAGAAGCACATATGCATAATCAACTATACCACTGCCCAGTTTTGGGGATTATGTCTCAACTATACCACTGCCCAGTTTTGGGGATTTTGGGGCGAAGATCCAGCTCTCACCTTAGGAGATCTCCAAGGTCAAGGAACCTGCCTCCATACTTCATTCTATAATATAGAAAGCTACCCATACCGAGAAACCTGAACAGCCTCTACTAGAATAAGTGTCTCCCAGTTTAGCACTCCTGGGAGCCTCTGTACGGCTGATGCACCCCCCACTACCTGGTTTGCCTGCACACAAAACATAACTCTGTGTGTTGCCATAGAGCTCCTCCAAGACAGTTCAGAACTTTGCATTCTAGTACACATATTACCCCAGGTATATATTGTTGAAGGGCCTGCAGTGTTGGAGCAACTTGAACTTCTAATCCCTACCCAGACTAAACGAGTCTCCATCTTGGTGCCCCTCCTTGTAGGGTTAGGAATTGCAGGATCAATGGCTTTAGATGCAGCAACCCTAACTGTAGGAAGCCAAAATCTTAAAGAGCTAAGCATACATGTTAACACGGATCTCCAAAATCTTGAAACTAGCATATCCCAGCTAGAACAACTGGTAGACTCATTGGCTGAAGTAGTGCTCCAAAATAGAAGTGGGCTGGACCTCCTCTTCATGAAAGAAGGGGGACTATGCGCGGCACTAGAGGAGACCTGTTGCTTTTATGCCAACAAATTAGGAATAATCTGAGAAACTCTTGCCCTAGTCAGA
This sequence comes from Cephalopachus bancanus, assembly GCA_027257055.1. Taxonomy (NCBI): domain Eukaryota; kingdom Metazoa; phylum Chordata; class Mammalia; order Primates; family Tarsiidae; genus Cephalopachus; species Cephalopachus bancanus. The sequence continues at coordinate 1,704,698 of JAPVLO010000119.1, read as the reverse complement.
GAAAATATTAAGCGTAGAAAGTCAAAAATACAGGCCTCAGAAAACTGGTATCAATTCTTATTTTCCTGGTCTCCCTGGCTCACAACCTTAGTCTCAGCCATCTCAGGACCTCTGCTCTTAGTTCTAATATGTGTGACCATAGGGCCGTGCATAATTAAAAGCCTTCTAAATTACATAAAGCACAGGTTAACTCCCACAAACTTAATGATACTAAGAACCCAAGCCAGGCCCTATACGAAGAGTCAACAATTTAACTCTAGGAACAACTCAAGGGGGGGAAATGTAAGAAGTGATGAATTGTGTGGAACCTGTGTGAAGCCTTATATATTAAGTGTGATGAATTATGTGAAATGTAATGAAACTATAACCTCATGTATTAAGTATGAACATGTATGCTTAGTTCTTTAAGATTTTGGCTTCCTACAGTTAAGGCTGCTGCACCTAAAGCCGTTGATCCTGCAATTTCTAACCCTACAAGGAGGGGCACCAAGACAGGGGCTCATTTAGTTCAGGTAGGGTTTAGGAGTTCAAGTTGCTCCTGCCCTGCAGGCCCTTCAACAATATATACCTGGGGTAATATGTGTACTAGAATGCAAAGTTCTGAACTGTCTTGGAGGAGTTCTATGTTAACACACGGAGTTATGCCTCGTATGCAGGCAAACCAGGTAGTGGGGGGTGCAACAGCTGTATAGAGGCTCCCAGGAGTGCTAAACTGGGAGACACTCATTCCAGTAGAGGCCATGCAGGTTTCTTGGTATGGGGAGCTTTCTATATTATAGGATGAAGTATGGAGGCAGGTTCTTTGGCCCTGGAGATCTCCTGAGAGCCAGATCTTCAGCCCAAGGACATAATCCTCAAAACTGGGCAGTAGTATAATTGAGAATGTGTATGTGCTTCTCAGTATTACCTCAGTATTATCAGTGTTGGGGTCCCAGTCCGGCCTGTCAGAAGGGAAGATACGCTCCAGACATGCATGCTCAGTCGGTTGGCCGTCAGTTCCCAGGATTAGTTTTCTTGCCTCCTGCCGAATTCGCTCCCTCTCTTCCGCGGTGAAGAGGACCTAGAGAAGCTGCTGGCAGTCATCCCATGTAGGCTGGTGCGTATAGAAAATAGAATCTAAGAGAGAAATAAGGCTTTGGGGTCTTTCAGTGAATGGCAGATTTTGTTGCCTCCAATTGTACAAACCACTGGTAGAAAAAGGGACATAGACCATGAAAGGCTGGGCTCCTGTCCCCTCCACATTCACCCCAATGGCTTGCCACAGAGGGAGGGTGACAGGTTTACCCCAAGGTCCCGGAGGTTGAGTTCAGACTTGTTGGCTGGTGGGGGGCTGTTGGGCCCGCCACAAGAGGCAGAGGGAGAGTGGGGTAAAGGGGCTGGTAAGATGAACCACTCCTAGTATGTTCTGGACTAAAGATTTCTCAACCTCTCTGTCCCTGTCCTGCTTCAGGATATAGTGGTGGAGTCTCATCATCCTCCAGCGGAGGCGGGAGGACTAGAGGCTTAGCTTTAGTAGTTTCCTGCAAGGCTAAAACATGAAGAGGGTTGGATGAGCCTTCCTCATCCACGATGGCTGCTGTAGGACGAGGTAGTACCAAGCAGTGATGTTTGGAATCTGGTCCGGGTGGCGTCAGTAGATGATCCGTTGAACTCTCTCTGTTGCTGAAAGGTTAAAAGTTCCTTCTGATGGCCAATTACTGTTTGCAAGATTTGGCCATTCAGAAGATCAGAGTAGTTAGCTTATCCCTAAATACCTGGTCTCCTGTTTGCTGTGCAGCATTTTGGAAATCTTTAAAATGATGCAAGACCAGTTCTAGGGGGGTGTTTGACCGAGAGCCTGACTGCCCCATGACATCAATAATAATAAGAGCAATAGAAGACATGACAGTTATGAACACAAAGCACAACGAGACAAAGATAAGGACCGGCCTGAATGCCCGAGGGCAGACCCAAAACAGGGGACCCTGGTGACATCTCACCAGGACCATGGACTCAGGAAGTAATGCTGCATCCAGCTTCCCTGGAAGTCCAAACAGACGATGTGTACATTACAGAACAGGCATCTCGCTACCTCTCTGAGGACTCCAGAGGTGTTGTGAGTCTACCAGGGATGGCGAACACTGAGCCTGCCCGGTAGTCGGCCACCTGAGAGTCCGTTCCAGTCCCGTCTGACAGCCAGCTGCTCCAGTGCTACTGAACGTCATGAGTCTACAGGTCAGCAGCCTCACAAGGCCACTAGGCATAAAGGACTGTTTCAAGCACTCGGTTCCCGGCCAGGGAACCAAAATGATGTGGGGTCCAAGCTTTTGATTCACGGCACTGACACACAATTTGCCGCGAGAGGTTTATTAGTTTATTAGCCAGGTTCAACGGGCCAGGGCACCCACCAGACTCACAAATCTCTAGGCGAGGGCCTCATACTGCAGCTGGGACCTTTCTTAAATATACAAAAGCCTGTGTAATCCACAAGACCGTTATCATTCAAATTCGAACAACACAAAGCCCACCAGAAGAGGGGCTTGCTCACCATAATTCAAACAGAGAAAAGCCTGCCAGAATTTGAAAGGGGCTTATCACACAACACTTACACACTGCCAGTGGGGATTACAGAAGCAAAAAAAGCTGGTTCTAACATAGCCACTTGGGGCTTCCAAGTTGGGCGTTCTTTTCAGGGTTGCCAAGAATTGCTAAGTTTTAGGGGAGAGGTCACAGCACACAGTTTCACCATACTTAATATATGAGGTTATAGTTTCATTACATTTCACATAATTCATCACACTTAATATATAAGGCTTCACACAGGTTCCACACAATTCATCATCTCTTACAGCACCTTTTTTAAAAAGCTGAAATTCTGTTTAAAAAAGTCATTTGGGAAAGTACAAAATAGAACATTTTAACAGTAGGCTAGAACAAGTAGAAGAAAGGATCTCAGAACTTGAAGGCAAGGTTTCCTAATTAACCTGATCAGACATCTTAGATAATAAAGAAAAAAGAATCAAAAGAATGGAACAAAGCCTCCAAGAAATGTGGGATTATATAAAACACCTAAACCTAAATATCATAGGTGTTCCTGAGGAAGAAGAGAAACTAAAGGTTTGGAAAACCTACTTGAGGGAATAGTAGATAAAAGTTTCCCTGGCCTTCAGAGATTTAAACATCCAGATATATGTAGCCCAAAGAATCCCCAGAAAATTAATTGCAAAAGGCATTGTCAAAGCATATAGTCTTCAGGTTATGCAAAGTTAATGTGAAGAAAAGAATTCAAAGAGCAGCGAGAAAAAAATCATCAAATAACATACAAAGGTAAACCTATCAGACTAACAGCAGACTCCTCAGCAGAAATCCTAAAAGCCGGAGGGGATTGGGGCCCTATCTTCAGTCTTCTAAAACAGAATAACTAACTGTCAGTCAAGGATTTTGTATCCTGTAAAATTAATTTCATAAATGAAGGAGAAGCAAATTATTTCTCAGACAAGCAAACACTCAGGGACTCTGTCACCACTAGACTGGCTCTACAAGAAATACTCAAAGGAGTTCTGAATATTGAAATAAAAGGTCAGCCGGACTCGGTGGCTCAGCCTGTAATCCCGCGCCTTTGGGAGGCTGAGGTGAGTGGATTGCCTGAGTCCACAGGTTCGATACTCACCTGGGCAACTTGGCGAGACCTCATCTCTACAATAAATCAAAAATTAGCCGGGCGTGGTAGCACATGCCTGTAACTCAGGCTATTCGGAAGGCTAAGGCAGAAGGATCGTCGGAACCCAGTGGGTCGAGGCTGCGGTGGCCGGGAGCGGCCACTGCACTCCAGTCTGGGCGACAGAGTGAAACTCCAACTCAAGAAAAAAAAAGAAATAAAAGGTCAAAACACACCAGCAGAAAAACACTGAACATTAGAAAGCTCACAGGGATTATAGAACATCAACACAACAGAGAAAATAAAAGCAATAGGAAAATAACCAACATAATGAATGGACTAAAACCTTACATATCATTGTTAATTCTGAACATAAATGGTATCAATGCCCCACTTAAAAGATCAAGATTGGCAGAATAGATTTTTAAAAATACAATCCAAATACCTGCTGCCTTCAAGAGACCTGCTTAATACACAAGGACTCCCATAGACCCAAGGTAAAAGGTGGGAAAAAAATTCCATGCAAATGGAAACCAAAAATGAGCAGGAGTATCCATTCTCATATCAGATAAAACAGACTTTAAAAACAGTAAAAAAAAAAAAATTATTATATAACAATAAAGGGATCAATCTAGCAAGAAGATATAAGACTTTTACATTTAAATGCACCTAATATGAGAAATCCCAGCTTTATAAAACAAATTCTACTAGACCTAAGAAAAGAGATAGATAACAATACGATAATAGTGGGAGACTTCAACACTCCAGTGACAGCAATAGACAGATCATCAAGGCAGAAAGTCAACAAAAAAACACTGAAGTTAAACTGGACCCTAGAGCAAATGCACCTAACAGATATCTACAGAACATTCTACCCCCAAACAACAGAATATACATTTTTCTCATTAGCACATGAAACATTCCTCAAGACAGATAATATCATAGGCCACAAATCAAGTCTCAATAAACTGACAAAAACTGGCTTGGCATGATAGTTCCTGCCTGTAATCCAAGCAATTTGGGAGGCCAAGATAATGGATTCTTGGACCCAGCAGTTCAAGACCAACCTGGGCAACATAGCAAGAACTCATCTCTATGAAAAAAAGAATTGATATCATATCAAGCACCCTCTCAGACCACAAAGGAATAAACTAGAAATTAACTCCAAGAAGAATTCTCAAAACCAAACAAATACATGGAAATTAAGCAATCTGCTCCTGAATGATCTTTGAGTCAACAATGAAATTAGGGTGGAAATTTAAAAATTTATTGAAATGAATAACAGCAATAACAGAAGTTATCAAAACCTCTAGGACACAGCTGTGCTCAGAGGTAAATTTATAGAGCTTACATCCTACATTAAAAAAGACTGAAAGACTTCACATTGGCAACCTAACCATTACACCTTAAGGAACTAGAAAAACACAAAAAAACCAAGCCCAAAATTAGTAGACGAAAAGAAATAATGGAAGAGCAGAGCAAAACTAAATGAAATTGAAACGAAATAAAAATACAAAGGATCGATGAAGCAAAAAGTTGGTTCTTTGAAAATATCTTTTGCAGCAACTTAGATGAAATTATAGAAGTAAGGCAGAAATGGAACACCAAACACCGCATGTTCTCACTTATAAGTGAGGGCTAAACTAAGGATACTCAAAGCCATATAGAATGGTATGACGGACACTGAAGACTCAAAAGGGGGAGAGTGGAATGCGGAAAGGGATGAGAAATCTCTTATAGGGTACAGTGTGCACAGGTGGGGGTGGTGGGTACACTTAAAACTCAGACTTCTTTACCACTATACATGCATTCATGTAAACAAAACTATTTGCACCCTCTAAAGTACTTTTTTTTTTTTTTTTTTTTTTTTTTTTTTGAGTTGGAGTCTCACTCTGTCGCCCAGACTGGAGTGCAGTGGCCGCTCCCGGCCACCGCAGCCTCGCCTGCTGGGCTCCGGCGATCCTTCCACCTCTGCCTTCCAAGTAGCTGGAATTACAGGCATGCGCTACCACGCCCGGCTGATTTTTTTGATTTATTGTAGAGATGAGGTCTCGCTGCCCAGGCGGGTCTCGAACCCGCGGGCTCAGGCAATCCACTCACCTCAGCCTCCCAAAGGCGCGGGATTACAGGCTGAGCCACCGAGCCCGGCTCTAAAGTACTTTTTAAAACAGGTATCTTATAGTCAGGTGGTTTTCTCCCTCTATTTTTCAAAATTATCCAAATCTTTTATATAAGAATGCCTTTAGAAAAATAAGCATTTTTTTAAAAATCCACCTTAGAGAAAACTAAGCTGAAAGTTAGACATGGCTTGCTGAATGTCTGCCATGGATCAGTGTTCTTATACTATGGGGGGGGGAATTATCCTAGGTACAAAATCATCCTGGGTACAAATTTTTTAAAAAACAGTTTTCCAGACATGGTGGTATATACCTCTAGGGGAAAAAAAAGTTAAATTCAGATCACACAAATGAGAAAATGAAAATTAAAATTACTGAGAATTTCACCACCCAGAGATTGTCATCATTAATGCTTTAGAATATTTCCTTCCACTGTTTTTCTAGGTATTCATGAGGTCTGTTTCTTTTTTTTTTCTTACTTTCTCTTATTATTGATATGTGGGGTACAAGTCAGGATTAAATACATAAGATATCTACTTGCAGGTGAAATTTGGACCTCCAACTGGTCCCCACTTCCTCTGGTTTAGGACCTGGTACCCTTTATGTTGCCACTTGCCCCCTGCCCCAAGACCTGTTTCTTTACCAAGAATTGGGCTGGGACTGTTTAGAACTCATAATGCCTACTTTTCCATGACTCTTTCGTCTATCTTCATACTGTTGAGAGTGTTGGGATAATCTGTTTGCAATTGTTTATAAACAATCTATGATTGTGAGCTCCAGGGACACCAGAGACATGGCTCTCTGGACACTGGACAAAGAATATTTAGTGAACAGTGATTATTAAGATGACCAGCATTTCTCAAAGGGAACCTCCCTTCTGTTCACGAGTGCTATGGGTGTGGTGGAACAGTCTCCACTTCAGCTTAAGGAGTGCTAAATGATCAAACTAATCAGGGTACTCAATTTTGACGGACACGCTGATGATCAATTTTGGTCCAATGTTTATCAAGTTCAGGAAGATTGTTTAAATCTGTGGGATAAGAAAAGATCTCTTTGTCACAGACTATTTGCATTTAAATAAGGATTCTACCTTTAATTTTTTTTTCAATTTTAGATTCAGGATGTACAAGTGCATGCTTGTTACATAGCTATACTGTGTCCTAGTGGGGATTGGTCTTCTGGCATCCCCATTCTCCAAAGAGTGAACATTGTACCCAATAGGTTGTCTTTGAAGCCTCGCCCCCACCATACCTACCCCTCTTTTGTTGTCCTCAGTATCTATTATTTTCGTATTTATGTCCATGAGCACTTTTTTTTGAGACAGGATATCACTATGTTGCCCAGGCTTGTCTCAAAATTTTTGATTCAGGCAATTCTCCTGGCTTGGCCTCCAAAGTGCTGGGATTATAGGCATGAGCCACCATGCGCAGCCTAAAGAAGGAATCTAAATATTCAAAAAATTGCATTCTGCAATGGTGGTAAGATAGGAGGAGGGTTGCCATTTGAGGTATTTGCGGAGTGTGTCCAGCTATGGCAAGTCCAGCCTCTATCTCACACCACCAATTGGACTTCCCACCATGACTCTTACCATCCTGTCCTCTAACCACAGATTTTCAGTCTACTCCCACCAGCTATCAGCCCATCAAGGGCAGGGGCCATATCTCTCTTACCCCTGGATTTGCCTTGCTAAATGATTATCCATGATTTCCCAGAATGGAAAAAGAGCCGAGAACTTAGAAAAGGAGACAATCTTTGTTCTGTTCAGGCACTGAGGAGCTTCTGAGGTTCCAGTCCTTCTACTAGTTGCAGTCACAGTCTCAAGAGCTCCACCTTCTTTATTCTTGCTTTCACCTTGTGACTCAGCAGCATGGGTGCAAGTGTGGTGTCAGTGCCATTGTCACTTAAACCAAACAAGAGAACTTCGACAAATCATCTTGTATGATGAGGTGCATGTCAAAACCAAAAGAGCACAGCTCTAGGAGGTCTGTGAAGTCACAGAGCCTGCCCCTCCTTTGTCTTCCTCCAGCAGCTTTGTATCTGAAAGGAGTCAAGACCAGCAGCTCTGACATGGGCAGCCTCCCTGAGAAGATGTGGCTGCCCCTGCTCCTGCATGCCTTTCTTCTGCTCCCTGGGGCTGGAACAGGTAAGTGACCTTCCCTGTTCCAGAGGCCTGAATCCATCTTGAAAAAGCATTGGTCAGGAATGTTCATCAGTCTGAGCTTAGCTGCCACCTCACACCCAGACTTCAAAGTCTGATGTTAGATAGACACTCAACGAGAAGGGCAGAAGGAAAGGGGTCTCCTGAAAGGTTTAGCAAGAATTGTGCTCTCCCTAGACCTTTACATTATGACTTGAAAAGTGGATTGTTCTTAGAAAGGCACTTGGTAGGGACTGTGGAGCCACAAATGATAAATGATTATAATCCCTCACTCCTAATCAGGACAGGGCAGCTCAGGCATTCAGCCTGCAGTAGACCCAACTTAAGAACGAGTTAAATTATTCAGTGCACTCCACCCTCCCACCTCTCTTGTGAAGAGAAGCCCAGGGTGCAACTGATCTCAGAGGTGGAACAATGACTGCATCCATAGCTCTCCTGTTGCCTTGGCTCCACCTCGGGCCTTTGCAATCCATTTCAAGTTGGCTTCTCACTTTCTACTGCCTTCCCAAGCCCTTGGCTGCTCCACTGTCTTTAACAGTCTCCTCCCCAGACATCCCTGAGGCCCTGAATCCCACCAGCACTACCCCCACCAAAATCCCCAACCAAAAACTCACTGGTCAGAATCTTATGGGGGTAGGTGGTGGGGATGGCAGAACTGCAATAAATGGATCTCTAGAGCGAACACGACTGAAGTCTTATTTAGTCATTGAACCACCTTCAATACGCAACAGCACTGCTCCAGGCAGCCCTCTGCTGTCAGTTCTGGCTGTTACTTTCCGCTATCTCCCCAGCCCTCCCTCCTCCCTAAGCCCCATGCTGTACAGTTTCTCATCAATTTCTCAATCCCGTGTCTTTGATACTTGACCCTCCGCCAGAGCTCGGTCTTAACTCCATTATAAAAGGACAGTCTTCTTCCCCGTCCCCCGCAAAATGAATCTCTCTAGGCCTTAGAATTTTCTTTACCATCTCTGCACCAACCACCTTCCCCAATCCACCTCTCCTAACAATTTGGCACAGAGTAGAGTGGGGCAGTGAAAAGGAGATAAAACCCGGAACCCAGGAGGCTGGGGACCACATACCATAAGCACTCATTGTCCTATTTCTAGGGCCTCTCTCTCACCAGGGAGGACAAGCTTCTCCCACAGCCAGGACTGTCTGCAGGGTAGGAGGTTGAGATGCTCCTCTGATGTCCGTCCGCCTCAGGCAGGCCCAGCACTGAGCTCAACCTTCTCCCTCCCTGGCTGACCTTCCTACACCAGCCCCTGTTATCTGCCAAAGTGCCTGGCCAACAACTCCTTTCCCTTCCAACTCACCCACCCCGTTTTGAAGCCAGCCTCTCTCTTATCTTCCAAATGGAGTCCCAATCTGTGTGGATTCTCCTCTTTTGCTCGTCCCAGTCACACCTGGACTGCCAGCCCAGGTGATGGTAATCAAAGAAGCCAGCTCTCACCTCCCCAGTCCAGCCCAGCATCCCCCAGGGGCTCAGGTATCACCTGCAGAGTCACTCAGCAGCCTCCTTCAACCTGGCTTAGCCCCAGGATCCAGACTCCCCCTGCTGACAATCTGGGGTTATAGCAGCCGTGCACCAGAGAGCTCTGGGGCCGCTGAGCTGAAAATAGTATCTGGCCATCCCTCAACAGACAAATACTTGCTGACCTCACTGTTTGTGCCAGGCACATAGTAGACTTTGTGTCTTCTTTTGTAAAGCTTACAGTGATGATAAATTTCCTCTAAATTCTCCTGCTTTCTCTCCTTCCAACAGGCAGGTCAGTTGGCACAAATGGATCTGTATGTGTAACCCACAAGAAATCTTGTTTTGAAAATAATTAAATTGGCCGGGCTCGATGGCCCAGCCTGTAATCCCAGCACTTGGGGAGGCCGAGGCGAGGGGACTGCCTGAGTCCACGGGTTCGAGACCCGCCCGGGAAACTGGGCGAGACCTCATCTCTACAATAAGTCAAAAATCAGCCGGGCGTGGTAGCGCGCGCCTGTAGTTCTGGCTACTTGGAAGGCGAAGGTGGACAGATCGCCAGAGCCCAGCAGGGAGTGTGCCACTGCACTCAGTCTGGGTAATGGAGAGAGACTCCAACTCAAAAAAAATATATAGAAAAAGAAAATAATTAAATTATCTGTATTCTCTCTCTATTGTGCATTGCAGTGTCACATGCAAAATAATGGTTTGGTTTCAGAAGGGCAGTGCGTGAAACTGGAAGAGACATGGAGAGCTCAAGATTTGGGGCTTTCTTTTTTTTTTTTTTTTGAGTTGGAGTCTCACTCTGTCACCCAGACTGGAGTGCAGTGGCCGCTCCCGGCCACCGCAGCCTCGACCCGCTGGGCTCCGGCGATCCTTCCGCCTCAGCCTTCCAAGTAGCCGGAATTACAGGCATGCGCTACCATGCCCAGCTGATTTTTTGATTTTATTGTAGAGATGAGGTCTCACCTGCCCAGGCGGGTCTCGAACCCACGGGCTCAGGCAATCCACTCACCTCAGCCTCCCAAAGGTGCGGGATTACAGGCTGAGCCACGGAGCCCGGCGATTTGGGGTTTTCTAATCTGTGCTCTGTAGAGTCTGTCCAAAGGTGTGCAAGGAAGGGCGGAGGCAATCAGAGCAGCCTCAGCTTTGTTTATTCTGCATACAGGAGACATGAACCTCAGTTCACAAACCTAAGAAATGCTACATTTCAAGTGCAAGATGGTTCACTGTGACCCAAACGACCTTACGTAGGACCCTTACCCCCTCAAACAGTACCACTAGTGCGTTAGATGTGGCAGAACACAAGAAATTCACACTAACTGACAAAAACTGAATCAAGGGGAACCAACACTAAGAAAAGGAGCAGCTTCACTAAAAAGAACAACAAAGTCACATGCATAGAAAAAAAAATCCAGCGCATTGAAAATTAAAAGGGTTTGAACAATTATAAACCTATAAGAAAGCGATTGGCGGTAGTGGAAAACTGTCAGGGGAGGAGGGGGTGAGACTGGCACTTGGGGGAAACTGCTAGGGGAGGGAGGGGCACACCTCATCAACAAGGGTACCTGCATGATTAGTGTTTATATACCTAACCCTTAATTGTACCCCACATCTTTATAATAAATAAATATTTTTTTAAAAGAAAATTAAAGGAGAAAGAAAATAGACTTATTTCTCACATAAAACTGTCCCAATGTCCATCTGCCAAGTCTTCCCCTGGGAACCAGCACAGGTAAGAGAGGAGAGAACTGTTTGCAGAGATGACTAAGTGAACAGTAGAGTGTGCAGGAGTCAGGGAGCAATAATGCAGAAGAAATGTAGAGACCCAATAAAGCCAACCATGAAGAGCTCCACAGAGTCCCAGGGGCAAGCCAGAGACAGCAGCAGAGTGACCAAAGATTTCCACCACTGAGGCAAGACGGTGAGGCCTCAGAGGACAGTGCCTGATGGGTCAGTCTTCCCTCTTACACCTGAGAGAAACACTTGGCACCAAGTTTGAGATGCATCAAGAAGAAAAAAACCTTACCTTACAATGACACATGTTTCCTTCATGTGACCTCTACATAAGTTCTCTCTCTTGATGAATTATTCCTAGGACGTTATCCTATGTAAGATGTGAAGTGTGTGTGTGTGTGTGTGTGTGTGTGTGTGTGTGTGTGTGTGTGTAGGAGAGTTAGTCATAAAGATGTTCATCACAGCATTATTTGATATAGACTCCAAACAAGAATCATTATTAATGTCCCAAATAAAGAAATGGTAATAAACATAAAACCTCAAACTATAAGAATCTTAGAAAGTACAGGGGACACCCTTATGGAAATTGTAACTGGGAACCAATTCCTATTCAGAACCCTAAAGGCCAATACCTTATGAAATAAAATAGACAAGTGGGACCTCATCAAATTAACAAGCTTCTGCAAAGCAAAAGAAACCATCAAGAGAGCAGGAAGACAGCCCACAGAATGGGAAATAATATTTGCCAACTATATATCTGACAAAGGCCTAACATCTAGGATCTACAAGGAACTCAAATGTGCCCAAAGAAGAAAAAACAAACAGCCCCTTTAAAAAGTGGATAAAAGACAAGAATAGACACTTCTCAAAAGAAGATTTACAGGCAGCCAACAGACACATGAAAAAGTACTCAGCCTCACTCATCATCAGAGTAATGCAAATCAAAACCACATTGAGATACCACCTAGCCCCTATAAGAATGGTCATCATTAATAAAACAAACAACAGATGCTGGCAAGGATGTGGAGAAAAAGGAACGTTTCTACACTGCTGGTGGGAATGCAGACTAGTACAACCTCTTTGGAAGACAGTGTGGCAATTTCTGAAAGAACTAGAAATTGACCTTCCATATGACCCAGCAATTCCCCTATTGGAAATATACCCGAAGGAACTCAAATTATTCTACAAAAAAGATACCAGCACACATATGTTTGTTGCAGCTCTATTCACAATAGCAAAAACACAGACAACCGTGTTGCCCATCAAAGCTGGACTGGATTAAAAAAATGTGGTACATATACACAATGGAATATTATACAGCCATAAAGAAGGACAAATATATGGACTTTGCAGCAACTTGAATAGATTTGGAGTCAATCATACTCAGTGATTTATCACACAAACAAAGAACTGAGTTCCATATGTTGGAAGCTGACCTTGAGCAATTATAATGCTATAAGAAAGTGATTGGCAGTAGTGGGAAACTGTTGTGGGGAGGGGATTGGCAGTTGAGGGAAACTGCTAGGGGAGGGAGGGGCATACCTCATCAACAAGGGTACCTGCGTGATCAATGTGTATATACCTAATCCTGAATTGTACTCCACATCTTTATAATAAATAATAATAATAATAAAATAAATGGTAAAATATAGCACATTTATCACATGCATTTGCAATTACTAATATCCACATTATTCGAAGTTATATATATCTAAGTCAGGAACATTAGTAGGTTGGTTTTTTAAAAAAACACACTAGTAAACAGTTGAAAAGAAGCAAAAGCACACTAACTAATTAAAGCAAATTAAAATATTAATAATCTTTTGTCTGATTGGGAAGTTACAAAAATTATAACATTTAGATTCAGTAGGAACATCAAGGAAATGGCATTTTCACAATACACACACAAAGATTAAGAAAAAAGAAAGAAAGAAAGAATCTTTAACGTAGCCATCAACCACATCAAACTCCTTATAATAAACTTGCTATACAAGCAAAGTCTTAGAAACAATACTAATGCCTAGCACTGATTTGAAGATTCATTTTAAGAGTTGTATATAATGAACACTATGGAATACTTAAAGTTATGGTATTTAACTAAATTTTGTCACATGGAAGAATATTCACCAGGTATGTTTAAGTTAAAAGCAGATTATAAATCAGTATATACTACAATTAAATTTTTCATCATGCACACATTTTTAGGATTTTTTCCTTCCTACAAATTCATTTTCCAAATTTTTCTACAACTTTTACATATTATTTAGTAAGTTAAAATCCTGCTTATTAAATACGAATGGAGGGGACTTCCGCAAGATGGCGACGGCACAACCCGGTCTGTGAAAACCTCTGGAAAGGAGAACTGCAGTGGGTCTCTGACTCTCACCCCGGGGGCTATGGACCGCAACATCACAGCCTGTTCTTCATATGGAGCTCGGCTGCTGCCACCGCTGGAGCATCGCAGCGGTCTGGACAGCCACTGCAGCACAGACGCCGCCACCGCAGCCACCGCAGTCACCGCCACTGCCGCCAGTAGCACATCGCACCACCTGGGCCAGAGGCAATCCTCAACTTCAGTCCCTGAAGTCCCTTCAGGGAAGATCTGCTGGGATCGCTGCACCTCTCCGACCAAGACGTACTGCCCACCATAAGTCTCCTGCCGTCTGCCCTGAGGCAGGCAGCCATCTTGCCATCTTCAGCCTCTGCCGTCCCTGTCTGGCCCCACCCCCTCTGGGGCGAGCAGATGAGATAGCACCACCTGCTGGCAATTCAAGGTAACAACACCGAAACAAGAGAAACAAGCTTGATAAAGACAGGCCAGAGTGGTGAACAGAGAGTGACCTGAACTGTCCTTCACAGCAGACCGGGGCAACTGACCCTAACTGCAAACTAATTTACCAGCTTAAAAAGAAAACTAGAAATCAGATGTGAAAGGACATTGGACTTAAACGAAATGTCTCAGAGTGTGCTTCATTGATTCTGTTAGTTTAATGACAATTCTATTCCTACTGTATTGTTCCATTTTTTTCCTTTTTCCCCTTCCTTTTCTTCTCTTTTCTACTCTCTGTAAACCATATCTTTGTATAGAGGAACAGCACACTAATAAGGTGGTTGGATAGCAGGTATGTCAGCATCACTATATGTTTTATTTTTGTTTGTATGAGAGTTGGTTCGTCTGTAGCTGTGGTCTATTGTTTTTATCTGTTTCAGTATAGGCCTCTCTCTCTATTGTTGGCACACTCGTTTGTTTCCCCCCTTACTCCTTTATCTCTTCACCCCCCTCTTCAACCCACTGTCTGCTCCATTCTCTCCCCTCTGCTAAGCACATTTTATTTCAGGAAGTAAACCTACAGGCCCACTGCACGGAGAGATTCAAAGGCAGTGGGAAGTGGGTTCCAGATTATTCACACACCTGTCAGCAAATACCAGGACCTGCAGATAGATTTTGAATCACAGCTCCCCACTTAAGTACAAATGAAGAAAAACCAAAAGAAGAATATAGATCTCACACAGACCCCTGGGAGATCAGACACTGAGAAAACAGATTCTGGAACACAAACAATGAAGAGCCCCCAGAATGACTGGTTACATGCAACAAACCCAAACATCAACATTAATGGAGAGAATTTTAAAAATTGAGGAAAGACAAGAGGAAAATAGGAAGGAGCTGATAGCAGAAATGACAGCAGTAAAGAATACTGTGATGGAAATGAATAACAGACTAATAAGCATGGAAAGCAGAATCAGCCAAGCAGAAGAAAGAATCTCAGAGCTCAAAGACCAAAACACAGAACTAACCCAAACTGTCAAAAGCATAGAAAAGAAGCTCAAAAAGACAGAACAAAACCTGCAAGAGATGAGTGATCACTTCAAGAAACCAAACCTAAGAGTAATTGGGCTTCCTGAGGCAGAGAGAGAAACAGAAGCCACACTGGAACAAACATTTCATGAAATCATTCAAGAAAACTTCCCTCATCTCATCAAGGATGAAAAAATTCAAACACAAGAGATTCAGAGAACCCCTGCAAGACAACAGATGAGAAGACCAACTCCCAGACACATAATAATTCGCCTAAACAAAGTAACTATAAAAGAAAAAATCCTAAAGGCAGCAAGAGAAAAAGGCCAGACTACCTACCAGGGAAAACCAATTAGAATAACAGCAGATTTATCCACAGAAACCCTTCAGGCTGGGAGAGCCTGGAGCCCTATCTTCAAAGTTCTAAAAGAGAAACAATTTCAACCAAGAATACCTACCCAGCCAAACTAAGCTTCATTAGTGAGGGAGAATTTTAATCTTTTCCAGATATCCAATCCCTAAGAACCTACGCTGCCACCAGACCACCTCTACAAGAAACACTTAAGAAAGTACTGAACACAGAAGAAAAAGAAAAAAGAACAACAACATTCTTCACAAGAATACAGGCAAAAGATTAAAAACACATAAACCAACTCCAAAACACAAAGAAAGACAACAAACAAACAGGAACAACTCTGTAAGAACCTTATGACAGGGATCAACTCTTGCATTTCAATTATTAGCCTAGATGTGAATGGACTAAATGCACCACTGAAAAGACATAGAATGGCAGAATGGATAAAATATCATCAGGCAACAATCTATTGCCTTCAAGAGACTCACCTCACTAGAAAGGACACCCATAAACTCAAAGTAAGAGGATGGGAAACAAAATTTCAAGTGAACAGAATACAAAAACAAGGAGACAAAATACCCTTCAAGCTATTTCAGACAAAATACGCTTCAAGCTATTTCAGACAAAATACCCTTCAAGCTATTAAAAATCAAAAAAGATACAGAAGGCCACTACATAATGATAAAAGGCTCAATCCATCAACAAGAATTATCTATGCTAAACATATATGCACCCAACATAGGTGCGCCAACTTTCATAAAGCAACTTCTAGGAAACTAAAGAAAGATATTGACTCTAACACCATCATAACTGGGGACTTTAATACCCCACTCACAACCCTAGACAGATCATCAGGACAAAAAATCAGCAAGTAGATACGGAACCTCAATGTGACTTTGGACCAAATAGACTTAATTGATACCCACAGAACACTCCATCCAAAGACCACAGAATACACATTCTACTCATCACCACATGGAACATATTCTAAGATCGACCACATACTCGGCCATAAATCAAGCATAAGCAAATTTAAAAGGACTGAAATTCTACCATGTACCTTCTAGGACCTCAGTGGAATAAAAATAAACATTGACACCTACAAAGTCCCCCAAAACCCACAAAGACATGGACACTAAACAGCGTGATGCTAAACAACTCCTGGGTCAATGATGAAATCAAAACAGAGATCAAAAGATACCTGGAAACAAATGAAAATGAAGAGACATCTTACCAAAATCTCTGGGATGCCCTGAAAGCTGTAGTAAGAGGGGAATTTATATCCCTACAAACACACATAAAGAAAATGGAAAGAACAGAAATTCACAACCTAACAAGCCACCTAAAGAAACTGGAAAAGCAAGACCACAAAAACCCTAATTTCAGCAGAAGAATCCAGATCACCAAAATAAAAGCCCAAATCCAGGACATAGAAGACAAAAAGATAATACAAAAAAATCAGTGAAACAAAAAGCTGGTTCTTCAAAAGGATAAACAAGATCGATGGTCCCCTAGCTAGACTGACCAAGAAAAAACGAGAAAAAAACCAAATAAGCACAATCGGAAACACAAAAGATGAAGTCACATCTGACCCTGAAGAAATACAAAAGATCATTAGAGACTACTACATACACTTGTATGGAAACAAACTTGAAAACCTTAAGGAAATGGAGGACTTTCTGACATCACACAACCTACCTAGGTTGGAACAAGAAGAAATTGAGACCCTAAATAGACCAATAACAATCAAGGAAATCAACTACATAATAAGAAAACTTTCTACAAAAAAAAGCCCTGGTTCAGATGGCTTTCCAGCAGAATTCTACAAGACATTTAAGGAGGATCTGATACCAATCCTGCTGAAGGTATTCCAGGTGATTGAAAAAGATGGAACTCTCCCCAAATCATTTTATGAAGCTAACATCACATTGATACCCAAGCCAGGTAAGATCCAACAAAGAAAGAGAACTACAGGCCAATATCTTTGATGAACATAGATGCTAAAATTCTCAACAAGATCCTAGCAAACCGGATTCAGCAATACATCTCAAAAATCATCCACCATGACCAAGTAGGCTTCATTGCTGGGATGCAAGGCTGGTTCAACATTTGTAAAACCATAAATGTAATTAAATTCATCAACAGATGTCAAAACAAAAACCACATGATCATATCATATCATTAGATGCAGAAAAAGCTTTTGATAAAATCCAGCACCCCTTCTTGATAAAAACCCTTGAACATCTAGGCATACGGGGAACATACCTCAAAATAGTAAAAGCCATCTATGAGAAACCCACAGCCAGCATACTGCTAAATGGACAAAAATTGGAATCAATTCCCCTGATAACTGGAACTAGACAAGGATGCGCACTCTCACCCCTCCTGCTCAACATAGTATTGGAAGTCCTGGCTAGAGCAATCAGAGAAGAGGAGGCAATCAGGGGTATCCAAATAGGAAAAGAGGAAGTCAAGTTATCTCTCTTTGCAGATGATATGATTATGTAACTTGAAAATCCAAGAGAATCTGTCAAAAGCCTCCTTACATTGATAAAGGCCTTTGGCAAAGTCTCGGGATACAAAATAAATGTACAAAAGACAATCGTATTTCTTTACACCAATAATAAACAAACAGAAACCCAAATAAAAAACACAATTCCATTCACAATAGCCACAAAAAAAACTAAATACCTTGGCATCTTCCTAACCAGAGACGTGAAAAACCTTTACAATGAAAATTACAAAACACTGCTCAAAGAAATCAAAGATGACACAAACAAGTGGAAAAATATCCCATGCTCATGGACTGGAAGAATCAACACTGTGAAAATGTCCATCTTACCTAAGGCAATCTACAAATTCAATGCAATACCCATCAAATTACCAGCAACATTCTTCTCAGACCTGGAAAAAACAACACAGGAATTCATAGAGAAACACAAACGTCCAAGAATAGCCAGAACAATCCTCAGCAAAAAAAACAAAGCAGGTGGTATCACATTACCAGACTTCAAACTTTAGTATAAAGCTACAATAATCAAAACAGCTTGGTATTGGTACAGGAACAGGCATATAGATCAATGGAATAGAATTGAGATTCCAGAAGCAAAACCTCAATTTCTCAACCAACTCATCTTCGACAAAGCCTCCACCACCTACCACTGGGGAGAGGAGAACCTATTCAGTAAATGGTGCTGGGAAAACTGGCTGACCACATGCAGAAGATTCAAACAGGACCCCTATCTATCTCCATGCACAAAGGTTAACTCCAAATGGATCAGAGACCTAAATGTAAAACCTCAAACCATAAGAACCTTAGAAAAGGAAGGAAATACCCTCATGGAAATTGGAACTGGCATCCAATTCCTGAATAAAACCCAAAACACACAGGCCATAAGAGAGAAGATAGACAAGTGGGACCTTATTAAACTGACAAGCTTCTGCAAAGCCAAAGAAACCATCAAGAGAGCAGGGAGACAGCCTACAGATTGGGAAAAAGTATTTGCCAACTCCAGGTCTGACAAAGGCTTAACATCCTGGATCTACAAGGAATTCAAACATGCTGAAAAGAAAAAAACAAACAACCCCATTATAAAATGGGCAAAAGATATGAACAGACACTTCACAAAAGAAGACTATCTGAGCAGCCAACAAACATATGAAGAAATGCTCAACCTCACTAATCATCAGGGAGATGCAAATCAAAACCACACTGAGATACCACCTAACTCCAGTCAGAATGGCAATTATCAACAACTCAAAAAATAACAGCTGCTGGAGAGGGTGTGGTGAAAAGGGAACACTTCTACACTGTTGGTGGGAGTATAAACTAGTGCAACCTCTGTGGAAAGCAGTGTGGCGATTCCTAAAAGCTATAAATATCGACCTTCCATATGACCCCACAATCCCCCTACTGGGAATAAACCCTGAAGACCTCAAATCACTCTATAAAAAAGATACCTGCACACATATGCCTATCACAGCGTTGTTCACAATAGCAAGAACCTGGAAACAACCATTCTGCCCATCAAAAGAGGACTGGATTAAAAAATGTGGTACATATACACGATGGAATACTACGCAGTCATAAAAAAGAACAAAATCATGAATTTCGCAGCAACCTGGATGGAACTAGAGTCTATAATACTGAGTGACCTCTCACAGAAACAAAGATCCGAGTATCACATGTTCTCACTTATATAATGGACCTTGAACATCCAATGTAATAATATAAGAAAATGACTGACGGTACTGGGAAACTATGGGGGGGAGGGGGATGGGATTAACAGTCGCAAATATCTGTCTGGGGATGGGGAAACACCTCTTATCAACAGGGTGCCTGAATGAAACATAATTGTACACCTAACCCTTAACTGTACCCCACAAAATCATAATAAAAAACATTGATTATAAAAAAAGAGAATAAATAAATAAATACAAATGGAATTATATTTACTATATTTAAATTATATTTACTAAAAATCTTTTATGGAATGAGGAAAATATGTCTGCTAAATAATTAAAATGTAAGATTCAAAGCTAAATATATTGTGATCACACCTATGTAAAATATACGAAGAAAAACTCAAGATGAAAATGCATCTCTTTTAACAATGGTCAATTGGGTGGTGGAATTAGGCTGACGTGTTTCTTCTTTCTATTTTTTAGTTTATCCAGTCTTTTAAATTTTATAATCAAGATAATTTTATTTTTTTGATATTCCATGCCAGAGAAATGTAGGCTTAAGTAAGTTGGTACCTGAGTCAGTTAAGATAACTCTAATGGATAAACTTTAGAATTTCAGCCACTAACACAAGAAAAGTTTATCTCTTGTTCACACATAGTACAAAATGAGAATTCCTAATGAGTAGCTGCTTCCCTTCTACTCTCAAGTGTTCCAGTTTGGACAACAAATTACAGGGTCAGTCCAGGATTAAGGAACCCAGGGTGTTTCCGAAAGATGGCTTCCATGTTCCCCAACTTCATCTGCATCAAGCCACAGAAAGAAAAAAGCTTAGACAATCAGGCATGGGACAGTGGGCCTGGTCTGGAAGGTGCCCACGTCATTTGTAGTCACAGCCCATTTGCTACAAGCCATACAGTCACACCAAACCCCAAGTGAGGTTAGACATTGTAGTTCACCAATGAGATGAACCACATTTCTTCCCTTGGAGAAAAAGGATATTATTTTGCTAAACTGCCAGTCCATCTCTATTAAAATACTTAGTTGTGTTTTCTGCTTAGAAAGCTCATGGGCCCTAAATATTTTTTCTGCTTATAAAACGAATACATTTCCATTATAGAAAAAAATGGATACTATAAAGATGAAAATATAAGTCACATAAAATTGTCCTTCTGGTTGTTGCCTTTTTTCCCACAGAATTAGTATCAAACTGTATACAAAGTTGTACATTCTAGTTTTTTCACTTAAGATTAGATGATACCAGACAGCTGACTAAAGGCACTTGCAATTTGCCTCTTCCATGAAGAAGGGCCAAAACAGAGAATAGACAATCAAACATAAAATAGTGTTTTAGCCGGGCTCGGTGGCCAGCCTGTAATCCCGCGCCTTTGGGAGGCTGAGGTGAGTGGATTGCCTGAGCCCGCAGGTTCGAGACCCGCCTGGGCAGCGAGACCTCATCTCTACAATAAATCAAAAAATCAGCCAGGCATGGTAGCGCATGCCTGTAATTCCGGCTACTTGGAAGGCTGAGGCGGAAGGATCACCGGAGCCCAGCTGGTCGAGGCTGCGGTGGCCAGGAGCGGCCACTGCACTCCAGTCTGGGCAATAGAGTGAGACTCCAACTCAAAAAAAAATTAGTGTTTTAGCGAGAACATAGGAATTCATCAAGGAGGTGAGAGGGAATCTCTGAAGTCACAGAATGCAAAGGAACCAAGCCAACGGGGTTCTATTTAAAGCCAGGAGAAACTCCCCAGTACAGAGAAAAGGAAATCAAGCAACCAGTGGTTCACATTCCCACCACAGACTCCTGCAACCTCAGCCACAGGAGAGCCCCTCAATCCTCAAGTTCCTCAGACTAGGAAAAGGAGCTGCCTGGAGAACATGTGACAGCACTGTTTCAGAAAGGGAGTTAGTGTAAGGTCTCACACACCCCTGGAGATCCAAGCAGCTGAAACACAGTGCCATTTTGAGATCCCACCCCCTACAGTCGATGCCCTGCCCTGGAGCCCAACATCCCCTGCATCTCCACATCTCTGGAGCCCAACTAACATACCCCCATGTCCAGCCAGAGGCCTGCAGCATTGTACCACTGGCTGGACCCAGCAGTAAAACCAGGTCCCCAGCACTTTGGCCCATAAAGGGTTCCACAACCCAAGGAACAGGGAGTGTAGCACAACAGGGAGGCTGCCCCCAGGACAAATGGAGTCAAAGCACATGCTCCTGAGAGCCTGAGAGCCACTTGCCTCAGACTGCTGCCACTGACAGCAAACTCTCTCCTCCCAGACCCATGCAGCAGGGGCCAATGTGTACCTACATGCACCTTCCAGAGGCCTGGGGTCTGGCCCACCCACGTTCTGTCCCAGGGCCTGAAGACAGGCCCTCCCCACACACCATCACCACTGCCACCACTCACATATGCCACCTGGGGACCTGGGGATCAACCTTCCACCCATCACAGCCTGGACCAGCACTCATCATTGGCAGTCCTGAGGACATGACCACTCAAGCTGGTGCTGTCCTTATCAGTGACCACATGCATTGTCCAGGAGTCTGGGGACTGACCCATCCCATCTGCTACCACTGGCTCCTATGCATGCCTTCTGAGAGACTGAGGACAAGCCTACCCAGCCTACCAGCACCCAAATACATTGTCCAGTGGCCTAGGAATTGACCCCCGACCCCACCACCACTGGCACTCATGCACACCTACCAGAAACCTGAGGACCCTGGCCTGCCACCACTGTCATCCCCCACTTGCACATGCTAGCTAGGGACCTGAAGACTGGCCTACTCGGCCTGCTGCTGCCACCACTGTTGACTGTGCATGCTGCCTGTGAGCCTGAGGGTTGCCCCACCACTGCTACTGCCATCACTACTGTCATACACGCTGCTCAGGGCCCAAGGACCTTCCTATCACTGACACTGTTGGCATTCAAGCAAGCTACCTGGAGGCCCAAGCATCAGCCCACATGGACCCACAACCATCAGTGCTCATGTATACTGCCCAGGGGCCTATGGATCATCAAGCCTGACCCACCACCAGCACTGACTGGTGCCCAAGGACCAGCCCACTTGGTGTTCCCATACCCAGAAAAACTTCATCACCACCTCTGCTAACAACTACAGCCTAAAACTCTAAGGAACTTACTGATGCTGATTTCAGCCAAATAAATCATATGGAGACTGGGACTTCTGGCAAGATGGTGACAGGGCAGTTTGGTCTGTGAGACCTTTTGCAAAAGAGAACACATATAAAGACTCTAGCTCTCCCCCAGGGGGCTGCATCTCCAGTTGTTGGCAGCCTGCTCCCCTCATGGTTCTGGGCCAATGCCTCAACCACCTTAGACTTCTCAGCAGCACAGCAGCTGCCTCTGCCACCATGGCCATTGCCTTACCTATGCCTGAGGTCACCCATGGCTCCAGACCGTGAAGCCCCCTCACATGCTCTACTGAAACTGCCTCTGCTGCTGCCACTGCCATGCCCTATCCCTCGTCCGGAGCCGCCAGGCTCATGGAGCTCCTTTCACGCACCGTGACACAGTAGCTGCCACCGTGGATACCATTGCCTGCTCCCTCCTGTCCTGGGTGACCTCCGACTTCCACCCTACCTGGCTTGCATTGCCTGGCAGTCTCCAGCTGCTGCAGAAAAAGATCAACAGGAGCAGTGAGATCAGCACCACTTGCTGGACATTCAAGGTAACAACATCAAAATGGGGAAGGACAGAAGCTCTTTCCCCTTGCTAAATAGACACAGGCAAGATCTGTGTGACAGACTCGGCAGGCACCCTCCACAGCAGGACAGGGGCAACTGACCCTAACTGTGAACAAATCTATCAGCCTGCAAAGACAGCTAGAAATCCGAGTTGAAAGAACTTTGGACTTAAAGGAAAAGTCTCAGAGTGTACTTGGTTCCCCACTTTAAATTTTTTTTTAAATTCTTTGTCTTTGTCCTACCCATCTTATTTTCTCTCTCTTATTACTCTTATTAGTAATGTTTACATACTTACTTTGGTTCTGTTAGTTTACTGACTTTATTCTATTCTTTTTTTTCTCTGTAGACCCCATCTTTGTATAGAGGAATAGCACACCAATAAGGAGGTTGGATAGTTTGTATGCTTGCATGATTGTATGTTTTAGTTTTTCGTATGGTTGTTGGTTAGTTTGTGTTGTTGTTGTTGTTGTTCTTCATTTTACTTGTTTCAGTCTTTGTGTCTCTTTTCATTTGTTAGTCAGGACATTTGTCTGTTTTCCCTCTTACTCCTCTCTCTCTCCACCTCCCTCTTCCCCCCACTCCCTGCTCCATTCTTTTCCCTTTTTTAACCTCATCCTGCTTTCAGGGAATAAACCTATAACTCCACTCCATGGACAGATTGCAAGGCAGTGGGAAGTGGGTTTCATGTTATCCATACCTGTCAGCAGATACCAGGATCTGCAGATAGATTTTGAATCACAGCTCCCCCCTTAATTAAATCTCAAAACTGCAAAAAGGACTGTCCCCAACCTATAGTCCAACTCTAGAATTGAATAAAGCAAGAGGACATACATAAGGAAGAAAAGGAAATTGAACAAACAGAAGCAAAAGCAACCCCTCCATCCCTGAACAACAGAATTAAAGAAGATGGGGAGGGGGGAGGGAAAGAAAAAGTAGGGAGGAAAAATCTGCACAAATGAAGAAAAACCAAAAGAAGAATATAGGTCTCACACAGATCCCTGGAAGGTCAGACACTGAGAAAACAGACTTCAGAACACAAACAATGAAGAGCCCCCATAATGAATGGTCACATGCAACAAACCCAGACATCAAGACATTAATGAGAGAATTTTAAAAATTGAGGGGATACAAGAGGAAAACAGGAAGGAGCTGATAACAAAAATAACAACAGTAAAGAATACTGTGATGGAAATAAATAACAAACAAATAAGCATGGAAAGCAGAATTAGCCAAGCAGAAGAAAGAATCTCAGAGCTTAAAGACTGAAATGCAGAGCTAACCAAAACTGTCAAAAACATAGAAAGGAAGCTTAAAAAGACAGAACAAAACCTTCAAGAATGAACAATTACTTCAAGAGACCAAACTTAAGAGTAATTGGCCTTCCTGAGGCAGAAAGAGAGACAGAGACTACACTGGAACAAACATTCCATGAAATCATTGAAGAAAACTTCCCTCATCTCATCAGTGATGCAAAAATTCAAAAACAAGAGATTCAGAGAACCCCTGCAAGACAACAAATGAGAAGGCTAACTCCTAGAAACATAATAATTAGCCTAAACAAAGTAGGTATAAAAGAAAAAGTCCTAAAGGCAGCAAGAGAAAAAAGTCAGACTCCTACCAGGAAAGACCAATTAGAGTAGCAGTAGATTTATCTACAGAAACCCTTCAGTCTGGGAGAGCTTAGAGCCCAATCTTCAAAGTTCTCAAAGATAAACAATTTCAACTAATAATAGCCTGCCCAGCCAAGCTAAGTTTCATCAGTGAGGAAGAGTTAAAATCTTTTCCAGACATCCAATCCCTAAAAACTTATGCAGCCTCCAGACCACCTCTACAAGAAATACTTAACAAAGTATTAAACACAGAAGAAAAGGAGAAAAGAACAACAACATTCTTCACAAGAGTACAGGGAAAAGATGGAAAACACACAAAAATCAACCCAAAAACCAAAGGAAAGACAACAAATAAACAAGAACAACAACAACTCTGTAAGAACCTCATGACAGGGAAAAACCACCACATTTCAATAATTAGCCTGAATGTGAATGGACCACTGAAAAGACACAGAATGGTGGACTGGATAAGAAACCATGACCCCATTATTTGCTGCTTCCAGGAGATTCATCTCACTACAAGGGACACACACAGACTCAAAGTTAAAGGATGGAAAACGAGTTTATAAGCCAGTGGATCACAAAAGAAGCCAGGAGTTGCAATCTTAATATCAGACAAAATAACATTTAAGCTATCAAATATTTAAAAAGATACAAAAGGGCACTACATATTGATAAAAGTTTCAATCCATCAACAAGAATATCCATCCTAAACATATATGCACCCAACACAGGAGCACCAGCATTTATAAAACAACTACTAAATAAACTGAAAAAAGATATTGACTCTAATGCTATTATAGCAGGGGACTTAAATACCTCACTGACAGCTCTAGATAGATCATCAAGGCAAAAAATTAACAATGAGATCCAGAACCTAAACTTGACATCTGACCAAATGGACTTAGTCGATACCTACAGATTCTTCCACCCAACAACCACAGAGTATACATTCTACTCATCACCACATGGAACATATTCCAAGATTGATCACATTTTTGGCCATAAATCAAGCATAAACAAATTTCACAAGGTTGAAATCTTGCCATGCACATTCTCAGACTACAGTGGAATAAAAATAAACATTAAAACCAACAACATTTCCCCAAAACCCACAAAGACATGGACACTAAATAGCATGATGTTGAATAACAACTGGGTCAACACTGAAATCAAAGAAGAAATTGAAAGATCCCTGGAAACAAATGAAAATGAAGAAACATCTTACCAAAACCTCTGGGATGCCATGAAATCAGTTTTAAGAGGGGAATTCGTATCTCTACGAGCACACATCAAGAAAGTATAAAGATCACAAAAGGAGAGCCTAACAAATTACCTAAAGGAGC
This sequence comes from Cephalopachus bancanus, assembly GCA_027257055.1. NCBI lineage: Eukaryota > Metazoa > Chordata > Mammalia > Primates > Tarsiidae > Cephalopachus > Cephalopachus bancanus. Next base: position 1,678,573 of record JAPVLO010000119.1, on the reverse strand, counting down.
TAGAAAGAGAAGACCACCAAAACCCCAACTTTAGCAGAAGAATCCAAATCAAAAAAATAAGAGCCCAAAAATGGGACATAGAGGACAAAAATATTATAGAAAACATCAACAAAACAAAAAGTTGGTTCTTTGAAAGAATTAACAAGATTGATGGGCCCCTAGCCAGAAAGACCAAGAAAAAGCCCAAATAAACACAATCAGAAATACAAAAACTCAAATCATAACTGACCCTGAAGAAATACAAAAGATTATCAGAGATTACTATGTACACCTATATGGAAACAAACTTGAAAACCTAGATGAAATTAAAGACTGTCCAGCATCACACAACCTCCCCAGGTTAAAACAAGAAGACATTGAGACACTAAATAGGCCCATAAGAACCCAGGAAATTGACTCTGTCATACGAAAACTACCTACAAATAAAAGCCCTGGACCAGATGGCTTTCCCACAGAATTCTACAAAACGTAAAAAGAGGAGCTGATACCAATCCTATTGCAAGTATTCCAGGCAATTGAGAAAGATAGAATTCTCCCCAAATCATTTTACGAAGCTAACATTACACTGATACCCAAACCAGGTAAAGATCCAACAAAGAAAAAGAACTACAGGCCAATATCCCTTATGAACATAGATGCAAAAATCCTCAACAAGATTCTAGTAAATCGGATCCAAAAACACATCTCAAATATCATCCACCATGACCAAGTAGGCTTCATCCCCAGGATGCAGGACTGGTTCAACATTCACAAGACCAAAAATGTCACTAAATATATCAAGAGATGAAAAAACAAGAACCACATGATTATCTCATTAGATCCAGAAAAAGGTTTTCATAAAATCCAGTATCACTTCTTGATAAAAATCCTCAAACATCTAGCTATAGAAGGAACATACCTCAAAATAGTAAGTGCCATCTATGACAAACCCACAGCTAGCATATTGCTAAATGGTCAGAAACTAGAATAATTTCCCCTGAAAACTGAAAAAAAGACAAGGTTGTCCACTCTCACCGCTCTTGTTCAATATTGTGTTGGAAGTCCTAGCTCAGACAATTAGACAAAAGAAGGAAAACAGGGGTATCCAAATAGAAAAAGAGGAATTCAAGTTAACCCTCTTTGCTGATGAGATGATCCTATACCTTGAAAATCCAAGAGAAACTGTCAAAACCCTGCATGCACTGATAAAGGACTTTGGGAAGGTCTCAGTGTACAAAATAAATGTGCAAAAGACAGTTGCATTTCTTTACACCAACAACAAGCAGGCAGAGAACCAAATAAAAGGTACAATCCCATTCACAATAGCCACCAAAAAAATGAAATACCTTGGCATCTTCCTAACCAGAGAAGTGAAAGACCTTTACAATGAGAACTACAAAACACTGTTCAAAGAAATCCAAGAAGACACAAACAAATGGAAAAATATTCCATGCTATGGATAGGAAGAATCAACACTGTTAAGATGTCCATCCTACCAAAGGCTAACTACAGATTCGACACAATACCCACTAAGTTACCAACATCATTCTTCTCAGACCTGGAAATGACAATACAGAAATTCATATGAAAATGTAAATACCACAAATATCCAAAACAATCCTTAGCAAAAGAAAAAAAGCAGGAGGTATCACACTTCCAGACTTCAAACTTTACTGTAAGGCTACAGTAATCAAAACAGTCTGGTATTGGTACAAGAACAGGCACATAGACCAATGGAACAGGATAGGGGTTCTGGAAGCAAAGCCTGAATTCCTCAACCAAGTCATCTTTGACAAAGCCTCTAACAACCACTGGGGAGAAGAGAAACTATTCAGTAAATGGTGCTGGGAAAACTGACTGAACACATGCAGAAGATTGAAACAGGATCCCTACCTATCACCATACACAAAAATTTACTCTAAATGGATCAAAGACCTAAACGTAAAACCTCAAACTGTAAGAACCTTTGAAAATGCAGGAGACACTCTTATGAAAGTTGGAACTGGCAACCGATTCCTGATCAAAACCCAAAGTGCCCAGGCCATAAGAGATAAAATAGACAAGTGAGACCTCATTAAACTGACAAGCTTCTGCAAAGCCAAAGAAACCATGAAGAGAGCAGGGAGATAGCCCACAGAATGGGAAACACTATTTGCCAAATGTATATCTGGCAAAGGCCTAACATTCTAGGATCTACAAGGAACTCAAGCACGCCGAAAGGAAAAAAACAAACAGCCCCTTTAAAAAGTGGGCAAAAACATGAATAGACACTTCTCAAAAGAAGATATATGGGCAGCCAACAGACACATGAATAAGTGTTCAGCCTCATTCATCATCAGAGAAATGCAAATCAAAACCACATTGAGATACCACCTATCCCCTGTAAGAATGTCCATCATTAATAAACAATAGATGCTGGCAAGGATGTGGAGAAAAAGGAACACTTCTACACTGCTGGTGGGAATGCAGACTAGTACAACCTCTGGAAGACAGTGTGGCAATTTCTGAAAGAACTAGAAATTGACCTTCCATATGATCCAGCAATTCCCCTATTATACCCAGAGGAACTGAAATCATTCTACCAAAAATGATAGCTGCACACGTATGTTGGTTGCAGCTCTATTCACAATAGCAAAAACATGGAACCAACCATGTTGCCCATCGAAGCTGAACTGGATTTAAAAAATGTGGTACATATACACAATGGAATATTATGCAGCCATAAAGAAGGGCAAATATATGGACTTTGCAGCAAATTGAATGGATTTGGAGTCGATCATACTCAGTGATTTATCACAGAAACAAAGAACTGAGTTCCATATGTTCTCACTCATAAGGTGACCTTGAACATTTATACTGCTATAAGAAAGTGATTGGCAGTAGCAGAAAACTGTCAGGGGAAGTGGGTGTGGGACTGGCAGTTGAGGGAAACTGCTAGGGGAGGGAGGTGCATGCCTCATCAACAAGGATACCTGCATGATCAATATTTGTATACCTAACCCTGAATTGTACCCCACATCTTTATAATAAATAAATAAATTTTTAAAAAATTATATGGAGACCGCACCTACTCAGAATCAAGCCAAAGCACCCTACCCAACAAACACTATAGATAAATCTATAGGAAAAATGCTTGGATTTCATTTTCCCAATGAAATACAAACTATAAAATTCTAAGAAAAAGCTGTTATAACAAATATGCAGATATCAAAGTAAGGACACAAGAAATAAAAAGGAAAGCAAGGAGATAAGACACCTTCAAAAGAGCACAATAGTTCTTCACAACAGATTCCAACAAAAAAGACATCCTTGAAATGTCTGAAAAAGTATTCAATGAATGAAGTAAAAAATTCTGTTGAAACATTTTAGACTGCACAAAGAATAGAAAAGAATGTCTAAACTCAAAGATAGACCTTTGGAAATAATCCAAATCAAAAAAGAAAAAGAATTTTAAAAGCATGCATAACGTATGAGAGACCAAGAGTCACCAAATATTTGAAATTTGGGTGTTCCAGAAGAAAAACAGATGGCAAGAAGGCATAGAAACCCTATAAATTAAATAATAACTGAAAACTTCTCAAGTTTTGCAAGAGATATAGACATCTAGATACAGAAGGCTCAAATATCCCCAAATATTAGATTCAATCAAAAAGATCTTCTTCAAGGCTCAGTGTAGTCAAACTGTCAAAAGACAAAGAGAGAATTCTAAAAACAGTAAGTGATAAGCATCGAGTCATTTGTAATGGAACCCCCATCAGACTATTTATCAGATGTCAATGGAACCCTCAGCAGAAGTCTTACAGACCAGGAGAGAATGGGATTAGGATAATACATGCAAATACTGAAAGAAAAAAAACTGCCAGCCAAGAATACTACACTGAGCAAAACTATTTTTCAAAATAAAAGAGATATAAAGTCTTTCCCAGACAAGCATAAACAGGGAATGTGTCATCAATAGACCAGTCCTGTAAGAAATGTTTAAATCCTACATCTGGAAGTGAAAGAACAATACCCACCATTATGAAAACACATGAAGCTGTAAAACTCACTGTAGAAAAGACAGAAAATTAGCAAGAGGAAGGACTCAAATGTATCATTACAGAAAACCACTGACCACTGTGATAAATAATAATAGAGAAAGAAAGTGGAAAAAACCCCAGAAAACAATTAACAAAATGACAAAAATAAGTCCTCACCTATCAATAATAACCTTCAATGTAAATGGATTAAATTTTCCACTTAAAAGTTATATACTAACCAGATGCAGTGACTCACACCTGTAATCCTAGCACTTTGGGAGTCTGAGGTGGGAGGATTGCTTGAGCCCAGGAGTTTGAGGCCTGCCTAGGCAACATAGAAAAATGTCATCTCTACAAAAAAAGTTTAAAAATTAGTTGGGCATAGTGGGGTGTACCTGTAGTCCCAGCTATTCAGTAGACTGAAGCAGAAAAATCACCTGAGCCCAGAATGTTGAGGTTGTGGTGAGGCATGGTCTTACCACTGCACTTCAGCTGGTGACTGATATATATACAGGCTGAATGGATTTTTTAAATGATCCAACTACATACTGCCTACAAGAAGTTCACTTTGCCTCTAAGAATACATATAGACTGAAAGTGAAGAAATGGAAAAAGATATTCTGTCAAATAGAAATCAAAAGCAAGCAGGTGTAGCTATACTTATATCAGATCAAACAGACTTTTAGGGCAATCCCCTTGGGTCCCCTCCCACTGTGGAAGCTTTTCTGTCCTCGCAATAAATCCTGCTTTCTCAATTTCCAGCCATAAAAAAGAACAGACTTTTAAGTCAAAAATAGAAAAAAAAGACTAAGAATGTCATCATCTAATGACAAAGGATCAAGTCAGCAAGGGAATATAATGATTGTAAATATGCATTCAACACTGAAGTACAAAGATACAAAGCAAATATTATTAAATCTAAATCTAAAGGAAGAGATAGACTCTGATTGTTGAGGACTCAAACACTCACTCTCAGCATTAGCTCATCTAAAGAGAAAGAACCAAAAGTCAACAAAGAAACATTGGATTTAAACTGCACTTTAGGCAAAATGGACCTAATACATTTGCAGACCATTTTATTCAACAGCTGCAGAAGACACATTCTTCTTTTTTAAATTTAATCTATTTTTTTTTTCATTTTAAAGATGCGGGGTACAATTCAGGGTTAGGTATACAAATGGTCATTATACAGATACCCCTTGTTGATGAGGTGTGCTCCCTCTTCCCCAGGCAGACTCTCACTACTGCCAATCCTGCTTCCCTGCCCCTTCCCGGCAGTTTCCTGCTACTGCCAGTCCTTTTCTTACAATATTATGAGAATTGTTCAAGGTCCACTTACGAATGAGAACATGTGATACTCAGTTCTTTGTTTCTGTGAAAGATCCCTCAGTATTATAGACTCTAAGTCCATCCAGGTTGCTGTGAAGTTCATGATTTTGTTCTTGTTTCTTTTTTAATTATAAAGATGTGGGGTACAATTCAGGGTTAGGTATACAAACTTTGATCATGCAGGTACCCTTGTTGATGAGGTTTGCTCCTCCCCCCACTAACAGTTTCCCTCAGCTGCCAATCCCACCCCCCCTCCCCTGACAGTTTCTCACTACTGCCAATTGCTTTCTTATAGCATTATAATTGTTCAAGGTCCATTTATGAGTGCGAACATATGGAACTCTGTCTTTTGTTTCTGTGATAAATCACTGAGTATGATCGACTCTAAATCCATCCAAGTTGCTGCAAAGTCCATATATTTGTCCTTTATGGTCGCATAATATTCCATTGTGTATATATACCACATTTTTTTAATCCAGTCCAGCATCAATGGGCAACATCTTTGGCTCCATGTTTTAGCTATTGTGAATACAGCTGCAACAAACATACATGTGTGGGTATCTTTTTTGTAGAATGATTTGAGTTCCTCCGGGTATATTCTCAATAGGGGAATTGCTGGATCATATGGAAGGTCAATTTCTACTTCTTTCAGTATTCGCCACACTGTCTTCCAAAGAAGTTGCACTAGTTTACATTCCCACCAGCAATGTAGAACCATTCCTTTTTTCTCCACATCCCTGCCAGCATCTGTTGTTGTTTGTTTTATTAATGATGGCCATTCTTACAGGGGTTAGGTGGTATCTCAGTGTGGTTTTGATTTGCATTACTCTGATGATGAGTGAGGCTGAGTACTTTTTCATGTATCTGTTGGCTGCCTGTATATCTTCTTTTGAGAAGTGTCTATTCATGTCTTTTGCATGCTTTTTAATGGGGCTGTTTGTTTTGCTCCTTTCGGCACATTTGAGTTCCTTGTAGATCCTAGATGTTAGGCCTTTGTCAGATATACAGTTGGCAAATATTATTTCCCATTTTGTGGGCTGTCTCCCTGCTCTTTTGATGGTTTCTTTTGCTTTGCAGAAGCTCTTTAGTTTGATAAGGTCCCACTTGTCTATCTTATTTCTTAAGGTATGGGAATTTAGTGTTCTAAATAGGAATTGGTTGCCAATTTCTATTTCCATAGGGGTGTCTCCTGCATTTTCTAAGATTCTTATAGTTTGAAGTTTTATGTTTAGGTATTTGATCCATTTAGAGTTAATTTTTGTGTATGGTGATAGGTAGGGGTCCCGTTTCAATCTTCTGCATGTGTTCAGCCAGTTTTCCCAGCACCATTTACTGAATAGGTTCTCCTCTCCCCAGTGGTTGTTGTTGGAAACTTTGTCAAAGATGAGTTGGTTGAGAAATTAAGGCTTTGCTTCCGGAACCCCTATCCTGTTCCATTGGTCTATGTGCCTGTTCTTGTACCAATACCAGGCTGTTTTGATTACTGTAGCCTTATAGCAAAGTTTGAAGTCTGGAAGTGTGATACCTCCTGCTTTGTTTCTTTTGCTAAGGATTGTTTTGGATATTTGTGGTCATTTATATTTCCATATGAATTTCTGTATTGTCATTTCCAGGTCTGAGAAGAATGATGTTGGTAACTTAATGGGTATTGCGTTCAATCTGTAGATAGCCTTTGGTAGGATGGACTTATTAACGATGTTTTGTTTTGTTTTGTTTTGTTTTGTTTTGTTTGAGTCAGGGTCTCACTCTGTCGCCCAGACTGGAGTGCAGTGGCCGCTCCCGGCCCCCGCAGCCTCGACCTGCTGGGCTCCGGTGATCCTTCCGCCTCAGCCTTCCAAGTAGCTGGAACTTCAGACACGCGTCACCACACCGGGCTAATTTTTTTGATTTATTGTAGAGATGAGGTCTTGCCAAGTTGCCCAGGCAGGTCTCGAACCAGGGGGCTCAGGCAATTCACTCACCTCGGCCTCCCGAAGTGTGGGATTACAGGCTGAACCATCGAGCCCAGCATTAACAATGTTGATTCTTCCTATCCATGAGCATGCAATATTTTTCCATTTGTTTGTGTCTTCTTGGATTTCTTTGAGCAGGGTTTTGTAGTTCTCCTTGTAAAGGTCTTTCATTTGTCTGGTTAGGAAGATGCCGAGGTATTTCATGTTTTTTTTGTTGTTTTTTTTTTTTGAGTTGGAGTCTCACTCTGTTGTCCAGACTGGAGTGCAGTGGTAGCTCCCGGCCCCCGCAGCCTGGACCTGTTGGGGCTCCGGCGATCCTTCTACCTCAGCCTTCCAAGTAACTGGAACTACAGGCGCGCACTACCACGCCCGGCTAGTTTTTTGATTTATTGTAAAGATGAGGTCTCGCCAAGTTGCCCAGGCGGGTCTCGAACCCGCAGGCTCAGGCAATTCACTCACCTCAGCCTCCCAAGGTGCGGGATTACAGGCTGAGCCACCGAGCCCGGCGGTATTTCATTTTTTTGTGGCTATTGTGAATGGGATTGCGCTTTTAATTTGGGCCTCTACCTGCTTGCTGTTGGTGTTTGAACTGCAACTGTCTTTTGCACATTTATTTTGTACCCTGAGACTTTGCCAAAGTCCTTTATCAGTGCAAGCAGGATTTTGACAGATTCTCTTGGACTTTCAAGGTATAGGTTCATATCATCAGCAAAGAGGGATAACTTAACTTCCTCTTTTCCTGTTTGAATTTTGTTCTTCTTTAAGGCTACATAATATTCCATCATGTGTATGTACCACATTTTTTTTGTCCAGTCCTCTTTTGATGGGCAGCATGGTTGGTTCCATGTTCTTGCTACTGTGAACAATGCTGGGATAAACATATGTGTGCAGGTAGCTTTTTTTATAGAGTGATTTGAGCTCTTCTGGGTATTTTTCCAGTAGGGAAATTGTGGGGTCATATGAAAGGTCAATTTTTAGATTTTTTTAGGAATCACCACACTGTTTTCCACAGAGGCTGTACTAGTTTACACTCTAACCAACAGTGCAGAAGTGTTCCCTTTTTGCCGCATCCTCTCCAGCATCTGTTGCTTTTCAGTTATTGATAATAGCCATCCTGACTGGAGTTAGGTAGCATCTCAGTGTAGTTTTATTTGCATTTCTTTGATGACCAGTGAGGCTGAGCATTTTTGTATGTATCTGTTGGCTGGTTGTATGTTTCCTTCTGAGAAATGTCTATTATATCTTTTGCCTACTTTGTAATGGAGCTTTTCATTTTTTTCTTTACAGCACGTTTGAATTCATGTAGATCCTAGATGTTAGGCCTTTGTCAGACATACAGTTGGCAATTTTTTTTCCAGTCTGTGGGCTGTCTCCCCACTTTCTTGATGGTTTCCTTGGTTTTACAGAAGCTTGTCAGTTTGATGAGGTCCCACTTATCTATCTTATCTCTTATGGCCTAATCACTTGGGGTTTTGATCAAGAATTATTTGCCAGTTCTAATCTCCATAAGGGTATCTCCTGCATTTTCTAAGTTTCTTATAGTTTGAGGTTTTGCATTTAGGTCTTTGATTCATTTAGAGCTGATTTTTGTGTATAGATACATTTTTTCTTATTAGCACATAGAATAATTTCCAAGATAGACCATGTGTTAGGTCACAAAACAAGTCTCAACAAATTTTAAGGAATCAAAATCATATTAATTATCTTCTCATACTATAAAGAAATTATTTAAAAAGATCAATAGCAAGAAGAACATTGGAAACTGTACAAATACATGGAAATTTACATGTTCCTGAACAACTATTGTATCAATAAAAAACAATAAGGAAATCAAAAAAATTTTGAAACAAATGAAAATGAAAACACAAGAAACCAAAACCTATTTGATACAGCAAAATCAGTGTTAAGAGGGAATTTTATAACAATAATCACCTATATCAAAAACATGAAATGTTTTCAAATAAACAACCTAACAATGTACCTCAAGGAGCTATAAAACAATAACAAACCAAAACCAAAATTAACAGAAGAAAAGAAGTAATAAAAATCTGAGAAAACTAAACAAAATACAAAGAATCAACAAAATGACAAGTTTTTTTAAGATAAACAAAATTTATAAACCACTAACTAGACTAACCAAGAAAAAAAGAGAAAAGACCCTAACAAATAAAATCAGAAATAAAAAAGAAAACATTACAACTGATACCACAGAAATCAAAGGATCAGTAGAGTCTATTATGGACAGCTACACGCTAACAAATTGGAAAACGTAGAAAAGATTGATAAATTCTTAGATATATACAACCCACCAAGGTTGAACCAAGAATAAATAGACAAACTGAACAGACTAATATTAAGTAATTAGATGGAATCAGTAATAAAGTCTTCCAACAAAGAAACCCCCAGATCAAGATGGCTTCACTGCCGAATTATGCCATACTTATAAAGAACTAACACAAATTCTTAAACTATTCCAAAAAACTAATGAGAAGGAATTTTTTTCTAACTCATTCTATAAGGCCATTATTACCCTGATAACAAGACCAGACAAGGAAACAACAACAACAACAAAACTACGGGCCAATATCTCTGTTGAACATAGATTCAAAAATCCTCAGCAAAATACTAGCAAACTGAATCAAGCAACACATCACAAAGGTAATACACTATGATCAAATGGGATTTATCCCAGTGATGCAAGGATGGTTCAGCATATGCAAACCAATAAATGTGATACATCACGTGAACAGACTAAAGAATTAAAAAAATGATAATCTCAATAGATGCAGAAAAAGAAATTGATAAAATTCAATATCCCTTCATGATAAAAAAAACTCTCAAAAAATTAGGCATAGAAGGAATGCATACAACAAAATAAAGGCCATATATGACAAGCCCACAGCTAACATCATACAGAATAGGGAAACATTGAAGCCTTTCCTTTAAAAACTGGAATAAGACAAGGATGTCATTTTCACCAATCTTACGCAACATAGTACTGAAGGTCTTAACCAGAGCTATCAGGCAAGAGAAAGAAATAAAATGTATACAAAATAGAAAACAGGAAGTCAAGTTGTTCCCATTTACAGATGACATGATCCTATATACTCTTAGAACTTATAAACATATTTAGCAAAGTTGCAGGATATGAAATCACCATACAAAAATCAATAACATTTATTATTTATAATTAGCTGGAAAAGAAATTAAGAAAGCAATCCCATTTACAATAACTACAAAAAAATTAGTTACCTAAGAAATAAATTTAACCAAGGAGGTAAAAGACCTCTACACTGGAAACTACAAAACACTGATGAAAGGAATTGATGAAGACACGAATGACATCTCATGCTCAATTATCAGAGAATTAATATTGTAAAATAACCATACTACTCAGAAGAAATCACTATCTACGGATTCAGTATAATTCCTATTAGAATAACAATGACAGTCTTTACAGATATAGGAAAGAAATTCAAAATTCATATAGAACCACAAAAAAGCCTGAATAACCAAAGCAAAACCAAGCAAAGAACAACAGAAGCATCACACTACTTGACTTCAAAATATACTACAAAGCTGTAGAAATCAAATCAGCAGGTACTGGTGTAAAAATGACACACAGACTAATGGAACAGAATAGAGAACCCAAAGATAAATCCATGTATTTACAGCAACTGACTTTGACACAGATGCCAAAAGCGTACATTGGGGAAAGGACACCCTTTTCAATAAACATTTCTGGGAACACTGGATACCCATATGGAGAAGAGTGAAACTAGATTCCTAACCCTTGCCATGTACAAAAGTCAACTTAAAATGAATTAAAGACTTAAACATAAGACCCAAAACTATAAAACTACTAAGAATAACATAGGGGCAATGTTTCAGGACTCTGGTCTGCGGGGGCCCACCCCCGCAAGGGTCGTGGAAGGTGTTGAAGGAGAGACGTATAGGCGATGAACGAAGATCATATACACGGACACCTGCCTCTTGATCAGATGACAACTTAATGTTAGTTAACACAGAGCTTTTATACCAAATGTCCCAAATTACAAATGTTTCAAGAAAGTTTTTTTAAGTGTATATTTCTTTATGTGTCAGGAATATTCTCATCTTAGGCTCTTATGTTCTTCAGAGTCCTGTGATCGCCTCCCTTGTCCAGATGTCCTCGTTACTTTTCTCTTATCTTGCAGTGCTTGTTTTTAAAGAGAACTCAAAAGAAGCTTTTAGTAATGTTTTCCAGGCCCCTCAAGGTTGTTTTCTGTTTTAGTTGATCTGTCATAAAAGTGTCTGATTATTATATTATGAGTTCAGTGAAAACCTACTCTGTAAATGTTAATTTAGAGTTATAAGTATTAAATTAAGTAAAAACCTTAACATTAATCTTTATCCTAAGTCAGTGAAAATAGTGTTATAAATCACCTATATAACTTCTAGATAAGTGTTAGAACTTATAATGAATTTATAATGAACTTACTATAAACTTGTGTTTTTAAAAATACTTATGTCTAAACACTAAACTGCATAATCCTAAATCAAATAAGGAGTGAATATACTTATATCATTTATTAGTTAAGCAATATCTAGTAACTTATAACCAAGTGAAAGAAAGCATTCTTGATGTGCTTCAGAGTTTAACCCTTGCATATGTTAGAAAAGGCCAAGTGGTATAATGGGAAAAATGGAAAAATAAACCATGATATTTCCAGGTTAGCTGTGATTCTTCGCATAAACATGCCATCTTCTTCTTTCACAAATGCACAGAATTTCTTCACCTGTATCAACAGCAAAGACGGAAGACAGAAGGGCCTCAGCTGCCCGGACTCGCCTTGCGGCCAGGGGTCCTCAGCGCACCTGGACTTTGTCAATCAGGCGGGCCTCCAAGGCTGGCTCCCAACACTGGTCTAGGCAGAAATTTTATGATTAAGACCTCAGAAGCACAGGCAACAAAAACAAAAATAGATAAATGGGACTGTATTAAAATTAAATTATTCTGCACAACAAGGGAAACAATCAACAGAATAAAGCGACAACCTGTAAAATTATAGACTACTCATCGGACAAGAAACTAATATCAGGAATACACAAGGAACTCAAACAACTAATCCCATTTAAAAATGGGAAAATATAGCTGGGCTTGGTGGCTCAGCCTGCAATCCCAGCACTTTGGGAGGCCGATATGAGTGGATTGCCTGAGCCTGCGGGTTCAAGACCAGCCTGGGCAACTTGGCAAAACCTCATCTCTACAATAAATAAAAAATTAGCCAGGTGCAATGGCATGCACCTGTACTTCCAGTTACTTGGAAGGCTGAGGTGGAAGGATCGCCGGAGCCCAGGGGTCAACGCTGGGGTGGTCGTGAGCATGCGTACCACTACATGACAGCCTGGGTGAAGGATTGAGACTCCAACTCAAAAATAAAATAAAATAAGGAAAATAATCTGAATATTCTTCTCTCAAAAGAAGACCAAAAAATTGGCCAACAGGTATAGGAAAAAGTGCTCACCATCACTGATCATCAAAGCAATGCAAAACAAAACCACAATGAGATATTATCTTACCCTAGTTGGAATGACTACTAACAAAAAGACAAAAAATAACAAATGCTGGTGAGGATGTAGAGAAAAGGAGTCTCTTATACACTGTTGGTGGGTATGTAAATTAGTACACCCATTATGGAAAACAATATGGAGAATTCTCAAAATACTAAAAATAGAATTACCATACAATCCAGCATTCCCACTATTGGGAATTTATCCAAAGGAAAGGAAATTAGAATAGCAGACTCCCATGTTTATTGCAATAGTAAAGATATGGAATCAACCAAAATGTACATCTATGGATGAATGGATAAAGAAAATATGGCATATATACACAAAGAAGTACTATTCACCCATTTAAAAAAATGAAATGCTGCAATTCACAGCAACATGGATGGAGCTGGAAGCCATTTTATTAAGTGAAATGAGCCAGGCAGAGAAAGGCAAATATTGCATGTTCTCACTCATATGTTAGGAGCTAAAAAAGTTGATCTCATGGAAGGGAAAAATAGAATGATTGTTACCAGGAGCTGGGAAGAGTGGAGAGTATGAAGAGAGGCAGGTCAATGAGTATAACACAGAGTAAAATAGAAGTAATATGTTATAGTGTTTGATAGCACTATGGGTGACTATAGTTAATAACAACATATTGTATATTTCAAAATAGCTAGAAAAGAGCACTTGAAATATTTTCAGCACAAAGAAGTGATAAATGTTTTTGTGATGGATATCATAAATATCCTGATTTGATTATTACACATTGTATGCATGTATCAAAATATTACATGTACTCTATAAATATATACAAATATTGTGTCAATTAAAAATTTTAATATATTAGATGATACAAGTTTATCCATGCCACTAAATATCTTCTAAAATGTAATGCTTTTGAATAGCTGGCTAGCACATCATCCCATTAATATGTCATAATTTAAATTACCATTCCCCTATTGTTGAATGTTTGGATTGTCTGAGCATTTGCAGAAGAGGGCCTCAGAGAATAACCCATCTTCACTTATTTCTAACATCTACCGAGGGTCCCAGGGTCAGGGCTCAGTTTTAAAAGTAAGCTTTTCAGCCGGGCTCAGTGGCTCAGCCTGTAATCCCATAGCTTGGGAGGCTGAGGTGAGTGGATTGCCTGAGCCCGCGGGTTCAAGACCCACCTGGGCAGCAAGACCTCATCTCTACAATAAATCAAAACATCAGCCGGGCGTGGTAGCGCATGCCTGTAATTCCGGCTACTCGGAAGGCTGAGGTGGAAGGATCGCCGGAGCCCAACAGGTCGAGGCTGCGGTGGCCGGGAGCGGCCACTGCACTCCAGTCTGGGCGACAGAGTGAGACTCCAACTCAAAAAAACAAACAAACAAACAAATAAAAGTAAGCTTTTCTGCTGGGAAACTCTAAGAACTTTGAATCTTTTTTCAAATCTTTCTCTGACACATCCAGGGTTTCTGGGATACCTCCTTCTCTCTAACTACTAGGATGAGAAGATTTGAAACAGTTCCCAGTGAATTTGTTCTAGCAAATCATGTACTTTAGAACCCTCCCAGGAGTTGAGTCTTTTTTGTCACCTGCTCTTCCCTACAAGGATAACAACACAGGCCAGTTCTTGGCAAGAAAATATCTGACTCCCTGAAGATGCTGGTGGTTGAGAAACAATGGCTCTAGCACAGCCCTCTCCCAGCACTGACACAATAAAACAAATGCAAGCTTGTCAGGAGAAAACTCCTTCCAAAATATCTTCCTAAGGTAGCCCTGAGGGTAGAACCCTGGTCTCCTACCAAGCCAAGGGAAACTACATTGGTTACTGACTAAAGTAGCATCAGAGGAAGGAAGGGGGGGGTTGACTCAGCAACATCTGGCAACTGCCTGCTCAGAGGATTTGCATTGCTGGTGGCTTATGGGCCCAGGGAGGAGGTGGGAAACACCCTACCTTATGTCCCAACATCCCAAAGGAGAAAAATATTGTAACTGACGGAAATGTAATACAACAGTCTAAAGTAGATGTAACCAACTGTGGGTATTGTGAAACCCATTCGTCTTTTTTGTTCAAATATCACAATCTTTTATTAAAATAGACAATAAAATTATTTTAAAAGTACATGCCCTCCTCCACTCTCATTTATTCCTATCACTATCCAAATGTTTTCTCTAACCCCTGCCCTCTGGCAAACAGACTTTTTTTAATGTATTGCAAAATATACATACAAGAAAAGGGCACAAAACATAAATGTACAGTTTAAAGAACAATTACAAGACAAGCACTACATTTTATGTCAAGAAATAGTGCACAGTCAATACTCCAGAAATCCCCCCATTTGTCTCTTCCTTCTCTGTCAAAATACCCTCTCTGTCTTCCAGTTCCAGAGTTAACTACTGTTCTGCCTTTTTGTGATAATGTACTTCTTTGCTTTTCATTATACATTTACCACATATGTTGGCATTTCTACCCAATATAGTTTCATTTTGTCTAGGTTTGAACTTCATATAAATAAAATTATACTGAAAGTACTCATCTTGGGTTCTTTCAATGTTTGTAAGATTCATTTGTGTAGTTGCATAAGGGGATAGTTCGTTTATTCTCATGGCTATGCAATATTTCATTACATGAATAGACTACAATTTGATTATTCATGCTGCTATTGATGGACCTTCCAAGTGTTTCCAGTTTGGGGTTATCTTAATATGATGTGATGCTGATATGACCTTCGTGGACATGTATCTGGTAGAAATTTTTGTGTTTCTCTAGGGTATATGCCTAGGAGTGGTAAAGAGCTAACCTGGTGGCTGTAACTGGTACCTCACTGTGCTTTAAATTGGTGCTTCTCTCATATCTAGTAAGAGTTACACCTTTTAATATGTTTGTTGACCACTTAGATTTCCTGTTTTGCTATAAGATTTTCAAGTCTCCTTTATTGAGTTAATTACCTTTTTCACACTGATTCATAGAAGTTCTTTATATAACTAGAATATAAGTCTTTTGTTGGTTATGTGTGTTACAAGCATCTTTGCCCACTTTATGAATTGTCTTTTGTTTCTCTCAATTTTAATGTTTCAGATTCATTTTTTTATGATTAGTACTTTCATATATAGTACCTAGAATATTTACTTATTAAGATGATATTGTTCCATCTTATTCTTATTCTGTAATAGTATCTTGGCTATTGTTGGTCATTGGTTTGCCAAATATATTTAGAATCAGATTTGCAGTGCAATGAATCTTTTAGTCAGTCTTGGAAGAACTGATACTTTTACAATATTTAGTCTTCTAATCTGTAAATCTGGAATCTCTCTATGCTTGTGTCTTCTTAAATGTCTCTTCATTAAATTATATAATTTTCACAAAAGAGTTCTTTCCCAAATTCTTTTTTATTTATGTATAGTTATTTGACCATTTCCATGGCATTTAAGTATTAACCTTCTAAAAATTTAATTTTCTAACAGTGTTACAGCACACATAGGAATAGTATTAATTTTTAACATTGATATTTTTTATCTAGCAAATTTGTTAAACTCTCTTATTTTAATTATGGTAATTTATCTGTAGGTTATTTTTCATTCTCTGTGTATACTATCATTTCTTCAAATTTTTACAGCTTTGTTTCCTCCTTTCCTGTCCTTATACCTTTCATTTCTATTTACTACCCAACTGCACTGGCTGAAACCTCTAGTACAATGTTGAAAGTGATTGATAGCCGGGCTTGGTGGCTCAGCCTGTAATCCCGTGCCCACGGGTTCGAGACCCGCCTGGGCAGCGAGACCTCATCTCTACAATAAATCAAAAAATTAGCCGGGCGTGGTAGCGTGCGCCTGTAATTCCAGCTACTTGGAAGGCTGAGACGGAAGGATCGCCGGAGCCCAGCAGGTCAAGGCTGCGGTGGCCGGGAGCGGCTACTGCACTCCAGTCTGGGTGACAGAGTGAGACTCCAACTCAAAAAAAAAAAAAAAAGAAAAGAAAAGAAAGTGATTGATAATAATTTATATTCATACATTCTTGTACTGTTTTGCTGTCAAAGAAAAAGGTCTCAACACTTTACCATTAAGTATAGTAATTGTTTGTAACTTTGAAGATATTCCCTTTTGTTCCTAGTTTGCTAAGAATATATTTTTTTAATAAATGAGGGGAAATGTTAGCAAATGCTTGAGGAGTATTTTGGGGGGCTTCAATTAAATAGTCACATGATGTTTCTTCTTTAATCAATTAATGTACAGCAATTGTTTTTTCAAATGAAAAGTCAATAATGAATTCCTACAATAAACTCAAATTACTTATGATAAATCTTTTTGCTTATTAATTGATTTAGTTTGCATCAATATTCAAAAGTTATATTGGCCTATAATGTTCCTTTCTCAAACTGTCTTTATTAGGTTTGGCACGGAAGTCATACTAGTCCTATAAAGGAAATGGGTAACACCACTCTCCAGAAGAAACCAGATAGTATTCTTTGAATATTTTCTACAGACTTCCACTTTATGTGGTTATCAAAACAGAAGTTTAAATTTTGTGATTTCAACACATTTCCTCAGAAAAATAGCAGCTTCCTAACCGGACTCTCATTATTCCTTCCATTTGGCCTGATAATCACTGCTGCATTGGCAATTCTTTGAAGTTTTTAAGCTTTTTAGACATCTTAAACAGCTTTGGTTTTGGTTGCTTTTAGTAAGAAGGTTGGCATGAAATCCTAGTGACTATTAATGAAATTCCCTATCTACATTTTTATTCACATCATATGTATATCTTTTACTCCTCTTTTTTCACATATGCAAGCTTTTCTTATTCTTTTTCTCTATTTTTAAGTTCAACTGTTTTTAAAACAAAATAAAATATTAAAAATTTAATAAGTTAAGATTATCCCAAATGCTAAGACGCTAATAAAATTGTTATACTATTTTCTCTTTTTTCCCTTTTTTTCACAATACTTTTCAGATGCATAAAGAAATTTTCATAGAACATGTACTAGAGAAGTAATTAAGCTCTTTGCAACTCTAAAAATAAATGAAAAACTACATATTTATACATAAAGATGATCCTTAACTTTCATAGCTTTTTAAAAAAAACCTATCACACTCCATAAAAGATTGGAAATTGTATAAGTCTTCAATTCTGCTATTTTTGCAAAAATTATACTAGATTACAATGGTTTTCTGTGCATACACAGAATTTCCCAAATACTTTCTTTTTGTAAAAACATAGGGTTTTTTTTTTCCTCTTTTAATTTTTTATTTTAAAGATGTGGGGTACAACTCAGGGTTAGGTATACAAAAGTTCATTATGCAGATACCCTTGTTGATGAGGTGTGTTCCCCTTCCCCTGGCATATTCCCATACTACTGACAATCCCAATTTTTTTTTTTTTTTTTTAGTTGGAATCTCACTCTGTCACCCAGGCTAGAGTGCAGTGGCATGCTCCTGGTCACCACAGCCTCAACCTGCTGGGCTCAGGAGATCTTTCCGCCTCAGCCTTCCAAATAGTTGGAATGACAGGCATGCACCACCATGCCTGGCTAATTATTTTTTTTTTTATTGTAGCAATGAGGTCTCACCAAGTTGCCCAGGTTGGTCTCGAACCCATGGGCTCAGGCAATCCTCTCACTTCAGCCTCCCAAAGTGCTAGATTACAGGCTTGAGCCACCACACCCAGCCTCCAAATATTTTTTAAGTGTGTTTAATGGGTTACTCTACAGTAATTTGCTGTACTTTTCTCTCAGTGTTAAATATTTGGTTGTAGTTCTCTGTGTCTGATAGGTAGCACAGCAATGAACGTAGCTCCTTCTTAGAAGCTATCATCCCTGAGAATAAGCTGATTGATCTCTTATGTCATTGATGAAATGGGATCTTAGGTGTTTTCCAGGTAGACTCTAATAGCTCTCAACAAGATCAAGTCACTAGGCCTTGACTGCAAGCAGAGAACTTTCCGGAATACAAAGACCTTCACCCTAGGTAGGAAGCAGGCAAGTAAGTCTTCAACTGTGTCATAATTTTCACTGAGGGTTTATATGGGCTCAAGTGATCTGAGAAAGTAATTACCAATGTCAGAGTCTTGTTTTTCCCTTTTCTTTCTCCAGCAGAACCCTCCACCCACTCAGAAGATTGGCTACTCAAATCGCGTCGACAACTTCTAGAAAGAAATGGTAGCAATAGCGCTCTCAGCAAAGTGTCCTTGGGCCAAAGGGTGAACACAGGCAGACTTCACCTTTCCTCTTCTGCCTCCTTCTTTTTTTTTTCTGGTATTCTCACCCGCATTCCCACCACACCCCACAATCTTTCGTTCACCTTTGTCCAAGCCTTACTACACATATACAGATAAGCCATTCAGGAAACTTGCATCCCTTCAGAGAAAACTTGAAATTCCAAGGGACTGAGGCACAAGATTCAGAGGGATAGGAAGCAGAGGAAATAGGCAGCTACCAGTTTTCATGCATTTTGGGGTATTGTGGAATTTGGTGGCTTGAGAATTCTGGGACACACTGCCCAAAGCCCCCCTCCTTGTTTCCCTGGGTTCCTGTTTCTGCTGTGAGCACTGACTCAGCAGCTGCACAGGAGATCACGATGTTGACTTGGATTATACCCTCTTCACTCAGATCACTGGCAGTTGGTGGGCAAACCTCCTTGGCAGCCTTCGGTGATGAAACCAATCATATAGCAGGAGAATGGGGCTGTAAATTCTCAAGCCCCCATCCCCTCCCCTTCCTTCCTTTCTTGGAAGCTAAAAGTCTAGCAGAAGATGCACAACAGCAACTGACCAGGCAGCCTTTCAGGGAAGATGCAGCCACTTCTGCTTCTGTTGATCTTCCTCCTACCCCCTGGGGCTGAGGCAGGTGAGTGACTGTCCCCTCTTTCAGAGGTCTGACCCCATCCCATAGACTTGGGAGCCAAACTGCCTTGGTACATCCCAAGTCCCTATTGTTGAGCAAGTTATTTGAATTCATAGTTCCTCAGTTTCCTCACTCATAGACACGGGAATGCTATGAATACCAACCCTGTAGAATTGCTAAGAGAGTTAAACTAGTTAGTGTACATAAAAATCTTAGAATTGGCCCCCGGAACATAGAAAGTGCTGTAAAACAAAATGCGCTCTATATAGATTCATTCATCAACCCATGTGACAGAGCCTAAGAGGTAAGAATACAGCAATGACGTCCCGTCAGTTCATGTCCGAATTCTTAAATACCAGCCCCACGTGGTCTCAAGTGAGACTCAGAGGGATCTGGAAAGCTCCCTGAGAAAGAACCAGGGAACTTCAGGGACAGCCCTGTGCTTGCCACAGAACACCTTCTGTATAACTGAGGTTGAAGCTGGCCTTGCCTGGCGCAAGTGTGATTTTCCCCCTTTGGGAGGAGAGGGAAGGCGCTAAGGCCTAGAATGGGGAATGGGTCAAGCCAGCAGTGTTTCCTGGAGAACCCTGGATCTCTCTCCCAGCATCTGGTGCCCTGCAGACCCCAATCCTCAGCACCAGCTCCTTCCTCACCTGCAGCCCCTCTCCAGCCCTCCCCATCTTCCAGTCTTTTTGGAGCCACCAATCTGGTGCCCACACTGCAGGTTCAGCCAGCACAGAGGTAAGTGTCTAATGTTTCTTTCCAGAGAAGATAATCGGAGGCCAGGAGGCCAGACCCCACTCCCGCCCCTATATGGCGTTTCTTCGGATCCAGACTCCAGTAGGGCAGGGCATATGTGGGGGGTTCCTGGTGCGAGAAGACTTTGTGCTGACGGCAGCTCACTGCAGGGGAAGGTGAGGAGCTCAAGACCTTCCTGGGCAGCAAAGAATACAAGCCCAGAGTAGCTTATCACAGGAGCCACCTGAAAGCAGGGTTGTAGCAATTAAAGGGTGAAAGAGAGACCAGGCAGGTCTTGGGGGAGGAAACTGGTCAGAGTAAATAAGGAGAAAAGGAAGACATGATCAAACAGAGCAAAAGGAGGAGATGGAAGACAAGCATTGGGGCTCAAAATATTTCTCTCAACTGGCATTCTAACAATACTGAATGGTCCAATCAATAAAAATGTTGTATCTCTCTATTTATTTAGATCTTTTAAAACTTTCTCAGTACTGTTCTGTAGCTTTCAGTGTGTAGTTACTATATACATTTTATTGAAATCATCCCAAAATGCTATTTTTGATGCTACTGTAAGTAGTATTAAAATTTTTCCCAATTAAAAAAAAATATATATTTCTCTCCAGAAATATTTCTCCGTTTAATCTTTAATCTGGGGTAACAAACACAAAGGTCAGTGTCCTCCTAACCATCCCCAGCTCAGGGCCGCAGAGAAAAGGGGCAGAGCTCAGCCCTGGGGCCCTCTTGTCCTTTTGATCTCTTCAACCACAGTTTCACCCTACTCTGGGCTGTCTACCTACCCTGCAGAACTGGTAGACCACAGCTCCTGGGCCCAGACTACCTCTTGCCTTTGCAGACGTATAAACGTCATCCTGGGGGCCCACGATATTCAGAGGCAGGAAAGGACCCAGCAACGCATCACTGTGCGCAGAGCCATCCCCCACCCTCAATATAATCTGCAGACCCACCAGAATGACATCATGTTACTGCAGGTAAGTCCTACCTGGCCCTCTGCCTCTCCAGCCTAGCTGGCTCCTTCCAGCATGTCCAGAGACAATGGAGGAAGAAACTCCAGGGTGGTGGTGGGGGCCATGGGGTAAAGTACTGCACTAGCGGTTTCTGAGCCTTGGCTGGGAGGCTCAGCTGAGTGGGAATGCCTTTATTCTTCCTCCAGCTGAGGAATAGAATCAGACGGAATCGAGCTGTGAGCCCAGTGGCTCTGCCTCAGACCCAGGAGAGGCTGAGGCCCGGGGCGCTGTGCACTGTGGCCGGGTGGGGCCTGGTCAGCCTGAACAGGAGAACAAGCAGACTCCACGAAGTGCAGCTCAGAGTGCAGAGGGATGAGAAATGCAATCGCTACGGATCCTACAACTTCCGAACACAGATTTGTGTGGGAAACCCACAGGAGAGGAAATCTGCCTTCAGGGTAAGGCCATGGGCATCAACCAACACTGACCAGGATAAGGGGCCTGAGCAAAGCTTGGGCAGTGGGTACAGACTCTGTCACCACAGCTTCAGCCTGGGAGCCAAACCAGGGTGGGCTAGGGATCATTTTTTCCATCAATCTGGTCTCTGGGGAAATGGGCAGAAGACCCACAATAGAAACATTTTCCTGGGGAAAGGGAAGATAACCTTACTCAAATTGGTCTAGAGGCGGTAGCCATGGCCAAGGCTGAAGCCCCGCAACAAAAAGATCCAGAGGCTTGACTTCTGCACCCCTATCTCACACGCACCCAGCAACTGAAGGAGCCCACCCACCACCACCCCCTGGCTTCTCTGAGAACCCAAGGCTCTTGGGTAGCAGGAACAGGAAGGCCTTAGTGTCCCTTTTCCTCTCTGTCCATAGGGGGACTCCGGAGGCCCCCTGATATGTAACAATGTGGCCCAGGGCATAGTCTCCTATGGAAATAGTTGGGCAACTCCTCCAGCAGTCTTCACCAGGATCGCAAGCTTTCTGCCATGGTTAAGGAGAACAATGAGACGCTTCAAAGAGCCAGATCAGATTGAGATGCCCCACCATGACTGACTCTTCTCTGAGCCACAGGTCATCTCCAGGGGGCGCCAGAGCCTTAATAAAGGTCCACATTAAGAGTGTAAATAACCAATTCCTCATTTGTTCATTAAACATTATTCAGCGCTTAGTTTGTTCAGACTGCTACAACAAAGTACCATAAACTGGGTGGCTTATAAACAACAGAAATGGATTTCTTACAGGTCTAGAGGCTAAGAAGTCTAAGAGCAAGTCACCAGCAGACTCAGTGTCTGGTGAAGGCCCACTTTCTGATTACAAACAGCCACCTTCTCCTTATGTCCTCATATGGTGTAAGGGGCAAGAAAGCTATCTAAGGTCTCTGTGCACTGTGGGCCCTAATCCCATTCACAAGAGCTCCGCCCTCATGACCTAATCACCTCCCAAACACCCACCTCCTAATATCATCACGTTGAGGATTAGGTTTCTGTAAATGAATTTTGAAGAGACATAAGCATTCAGTCCACAGCAAGAATACAACAAAAGTGTGTCAGGACTGAGTTGAGCTCCTCTGGGAAGATGGAGGACAAATGAATCACCCTCCCACCAGGGTCCTGGAGATCTAGATGTGTTTCTTCCCTCCTTCCATCCATTCCCCTATCTACCCCCATCGCACTTTACCCGCCACCTTGGGGAGCAGTGGAAGGACATCTCTCTCTCCAGGAAAAGGCTCTCTCTACCCTGCAAGAATCACTCCTACTTGATATTAATGTAGGCTCTACTTTTTTTTTTTTTTTTTTTGAGTTGGAGTCTCACTCTGTCGCCCAGACTGGAGTGCAGTGGCTGCTCCCGGCCACCGCAGCCTCAACCTGCTGGGCTCCGGCGATCCTTCCGCCTCAGCCTTCCGAGTAGCCGGAATTACAGGCGCATGCTACCACGCCTGGCTAATTTTTTGATTTATTGTAGAGATGAGGTCTCACTGCCCAGGCGGGTCTCGAACCCGCGGACTCAGGCAATTCACTCACCTCAGCCTCCCAAAGGCGTGGGATTACAGGCTGAGCCACCGAGCCCGGCTATAGGCTCTACTTAAAACTGTGTGACGTTGGTTGCATAAAGACTGGTGGGCCAAAACTGAACAGAACTGGAATTTCATTTTAAACAATTTAATGTATGAAAAATGTGGCATCTCAAACCACTGGGAAAAAAATGAATTGTTAATAAATGGTATTAGAACAATTAGATAGCTATTTGGAAAAAATATACATAAAATCTGATCTATTTCTCACACCACACTCCAAAATAAACCTCAAATGGATCAGAAGTCTAAATGCAAAAAAATTAGAACATACAAGTACTAGGAGAAAGAACAAATAACAATATTAGCTTGTTTGAAAAATAGCTACCAAACACCCATGTTCACTACAGCACTATTCACAATAGCCAGAGACGGAAGCAATCAAAAGTTGCTTCAATGGCCACAGTCTTCGTCCCAAATTCTTACACCACACCAACTTCACTGTATCATAAGGCAACATTCTCATGTTCAATGTGATGACCATCTGCTTTGTGTTTTTGAAACTGAAATTAGGTAAGACGTCACATAAAATGTTGTCTCCAATAACAATGTATTTACCCTGAAGATTAACCTACGACTGTCTACATCAATATTATACTCAATAAAAGATTACTAAAGTCACATAATTTAAAAGCTTTAAATGCCTTCTTACAGTAACTGCATAGAATCAGCTGGGAGGTTTTCCTAGGTACATAAAAATGTTAATTACTCTTTGCAGTGTGACATTAGCCATCTGACCTTTTGCAATTTTCATAATTGTAAATGGAATTAGCACTGAACAGATATTTTATCAAATCCAACTGGATACACACAGAAATGCTTTGGTGAAATTGACCATTATTTTACGTGTATCTCTTATCAGAAAGTCATTTGTCTAAGTTTCAGTGTAAGCCATTTATCAACAAAATTTTAATCAACAATACATCTTTAACAATCCTCAGTCATTCCCTCTCTATTTGCTAACTGCCTTCCCATAGGAATTATCTATTACTTGCATGCTTTGAGGGATAACAGTCTCATTATTAAATGTTTGCATTGCCAAATGGAAAGAATACTTGCTGGCAGGGAGGAGAAGGACAGAGCAGTGGAAGAGTCCCCCATTCAGTCCTTCCTCTCTGTGACATTGACTTAGAGCCCCAGAACACTGTCTAGTCTCAGGAATCAGTTCCCAGGAATACTCAACTGCAGACTTCTCATCAAAATGTCTTTCTCTGCCTGTCAGCACTTCCAAGGAACCTCTTTGCCTCTGGCTGCCCTGCTGGACAGATTTCTACAGATCCCAGAGCACTTGCCTCCCAGAGACAACCCCTTTGTGACCATCCCAGAAGCGGGCCGCCACTCCTCCCAACAAATTCACACTCTTCCCTATCAAGTAAACCTTAGCAACTGAACCTTAGCAAGTGTTTTGTTCAATGAAAACCAGTGCAAAAGAACACAATTCCTCTCACCTTCTTTCTCTACATTCAGACTTTATGCATTAGAAGCCCTACTGACTTGAGTTGAGTAGAAAGTCATAAAACTATGATAAGCTCATGCACAGAAATGTCAGGAGGAAATTCTCTTCCAACCCAACAACAGACTTCCTCTCTCTCTTTCTCTCTTTCTCTCTCTCCCCCTCCCTCCCTCCCTCTCTGTCTCTGTCTCTGTCTCTCTCGCTCTCTCTCTCTCTCTCTCTCTCTCTCTCTCTCTCTCACACACACACACAAACACACACACACATACACACACACACACACACACACACACACACACACACACACACACATACACACACACACAAATTCACCCTCACTAAGTCATTTCCTTTTCAGACAACAAAGGGCCAGAGCAGGGATAGCAGAGGAGAAAGTGTCTGTGTGGAGGGGGGAAATGGGAAGATTCTGAGCTGAGATCTGCCTTTCCCTGCTCCATGTGGAGCCTTTAAGGACACTTTCTATGAGGTCAGAGCTGTGTCTGACATGTAAATATAAATTAGGAACCCCTCTCTGCTCCAGGATCGCAAACATTGTTCCATGAAAAAGAAATGATTGGTTTCTATATATTCCTGGATCCATCTGATCTCCTTGCTGTATGCTTATCCAACTTTGAGTTTCCTTTATGAAACTCATCGATGATGACAAGGGCCTAACTTTTCTTTTCTTAGGTTGCAAATGTACTTGATACCCTGTTTATGAGCAGACTCTGACTACTCCTTCATTTTCCTTCTGTTTCTGTATCCTCAAGCAGCTCACCCCATAAATACACACACACACACACACACACACACACACACACACACACACACACACACACACACGTGTTCAGGAGTGTATACACACTTTCCTCTCATTGTCTGACCAGGGAACTGACCCTCCTGACATGGGTGAGTCTAGGCTTTAAGGGAATCTCCCTCTGATCAGCATGGACCCCTCCAGATAACCCAACTCACACAAATGGGGACAGTGAGCTGGGCTGAGTGACAACCAAGGGCCCAAGAGATGGCTCTTCCCATTAGAACCCCGTTCTTTAGGAACCCCTCATACCTCCCTGACCCAGGTTCCCACAGTCATCAATTGTTACCCTGTGGTGCCACCCAAAGTCCTCCTTGCAGCACCAGCCCTCCTTCTGCCCTGGAAAAGAGGATTCTGGGCTGGGTTCTGGAGAACCAGGTGGCAGCATATGCCCCAAGCACTGCCCAATCACTCACCAGCCCCCAAATGTTCCAACCCATGCCTTCTGGTCACAGCTGGCAGCCTCCCTGCCAGGTCAAACCTACACTCTCTGACCTCCTGGGTTTTAGCTTCCTTTTGCATGAAAGGAGCTAGAAACCTCTGTCTCACCCTCCCTCAACTGCCAGGATGGTATTGCCAGGATGGCACTGAGTCCTGGAGATACAGTGGAGAGCATACCAAGCACCTAATGACCCAGTGTTGGGTCAGTCTGCATTCCCCAGGTCCTTGGACTTTGTTCTTAGAGGCTTCTGTGACCCAAAATGAAGAAGAGTACCCAGCTCTAACACAGATGCCACAGCTTCCACTGTTGATCACCCTCCACTCTTCTGGCATCATTTCACACAATCTTAGAAAACACAGATGATTGTAGCTAAAGAAAGTATGTTGACCAGAGTGTCCCATGATATCAAATCCTGGAATACCCTTGAAGGAGAGAAGAGGGAAGGGAGAAAGACATCTCACCCCACTCCCCGCATATACACACACTACATTAAATCAGAGTTACTCTTCTGCTTGAAATATTTGGAAAGGGGACAATATTTACCTTTAAGAGAAACATTCCAGGCTCAAGAAAGCAAAACTGTGGAGCAAAACTGACGTAAATTATCTGACTCCTTTGAAATGGGAAACCCAGAAAGGGACTTGACCCTTGAGATCATTCAACAAGTGCTTCACAGGAACAGGGCTGACTGTTCACTACCTCTACTACCAGCCCAGGGACTTTCCATTCAGTCACATTTGTACTCACCTCCCTTCTCTCCAAAACCTCTGTGATGCCTTCAATGCAGGCTGTACTGACCCTATTGGAGAGGATGCTCCATGTGGAACCATGTGGCCCAACCCATCTCATGGTCCTGAGGTAGAATTACTAGGGCTTCCAGACATCTGTAAGTCTCAATTAAGTGATAGAGTCTGAATTACCTGAGTATCCTGGAATCCTATCATTCCATGCAGTTCAGGAATCTTAAGGAGAAAAATCTCCTCCATCCTCCCCAGCAGTCCTTATTTTAGGATAGCTATCCTGCATGCCATCCTCTCAGCTCAATTATGCTCTCTGCCAAACAACTCCAGGTCTTTATCTCTTCTCCTAGGGAACTTGGGAGCCTATTCAACCCACCTCCCAGGATTCTCCATAGTGGAAACCTCCCTCAGAAGACAAAGCTGGGAACTCCGATGACAGATTCCCTTGTTTTCTCTCCACCTATGCTCAGCTGACCTCTCAGTTAATGAAGGAAAGTGGCCAAGTAGGAGAAGATCCCACCCTGTACCCTAGGGAGCTGATCCATTGAGTCTTGGGCCTAAGAATGTCCTTTCAACAGAGAATGTATTTCCTCAGCACTCTACATTAGTCTCAGGACATTGTGTGTTGGAGGAGGGGCAGAAGAACACTAAGTGATGGCAGTCTCCCATAACTGAGGCTGTTTTTTCTTTCCAAGGAAATAAACACTGAGGCCTTCAACCAGGTTCAAGGGAGAGGAGATGCAGAAATTGCCAATATGACCGTCTTCAATGGGGTCTCATGACCTGAGTCACTTGGCAGGAGAGATCAGAGAGAGGGAGGATTACTGGTAAATCTTGCCTCTCCATTTTGTTTCTATTTGCATGTCCAAATATGTGGATACTGGGAACTGTGACACCAGCATGTTATTGAAAGCAACACTGGGCTTATCAGGGAGACCTGAAACCACACAGTAAACTCAGGCACAGCAACTGTCAAGCCCTCCTCTGAGTTCTCTTCTTCTGACATCTCCACATCTTCCTAGTAGTCTCATCAACATCCCATCTCCACTGAAGCCACTCTTCACACTGCACTTCCACCTGCAAGATTCTGCTTTTGCCTGAAACTACCAGAAAAGTAACGAGTGACTAGATTCTTGTCCATGTATTTTAGGTGAGACCAGTATTTGGCACTCTTGCATTTATTTAAATCCATGGCTCAGAAATAGTAAAAGACTTAAAGGGAAAGGCTTTTTGATAGCTGAATAGTATCCCATGGTATATATACACCATATTTTCCTTATACACTGATAGGTTGATGGACATTTGGGTTATTTCCACATCTTTGTAATGTGAATTGTGCTGCAATGAACATGCAGGTGCAAATGTCTTTTTAATATAATGACCTCCATTCCTTTGGGTAGATACCTAGTACTGGAGTTGCTGGATCAAATGGTAGACCTACTTTTAGTTCTCTGAGTGATCTTTACCCTGATTTCCATATAGGTTGTACTAGTTTATTCTCCTGCCAAAAATGTGTAAGTGTTACCTTTTCTTTGCATCTGTGCTGGCATCTATTATTTTTTAATTTTTTTCATAATAACCATCCTGACTGGTGTAAGGTGGTATTTCACTGTAGTTTTAATTTTCATTTCCTTGATGATGAGTGATGAGCATTTTTTCATGTTTGTTGGCCATTTGTGTATCCTCTTTTGAGAGATGTCTATTCATGTCGTTTGTCTGCTTTTTGATGGGACTGTTTGCTTTTTTCTTGCTGATGTGTTTGAGTTCTCTGTAGATTCTGGATATTAGTACTTTGTCAGATGTATAGTTTGAGAATATCTTCTCCCATTCTGTAGATTGCCTATTTACTCTATTGATCACGTTTTTTGCTGTGAAGAAGTTTTTGCATTTAAGTCCCACTTTTTTATTTTTATTTTTGTTGCACTTGCTTTTGGAGTTTTAGTCATAAATTGTTTGCCTAGGCCAATGTCCGGAAGAGTTTGTCCTAGGTTTTTGTCTAGAATTTTTATGATTTCTGGTCTGTCATTTAGGTCTTTAATCCATCTTGAGTTAATTTTTGTATATGCAGAGAGATAGGGATCAAGTTTCATTTTTCTGCATGTAGCTATCCAGTATTCCCAGCACCATTTGTTGAATGGGGTGTCCTTTCCCCAGTGTATGTTTTTATCTGCTTTGTTGAAGATCAGTTGGTTGTAGGTATTTGGATTTATTTCTGGATTCTCTATTCTGTTC
This sequence comes from Cephalopachus bancanus, assembly GCA_027257055.1. Classification (NCBI taxonomy): domain Eukaryota; kingdom Metazoa; phylum Chordata; class Mammalia; order Primates; family Tarsiidae; genus Cephalopachus; species Cephalopachus bancanus. Next base: position 1,649,472 of record JAPVLO010000119.1, on the reverse strand, counting down.
TGTTGATCCATGTGCCTGCTCTTGTACCAATGCCATGCTGTTTTAGTTACTACAGCCTTGTAATATGGTTTGAAGTCAGGCAATGTGATGCCTCTAGCTTTGTTCTCTTTTTTTAGCTTTGGCTAGTCTGGCTTTTTTTTAGGATTTTTTTTCTAATTATGAGGAAAATTACATTGGTAGTTTGATAGAGATTGTGCTGAATCTGTAGATTACTTTGGTTAATATGATCATTTTAACAATGTTGATTCTTCCAATCCATGAGCATGGGATGTTTCTCCATTCGTTTGTGTTCTCTATAACTTCTCTCATCAGAGTTTTGTAATTCTCTTTGTAGAGATCTTTCATCTCCTTGGTTAAATATATCCTTAGGTATTTTAGCTTTTTGAATGCTTTTGTAAATGGAATTGAGTTCTTGGTTTGATTCTTAGCGAAGTCGCTATTGGTGCATAGCAATGTTACTGATTTGTGTGTGTTTTGCGTCCTGAAACTTTACCAAATTCATGTATCAACTCCAGGAGTCTTTTGGAGGAGTCTTCAGGATTCTCTAGGTATAAGATCATATCATTGGCATACAGAGATAGTTCAATTTCTTCTTGTCCAGTTTGAATACACTTTCTTTTTCTTGCCTGATTGTTCTGGCTAGGACTTCCAATACTGTTTTGAACAGGAGTGGTGAGAGTGGGCATCTTTGTTTTGTTCTGGTTGTAAGGAGGAATGCATTCAACTTTTCTCTTTTCAGAATGACATTGGTTGTGGATTTGTCCTATATGGCTTTTATTATTTTGAGAAATGTTCCTTCTATACCTATTTTGCTGAAAGTTTTTATCATGAAGGGATGCTGGATTTCATCAAATGTTTTTTTCTGTGTCTATTGAAATGGTCATATATTTTTGTTTTTAATTCAGTTCATGTAGTGGATCATATTTATTGACTATAATATGTTGAACTACTCTTGCATCCCTGGGATAAAACCTATTTGGTCATTGTGTATTTTTTTAATGTGCTGTTGAATTTGGTCTGCTAATATTTTATTGAAGATTTTCACATCTATATTCATAAGGTATTTTAGTCTATAGTTTTTTTGTTGTTGTTGTGTCTTTTCCTGGCTTTGATATCAGTGTGATACTGGCTTCATAAAATAAGTTAGGGAGGATTTCTTCCTCTTCAATCTTGTGTAATAACTTCACTAAAATTTGAACCAGTTCTCCTTTGAAAGTCTGGTAGAATTCAGCTGTGAGTCCATCAGGTCTTGGACTTGTTGTTTTGGGGAGACTTCTAACTACTGTTTCAATCTCACTACCCATTACTGGTCAGTTCAAGATTTCTATTTCTTCCTGATTCAAAGTTGGGGGATTGTATGTTTCCAAGAATTTATCCGCTTCCTCTAGACTATCCAGTTTGTTTGCAGAGAGGTGTCACAATAGACTTAGATGATCTTCTGAATTTCTGTCATATCAGTTGTAATGTCTCCATTTTCATTTCTGATTGAGGTAATTGGAATATTCTCTCTTCATTTCTTAATTACTGTAACTAGCAATCTAACAATTTTGTTTATTTTTTTTAGAGCACCAATTTTTTGTTTTATTGATCCTACATATTATTTTCTCTATTTCAATCTCATTTAGTTCTGCTCTGATCTTTTTTACTTCTTTTCTTCTGCTAACTTTGAGTTTTGTTTGTTAGTGTTTTTCTAGTTCCTTGGAGTATGATGTTAGGTTGTCAATATGCAATCTTTCAGTCTTATTAATGTAGACCTTAAGCACTATAAATTTTTCTCTGAGCACAGCTTTGGCTATGTCCCAAAAGTTTTGATAACTTCTTTCTATTGTTTCATTCATTTTGAGGAATTTTTAAAATTTTCATTTTGATTTCATTTTTGACCCGTGTGTCACTCAGGAGTAGATTGTTTAACTTTCATGTTTTTGTTTGGTTTCACATGTTCTTCTTGGAGTTAATTTCTAGTTTTATTTCACTGTGGTCTTAGAAGATGCTTGATATGATTTCAATTTTTTGAATTTGTTGAAATTTGATTTGTAGTTTACCATATGCTCTATCTTGGAGAATGTTCCATGTGCTGATGAGAAAAATGTAAATTCTGTAGGTTTGGAGTGGAATGTTCTGTAGATACCTGTGTCATTTTCTCTAGAGTCCAGTTTAGCTACAATGTTTCTTTGTTGATTTTCTGCCTTAATGATCTGTCTATTGCTCTCAGTGGAGTGTTGAAGTCTCCCACTGTTATTGTACTGCTGTCTATCTCTCTTTTTTTTAGGTCTGATAGTATTTGTTTTATAAAGCTGGGGGCTCTGGTGTTAGGCACATATATATTAATATCTTACTTTGTTATGTCTTCTCATTTAATTGATCCTTTTATCATACTATAATAACCATCTTTGTCTTTTACTGTTATTGAAGTCTATCATATCTGATATAAGAAAGGCTACTTCCACTTGTTTTTGGTTTCCATTTGCTTGGGATATTTTTCCTCACCCCTTTACCTTGAGTCTATAGGAGTCTTTGTGAGTTAAGTGGGTCTCTCGAAGGCAGCAGAAAGCTGTGTTGTACGTGTTGTTGCTGTTGTTTTTTTTTCTATTCTTCCAGTCTATATGTTTTTAGTGGGGCATTAAGACCATTTATGTACAGAGTTAATAACGTTATATAAGGTATTTTTCCATTCATCATACTGGTTGCTATCTAGTTGCTTTGTTCATTCATTTATTTATTTTCGCTATTGTGTTGGTATTCCATAAGACCTGGGAACTTTATGATTTCCAGTATTTTTCTACTAGTTTCAATCTTTTGTTTCAGTTTTTAGAACTCCTTTGAGTAATTCTTGTAGAGCTGGTGTTTAATCTTTTGAAATCTGTGGAGACTTAATCCCACTATTTGGTTTATCTTAGTGAACATTCCAGTGACACTTGAAAATAATATGTATTCTGCAATTATTTGGTGGAGTGTTCTACAATATCAATTAGGTTAATGTGACTGATAGTGTCCTTTAGATCTATACTGAGTCTAGTTGCTCTGTCAATTACTAAGAAAGTTTTATTAAAAATTCCAAGTATGCAGTGGCTCAGCCTGTAACCCCAGCATTTTGGGAGGCCAAGGCAAGTGGATTGCCTCAGCCTGCGGGTTGGAGACCAGCCTGGGCAATTTGGTGAGACCTCGTCTCTACAATGAATCAAAAATTCATTGGTATGGTAGCATGCGCCTATAGTTCTGACTACTTGGAAGGCTGAGGTGGAAGGATCACTAGCGCCCAGCAGGTCAACACTGGGGTGGCCATAAGCATGCCACTGCACTCCAGCCTGGGAGATGGAGTGAGGTTCCAACTAAAAAAAAAAAAATTCCAAGTATGATTGTAAATTTAACTCTCCCCCTAACTCTGTCCGGTTTTGCTTCCCACATTTTGAGACTCATTTATTGAATGCATATATATTTCTAGTTCTGTATTTTCCTGATATATTGATATGTTATCATTATGAAATATCCATCATTATCTATAGTAACACTCCTTGTCTTGAGATCTATTTTGTTTGGTATTAATATAACCACTATAGCTTTCTTTTTGTTAGAGTTTGCATGAGATCTTTTCTCATCCTTTCAATATCAACCTATTTGTGTCTTTAGTATGTCACTTGCCGACAGCATATAGTTGGTTCTTGCCCTTTGATTAGAGTGTTTATCCCATTTATATTTAATGTAAGTATTAGTATGGTTAACATTGGGTCTATAAGTTTGCTATTTGTTTCCTATTTATCTCATCTGTTTTTATTCCTCTATTGCCAACTTCCTGCCTTCTTTGGTATCAATCAATATTTTTTTCACTATTCCCTGGTAATTATTTTATTGTCTTTTAGATATAACTTAGCATTTTTAGTGACACATATACAGATTACAGTATTCATCTTTTATTTCAGGTAAAATATAAGAACATTGCCACCACATAGCTTCATTCCCTCTTCCATCCTTGGTGCTGTTGTTGTTGTATCTATAAGTGTTGTCGTTGTATCTATAAGTGTTAAACCAAGTAATATAGTGTTATAAATTTTGCTTTGAATGCCAATAAATTAAGAGAGGAAAAAGTACATATGCATGGACTATTACTTTACTACTTATCAACCATTGCTAGTACTCTATTGCTCTCTGTAGAGTTGAGTAATCATCTGGCATCATTTTCCTTCAGCCTTGCCCACAGTAAAGGATGTAGACTGCCATTTCTTCTGAGTATGGATCACAGTTTTTCCTTACATATCTAGTAATTTTGTGCTAAAAATTAGACATTGTAGCTAGTACACACTGTAATGAATCTAGATGCTATTTTTTTCTTTTTTTACTGAAAATTGGTTTTTCTTCAGGTAAGGACTTACCTTGCCTGAAATCAGACTATAAACTGTGTTTTCCTTGTGAAGTGCAGCAGCTGATATCTCTGCTTAGCTGTTCTTATTTAGCCTCTCCCCATGATGTCTTCCCCATAAGATGTGTAGTTTTGTGATCAGACTGTTTAAAAGGACTCAGTTCACACTCAAATTTTAGGGGGCTTACTTCTTTTACAGCTCCCAGAATTCTACAATTCCCTTCTCCCTAAATTTCCAGCTGCCCCCCCAACCCTAAACCCTGCCCTCTGCTATCTCAAGGCAGTAGTGCTGCAACTTTATTCCGCATCGTTTAGAGGAGTATTAATTACTCTTAAGCAAAAACAGAAAGCACAAAGTTGCTATTCTTACTTGTCACAGTCATCTGTGACTCTCTTGAATTTCTGCCTGCTTTGTTCACTTTTTGTAGACTTAAGTAGTTATTTTAAATATTTCTTTTCAGTTTTTCAATTGTTACTTCTGAGAATCTTTACCAAACCACTTGACCACCATTGTTGGAATTCTGTGTGCATGTATTTTTAATTCATATTAATGGTATTTTATATGAACCTCACAGCAGAAATCGATTGCTACCCAATACTCTAGAGTTTGCATTGTCACATTTTATTAATAATCTTCCCATTTATGGACAATTATTTTGCCTACAGCATCCAGAATTCATACAAACATATGCTACGATAAGAATCTTTATAGACATCCCCCTATAGACTTGTGTGTGAACTTCTCTGAAATGTGTGGCAGACACTACGAACTGACTCTTTCAGGGTCTATCCTAAGCCCATCTAGCTGGCTTTCTGTAATGGAGAAAATAAAAAGAATTAACTGAATATCCCAGACCCCTTTGTTGCTAGGATCCCTAAGCTGACTTTAATTCTGCCAATTAGATGCACTCACAAAAGACAAATTCAGATCTGAATTAAGCAGGAAAAGAGGTAGGATACAAATCACCTATTTTGCTGGTACAGATTATAGAAGAAGTAGCATGGATCTGGAGATGGCCACTGTAATTGCAACTTTCTAGTTCAACCAGAAGCTTCCTGCTCATCCCAGGAATACTCAGTTCCATTGGAAGATCAGTTCTGTGGTCAGGATCTGAGAGTCATTCCTGGATGGGCAGCCTGGCTCTGATCTTTAGCACTTCAATCATTCTGTAAGCCACTTAACACCTGTAATAAATCTACTTCTTCTTTTATTAGCTGAAGTATATTATTTGGTCTGCAACCGAAACTTTACCAATACAGACATATGTTCAGGACCAAGAATGTGAACTTATAAATTATGCCTATATTTTGTTTTTTGAAATAGTCATACTACTCTTCAGAATGGCTGTACTAGACTATATACTCTTCACCTAAACCTTTTACTTCCCAGTTTTTGTTGCTTTTGTCATTATTACTCTAATTTATATAAAGTGAACATTTAGATTGTCTTAATTTTTACTATTGTAATTACAATTGAGTTCAAGCAGCTTTTTATACACTTTCAACCATTTATATTTCCTATCCTATAAATTTTTTAATGAGCCTTTTGAACAGTCATTAATGAAGTTTGTAGAGAAGTTCATGTACTGTTGCAACCAACAGCCTGAAACCTGACCAATAGATCCCAAGTAGCTGAAGCAACCGTGGTCACCAAGCTACCCACCATCTGTACTTCAGTAGGAAATAATTGTACATTACTCTGGCTATGTTAGGCTACATTACTCCAGTCCCTAGAGAGAAGAAGGAATGAAATTTCTTAAACTGCCTGTCCCAAAAGAAGAAAGGAATATTAGATTGCCCAATACGACCTTGAAATGGAAACAAATAACATTATAAATTTTTAGACAATACAGAGCTGTTTCTGGAAAAGATTATGGTGGTAAAAACAGAGATCATTCAGATATAGAGGCCACCAAATCTCTGTCTAACATCACTGATCTGGTCACATATGATCCAACTAAACAAAAGCCAAAAGTTGAGCGCCATTATGAAGATCCTAGCAGAGTGGTACTCAGCCTTGACTGCATGCTAAAACCACCTGCATAGATTTAAAAACTCCTGATGTCAAGGCAATACCCCAAACCACTTAAATAAGAATTTCTGGAAATGGTACTTAACCATCAGTAATTTCTTAAATTCCCTATATGATTCCAATGTGCAGTCAAGGTTGAAAATCACTATCTTAGAAGAAATTTATTCATATTTTTATCCTAGGTAACTCACACACATAAGTAAGCAATTAGTTAGAGATGAATATTAAGCTCTATGTGTAGGGTGTCACCAGGGAAATGAAAGGCAATCCTTATGTAGAATGAAGAAGCAAAAAACTAACCTAAAATCCATTAAAGAGAAAATCCTGGTTCACTTTTTTAAGATAGACAAAGATTTCTTGAACATCTTGGATTCCTCTTTATAAAGTTATAATGAATAGAACATTGAGAGAGGTGGTATTGGAAACTGTGAGCTAAAGGAGTAGTGGAAGAAAAATCAACAATAAACAAACACAAAACAAAGGAAAACACCACACATCAATGTATACCTAAATAGTGTAACCATCATTGTTTTATAACTATTGATGGAATTCTTTCAAAGTGATACCTATTTGTAGAAAATGGAATATGGTAGGTAGAAATCTATAATATTAGGCAAAGGTACCCACTTTCTCACTCATAAAATAAACAGCCATTCTTTTTTTAAATTTTTATTTTATTTTAAAGATGTGGGGTACACTTCAGGTTAGGTATACAAATGTTCATCATGCAGGTACCCTTGTTGATGAGGTGTGCATGCCCTCCCCTGGCAGTTTACCACTACTGCCAATCCCACCCACCCCCCTGGCAGTTTCCCACTACTGCCGATCCCTTTCTTAAAGTATTACGATAATTGCTCCAAGTCCGCTTATGAGTGAAAACTCATAAGTAATACTCAGTTCTTTGTTTTTGTGATAAATCACTCAGTATTAGAGACTCTAAGTCCATCCAAGTTGCTGCAAAGTTCATAATTTTGTCCTTCTTTATGACTGTGTAATATTCCATCATGTATATGTGCCACTTTTTTTATTCGATCTTCTTTTGATGGGCAGCACGGTTGGTTCCATGTTTTTGCTATTGTGAATAATGCTGCAGTAAACATGCAGGTGCAGGTATCTTTTTCATAGAGTGATTTGAGTTCTTCCGGGTACATTCCCAGTAGGGGAATTGTGAGGTCGTATGGGAAGTCGATTTTTAGATCTTTGAGGAACTGCCACACTGTTTTCCACAGAGTTTGTTCTAGTTTACACTCCCACCAACAGTATAGAAGTGTTCCCTTTTCCCCTCATCCTCTCCAGCATCTGTTGTTCTTTGAGTTATTGATGATGGTCATCCTGACTGGAGTTAGGTGGTATCTCAGTATGGTTTTAATTTGCATTTCTTTGATGACTACCAAGGCTGAGCATTTTTTTCATGTATCTGTTAGCTGCTTTGTATGTTTTCTTTTGAGAAGGGTCTATTCATATCTTTGGCCCACATTGTAATGGGGTTGTTTGATTTTTTGGCACACTTGAGTTCCTTGTAGAACCTAGATGTTAGGCCTTTGTCGGATATACAGTTGGTAAACATTTTTTCCCAGTCTGTGAACTGTCCCCCCATTCTCTTGATGGTTTCTTTGACTTTGCAGAAGCTTGTCAGTATGATAAGGTTTTGTTTGTCTATCGTATCTCTTATGGCATAGGTTTTGATCAGGAATTGATTGTCAGTTCCAATTTCCACATCTCCTGCATTTTCTAAGGTTCTTATTGTTTGAAGTTTTACATTTAGGCCTTTGATCCATTTAGAGTTAAATTTTGTGTGTGGTGATAGGTAGAGTTCTTGTTTCAATCTTCTGCATGTAGTCAGTCAGTTTTCCCAGCACCATTTGCTGAATGGGTTCTCCTCTCCCCAGTGGTTGGTGGTGGAGGCTCTGTCGAAGATGAGTTGGTTGAGAAATTGAGATTTTGCTTCTGAAATCCCTGTCCTGTTCCATTGGTCTATATGCCTGTTCTTGTACCAATACCAGGCTGTTGTGATTATTGGAGCTTCATAATAAAGTTTAAAATCTGGAAGTGTGATACCTCCTGCTTTGTTTTTGGTTTGGGGGTTTGTTTTGTTTTGTTTTGTTTTGCTTGCTGAGGATTGTTTTGGCTATTCATGGTAGTTTATGTTTCCATATGAATTCCTGTATTGTCATTTCCAGGTCTGAGAAGAATGCTGCTGGCCATTTAATGGGTATTGCGTTAAATCTGTAGATTGCCTTGGGTAGGATGGACATTTTAATAATATTGATTCTTCCAACCCATGAGCATGGAATATTTTTCTATTTGTTTGGGTCATCTTTGATTTCTTTGAGCAGTATTTCATTGTTTTTATTGTAAAGGTCTTTCATTTATCTGGTTAGAAAGATGGTGGCTCAGCCTGTAATCCTGTGCCTTTGGGAGGCTGAGGTGAGTGAATTGCCTGAACCCATGGGTTTAGACCTGCCTGGGCAACTTGGCGAGACCTCATCTCTACAATAAATCAAAAAATTAGCCGGGCGTGGTAGCACGTGCCTGTAGTTGCAGCTACTTGGAAGACTGAAGCAGAAGGATCGCCAGAGCCCAGCAAGTCGAGGGTGCGGTGACAGGGAGCGGCCACTGCACTCCAGACTGGGCGACAGAGTGAGACTCCAACTCAAAAAAAAAAAAAAAGAAAGATGCCAAGGTATTTCATTTTGTTGTGGTTTTTGTGAATGGGATTGTGCTTTTTTTTTTTTTTTTTTTTTGAGTTGATGTTTCACTCTGTCACCCAACCTGGAGTGCAATGGCACGCTCACAGCCATCTCAGTGTTGAACTGCTGGGCTCAGGTGATTGATCTTTTGGATCAGCCTTTCAAGTATTTGGAACTACAGGTGCACACTACCACGCCTGGCTAATTTTTCTACTTTATTGAAGAGATGAGGTCTTCCCAAGTTGACCAGCCTATTCTCGAACCCATGGGCTCAGGCAATCCCCTCACCTCAGCCTCCCAAATTGCTGGGATTACAGGCTTGAGCCACTGTGCCTGGCCAGGATTGTGTTTTTTATTTGAGTTTCTGTTTTTTGTTGGTGTACAAGAATGCAACAGTCTTTTACATTTATATTTTACCCTGAGACTTTGCCAAAGTCCTTTATCAGTGCAAGGAGGTTTTGAACAGATTCTCTTGGGTTTTCAAGGTATAGAGTCATGTCACCTGTAAAGAGGGTTAACTTGACTTCCTCTTTTCCAATTTGATACCCATGATTTCCTTCTCTTGTCCAATTGCTCTAGCTAGAACTTCCAAAACTATGTTGAGCAGGACAAGTGAGACTAGGCATTCTTGCCTTGTTCCATTTTTCAGGGGAAATGGTTCCAATCTCTGTCTGCTCAGCAGTATGTTGGCTGTGGGTTTCTCATAGATGGTTCTTACAATTTTGAGGTATGTTTCTTCTATGCCTAGATTTTCAAGGGTTTTTAACAAGGAGGGGTGTTGGATTTTATCGAAAGCTTATTCCATGTCTAATAATATAATCATGTGATTTTTGTCTTTATACCTGTCGATGTATTTAAATATGTTTATGTTCTTGCAGATGTTGAACCAGCCCTGTATCCCGGGAAGGAAGCCTACTTGGTCGTGGTGGATGATTTTTGAGATGTGTTGTTGAATCTGCTTTGCTAGAATCTTGTTGAGAATTTTAGCATCTATGTTTATAAAGGATATTGACCTGTAGCTCTCTCTCTCTTTGTTGGATCTTTACCCAATTTGGGTATCAATGTGATGTTAGCTTCATAAAGATATCTGGGGAGAGTCCCATCTTTCTCAATTGCCTGAAATACTTTCAATAGAATTGGTATCAGCTCCATGTATGTTTTGTAGAATTCTGCTGAAAAGCCATCTGGTTCAGGGCTTTTTTTTTTTTTTTTTTTTTTTTGTAGGTAGTTTTCTTATGACATAGTCAATTTCCTGAGTGTTATTGGTCTATTTAGGGTCTCAATTTCTTCTTGTTTCAACCTGGAGAGGTTGTGTGATGTCACAAAGTCCTCCATTTCATTTAGGTTTTCAAGTTTATTTCCATACAGATGTACATAGTAATCTCTGATAATATTTTGTATTTCTTTGGAGTGTGCTGTGACTTGATCTTTTGCAATTCTGATTGTGTTCATTTGGGCTCTTTCTCTCTTTTCTTTGGTCGGTCTAGTTGGGGGTCCATCAATCTTGTTTATCCTTTCAAAGGAGCAGCTTTTTGTTTTGTTGATTTTTTGTATTATATTTTTGTCTTCTATGTCCCAAATCTAAGCTTTTATTTTGGTAATCTGGATTGTTCTGCTGAAGTTATGTTTGGCAGTCTTACTTTTCCAGCTTCCATAGGTGATTTGTTAGACTGTTAACTTGTCATCTTCCCTTTTTCTTCATGTGTGTTTTTAGAGATATGAATTTCCCTCTTAGAACTATTTTCATGGCATCCCAGAAGTTTTGGTAAGATGTTTCTTCATTTTCATTTGTTTCCAGAAATCTTTTAATTTCTGTTTTGATTTGCATGTTGACCCAGAAGTTGTTTAGCATCATGCTGCTTAATATCCATGTCTTTTTGGGTTTTGAGGGAACTTTGTTGGTGTTGAGATTTATTTTTATTTCACTGGTGTCTGAGCAGGTGCATGACAGTACTTCAATCTTATGGAATTTGTTTATGCTTGATTTATGACTCAGGATGTGGTAGATCTTAGAGTACATTCCATGTGGTGATGAGTAGAATGTATATTTCATGGTTGTAGGGTGGAGTGTTCAGTAGGTATCAATTAAGTCCATTTGGTCAGGCATCACATTGAGGGTTCAGATATCCTTGTTGGTTTGTTGTCTTGATGATCTGTCTAGGGTTGTGAATGGGGTATTTAAGTCCCCAGCTATGATAGTGTTTGAGTCAATATATTTTTTTAATTTACCAAGAAGTTGCTTTATGAAAGTTGGTGCTCACATGTTGGTGCATATATGTTTAGGCTGGATATTTCTTATTGATTAATTGAAGCTTTTATCATTATGCAGTGACCTTCCATAACTTTTTTAATTTTTGATAGCTTAAGGAGTATTTTGTCTGATATTAAGATCATGACTCCTGCTTTCTTTTGTGTTCTATTCGCCTGAAAATTTGTTTTCCATCCTCTTACTATGAGTCTGTGAGTGTCCTTACTGGTGAGATAAGTCTCTTGGAGACAACATATTCTTGCATAATATATTTTATCCAACCTTCATTCTGTGTCTTTTCAGTGGTGCATTTAGTCCATTCACATTCAGGCTAATTATTGAGCTGTGAGAGTTTATCCCTGTCATGAGGCTCTCATAGTGTATGTTATTGTTGCTGCTGTTTGTTTGTTGATTTGTTTGTTGTCTTACTTCTGATTTTTGGATTAATATATGTGTTTGCAATCTTTTTCCTGCACTCTTGGGATGGGTGTTGTTGTTCTTTCTTTTTTCTTTCTTTCTTCTGTGTTTAACTCTTTTTTTGTTTGTTTTTGTTTGTTTGTTTGTTTGTTTTGTTTTGTTTTGTTTTTTGCTTCAAATGCTCCTGCATTTCACATACTTGGTGTTTATAAAAGTTCATAAAAGTTCATGGAAAATGCATTTATGAAAAAACTATGCATGGACTTCCAATTTTTTTCCACCAAAGCAAATAAGTACTAACTTTCTATAACATGTCTGAACAGGATCAAATTTGAGGCACTAAGAAGCATAGGACATCAGTTTGAAAAGCACTCATATCAGAGCAACATGAATTCTGCTAAAACTGAAGCAAGAACAAACATCAAATTAATTGTGAAGCTTAGATGGAAGAACAGTGAAATCATTTATGCTTTCTGAAAAGTTTATGAGGACAATGCTCCAAGAAATCAGCAGCTTACAGATGAATAACTCATTTTAAGAAGGAATGAGATGATGTTGAAGATGAAGCCTGCATCAGCATACTATCCACATCAATTTCCAAGGAAAAAATTAATCTTGTTTGTTTCATAACTGTAGAGGACTGACAACTAACAACAGAAACAACAGTCAACACTATGGACGTCTCAATTAGTTCAGCTTACACAGTTCTGTCTGAAAAATTTAAATAGAGCAAATTTTTCACTTGATGGGTGCCAAGACTATTGCACCAAAATCAGCAAAATCAGCTGCAGACAAAAACATAGCTTTCAACAGAAATTTAAAACAAGCAGGATCAAGATCCTGAAGCATTAGTCTCTTTGAAGAATTGTGACAGGAGATGAAACATGGCTTTATTGGTACAATCCTAAGCATAAAGCACAATCAAAGCAATGGCTAACAAGAGGTAGAAGAGGCCCCATCAAGACCAAAAGTCATGGTAATAGATTTTATGTTTATTTTGTTTGGATGCTTAATGTATTTTTTTAAAAAATCAATGTTTTTTATTATGATATTGTGGGGTACAGTTAAGGGTTAGGTATACAAATATGATTCATTCAGGCACCCTTGTTGATAAGAGGTGTCTCCCTATCCCCAGACAGATATTTACTGCCATTAATCCCATCTCCCTTCCCCTCCCACCCACAGTTTCCCACCACTATCAGTCATTTTCTTATAGTATTACATTGTATGTTCAAGGTCCACTATATGAGTGAGAACATGTGATACTCAGATCTCTGTTTCTGTGAGAGATCACTCAGTATTATATATTCTAGTTCTATCCAGGTTGCTGCAAAAATCATGGTTTTGTTCTTTTTTATGGCTACGTAGTATTCCATCATGTATATATACCACATTTTTTTAATCCAGTTCTCTATTGATGGACAGCATGGTTGCTTCCAGGTTCTTGCTATTGTGAACAATGCTGCAATAAACATACGTGTGCAGGTACCTTTTCTATAGAGTGATTTGAGTTCTTCAGGGTATATTACCAATAGGGGGATTGCGGGGTCATATGGAGGTCAATATTTAGAGCTTTTAGGAATCGCCATACTGTTTTCCACAGAGGTTGCACTAGTTTGCACTCCCACCAACAGTGTAGGAGTATTCCCTTTTCACCACACCCTCTCCAGCAACTGTTATCTTTTTAATTATTGATAATTGCCATTCTGACTGGAGTTAGGTGGTATCTCAGTGTGGTTTTGATTTGCATCCCCCTGATGATTAGTGAGGTTGAACATTTTTTCATGTGTCTGTTGGCTGCTCCGATGTCTTCCTTTGAGAAGTGTCTGTTCATATCTTTTGCCCATTTTATAATGGGGTTTTTTTTTCTTTTTAGCATGATGGTTTCCTTGTAGATCCAAGATGTTAAGCCTTTGTCAGACCTGGAGTTGGCAAATACTTTTTCCCAGTCTGTAAGCTGTCTCCCTGCTCTCTTGATGGTTTCTTGGGCTTTGCAGAAGCTTGTCAGTTTAATAAGGTCCCACTTGTCTATCTTATCTCTTATGCCCTATGGGTTTTGGGTTTTGTTCAGGAATTGGATGCCTGTTCCAATATCATGAGGGTATGTCCTTCATTTTCTAAGGTTCTAATGGTTTGAGGTTTTACATTTAGGTCTCGGATCCATTTAGAGTTAATTTTTGTGTATGGGGATAAAAAGGGGTCCTGTTTCAATCTTCTACATGTGGTCAGTCAGTTTTCCCAGCACCATTTACTGGTTTGCTTCTGGAATCTCAATTCTATTCCATTGGTCTATATGCCTGTTCCTGTACCAATACCAAGCTGTTTTGATTATTGTAGCTTTATACTAAAGTTTGAAGTCTGGTAATTTTATACCACCTGATTTTTTTTTTTTTTTTTTTTTTTTGGTTTTTTGTTTTTTGGTTTTTTTGCTGAGGATTGTTCTGGCTATTCTAGGTCATTTGTGTTTCCATATGAATTCCTGTGTTGTTTTTTCCAGGTCTGAGAAGAATGTTGCTGGTAATTTGATGGGTATTGCATTAAATCTGTAGATTGCCTTAGGTAAGATGGACATCTTCACAATGTTGATTCTTCCAATCTATGAGCATGGGATATTTTTCCACTTGTTTGTGTCATCTTTGATTTCTTTGAGCAGTGTTTTGTAGTTTTCATTGTAAAGGTCTTTCACCTTTCTGGTTAGGAAGATGCCAAGGTATTTCATTGTTTTTGTGGTTATTGTGAATGGAATTGTGCTTTTTATTTGGTTTTCTGTTTGTTTGTTATTGGTGTAAAGAAATGCGATTGTCTTTTGCACATTTATTTTATATCCTGAGACTTTCCCAAAGTCCTTTATCAGTGTAAGGTTTTTGACAGATTCTCGTGGGTTTTCAAGGTACACAATCATATCATCTACAAAGAGAGATAGCTTGACTTCCTCTTTTCCTATTTGAATACCCCTGATTGCCTTCTCTTCTCTGATTGCTCTAACCAGGACTTTCAATACTATATTGAACAGGAGGGGTGAGAGTGGGCATCCTTGTCTTGTTCCAGTTTTCAGGGGAAATGGTTCCAATTTTTGTCCATTTAGGAGTATGCTGGCTATGGGTTTCTCATAGATGGCTTTTACTATTTTGAGGTATGTTCCCCGTATGCCTAGATGTTTGAGGGTTTTTATCAAGAAGGGGTGCCGGATTTTATCAAAAGCTTTTTCTGCATCTAGAGATATAATCATGTGGTTTTTGTTTTGACATCTGTTGATGTATTTAATTACATTTATCGTTTTATGAATGTTGAACCAGGCTTGCATCCCAGGGAAGAAGCCTACTTGGTCACGATGGATGATTTTTGAGATGTGTCATGGAATTCAGTTCGTTAGGATCTTGTTGAGGATTTTAGTATCTATGTTCATTAAAGATATTGGCCTGTAGTTCTCCTTCTTTGTTGGGTCTTTACCTGACTTGGGTATCAATGTGATGTTAGCTTCGTAAAATGATTTGGGGAGAGTTCCATCTTTCTCAATTGCCTGGAATACCTTCAGTAGGATTGGTATAAGCTCCTCCTTAAGTGTCTTGTAGAATTCTGCTGGAAAGCCATCTGGTCCAGGGCTTTTTTTTGTAGGTAGTTTACTTATTACATAGTCAATTTCCTTGATTGTTATTGGTCTATTTAGGGTCTCAATTTCTTCTTGTTTCAACCTAGGCAGGTTGTGTGATGACAGAAAGTCCTCCATTTCCGAAAGGTTTTCAAGTTTGTTTCCGTACAAGTGTATATAGTAGTCTCTAATGATCTTTTGTATTTCTTCAGGATCAGATGTGACTTCATCTTTTGTGTTTCTGATTGTGTTTATTTGGGCTTTTCCTCTCTTTTTATTGGTCAGTCTAGCTATGGGACCATTGATCTTGTTTATCCTTTCGAAGAACCAGCTTTTTGTTTCATTGATTTTTTTGTATTATCTTTTTGTCTTCTATGTCCTGAATTTGGGCTTTTATTTTGGTGATCTGGATTCTTCTGCTGAAATTAGGGTTTTTGTGGTCTTGCTTTTCCAGCTTCCTTAGGTGGCTTGTTAGGCTGTTAATTTGTGATCCTTCCATTTTCTTCATGTGCGTTTGTAGGGATATAAATTCCCCTCTTACTACAGCTTTCATGGTGTCCCAGAGATTTTGGTAAGATGCTTCTTCATTTTCATTTGTTTCCAGGTATCTTTTAATCTCTGCTTTGATTTCATCATTGACCCAGGAGTTGTTTAGCATCATGCTGTTTAGTATCCATTTCTTTGTGGGTTTGGGGGGGATCTTGTTGGTGTTAATGTTTATTTTTTTTCCACTGTGGTCCAAGAAGGTGCATGGTAAAATTACAGTCCTTTTAAATTTGCTTATGCTTGATTTATGGCCAAGTATGTGGTCAATCTTAGAGTACGTTCCATGTGGTGATGAGTAGAATGTGTATTCTATGGTCTTTGGATGGAGGGTTCTGTAGGTATCAATTAAGTCCATTTGATCAAGAGTCACATTGAGGTTTTGTATCTCATTGTTGATTTTTTGTCCTGATTATCTGTCTACGGTTGTGAGTGGGGTATTAAAGTCCCCAGCTATAATGGTATTGGAGTCGATATCTTTTTTAGTTTACCTAGGAGCTACTTTATGAAAGTTAGTGCTCCTATGTTCGGTGCATATATGTTTAGGATGGATATTTCTTGTTGATGGATTGAACCTTTTATCATTATGTAGTGGCCTTCTGTATCTTTTTTAATTTTTGATACCTTAAAGGGTATTTTATCTGAGATTAAGATCATGACACCTCCTTTCTTTTGTGTTCCATTTGCCTGAAAATTTGTTCCCCATCCTCTTACTTTGAGTCTGAGTGTCCTTTCTAGTGAGGTGAGTCTCTTGAAGGCAATAGATTGTTGCCTGGTGACATTTTGTCCATTTTGCCATTCTATGTCTTTTCAGTGGTACATTTAGTCCGCTCACATTCAGACTAGTTATTGAAATGTGAGAGTTGATCCCTATCATAATGTTCTTACACAGTTGTTGTTCTTCCTGTTTGTTTGTTGTCTTTCTTTTGGTTTTAGAGTTGGATCATGTGTGTTTTTTAATCTTTTGCCTGTACTCTTGTGAAGAATGTTGTTTTTCTTTTTTCCTTTTCTTTCAATTCTCCCTCACTGGTGAAGCTTAGTTTGGTTGGGTAGGTTATTCACGGTTGGAATTGTTTATCTTTTAGAACTTTGAAGATAGGGTTCCAAGCCTCCTAGCCTGGAGGGTTTCTGTAGATAAATCTGCTGTTATTCTAATTGGTCTTCCCTGGTAGGTAGTCTGACCTTTTTCTCTTGCTGCCTTTAGGATTTTTTCTTTTATACCTACTTTGGGCGAATTATTATATGTCTGGGAGTTGATCTTCTCATTTGTTGTCTTGCAGGGGTTCTCTGAATCTCTTGTGTTTGAAGTTTTTCATCCTTGATGAGATGAGGGAAGTTTTCTTGAATGATTTCATGAAATGTTTGTTCCAGTGTGGCCTCTGTTTCTCTCTCTGCCTCTGGAAGGCCAATTACTCTTAGGTTTGGTCTCTTGAAGTGATCATCCATCTCTTGAAGGTTTTGTTCTGTCTTTTTGAACTTCTTTTCTATGCTTTTGACAGTTTTGGTTAGTTTTGTGTTTTGGTCTTCGAGCTCTGAGATTCTTTCTTCTGCTTGGCTAATTCTGCTTTCCATGCTTATTAGTTTGTTATTTATTTCCATCACAATATTCTTTACTGCTGTTATTTCTGACATCAGCTCCTTCCTATTTTCCTCTTGTCTCTCCTCAATTTTTTTAATTCTATTAATGTCTTGATATCTGGGTTTGTTGAATGTGACCAGTCATTCTGGGGGCTCTTCATTGTTTGTGTTCCAGAATCTGTTTTTTCAGTGTCTGATCTCCCAGGGGTCTGTGTGAGACCTATATTCTTCTTTTGGTTTTTCATCATTTTTTCCCCTCCCTACATTTTCCTTCCCTCCACATCACCATCTTATTTAATTCTGTTATTCAGGAGTAGAGGGATTGCTTTTACTTCTGTTTGTTCAATCTCCTATTCTTCTTTATGTATGCCATCTTACTTTGTTCAATTCTGGAGTTGCACTGTAGGTTGGGGGTGGTCCTTTTTGCAGTTTTGAGATTTACTTAAGGGGGGAGCTGTGATTCAAAATCTATCTGCAGGTCCTAGTACTTGCCGACAGGTATACAGACAATCTGAAACCCACTTCTCACTGCCTTGTAATCTGTCCATGCAGTTGGGCTATAGGTTTACTCTCTGAAATAAAATGAGATTAGCAGAGGGAAGAGAATGGAGCAGACAGTGGGGGGAATTGGGGGATGGAGCAAGAGAGGAGTAATGGGGGAAACAGATGTGTGTACCAACAAATGGAGAGAGAGACCTAAACTGAAACAGATAAAAACAATAGACCACAGCTACAGACTAACCAACTCCCATACAAAAAAAATTGAAACATACAATGATGCTAACATACAAGCTAACCAACCACCTTATCGGTGTGCTGTTCCTCTATGCAAAGATATGGTTCACAGAGAGGAGGAAAGAGAAGTAAAGGAAGAGAAAAAAAGGAACAAAATAGTAGGAATAGAATTAAGTCATTAAACTAACAGAACCAATCGAGCACACTCTGAGACTCTTTATTTAAGTCCAATGTCCTTTCAGCTCTGATTTCTAGCTGTCTTCTCAAGCTGGTAAATTAGTTCACAGTTGGGGTCAGTTGCCCCTGGCCTGCTGTGAAGGACAGTTCAGATTACCCTCCGTTCACCACTCAAATCTGGTCTGTGTCTTGGTTTCAAGCTTGTTTTTCCCATTTCGGTGTTGTTACCTTGAATCACCAGCAGATGGTGCTATCTCAGCTGCTCACCCCAGAGGGGGTTGAGCCAGACAGGAGTCAGGCAGAGGCCGGAGATGGCAGCCTGCCTCAGAGCACTCAGGAGGAGACTCACAGCCAGCAGGACATCATGGTGGCAGCAGAGGTGGCAGTGATCCCAGAAGATCTTGCCTGCAGGGGCTTCAAGGACTGAAGTCATGGATCACCTCAGGCAGGTGGCGCGATGCACTATGTCCGCCACGGAGGCCGCGGCGGCACCTGTGGCTGCTGTATCTATGGCTGCAGTGGCTGTCCAGATTGCTGCGATGCCCCAGCGGTGGCCACGGCCGAGCTCCATGTGAAGAGCAGGCTGCCAACGTTGGGATCCGCAGCCCCCAGGGAGAGAGCCAGAGATCCTCTGCGTTCTCCTTTGCAGAGGGTTTCATAGACCAGGCTGCCCTGTCACCATCTTGCCAGAAGTTCTGTGTTTAATTCTTTCTTAAGTGTTTCTTGTAGAACTGGTCTTTCTTAAGTGTTTCTTGTAGAACTGGTCTGGAGGCAGTGTAAACTCTTAGAGAGTGAGTGTCTGGGAAGGATTTTAATTCTCCATTGCTGATGAAACTTAGCTTAGCTGGGTAGTAATTCTTGGTTGCAATGCTTTATACGTGAGAACTTTAAGACTGGTCCCCAATCTTTCCTAGCCTGAAGTGTTTCTCTAGATAAGCCTGCAGTTATTCTAATTGGTCTTCCCTGGTAAGTAGTCTGACTTTTCTCTCTTGCTGCCTTTAGGATTTTTTCTTGTATATCTACTTTGTGTAAGCAAATTATTGTGTCTAGGAGTTGATCTTCTCATTTGTTGTCTTGCAGGTGTTCTCTGAATCTCTTGTGTTTGAATCATTGCATCACTGATGAGATGAGGGAAGTTTTCTTGGATAATTTCATAGGATGTTTGTTCCAGAGTGGTCTCTGTCTCTCTATCTGCCTCAGGGATTCCAATTAATCTTACGTTCATCCTCTTGATATAATTGCTCATCTCTCAGAGGTTTTGCTCTGTCTTTTTAAGCTTCTTTTCTATGTATTTTTTAAAGCAAGATTATTGAGAGGACAGAAAATCTCCCACAGTGGGAGGGGCCTGGAGGGAATTGTCCTTTATGTCTTTAACAGTTTGGGTTAGTTACATATTTTCATCCCCAAGCTCTGAGATTTTTTCTTCTGCTTGGTTAATTCTGCTTTCCATGCTTATCAGTTTGTTATTTATTTCATTCACTGTATTCTTTATTGCTGTTATCTCAGTTATCAACTCCTTCATTCTTTCCTCTTGTCTCTCCTCACTTCTATTTATTCCCTCTATTAATATCTTAATATATGAATTTGTGGTTTGATACCACTCTTTCTGGGGGATCTTCATTGTTTGAGTTCCAAAGTCTGTATTCTCAGTGACTGTCCTCCCAGGGATCTGTGTGAGACCCATATTCTTCCTTTGGTTTTTCTTCATTTGTGGAGGTTTTTCTCCCCCTTTTTTAATCTCTTCTTTAAATCTGTTCCTCAGTGATGGGAGGATAGCTTTTACTTCTGTTTGCTCAATCCCCTATTCTTCCTTATGTAGATCCTCTGGTTTTTTTCATTTCTGAAGCTTGACTGGGGTTGCTTTTTGCAGTTGTGAGATTTAATTAAGTGGAAGCTGTGATTCAGAAGCTATCCTCACATCCCAGTATCCACTGACAGGTGTGTGGTCCCCCTAGAACCTACTTCCCACCACCTTACAATCTGTCCATGCAGTGAGGATGTATGTTTGCCCCCGAAAGCAAAATGAGATAAGAAAAAGGAAAATAATGAAAAATGGAAGGAGAAAGATGAAAGGAAGGTGGAGAGAGAGAAGAAGAAGAAGGAGGAGGAGGAGGAGGAGGAAACAGACAGGAGTACCAACTATCAAATAAACAGAGAAACAAGCCGGGCTCGGTGGCTCAGCCTATAATCCCGCGCCTTTGGGAGGCTGAGGTAAGTGGATTTCCTGAGCCCACGGGTTCGAGACCCGCCTGGGCAGGCAAGACCTCATCTCTACAATAAATCAAAAAAATAGCCAGGCATGGTGGCGCACGCCTGTAATTCTGGCTACTCGGAAAGCTGAGGCAGAGGGATCACTGGAGCCCAGCAGGTCGAGGCTGCAGTGGCCGGGAGCGGCCACTGCACTGCAGTCTGGGTGACAGAGTGAGACTCCAACTCAAAAAAAACAATCTTACAAACAAACACACAAACAAAAACCTCCCTGTTGATATACTCTTCCTCAAACATACCCATACACAAACAGAAAATCTAAAAATTAAAATGACAGAAGCAAAACAGGTATGAAAACATAAACAAAAACAGAAAGAAAGAGAAAAAAACAGAAACTAAACAAAAAAACACAAACCCACCATTACCCTGAAATTGGAGCCCCTGGTGCGCAGAATCATGTGTTATTCTTAGGGCTCAAAACAAAAACAAGCAAGCAAAGTAAAAAACAAAAACAAAAAACTCACTCTCTGGCCACTTCTTTAACTCCAGGTTCCTTTCAGCTGCTATCACCTTGTTAAGGAGCAGCTCTGGTCTCCAGCCCCTCCCCTCTACTCTCAGCACAAGCTGATAGGGTTGCTCTCAGAATGGGTAGATGCCCCACAGACTACTATGGGATGAGGATGGATCAGATTCAGACTCACCTGACTCACTACCACTGCTGTCAAGTCTCCCACTCAGATCTGATGTATCTGTTCCTATTCCAGCATAGGGGAGGGCCACCTGCCTCTCCAAGTCTGATGAGAAGATAGCCTCTGGGTCCCAGGTTGGAGGCTAGATAGAGCTGGGTAGGGCAATGCAGGTCTCTGCACAGTCCTGGGACAGAGAAGATGGCACTGTCAGCATCTCATCACCGGCAGTAGGGCTCTGTCCCAGATTTCCATGTCCTGCCTTTTCCATGGTTCTTCCTGCTCATGCCTAGTCTGCTGCCATAGGTGATGATGTGGGCTAGGTGCCAAGTGGTGAGGAACAGCTGCTCTCTGCTGCCTCTTCTCAAGAGAGCCCTAAGAATAACACATGATCCTGCATACCAGGGGCTCCAATCTCAGGGTGATGATGGATTGCAGTCACCTCTGGAGCAGAGCCCCAGGTACATGAACCCAAGTCTCTCCTCTGACGGATTTTCACACACCCACTCACACAGAGAGTCTTTATTGATGTTTGCTTTTGCAGAGACTCTCACACTCTGACCTGTTCTGTTGCCATCTTGCCCTCCCATTCTTTTATTTTGAAGAATTTGGGGGAACATTTATTGCCATTCTAGCTAAAAGATGCATTCCAGAGATGATTCCCATGCCTTGTTGGCACAATGTCCCTAGGTATGAGACAGACGGGTAACCTACTAAAGTACTGCTGATATACATCAACAAAATAATTCTATATCTGGAGGCAGAAATCTAAGCTAAGGCATCATGATATAGTTTGACTCTAAGTCCTTATCTGAAAATCAATTAAGAGACCTAGATCTCCTTGGTTGAGGAGGCAGCTGTCTTAATTGGCACAGGAGTTTCCTGTAAATTCTCTCCACATTGACTAAGGGGTGATTATGGCCATTAACCAGGGTGAATACACACAGACAAAGGGGAAAGCCCAGACCTTCCTAAATTTGCTAAATATTGACTCTGAACTCATGCTAGTCATAATTGCCACCATGGTATCCCTGGTCAGAGTGGAGACTAATGTTGTAACAAATTATTAATATCACAAACATAGTGGCTTATAACAACATAGATTTGCTATCCTCTAGTTCTGGAGCTCAGAAGTCCAAATCAGTCTCATTAGGCTAAAATCAAAGTGTTGGTAGGGCCATGTTCATTTTGGAATGGAAAGAATCTATTTCTTTTTAAAAGAATGCCCTCCCCCCACCCAAAAAAAGAAAAATCCCTTTTTCCAGAAATGATAACATATTCACAGGTTCTTGGAATCAGGATGTGGTTACCTTTTGAGGGGCCAGCAGCCAGCCTACCACAGGTGTGCACCTTATAGTGATTCCATCACATGGTTACCATGTAGTGTTGCCAGATTTAGCAAATAAAAACAAAAGACACCCAGTTAAATTTGAAGTTCAGATAAACAACAAGTACATGTGTTGGTGTAAGTAGGTCCCATACTCATGTTTTACATACTTGGGGCATATTATGTTTTTAAAATTATTATTTATCTACATTTCAACTTTAATTAAGCTTTCTATTTTTATCTAGCAACTCTGCCCTTTCCCAGAGTGTCTCATAAGAATAAATAACAGACAAAATTCCCACTTTGCTTTGCCAACTTGTAGAATGAGGGTTATTATGGTAAGAAGCACCTAGAATGATCTCTACCCCTATAAGATATTAAGCTGAAAGAAAACTGCCTCTCGAATGAAGCATATTTGTATACCTAACCCTTAACTGTACCCCACAATATCAAAATAAAAAAGAAAACTGCCTCTCTGGGGAATCCCAAAGAATAATGTCACCACGGAAGACTTAGAAGATACAAGGTTGGTGATTTCTACCACATCCCCAGTTATATCAGCCATATGGCTTTAGAAACGCCAGAACCATCTTAGAGAATGACTATGGATTCTCTCAACTTATCGGGTAACAATGCATATCATAGCAGGGATCCCAGATGCTGTGTTGTTAAAGAGGCAAATTAATCCAGTCTTTGATTTCTAATAGACATATATTGATCCAGTTAATGCTCCAATTTATGATCAGCAAAGATCACCAGAAACAGTTTGCCTTTTCCTGATAGGGACAAAAGTAAAACTTGTCTTATTCTCAAGCTACGTCATCACCTACATGTTGTTACAATTATCACAGAGAAATCTTGATTATCTTGCTATCCCATATAATATCACTCTGGTTCATCATATGGATGACACTATACTACTCGGAAATGGTAAATAGGAAGATTCAAGAACACTGGATGTCTTAGTGAGACACAAGCAAGCCAGAGGATAGAGAAGTGTCCTGTGAACTTTCTGAGGCCCACAACATCAGTGAAGTTTCTAGGATTTCAGTGATATGGGGCATGTAAGGTATAACCTCTAATATTAGAGACAAATTGTTACACCTTACAACATCCACTACAAAGAAAGGGAGTCTAGAGTAAAACTAGCTCTGCAGCAGGCCAGTATGTACTATAAACAATCGTCTCACAAGAGCCTTATAAACAGAAGATACAATCACATTAGAAGCACCTGAGACAGGCAAGGATGTTTTTATAGAGAAGCTGGCAAGCTCCAATAAGAAAATCACAGCTGAAATGGATATGTTTGGGGATAAGGTCACACCCTCTTCTACAAAAAAGTATTCTCCACTTTAAAAACAACTCCTGGCTGTCTATTGAAAGAGGCCAAATGCCTGGCCATGGGACACTGTGATGATTAATTTGATGTGTCCACTTGACTGGGCCATGGGGTACCCAGATATTTGGTCAAATATTATTCCAGGTGTTTCTGTGAAGGTGTTTTGGGATAAGATTAATATTTGAATTGGCAGACTAATAAAGAAGATTGCCTTTTCTGATGTGAGTGGCTTAATTCACTCATTTGAAGTCCTGACTCAAACAAAAAGCTGATCCTTTCAAGTATAAGAAACAACTCATTCTGCCTGACTGCTTTGATCTGGCATATCAGTTTCTGGCCTTCAGACTCTAACTGAAACATCATCTCCTTGTTGGTCTCAAGACTGCTAGCTTTGAACTGGGACATCAGTGTTCACTGGCCTTCAGATTCTGACTGAAACATAATTTCTTTGTTGGGTCTCATGCCTGCTGACTTTCAGACTGGAACTTATACCATCAGCTTTCCTTGGTTCTCAGACCATCAGACTCAGACTGGAACTACACATTGGCTCTCCTGGATCTCCAGCTTGCCAACTGCAATCCTGAGTCTTCTTAGCCTTCATAATTACATAAGCCATAACACACACACACACACACACACACACACACACACACACACACACACACACACATATATTGGTTCTGTTTCTCCACACACCTATTGGTTCTGTTTCTCTGGAGAACCCTGACTAATACAGACACCAAACAACCATGTGATTGAACTATCCTTCATTAATGCTGGATTATCTTATTCAGTAAATAATAAAATTAGTTGTGCTAAGTAGCATTATATGGTTAAGTGGAAAAGGTAACTATGAGACCAGGCCTGAGCAGGTCTGGAAAGCACAGGTAAACCTCATGAGCTGATAGTTCAGAATCCCTTTGTACCTTCTTGAACTATTTCAAAACTTCTCCCTCAGCTTACAACTGTAGGACGTTCCCTATGACCAACTAACTCATGAAGAATGAGAAAGTGATGGTTTATGGATGGATCAACCCAGTAAGCTGACACAGATAAAAATAGATGACCCCTGCATTTATTACAACCCCAGATAGGGGAGTAAAAGGTCAAAGGAAATTTTTCTGGCTGTCAGAACTACAGGTATACTGCATTAGGTTAAACCTTTTCTGTGTATGCAAAGATGGTCTGAGGAAGAGATTTACACTGATTCATGGGAAGTAGCTACTACATTGGTAGGCTAATCAGAGGCATGGAAAGATGAAGATGGGGAAGATTGATGACAAAGAGGATTGGGAGTGCAGGGAGGTATGTAGATGGACCACTTGGAATTGGCACAATGTGAAGATATTTACATACTAGATAAATATCTAACAGAAGGCATCTACTACAGAAGAGTCACTCAAAAATCAAGTAAAGGACATAGCCATCTCCTACAAGTTCATTTAGCCTGCTTTTCCAGCTACACAGATGCTGCTCAATGGGTCCATGTACAAAGTGGACATCTGGCAGAAATGGATGGTCTGCAGGGACTCAACAACATGGACTTGTCCTCACTATGGTGGTTATGTTTATAATCACAGGTTGATGTCCCCAACCTTCCCACAACTGAGATTGATACTGAGCCCCTAATGCAGCACTATTGCCTGTGAGGGCCAGCCAATCAGATAGCGACAGGTTGATTATCTTTATCCTTTCCATTGTGGAGAAGTTACATAACCTGAATATAGATGATGTGCCTTCAGTGCCCACAGTGCCCACGGTGCTTCTGACAGCACCTCATTCAAAAATCTACAGAATTCCTCATTTATCGTTCTAACTTTCACACAACACCACCTCTGTCCAAGGAACTCTGTTTATGACCAAGTGAGTATAGCAATGGATTTATGTCCAGGGAATTCTCTTATCGTACCAATTGCCTAATCATACAGAAAGTAGAATAAAAATGTTTCTAGACAAATAAAAATTGAGAGAATATCTCAACAGCACAACTACACTACAGAAAATGTTTAGGCAAAAACAATGATATCAGATGAAAACTCAGGTCTATAAAAAAATGAAGAGCACTAGACATGATAAATATTGGATAAATGCAAAATTTTTATGTTTCTTTAAAACATGGTTGCTTAAAGCAAAAAAATGTGTTATGAGGTTTAGAACATATGTGTAAGTAAAATGTAATCACATTTTAAATATATTATATACTAACATTAGAAAGTACACAAAGAATGGAAAGGGGAAATTGAAATATACCATTGTAAGGGTCTTACCTTATATGAATTGGTATAATATTCCTTGAAGGCAGATTGTGATAACTTAGATACATATTATAAACTCTAGAACAACCATTTAAAAATAATAAACCAGCCAGGCTGAGTGCTGCATACCTGTAGTCTCAAGTACTAGAGAGGCTATGGCAAAAGGATCACTTGAGCTTGGGAGTTTGAGTCCAGCCTGGGAAACACAGAGACCTCCATGAACACATATGCGCACACACACGTGTGCGCGCGCACACACACACACACACACACACACACACACAAAATGATTTTCTAAAAATTAAAAGAATAAACAAAGAATTCTAGCTAACAAGCCAATAGTGACAATTACATGGGATCATAAAAACACTAAATTAATCCCAAAAAGTCTAGAAAAGAGGAGAAAAAACAAGGAACATATGGGACAGCATAAAAATAGCAAGATGGTAGATTTAAACACAAGGATATAAATAATTACATTACATATAAATGGTCTAAATACTCCAATTAGAAGTCTATCATCATGCTGGATGAAGAAGCAAGACCTAACTTTATGCTACCTACAGAAAACCATTTTAAACATAAAGACCCAGATAGATTAAAACTATATTTCTATATACCAGCAATGAACAATTTGAAATCAAAACTTAAAAATCGTACCAATACAACAGCACCAAATGAAGCATGAAACATATAGGGGAGAAAACGAACAAATTATCTCCATGCTGAAAACTACAAAGCAGTGACCAAAAAAATCAAAGATATCAGCATATCAGCATTGTTACAGTGTCAATTCCCCCAAACTGATATTCAATGCAATCTAAATAAAAATCACAGCAGGTTTTGTTTGTAGAAATTGGTAAATAGATTCTAAATTGTATATGGAAGAGCAAAGGATCTAGAATAGCCAAAACAATTTTGAGAAAGAACAAAATTGAGATATTGCATTACCCAATTTCAAGATTTATTATAAAGCTACAATAATCAAGAGAATATGGCATTAGATAAAGGATATAAAAACAAATCAATGAAGCAGAACAGAAAGTACAGACGTACACCCACACATGTATGCTTAGTTGATTTTTAGCAAAGGTACCAAGGTGCTAATGGAGAATGGATGGTCTTTTCAACAAATATGGCTAGAACAATTAGAAACCCATGTGCAAAAGAAATGAATTATAACCTATGCATTGTACTATAGCCAAAATTAACTTTAAATGCATCAATACCTCAATGTAAAACCTTAATTTACAAAAGTTACAAAAGAAAATATTTGTGAATTTGGTTTAGACAAAGATATTAGATAGGACATAAGTAGCATAACCACATAAGAAAAACACATGCCTGAATAATGTGCAATCCTTTTCTCCACCCTTCCACACCCCAACCCCAGCTAGGCCCCCATTCCCACACAGTGGGAGGTAGGAAGGACAGTAGCACTTCTCCAAACCAAGCCTGAGTTCATTACACACCAAGTCTTTCTCCTCCTTCATTCCTAAACAGCCTTTTACAAAGCCATGAGAACATGGAATCTTCATGGGTAAAATCTACACGTTCTATCTCCAGTGCTTTATACAAAATAAGTGTTTAGAGTAAATGATTCTTTAGCCCCAAAATTCCTCCGTTTACATTGTGAGCCAGAAGAAAATATACTGGCCATAATTTTTCACACCAGAAACTCTCAAACCCGTGTCACTTGTGCTACTCTTCCTTCTCCATATAGCTGAAGAAATAACATTTAAGAGAGCCTCTCTATTGACTATTCACACATCTATTAATGCATGCATAAGACTTGGGAAAATATATTCCGTAATGCAAGTTGCACCACGTAAAGACAGTAATGCCTCGGAGATAAAAGCTTCCTTTAAAATGGTACCTAACCAACAAGTTTGACTTAAGCATTTATCACTCACTATGTTTTTGTTTTTGTTTTTTCAGTGTTATGCTAAGAAGCTGTATTTTATTCTAAAAGTCATTCACAAATTTAGAGCAGGAAAGTAATGTTTTCAGATAGCCGTTTTAGGAAGTTCATTGCTGTGGCAATATGAAAAACTGATAAGGAAAACAATCAAGCTCAGTCATAATGCTTTCATAGTTATTAATCACATTTTTTAAAATGTCATTACCCCAGACTCAGGCAGCAGCAATGGGAAGGTGACTATGGAGGCGGAATGTGGGCTTGCTGGTAAACTGGAGTCTAGCTTGGAAAACTGAATGAGCTGGGATGGAGACACAAAGAAAATCAGCTTTGATGGAATCATTCAGATATTGATGAAAAGGGATTCATACTCTGAGTATTGGGTGATTAATACATGTACAAATGAACAAGTCTCAAAAAAAGTTGGATGTATGACCTTGGAGCTTAAGTAAGATGTCTGAGTATAATATATAGAGACAAGGCTGCAGGGCAAACAAACGAATGCTCACTCCATGATTGTGAATGAGGCCATCTTGAAGACACAGGACAGAATCCCAAGAAGTGCCTCTGAGGGATGGTGTGTTAAGAATCTCCAGAGAAAGAAAAACTAATGCGATTATGGAACTGAGAAGTCCTATGATCTGTTGCCAATAAGCTGGAGACCAAGGAAAGCCAGTATCACTCACTATGTTAACTTGGAAAAAATATAAACGATCATATACATCAAATTAAATACTAACGAAAAATCTAAAAATGTGTATATCCTATGACCTAATAATTACCTTTCTATACATTTATGCCAAAAAGAGAAGATGAGAGTTCAGATTATTCAGTTAGGGAGGGTTCAAGTAAACCCTCCCTAACTCGAGCCACATAAAAATTATGTTTTAATATAATAACAGAGTGATTTTGGGGAAAACGTGATAAGCATCTGCATGGGTGAGAAACAATAGAATCACAGAAGTGCTGATTGAAGAGACAGGCATGCTGGAGTTAGACTTTTGGAAGAGACAGAGACCACTGGAACTTGGCTTTTGTGGCAGTACTTCTGCATATAGTCATAGTGTTGTTTTTTTAATAAAAGTTGCATGTACAAAAATATTTATAACCATTTTATTCATATTAGGCCCAAATTGGAAATATCTCAAATATCCATCAACAATGGAATGGATAATAAGTTGTGACATGTTCCTACAACAGAAAACTATATACAAAACAAACTACACAAAAACAAACTGCTAGTACACACAACGCCATGAATAAGTGTCTCTGTTTATGCTGAGCGTAAAAAAGCCAGCTACAAGTATTTATACTGCATGACTTCATTTATATTAAGTTCAATAACTGGTTAGATTCTGATAAAATAAACCTGAACACTGGTTGTCTCTGTGGTGTTACAGACCAAAAAGGAGCATGAACAAATTTTATAGGTGAAATGTCTATAAAACTTGAAATAGCTTGCTTAATATAAGTAACTGCATTTTTGTTAAAAATTCTCCATCTTTGCTGCTTGCTACCCAGATATAGCCCCCACGCCCACCCCCGTGTGTGACTAAAATATGTTCCTTGTACTCACAGACCCACATTCCTGTTTCCCATAAACTGTTTCTCCTAACCGTTTGGAAACTCCCTAGCCACAAGTTCTGTGTAATTGTATGCTTTGTTGACTAAACTCAAATGCTATGCCTTGCAAAACTCCATTATTACATTCTCATATTATAAGCCTATATTTTGTTAGTGACCTAACCAAGGTAACGCCATTGTATAGTAGTCCTTCTACCTTGTCTCCATGTAACTGCCCTAATTGTTTCAGACACCAACTGTGCTTGGGACATAAAAAGTTAATCAAGACTCCCTAACAATCAAAAGTTCCCATTTTGGTTGCTAAGTTGCTAGTTTATGGTTGCTATGGTTGCTAAGTTGTTATGTATCCCTGCAGTGTTTGCCTTTATAAGCCCACCACCTGCTTCACTCGGGGCCAAAAGCCCTTTAGGACAATAGTCCACTCTCGGTCTCTGGCATAAATAAAGGACTCTTAATTAAATTCTCTGTGTAATGGCAATCTACCTTCTTGCACTCTGGTCATAACAATAGGGTGCTAGAAATATTCTATAACTGAGTTGGGTAGTAATTACATGGGTGCACAATTATGTGCAAGATCATCTAGCTGAACCCTCAAGATTAGTACATTATATACTTTATATACATAACACCTTTTTTGTCTAAAAGACAATCCACTGTATATATTTTATTTACAGTGTTGTATACTGTCTTAATATGAATGGAACCAGGCTGGGCTCAGAGGCTCAGCCTGTAATCCCAGCACTTTGGGATGCCAAGGCGAGTGGACTGCCTGAGCCTGCAGGTTCGTGACCAGCCTAGGCAACTTGGTGAGACTTTGTCTGTACAAGAAATAAAAAATTAGCCAGGTGTGGTAGTGCACACCTGTTGTTCCAGCTACTTGGAAAGCTGAGGTGGAAGAATCACCAGAGTCCAGCAGGTCACCGCTGGGGTGGCCATGAGCATGCCACTGCACCCCAGCCTGGGCAACAGAGCGAAACTCCAACTCAAAAAAAAAAAAAAAAAAAAAAAAAAAAAATATATATATATATATATATATATATATATATATATGAATGGGACCACTTTTCTACTTGAGCCATTTTTAACCAAAGCAAAATGACCTAAGTAAAACAAAGTGTTAAAATACAGCATAAAGATACAAGACATATTAATTCTAGTTAAGAATGTATGGTGTTACTTTTTTATAATCCACAATTATGTTTAGGAAAGCACACAAACATAGATCACTGATTTGAATGAAATGCATAAATTTGTAGCAAAGCTTTGTAGTTACAAAAAAAATACCGAAGAATGCACAAAATTAATGTTCATTTCACCTTTGAATCATATTCCTGGATACTTCATCAATATTACATGAGGAAAAAACAAAAGCAAAACAAAGGAAAAATTGAATCAGAATCACTAAAGTTATCAAGTAGGGAAACAAATTAAAATCTAGCAGCCATCAAGAGTACAGCAAAGATAATGCTATAAAAAGAAATAAAGAAAAATTCTAGAAATCTGTATGCATCATACTCTTTCAAACCAGCAAAATATACTCCTGCATACAATGGAACATAAAAGAAGTTTTTCCTTTTCCTGTAAGGTATAGAAACGCAAGCTGTTTTTGAATATTGTGGTTGGGTAAAATGTATGTGTAATGGTAATTCTACTAAGCTATTACAGAGTGGGTCAGGAACACATTTATGGATTCTGGGGATGATGTGTACTGTAATCCTTTGATTGGGATAGTGGACACTCTAGTCAATATATATATATATATGAACACAGAAGTACAAGACAAAGGCGAGTGGCTTCTCTTACATCTTAGCAACATTTAGATGGAAATGAAATTTAAATGCAGTCCACTGCTTTTGAAGAGGTTTTGGCTCAGCTCCCAAATCTCAATTGCTTGATGCAGTCTCCTATGAGAATAGTCAGAAGGCGTCTTCTTAAACAACAAACCTATTTTTAGTGGTAAAGTCGCTCTTCGTAGCTGTGTCTGCATGGGACTGATAACTAATCGCTACCTTTGTAGGAAGTCCCAACCTTTCCTTGTATATCCTACCTATGTGTGTAATAGCTTCTGTTTTCACATTCAGTAGTCCATATTGCTATTTTATCACCTTTAACTCTAACATTAACAACAGCTCCACATACTTCGTCACTTTAGTCATCAAAAGATTCTCCAATAAGGCACAGCAGTATCTCTAGCCAAAAGCAATCAAGATTACTTCATCTCTGCTGTGTTCAGTGTAATTAGCCATGGTCCTCCACTTTGTTTTTCTCATCTTCCCACATAGTCTCAATACCCACCTTGAAAAGTGAGTAATCACAGCCAGGCATTAAATTACTGGACAACTGGATAAGGTTGTACAGAACACAAAAGTCTTCGACAGTATCAAACTTAGAGATCAGCCGAAGGTTTGCTTGCCAAGTTTTGCTTTTATCATTTTTAAAACACCAGAGCACCCATCTGTTCTGTAAAAGATGTTTAATACAGTGTTCTGGTGTTAGCAACCTCCTGATTAGATTGTTTTCTCCTCTTCTGTAGGCGGGAGATTAGGAGTAGGAGTGGTTTCTGTTTCCACGGTTGCTATCTTAGATGATCTCATATATCTTCTTTAAAAAGGAGGTAGCCAATGCTCAGAGCTGCAATAAACACAGAGTTTCAACCTGGCATTACAAAAGGAAGTTGACAGCCAGACAACTGGCTTAGCCCAAACTGTCTGCTGACCAAAGAACTGAATATGGACTATCCCTTCAAGACCGGTGTCTTAAGCAATCTGTAGAAGGTTAGTGATGAATTGGGGACAACATTAGATCAATAGGAGGTAAACAGAAATGTCCATACTAGGAAAGGTAAGCAAGAAGAAAAAAGGGGGGGAGACTTAGAAATTAACAACAAAGTTGAGCCTGAAAGTTAAAATGCCAAAGTATTATGTTAAACTAGCACTTTGAAAAACAGGCACAAAGCACACACCAAAAAAAAAAAGTAGAGTGATTCATAGAGGAAATCAAATAACAGAGTAGCCTGAAAGCAACTTTATAACTACATAATTAAACATTTCAAAGAGATACAAGGAATAATATCTATAAAGTAAGACTATAAAAACAAGAATATAAGAGAATAGTAAATTAAAATAGTCATATGTCATTTAAGCCAATCTCATTTTAAATATGGACACAAATATCTTAAGCAAACCATGAGCAAATGAACACAGTCAGTTAAAGCAATGTATAGTGACAAAGAAGAACTAACCCAAGGAATGCAAGAAAAGTACAGTAATTTTGTAAAAACTACTAATGTAATTCACCACTATACTGATGATATTATAATTCCAAATTATTTGTTCTTTTTTTTTTTTTGAGTTGGAGTCTCACTCTGTCACTCAGACTGGAGTTCAGTGGCCGCTCCCAGCCACCGCAGCCTCAACCTGCTGGGCTCCGGCGATCCTTCCGCCTCAGCCTTATAAGTAGCTGGAACTACAGGCGCGCGCCACCACACCTGGCTAAGTTTTTTTTGTTAATTGTAGAGATGAGGTCTCACCAAGTTGCCCAGGCGGGTCTCGAACCCGCAGGTTCAAGCAATCCACTCACCTCAGCCTCCCAAGGCGCGGGATTACAGTGAGAGGATTTTATATCCTCGTTCATTGCTGTACTACTATGTCTCCCTATAAAGGGTGTACTTCCTACCTCTATTGACCTTGAGCTTGGCCAAATGACTTACTTTGGTTAATGGAATGTGGGCAGAATGACTTATGCTATGTTTAAACAGAAACTTTAAAAGCCATACCATGGTTCAAACATTATCTTTTTCCCTCTGCCAGACCATGGCTAGTCCTCAAGCCTAGATCTCATAATTAGGAAGTCATGGAGCAGAACCCCAGCTAGAATATAGCCACAGAAGATTTGCAGCCAACATGTAATAGAGGCAAGAAATAAATATTTTTTAGTTGAAAGTGCTATAACTTGTGGGTTGTTTCTTCCCCACAGCACAAACTAGGGAAACCTGACTGACAACCACACTGTAGCATGATGATTTCTATATATCCAGCAGGGGGTGATTAGCTTTTAAAAGTTTTTTAGAAAACAAAAGCAAAAGGAAACTTTCTAAATCATTTCAAGGATATCTACAAAAATTTAACCCATTTTATCTTACATAATGATGATATTTTAAAGCATGTACACTCAGGAACATAGAATAATAATTATTGTTATTCCTACTAGTTGATACTGCACTGGATGTCCTAACTAATGCAATAATAAAAATAAATGATTTGGAAATTGGAAAGGAAAACACCAATTGCTGTTTTGAGTAGAAATAACTGCTGTATTTAGGCACCATTCTACATATAAGAAAGCTCAGCAAAACTGATGAATAAAAGGTCATAATATAAAAATCATGACTTGTCTTATAAATCCACAAAAAAAATCAGATGGCTTTAGTAGTCTGCATTATTTTCAAAATATGTGCCACTCCTCTCCACAGGATCCCCTTCTTAGAAGAAGATTGTACATCTACCTCCAGTGATGCCAATAGATATGTTACTCATTTTGGCCATTACTATGTAAACATAATGATATATTTCATTTCTGCACAGAAGTTCCATGAGCCACCACATGACTTGCCTATTTTTTTCACTCTGCCACAAGAGAAAAATATTTCATAGAGAAGCTGCTCTATCATTTGGGTTCTAAAAACTCATGAGTTGGTCACAACAAAACAACAATGGACACATAACATGAGTGAAGATGAAGTTTATGAATGTATAAAGTGGGAGGGATGGAATACAGCTAATGTTTTTACTAAAAAAAATTTTTATTAGTTTGTGTGGACACAATGAGGTCAGTGTGGTAACAGAAATGTTTGAATTTTTAATGATCTTAAAATAAACAGGTATACCACAAGCATTCTTTCCAGAGGAACCCACAGCATTCGAACCACCTACCAAAAATATCCCCACCTCCTACCTTAGGTCAATCCAGAGTATCTTCTCTCCACCATCATCATCCCTAACCAGAGACCCATAACTGGGGTGAAAGAAGAACTTTAGGGACCTTGGGAGAGTCATGAGCACCTCAAGGCATTGTCTCCAACACAAAACCCTCCAGGTCTCTCTCTTATTTTCCTCAGCACAAGGATACCCTAGAGAAGTCCAAGAGGCCAGACCTGCCAAGAAGTCTCCTGGACATCTGGGGGGAAAGGATCTTTCTAGAGCTCTAGACACATTGTTTCATCCAAGTAAGTTCAGCTCAGCCCTGGTGCCCAGCATTCCCAGTGCAATTAGGAACTACTGTCCATACCCTACTCAAGATCCTCTCCCCTGGAAACTCTCCTCAGCACCCATGACTGGAGTTTTAGGACAAGTTTCTCCTAAATGCTTTGTAGCTAGTGCTGAGATAACATGACAGGCAACATAGCAAAAACAATCATTAGGAGAAAGGTCCATTCTGTGCCCTGGTGGTAGGTACAATGAGGGTCAAACTAAAGAATGAAGTTGAGAGACCAGTCTTGCCAAACAATCACCATTCTCCTCAGGCAGTGAGTGCTAAAGAAAGGGTAGAAAGAAGTCTTGGGTCTGGGGTGTCACTCTTAATCGTGAGACTTTTTTATCTTTCACTTGTAGAAAAGTGTGACTTCTTTTATCAAATTTCTGAAACAGCTGATTGAGATGATAAAGAAAAGGGTACTTCCATCCAAATAAGAACTTTCCATGACCTTGGTGAGGCTCACAACGTGTGATAAACTTGAAGCAACCAACACCCCTATTGGTTTTTACTTTACTCCAAGTGAGTCCCAGGATTCCCCCGAATTCAAGAAGAAGCCTGGAGAAAGTGGTCACTCCCACCCTGAAATGTGTTAAATTCAAATTATATGGCTAATCAGGATTTCCCCAAGCCCCACCAAGACTAACATTTCCCCAAACCTGCACTTTAAAAGTCCAGACTTCACACTCCCGCTCCCACTGGCTACTTTACTTAAAGGAACATGTTTAAGGGGCATTTCATTTGCTTGTGGGAGGGGCCAAAGGGCAAAAAAGAAAAGGAGTAGTTAAGTGGTTAAGTTGCCCCATCATAACTTCCCAACTCTGACTGGGGGGTCTTCAAAAAGCTCTCAGTTTCCTGGGTCCTGTTCTGCTCAAGAGCCCTGTCTATATTGTTTCTATTACCACTGTTCTCATTAGCCAGTAGATTATGGACACTCTTTTGGAGAATTAGAGAATTGGGTCCTGATTATTAAATTCTTGTCATATCTCTACTGCTTTCCTCTATATTCCCCATCTTTATGCTATTTCAAATTCTTCCCATATCCTGAGCTTGGTAAAATGCAGTTCACATACCTCATTGGCCATTTTAATAATTAATATCCTAAACACTTCAAGAATTATTTTCTTACTTCTGTTCTTCACTTCTCAACCTCACACAATCCAGTCCAACTCATGAGAAGATTGTTGAAGGGTCCTACAATGTATGATTAGAGGCAGCTTCTATAAGTATAAACTCAGCAGTGTCATCCAACCCTCAGTCAAGCATGGGGCTTGGGGAAATCCTGACTAATCATATAATTTGAATTTAACACATTTCAGAGTGGCAGTGACCACTTTCTCCAGGCTTCTTCTTGAATTCGGGGGAATCCTGGGACACACTTGGAGTAAAGTAAGTCCAAGTACTCTGATAGGTTCTGAGAATTCAAATTATTATAGAAGCAGTAGATATACAGAAGGCTATCTATAAAATAATACAATATATCATAGATGTGATTGTAAGTGCAAGAATGATTCAAATGCTATTAGAACATAACCAAAAAAACAACTTACTCTGACTTAGTGAAGGAAGAAGATAGAAAGATGAATGTCAGGAAAAAGTTATATTTGAGTTGAATTTTTCAGAATGAGGAAGAGCTTTCCAAAAAGCTGGGGAGGAAAGAGCCCTTCCAGACAGGGGAGAAAGTACAAGACTTGATGCAGAAGTGTTAAAGATCATGTTGTGGTAGAGGAAGATGAGACAGTGCTGAGAGACTTAAAGGGAAGGAACTCAAGATGAAGCTGGAGAAGGGGGCTGGATTCACTCAGTGAAGTCTTTTGCAGGCCAGGTTAAGTTCTCTGAACCTGATCTGATAGAACAGTGGACTGGGAAACCCTTCTCTGGATAAAGATACAGGAGCTAATAAACTCACCCTCGTAACATCTGTCCAATGGGACTTCAGAATTGCTATGGACCAGTGATTACTATATGTAATCATTCTACTTTCTGAATGGGAGTGTAGCTGTGGTTATACTGTTCATGTTCCATCATTGTATGTTAAACATGTAGAAGACAAATAGCTTTCATTTTTACTTTACAGGGTTTTAGATTAAGAAGACCTACACCCAAATTTATTGTAGGAAATATTGCAAGTTACTTCCTGATACAGTGACTACCAAACATCACACAGAGAAACTGGACTTTGAGCTTGATACTGTGAATGGATGAGGCTATGAAGTTATACTGAAGAAGTGGTTAGTGTATTGTGTAAATGAAAAGAAGGATGAATTGAATATTTGGCTACCAACAAAGCAGTCATATTTGTAGTCCTTTTGTCTTCTAAATACCCACTAGGATTTCATTCTCCTAACCTATTATTGAGTAGGGCTTCTAGACGCACTTTAAATAATGAAAAGAAAAAAGATATAAAATACAAAAAAAAGTGGAAAAGTCACATAAAAATAGTGAAAAGTTCTAACATAAAATGAAGTTAGAGTGTTGAAAGGGAAAACAAAATATAAAGAAGAAGCAGCATTTGAAGGCCTAAGGACCAACAGTTTTAAAACTAATAAAATACACGAAGCTATAGATTTTAAAAAGCAGAAAATTTTTTAAAAATGAAAAATACATCTTGCCTTTTATTACAGTAAAATTAGTAAAATAAAAATCTTTTAAGTAGTAAGATATAAAAGGAATCATTGCCTTCAAAGGAGCAACAAGACTGACATCTGGTTTCTTTCTTTTTTTTTTTTGAGTTGGAGTCTCACTCTGTCACCCAGACTGGAGTGCAGTGGCCATTCCCCGCCACCACAGCCTCGACCTGCTGGGCTCCGGCGATCCTTCCGCCTCAGCCTTCCAAGTAGCTGAAACTAGAGGCTCACGCTACCACACCTGGCTAATTTTTTTGATTTATTGTAGAGATGTGGTCTCGCCAAGTTGCCTAGGCGGGTCTCAAACCTCAGGCAATCCACTCACCTCAGCCTCCCAAAGCGCAGGATTACAGGCTGAGCCACTGAGCCCAGCTTGGTTTCTTTTTTTATGAGTCAGAGTCTCACTCTGTCACCCAGACTGGAGTGCAGTGGCATTTCTTGTCCGCCACAGCCTCAACCAGCTGTACGCAGGTGATCCTTCTGCCTCAGTCTTCCAAGTAGCTGGAACCACAGGTGTGGCAAATTTTTTGATTTATTGTGGAGACGAGGTCTTGCCATGTTGCCCAGGCTTGTCTCGAACCTGTGGGCTCAGGTAGTCCTCTCACCTGTGCCTCCCAAAGAGCTGAGATTATAGACATAAGCCACCATGCCTGGCTGCACCTGGTTTTTTAATATAGAAAACAATGGAAGCCATAATACAATATAATACAATCTTTAAAGTGTTGAAAATATATATATGATGTGTTTTTTTAAAAACAACAATTTCCAACCTAATATTCTATACCTAAAGAAGCTATTCTTTAATATTGGTAGTAAAATAAAGATATTTCCAACAAACAAAAATCATACAGAATTCTTTATCATAAGATTCATATGAAAAAATTTATATAAATTTATTCAAACAAATAAAATACTTTAAAGCACTCAAGTGCAAGAATGAATCAAATGTAAGGAAATGATAAAAATGAGTAAATACAAATCAATATTGTCTACATAAGGCAATAACAATAATGCCTTGTAGGTATTACAGTAAAATTTAAATATATGGCAATAATAACACAAAAGATGAAAGGGAAAGAATGGAATTAACTTTTTCTAATTTATTTGAAGTAACCCAGAAGTAATAAAAGTATAACTTATATTATATTTAATAAATCAAGACTTTATTTTTTATCTCCAAGGTAATCATGAAAAGAATAGAAAAATGGTGTGTAACTAGCAAGCTGAAAGAGAAAGCAAATGGAAAAATTTTTTAATTGATTCGAAAGAAGAAAAAAACATATAAGTGGTGAAACAAAAAACAAGTAGTAGGCTATAGATTTTTTTAATTTAAATTTTTTATTTTAAATACAATTCAGTGTTAGATAAACAAATGTTCATTATGCAGGTACCCTTGATGAGATGTGCCTCTCCCTCCCTGGCAGTTTCCCACTACTACCAATCCCTTTCTTATAGTATTAAGATAGTTGTTCAGGGTCCACTTATGAGTGAGAACATGTGATACTCGGTTCTTTGTGAAAAATCACTCAGTATAATAGCCTCTAAGTCCATTCAAGTTGCTGCAAAGTTCATAATATTGTCTTTCTTTATGGTTTTTATGACTGCATAATAATCTGTCGTGTATATGTACCACATTTTTTATCCAGCCCTCTTTTGATGGGCAGCACAGTTGGATTCATGTTTTTGTTATTGTGAATAATGCTGCAATAAACGTGCATGTGCAGGTATCTTTTTCATAGAGTGGTTTGAGTTCTTCCAGGTATATTCCCAGTAGGGGGATTGCGGGGTCATATAGAAGGTTGATTTTTAGAGCTTTTCGGAATCGCCACACTGATTTCCACAGAGGCTGTACTAGTTTACACTCCCACCAATAGTGTAGAAGTGTTCCCTTTTCGTCACATCCTCTCCAACATCTGTTGTTTTTTGAGTTATTGATGATGGCCATCCTGACTGGAGTTAGGTGATATCTCAGTGTGGTTTTAATTTGCATTTCTTTGATGACTAGTAGGCTGTAGATTTAACGTCAACTATATCAATGGCTACCTAAAATGTACCCAAGAATTAGCCTAATTAAAAGACAAAAGTATCACATTGGATTTAAAAACAACTACACACTGCTTACAGCGG
Organism: Cephalopachus bancanus; assembly: GCA_027257055.1. Lineage (NCBI taxonomy): Eukaryota > Metazoa > Chordata > Mammalia > Primates > Tarsiidae > Cephalopachus > Cephalopachus bancanus. The sequence continues at coordinate 1,609,788 of JAPVLO010000119.1, read as the reverse complement.
ATATTCCTTTAAAAATGAAACAGAAAGATTGAAAGTAAAAAGTTGAAAAAAATAGATGGTTAACAAACACTAGAAAAAAGTAAACCTGGTATAACTATAAAAAGCAAACTTTGAAAAAAGAATTATTACTAGAAATTTTAAAACACATTTAATCATGCTAAAAGATCAGATCACTGAGAAGGCATAATAACCATAAACCTTATGCACCTAATTATATAATTTCACATTATATAAAGCAAAAATCAACAAAACTGAAAGGACAGACAACTCCACAATCATAGTGGGACATTTTGACACACCTCTATTTTACAACAGGTACCTCTATCAATAGAACAGGCAGATGAAAAAAGGTAAATAAGTATATTGGACACCTCTTGTATACTGTCTCACATTCTCTTAGTCCACGTTTTTACTCCAGTATAGCCACAGAAATCAGCTATGAGCATAGCAATCAGCTCTACACAAGTCCAAGTGGATAGCATCTTTGTATCCACTGTACCATGCATCTCTTACTTTCAGATCTGGAGTGCCTCTACATGGAACACTTATAAGAATGTTCTCAGTCATTCTCATATATGCACAAAATCTACATGTACAAGCGAATTGATCTTAAAATTAAGAATTTTTGTTCATCAAAAGCCAAGCCACAAAATGGAAGCAAACATTTGCAATGAATATATTTGACAAAAGACTAATATTTAGTTTATATAAAGAACTACAAATCAGTAAGCAAAATGCAATTTTTTAAATGAACAAAATCTTAAACGCAGAAAAATAGAATATAAAAAAGGGCAATATGTATGTAAAAATTTTTTTTTACTTTTTAAAGATATGGAGCTCAATTCAGGATTAGGTATACAAGTGGTAATGTTAGGTTTATCGTACAGGTAAAGTTTGGGTCTTCCTTTGGTCCCCATTTCACCTGGTTTGCGATCAGATCCCCTTATTGATGAAGTGTGCCTCCCCACTCCCTGCAGTTTTCCACTACTGTCAATCCCTTTCTTATAGCATTATGATAACTGTTCAGGGTCTGCATATGAGTGAGAACATGTGGTACTCAATTCTTTGTTCTTTGGTAAGACATCATCTCTACAATAAATCAAAACATTAGCTGGGCATGGTGGCACACGCCTGCAGTTCCAGCTACTTGGAAAGATGAGGCAGAAGGATCACCTGATCCCAGCGGGTTGAGGCTGCGGTGGCCATGAGCATGCCACTGCACTCCAACCTGGGTAACAGAGTAAGACTCCAACTCAAAAAAGAAAAAAGTGCCGGCAGTGGTCTATTGTCTGATCCAGCTTAGAGTTCATGTCAATATATTAGGAGTACACTTTGATATGTTTGTATCATTCTTTAATAAAAAGTTCATTTTAAGATGACTGCAAATACCATGCATTTTTACAGATATGGGACAAAGAAAAGTCCCATAAGCTGCTGGTGAGAGCAAAAATTGGTACAATAATTTTTTTTAATTTTTGATATTTTCTATTAATGTTGGAGATATGTATATGCTTTGTCCCAGTGATTATATTCCTGGTTAACAGACCCTAAAGACTCATGCAAATGTGGATCAGGATATGACTTCAACAATGCTTGTACTAGCATTATACATAATAAAAAAAAACTGGATAGAAAACAAGCATCCATCATCTGTAAAATGGAAAGGAAAAGTATGGTATATTGGCCAGGTACAGTGGCTCACGCCTGTAATGCCAGCACATTGGGAGGCCAAGATAGGTTGACTGCTTGAGCCCAGGAGTTTACAACCTAGGCAACATAGCAAAACCTTGTCTCTACAAAAAATAAAAAAAATTAGCCAGGCTTAGTGAAGTGTGCCTGTAGTCTCAGCTACTTGGGATTCTGAAGTGGAAGGATTGCCTGAGCCTAGGCGGTTAAGGCTGCTGTGAATCATAATCATTGTGATCATGCCATTGCACTTCAACCTGGACAACAGAGTGAGACCCTGACTCAAAAAAAAATGTGGTATATTCACACAATAGAAACAATGACCTACACAAAACAATATGGATAGACACTACACACATAATACTAAATGAAAGAAGGAAGTTATGAAAGAATATATGCATATATTATCCCATTTATATAAAGTTCAAAATAGACTAAGCTGAATCATATTTTCTAGTGGTACATATATAAGTGGTAAAAATATAACTATTTCTTTTATCCAAATTCAGGAACCAAGCAGATTCAGAAAAGTAAGAGAATTAGTACAGAAGTCAGGCAAGTGGTTACCTCTAGCGGGAGTATAGAGTTGTGGTCAGGAAGCACACAGGGCTTCTGAGTGTTGATTCTGTTCTATTTCCAAACCTGGGTTATGGTTATACAAGCTTCTGCTCTATAACCATTCATTAAACTGTATGTGTAAACTATAAGTCCTTTCTGTACAAGTGATACATTTCACAATTAAAAAACAAAAAAAAAGCCAAGACATGGAAAGAATCTAAATGCCCATTGATAGATGAATGAATAAAACACATGTGGTATATACATACAATGGAATATTATTCAGCCTTAAAAAATAAGTCCTGTCATAGATAAATCCTGAGAACATTGTGCTGGGTGAAATAAGCCAATCCCACACACATATACACACACATACAAAAAAGCTGCATGATTCCACATGAGGTATCTAAATTATCAAATATTAGAAACAGAAAGTAGAATGGTGGTTGCCAGTGGCTGGAGGGAGATGGAAAGGTGGAGTTTTTCAATGGGTATAGAATTTCTGTTTTGCAGATGAAACTGCAAAACGTTGTGCAGTTCTAAAGATCTGCTGCATAGCAGGGCGCATATAGTTAACGCTACTGTACTGTAGATTTAAACATGGTTAAGATGATACATTTTATGTTTTAGGTTTTTACCACAATTAAAAAAAACCTCACTGACCCAGAGGACAAGTTCCACACTTCGATGGCAGACAAGCCCTTCCTAAGCCAGCTCCTCTCTGACCCCATCTTCCACCATTCTTGTCCTTTTTCTGGTAACTTTATACCAAATGACTTACAGTTCATCCTTACTCCTGTCTTCTTTGCGTGGGTCACTACTTCTGCCCAGAAAGCCCCATCTCAAATTGTTCAATGATGGGATCTAATTTGATATCTTGATATCTCAGCTCACATGAAGCTGTTGCTGCTTTCCCCAGCATAGGCTCAAGGGATTCTTATCAGCGTCAAGCATCTCCCCATGAAGCACGCTATTTGTGCTGTAGTTCTAAGTGTGAGGACTGTGATCTCTTATAGATCACACAGACATAAAGATTTTTTAAGAAAACAGTGGAAATGCTTAAAGAGAGGAAGAAGGGAAGGGGTAGGGGTTGAAAAGCTATCCATTGGGTACCACGCTCACCATTTGGGTGATGGGGCTTAACAAAAGCCCAAACCTCACTATCACACAATACATCCATGTAACAAACCTGTACATGTATCCCTTGAATCTAAAAATAAAAACACAGGAAAAAAAAGTATTTTTTTAGAAGCCATAAAATTAAAGGGAGTTAAAGCTGTTGGAAGAATACACAGAAATAATGGCATGTGAGTGCCATAATAAAAAATGAGGGTTAACTAATAGCTCCAGCTCTCGACTCCCTGAGCATAACACAGAAAGTAGATAATCATTCTCACATGCTCACAGGCCTGGAAAATTCCAGGGTACAGAACAACCATTCCTCAGAGAGGGGCTAGGAACAGAGTGGAGTGTCCCAGAATTTCTCAGATACTGTAATAGGACTGGGGAAGATGGAAGACTTTCAAGTGCTAAGAGGTGCTCTTTATTTATTGACAATTCTGCTTCACAAACTCTTGGAAGTGGTTAGTGACCTTGTGGGCTAATGATGCTAGCAATAAGAATAACGCTTCGAGCACTTACCATGCCTGATAATTTACCTCCCCAAAAATATCTTATTTAATCCTTACCATTATTATGCTTACTTTACAGATAGGAGTGGGGAAGCAAAAACAGATAAAGAAACTTGCCCAAAGTCACAAAGCTAGTAAAAGAGCAGCTACCAGGATTCCAATGCAGTTGATTCCAGAGTTCTTAACCATGTGCTAATTCACCTAGCTCCCAAATTCCTAGTGTGAATAAGGTCTCTGTAAGAAAGAAATATACCCTTTCCCAAGTCTTGACAATGCAATCTTTGCCCTTAACTCAGACATATTTGTCCTGGGCAAGTCATGGCTATCTTCTTCTTATGACATGTCTCTTATAAGCTCTAAAGATTAATCCATCACAAGAGATCTCAGTGCTTAAATCCCTCCACTACAGTCATATGTTCAGAATTATATCAATCATGCATACATAGCATCTGACAAAATTTTTTCCTGGATGGTTGTGTTAAGAGATAAGGAAATGCAAAGAGTGACTAAAGAAAGAATTGTTATCTGAGAGAACATCTATTTCAAATCCTGAACAGCTAAATGAAGAGTCCTGAACAGAACCCTTAATAAAGGGTTCACTCTAATTGGAAACACAGATGGAAAGAGCATAACAAATATATTGAGGCTGGGCCCTATGACTTCTGCCACACTGATCAGCAGCTGGCTAACTTCATTCCTAGAAGCAACCACAAATCAAACTAGCGTTCATGTAGGCATGTGAAAAGGACAGTTTGTGCCATTACAGACCTCCTCCAAAGCCCATTGGGTATGAGAAGATTGACATTGACAGATTTGATTCTAAGATGCTAAGATCCGTTCCTGCCTGGTTGATGCTGAGGGCTGATAGTGGAACTGACAGCATCACAAGGTTTACAAGAGAATCATTCCAGATTTAAGTGACTTTATCTAAACCCATGGGAAAGGGGCGACTTGAGGACTGCCTAGCAAGAATACTGAATAAACTAAGACTTGTAAAAGGAAGTGAGACAGAGAGCAGGGAACAAAACAAAACCAACTATTTTCAGGTCTGCAATGAGTCTCCACAGAAGCAAGAAAGCTAAACAAAGAGCTCTCCCTACCACCTCTCACCCCAGAGGGAGTTCTTTCTCAAAACATAGGAGTCCATCTCTCCTCAACCTTTGTCATTTACTTTGTTCACTGACACGTTCCAGCGCCAGCACAATTTAAGAAAGAATATCCTCAAGCATAAAAGAGAGAGACAGATGTCCTTTAACTAATACTAAACTACAATAAAGATCAGAAGCAAAATGAAACTTTTCAAGTAAAGCTAAATATAAGAGGACTACAATTGGACTTCAGCTAAAGTACAGAAGAAATAAATTACCCAGTCCCTGTCTTTGGAAATATACAATCTCATTGAAAAAGCCCTCTTTATGCATGGAACGATCATAAGTATATGGCATTCAGCTTGTCTCAAAATGGATTATACAAACACAACCCAGGATTTTTAGAAAGGGAATGCTCACTGCAACCCTTAATGGCTAAAGAAGATAAACAATCATGGTAAACTCCAACACAGATAGAACCTTCAAGGTCATGCCTCATTGCCTTCTCCCTATCCCCATGCATTCTTCATCTCTGAAGAACTCAAAGAGTTCATCAAAATTCTTCTTAAGCTTGATCATTACTGGCTAATTTATTGTACTCAAGAAACCTATCAATAATCAAGCAGCTGATCATTAATTTGTCCTCATGTAGAGTAAAAACCATTTCCCCATACTTTCTATCCCTGGTTCTGTCTTTTGAGCCTGTCAGAATAAAACTGCTCCCTCTCCCACATGACATTCCTTGTGAAATTGAAAGTCATTCACCAAGTATTCTCTTCCCAAGACTCCTCATCTGGTCCCTCCTTTCTCCAGTAGTTCCAGGGCCTCTCACACTCTAGAAGTCTTTTGATGGACATACTATAGATGGTCAACTTTCTTATAAAGAGTGAGATTCTCAGTTTGTTAAAGGTAAAGATCATTGGTGTGATTGTTGACAAGTTTCAGTTCCACACAGTCTGGAGTCTCAGTTCTTCATAAGCTGTGGAACTGAGAGCCTTAGTTCATCACCATACCATGTGGAACTCTCCATAGGGCTAGGCACAATATGACAGCTTACTTCTCCCAGTTTGAAAAAGCAGGAGAAAAGGAGAGAGAGAGAGAGAGAGAGAGAGAGAGAGAACTCAAGATAGAAGCCGGGCTCAGTGGCTCAGCCTGTAATGCTATGCTTTGGGAGGCTGAGGTGAGAGGATTGCCTGAGCCCGCGGGTTCGAGACCCGCCTGGGCAACTTGGCGAGACCTCATCTCTACAATAAATCAAAAATTAGCCGGGCATGGTAGCACGCGCCTGTAGTTCCAGCTATTTGGAAGGCTGAGGTGGAAGGATCGCCGGAGCCCAGCAGGTCGAGGCTGCAGTGGCCGGGAGCAGCCACTGCACTCCAGTCTGGGTGACAGAGTGAGACTCCAACTCAAAAAAAAAAAAAAAAGATAGAAACCACATACTTTTTGCAACCAAATCTTGAAAGTGGCATCCTATCACTTCTACAATAGCCTATTAACTAGAAGAGGGTCATTACATCTAGACCACATTCAGGGATGAGGATAACACAGGATCCTAAGTACCAGGAGGGAGGAATTATAGAGGGCCAACTTAGGGGCTACCTACCACAATAATAGATGCAAAAATTCTTGATAAAATTTTAGAAAATCAAATATAACAACAGAAAAATAGTTAATATATCATAAGCCTCATAAGGGAGGCTTAGCCTCGGATTGTAAGTTAAACATTCAAAAACCAGCCAGGCTCAGTAGCACAGCCTGTAATCCCAGCATTTTGGGAGGCTGAGGCAAGTGGACTGCCTGAGCCCACAGGTTCGAGACCCACCCGGGCAACTTGGCAAGACCTCGTCTCTACAACCAATCAAAAAAAAATTAGCCAGGTGTGGTAGCGCGCACCTGTAGTTCTGGTTACTTGGAAGGCTGAGGCAGGAGGATCCCCGGAGCCCAGCAGGTTGAGGCTGCAGTGGCCAGGAGCATGCCACTGCCCTCCAGCCTGGGTGACAGAGTGAGACTCCAACTCAAAAAAAAATCAAAAGCCAATTAGTGTAATTTGCCATATTAACACACTAAAAATGGAAAACCATAAAGGGATGCTACAAATCCTATACCTAACAGCATACTTAATGGTGAAAAACTAAATACTTTCCCCCTAAATTTGGGAATGATGCAAGAATGCCACTCTCATCACTTCTTTTCAACACTATACTGCAGGACCAAGCAAGTCCCATAGAGCAAGAGGAAGAAATTGGGAAGAAAAAAAAAAAGTAAAACTGTCCTAATTCACAAGCAACATGATCATCTATATAGAAATTCCTCAGACATCTACAAAAAAGCCACTAAAAATAATCAGTGAATTTAGCAAGGTTCTACATTACAAGGTCAATATACAATTAAACTGTTTTTCTGTATACAAACAATTAAAATCAGAAATTGGATCATAAGATATTTACAAAATGGTTGCAAAAAGTTATATACAAAATATACCTCCATTTATATAACATTATTGAAATGACAAGATTATAAAGAACAGATTACTGGTCACAAGAGATGAAGAATGGTGTGAAGGGACACAGTGGGAGAGAAGTGGGTGTGATTATAAAAGGACAGCACAGAGGATTCTGCTATATACCTTGACTGTTGAATGCATATATGAATCTACACGTGATAATATTGTATAGAACCAAGTACACCACACACACACACACACACACACACACACACACACACACAATTTATACACGTAAAATTGGTGAAATGTGAATAAGATTGGCGGATTATATCAATATCAGTTTCCTGGTTGACATATTATGTCACAGTTTTGATGGTTGTTAACACTGGAGGAAGCTGGGTGAAACGTACATGGGATCTTTATGTATTTATTATTTCTTACAAGTGCATAAGAATCTACAATTATCTCAAAAATTAAAGTTTTAATAAAAAATAATTCAGGTTGCTACTTGTTACCATGGCTACAGAACAATCAGTCATTTACTAGGAACATGGAGATATTTTTTTATTTTCAGCTTGAATTTCTGGGCACCATTTTCCTCCAGGCGACACCTTAGAATGGAGTTGTATTACTACAACCATCCACTCTCAAGTGATGCCAGCATATCATGAAGAGTCATCTGTAAACCAGGTGTGAATATATTCTTCTTCAATCAATAGGCCATGCAAAAAGTTCTATGAGGGTCTTACCTCTTTTTCAGTGTTGGGAGAAACCAGATGCAGCAACTTGTTCATTACTTAAGAAGGGATATTGTAGTATGTTCCAGACCACTGAAGCCTTAGATATATTTTGGATCAGGACAACCCATGAATTTTTGTAGCATGTATTCCTCACTCTCTGGCATGCGTGCATCTTACCAAGCTGTCCAGAGCAGTCACCTTCTTCACCCAAGGTCCAATTCACATAATATCGTCAATGTAATGGACTTGTGTGATGTTCCGTGAAGTGGAGAGGTGATCAAGTGTTTTGCAATAGTAGTTGATATGGCCACAAGGGGAGGTATATTGCTGCATTTCCCAGATCAATAGCTGTAGGGGATATATTAAGTAGTTCCAGAAATAAAACTAAACCAGGAAGAGCAACAACAATTGGAGTCACCACCTGATTAAATTTACATTAATCCACTGTAATTCTCCAAGGTCCATCTATCTTCTGCACAGACCAAATAAGTGAGCTGAATGGGGATGTGGTAGGAATCACCACTCTTAGATCACTCAATAAGTTGTTAGTTGCGTTAATTTTGGAATCTCTCTATGAATATAATGTTGCTCTAGGTTTACTATTTTGGTAGGTAGAGGAAGCCCTGGTGGCTTCCCCTTGGTCTTTTCTATCTGAATAACCTTCACTCCCTAAGTCAGGACATAACTGCGGGATTATGATTGTTGTTGAATAATGCCATACTGCCTCTATATTCTGAAACTGGGGAAATAACCAAAGGTTAATTTAGGACCCAATAGGTCCACTGTGAGATGGGTCAAAACTTTGTTGATCAACTTCATACACCCCTCATCTGACGGTTGATTCACAGAGATATTTTGTGTCTTCAGGAATTAACGTCTGTTTATAGTCAGTACCCAGTCATCAAAAACAATTATTATTTCTTAAGATTATTTTCTCTAATTCAGAGTCTCTGGTAGATGATCACATGTTGCTTAGGAGAAGACAAGAAGGAAGATATATAGTACTCACTTTTTGACTATGTAACAAGGACTTTCCTCAGGGGAACCAGGTCCTCTCAAATCAAAGTGCTCTGGGTCAGCGATCTAGCTCAAGCCTGGAAATTGGTTGAGGTGCCTTGTGATACTCAAGAACTCTGTTCACCAGACATGGAATACTTCTGCTTATAACAGTCAACTACATATAGTAAGCAACCTATCTATTTCAGTTCTAGGGACCAGATATGGATTAGCTAAAGTGAAAGACCCTATTTGTCAAATTATTTTTATTTCTGCCTCAGCTCTGGTACCCATCACAGTAACCAAACCCACCTTGTCTCCAGCACCCTGGCTTCTCCCACCCTGGGATCCCATCATTACCTTGGAACTCAGGAAGCCCAGTTCAACAGCAATAATTCCCATAGCTATTCCAGACCTGCAGCAAATGGCCAATACAAACCCTTCAAGGTGCCAGTGCTCCCTCTCTAATGTATTTTTCACAGTTTTGGTGAAGGTAGTATCTTTGTCTCCCTCTAGAACATACTTAGGGGGTAAGTAAGCCGGTCTCACATAACAAATCCATCCTAAATTCTGATTTCCCTAAGGCTTTGAACATCTTTTTCTACAGTATACCAAAGAAAGTCTGGCATCTCAACTTCATACAGTATGGACAACTTTCAGGTCCATATTTCAACCTAACCAAACAGGAAAATAGGGCCATGTCAATATGCTTGCACTAACACACTGATATTAGAATCTCTACTAGTGCATTCCATTAACAAAGTCAGCATCGTCCAACATTATGTCCTTTCCATTCTACTCTAACACTCTTAAGATATCTTCACATTTGTGTTTCTGTTGAATAAGTTAGCAAAAATCATGCAGTTGGTTTGATGTGTACTGGGTCAATTAATTTCTGAGACCTACTGGGATCTTAGTCTATACACCTATAAATAATAAAAGATAGTTGAGGTATCGGTATTAGGACCACAAAAGAATCAGCAGTCCAGATTCTTCAAGCAAGGGAAGACGTACCTCTTCAGAACAGAAAATGGGTTGCTTTTGCTGGCAAAGGAGGATGGGAGGAATTTAGATATTCAATGTCCTCGTTTCATCGAAATCTGCTCAAATACGTTTCCATCCCAATTTTCAGAGTCTTATTTCTTCCTACCTAATACCTTAACTTTGTATAAGAGACTCTGACAAATTGGCAATTCAAAATGTCTTGAAAGTCATTCACAAAACTATACTTTGATTTCTTTTCCGACATCTCAAACACGAAGTTATATGAGATAGGAGTTTATTCCATGGCAGCCATAAAAGATTTTTGGATGCTTACTTAGGACACAGATTTGGAAATTAATGTCCAAAGCTCATCATGTATTTACCTAAGTTCTTTAGTGCATTTAGAAGCAGGTAAATAGCACCATTATGCTCTTTATTTCTACTAGTGTGTACTATGGCCACAAATATATAGTCACCCAAAGTCTTACCTTTCACTGTGGATATCAACAAGTGATAATTTAAATAACAGACTTGCTACTGCATGTCCTAAATAATCATTTACAAATTAAAACTAATACCCTTTGTCACTTACAACAGGGTCATCAATAACTTAAATATAACCCAAGTTGAGAACCAATAGCAGATAGCCTAGGCCAATTCACAGAACCTAAGGTTTGGCTTCCCTGATTTCAAATCCAATGCAAATATCTTTGTTATTCAGGGATCCAGCAGAGGAGCAGACCCACTCTGAGGAATGTAAAATAAGTTCTTTATTATATAGATTGTATCTTATAAAATTGAAAAAATCGGCGATGAAATCCTCTCTAGGTCTTTGTTGTTATTGTTGTTGGTTTGTTTTGGTTTGGTTTTTACAGTCCAGGAAAACAAGGAGATCATGTGATTCCAAACAAACATATATAGGTCTGATACCTGGTTCTAATACTTACAGGGAAAAAAATTGCGTCAAGTAAATAAAATCCATGAACCTCAGTTTCTTCATCTTTAAAATGAAAATAATAATACTCCTCATGGTTGTCGTGAGAGTGAATGAGATAAAGCGAACACTAGAAATATACCACATGTCATTGGGTACAAGATGCATAGCAGTTCACATTTTAAGCTCTGCAAATCAGAAATAAATCTGGTAATTACTGACATATTATTTAATTGAGAACCATTTAAATATCCTCAGTGTCACATGATATAATGAGAGTCCAGAGAAACACTTCAAATAAGTACAGGGGCAGATATCACCTTATTATCAAACCAATGTCCCTAGAGAACACAAATTTTCCCCCTTATACATTCTATCGTTTTTCTCTATTCATTGAACTAATGCTTTATTCTGCCTTCTTTATTATTCAGACTAACAAAATAGACAAAGTATGAGTTTCAGAAACTGGCCTGTTAAATTTTAAAACTTGCTGCTGTGTGACGTTCTGAATTTTCACTGAGAATTTCATAATTATGTATAATAACACTAACCCTAAAGATTAAATTAGAAAATCCATGTAAAGTCCTATCAGTGCCAAACATATTGTAAGTATTCAATAAATTATCCCTTCTTCCTTCTCTCATCACCACATTCTTTCTTCTACTGATTATTCAAATTGAAAGATGGGCTGGCATCTGGATCCCTTCTGGATCAGGGGTTGGCAAACTATAGTCTGTGGGCCAAATCATTCCCCTACTTGTTTTTGTAAATAAAGTTTTACTGCAACATAGCAACACCTATTTGTTTACATATTGTCTGTGGTCACTTTCATGCTACAACGGTGGAGTTGAATCATTGCCACATAGAAGTTTGGCCTTAAAAGCTGAAAGTACTTGCTTTCTTGCCATCTACAGAAAAAGCTTCTTTATCTCTGTTCTAGATTTCCATAGCACCTTGACCTCCCTCCCCCAAGCCCGGATTTTTGTTAATATTCTGCTTCTAGAGAGCTACTTTGAATGAAAAAGATGCAAGCATCATCCCAGGACTCGTGGGAGCTGACCATAGCTCCAGTGCCAGCAGAGCAGAGAGTAGAGTCACAAGAATTTCTGATGAAAATAATCAGGGAAAAGTGAAAGACAAAAATATGATTAGTGGGTTTCTGTGGTTTGCAGCCCTCCCCTTTCCTCTACTTCTAGGGTTATAAAATCAGAAGCCAGTGAGGAATTAGTAGAAATTGCCATGGGCAGCATTGCTGGGGAAATGCAAGCCCTACTCCTTTTGTTGGTCTTCCTCCTGTCTCCTGAGGCTGGAGCTGGTGAGTGTCTAGGGCGTAACTTCCTGTCTTCTAGGTCCTCAGTTCCTGTTCACAACACGTTGACCTGGGCCAGAGAAGACCCTAAAACTGGGTTATAGGATCCCTTTGTCAGAGTTTTACAGGGAGATCTCTACCTAGAAGAGTCCTGCTCTTTCCCACAGTAAATGACAGCCTCCCAGGGCAAGAAGGCTTGGGTGGAGAATCAGAAAACTAGCTTTGGAAGTTCCCTTTAACCTTGTTTTCTCAAAATACCCACAGTTCTGACCCAGCCCTTTTCATGAGTTCAGGAGGTCAAGATAAGGACATGACGAAACGTCTAAACAAAATTATAACTCAGAATCAAGACCGGCTATTTTTTTCTGAGTATAAGGTGAGGATTGACAGGGTAGATTGGGTAGGGAAAATCAAAAGAGGATGCATGGAAGGGTTGAGCTATCTAAAAGGTAAGGAGGAGGCTCAGACAGAGTCCCTCATCTTTGACCTCATCTTCTTCGCTCAGTATTCTGTTGTAAAGCTTGTAAGTTTTTGTTTGGGGACCTGGGGTTGTCTGTTTCAGAGGAAATTATCAGTGGCATTGAGTCTAAGCCACACTCCCGCCCCTATATGGCCCATCTGGAAATCATTACCAACTGGGGTTTTGTTGCCAGCTGTGGTGGGTTTCTCATAAGTCGAGAATTCGTGGTGACAGCTGCTCATTGTAAAGGAAGGTAAGAATCTTCTGACTTGTTATCTTCCTGTGTGAGGGATGTAGGAACCAGAGTTACACACAACTTTGAGGAGGCCTAAAGAGAGATTCTTCTGCCCTGCTCCCCTCTAGGTGGTCAGATGTATATTGGAAGGAACTGGGTCGTATCATTTGTCCTCTCCCTTCTCAGAGGCCAGGGCATTATACAGGGCACCCAGGTCCACACAGGCCAACACTGCCCTCTTGTTCTGGTGCCATCAAAGCTCTCTCAGCCTCACATGTCTACCATGGCCCTGTGCTTTCTGAAACAATAATAATCCCTAGAGGGGATCTTCTGTTGTAAATAAGATCTGAGCCCCTCAAGTGACCTTGCACTGGGGAAGAGGAGGGCCTTGTGTTCCTTTGCTCAGAATGGACCCTTCTTAGAAGACCAGCACCTTTTCTTGCCTTTATTTTCCCTCTCAACAGGAATATTACTGTCACTCTTGGAGCGCATGACATGAAAAAGAAAGAATCCACATGGCAGAAGGTAGACGTCATAGAACAACTTGCTCACCCAAAGTACAGTTATTTTACCAAACTCAATGACATCATATTACTGAAGGTGCCATTCTCTTTCTTGCACTTCTCAATTCTCCCATCCTTAATGCTTCTCCTGGTCTGTGCTTTTCTCATGCACTACCTTCCAACCCATTTCCATGGGATCCACCCTCCCACACCATGTCATCACCATACCTTTGGGGAGAAACTCTCATCCCTGCCCAAGGGAGCCTCTACTACTCAAAGCTACCACCCTGGTACTGGCAGACCGTTGACCCTCTCTCTCCTCACAACTACGAACCAAAGCCAAGCTGACCTATGCTGTGGGGACAATTCCACTGCCTACCCAGTCTACCTTTGTTCCACCTGGGAAAATGTGCCGGGCAGCTGGCTGGGGAAAAACAAGAGTGAGCGAGCCAGTGTCAAATACTCTGAGAGAGGTGAAGCTGAGACTCATGAATGACAAGGCCTGTGATCACTTTCTGTTTTATGATCATAACTTCCAAATCTGTGTGGGCAATCCCAGGAAGACAAGATCAGCATACAAGGTGACCACATACCTACACTTCCTCCCCACACAGGGAGAAAGCATCCTTCTGGGGGTGGAGTTTGTGGGGTCAAGAATTTGCCTAGGGCCAGGGCACAGTGGATTGTACCTGTATTTCCAGAGCTTTGGGAGGCTGAAGTGAGAGAATCACTTGAGGCCAGGAGTTTGAGACCAGTTTGGGCAACTGAGCGAGACCCTGCCTCTACAAAAGAAAACAAAGTTAAATTAGCCAAGAGTAGTGGCACAGACCTTTAGTTCTCTCTACTTGGGAGGCTGAGGTGAGAGGATAACTAGAGCCCAGAATAAAAGGCTGAAGTTAGCTATGATCACGTCACTGCACTCCAGCTTTGGCAACAGAGAGAGAGAACATGTTTCTAAAAAATGAGGGTGGGTGATGCCTATACAGAAACCTATGTCTGCCTTCATGGGTTTCTGTGACTAAGAGAACTGGTATTCTCCTTCTGGGTTCCATCTTCCTATACCCATGTCCTGCCTCTAAATTTCTCAACCAGTCTGCCGCACAAGGCTCCAGAAGAAAGGAAGAGGTGGAGGAAAACAGGCTCTTGAGTTGTAGGTCTATGCCAAAGAAAGAAAAATGCCATTAACTCCTAAATAGTAAAGCAAAGGAGAGCCAAATTTCATGCCCCGACGTGAAGCATCTTGGGTATCTTGGGGCCAGGCAACCGCTGGTAGAACCAGGATGAAGCAACAGTCGGGAGGAAAGGACAATGTGTGCTCATGACTTGTTTTTGCTAACCCACAGGGAGATTCTCTGTGTGCCTTCTGTGTGCTGGGGTGGCCAAGGAATCATGGAGATGAAAAGCCACCTGCTGTCTTCACACAAATCTCCCCATATGTGCCCTGGATTAACAAAGTTTTAAAGGGCAAGTAGCCACAGAAGCCTGGCCAGCATGAAGGAGAGATCCAAAGCCAGCTCCTCCTAGAGAGCCCCTGGATCCCCAGGAACCTAGCCCCAGCTCAAGACCAGGAAGTCTCTCAGAGGCAAACAAGCCTCCAATGTTTGTAACCCTCCCAAAAAAATCACAATAAAGATGCACACTCCAGCACGTGTGTGTGACTCCTCTCTCTGTGCTCACTTCCCCAAAGCTGCTTTGTTTCCCTTACCAGATATTCCTCTCTCACTTCAGTGAATTGCACTGGGCTCCTTTTTTACCACATAAATAATCTTGACTACTGCTATTTTCCCTGTATACTGTGTGGTCTTATGGATTATTCAAGAAAATATATTGACCTGTCCAGTAGATTTTAACATCCTGAGTAATGCTGGCGCTGAGGGATGTTATTCCTATCCTGGACCCTCTTCTTTTCTTGTTTCCCTCCTCCTCCTCCTCTTCCTCCTCCTCTTCCTTCTCTTCCTCCTCCCACAAACCCCAAGCCTCAACCACTGCAATCCAGGGCACAGATACATCATAGTGAACTTCCCATGACTGTGTCCAGGGATGGCCCAGGCCTGGGCTGCTGATATTTTGTGTCCTTTATACCCACCTGCCCAGTCACCATCATACCCTCAGTACTGTGTCTGCAGTCAGAGGAGTCTCTGCCCTCGGAAGAACTCAGGAAGGTTCTGTCCATTGTAGTAGTCACAACAGAAAGGATCAGACCTTTCTGCAGCTGAACAGAGGGCAGGGCCATTCTAGCCCAGGAAACAAATCCCCAAGAATATCAGCATGACCCCAGAACTATGTCACAGCTACCCAAATTCTTCAGTCATCTTCCTCCAAAATGACACAGTGTTGCCAAGTCTTCCAGTTTAGGAATACCTGAGTTAGGTTAAGGTCTCCAAATTTTCCTGCTCCTGCAAAACTCTGAAGCCCACAGTCACCAGCATCTGAGCTAGAATCAGCACACTCATAGCATTACACTCTAGCACAAGAGAAACATACAGTAGGCCCTCTGACCAATGTACTCCAATAATTTTGCTGCTACTACTGGCCCCAGACCAGGAACTCCAGTTTCCCAACTGCTGGCCAGCCCACAGGTCTGGGCTTCAGCATTGCTACTAACCAAATGTGAAATAAAGAAAGACTAACATAAAAGACTGACTACAAACTCTAATTACATGAGAAGAAAATGCTCCCGGGCAGAAAAAAATGGAAAGGATTCCCAAAAGAACTATGGTGGACAATAGTTTAAAAGATAATTTGGGCTTTTTTTTCCCCTAATTCTTGTTTTGTTTTGTTTTTTTTAATTTTTATTTTAAAGATGTGGGGTACAATTCAGATTTAGGTATCCACATAGTCATCGTACAGGTAAAGTTTGGGCCTCCCTTTGGTCCCCACTTAGCTTGGTTTGAGATCAGGTACCCTTATTGATGTTGTGTGCCCCTCCCCCACCCCTGGCAGTGTCCTACTACTGCCAATCCATTTCTTATGGCATTATGGTATTACGTTCAAGGTTCACTTATGAGTGAGAACATGTGGTATTCAGTTCTTTGTTTCCATGATAAATCACTGGGTATAATAGACTCTAAATCCATCCAAGTTGCTGCAAAGTCCATAATTTTGTTATTCTTTATGGCTGCGGAATATTCCATTGTGTATATGTACCACATTTTTTTTTATACAGTTCAGTTTCAATGGGCATCACGGTTAGTTTCATGTTTTTGCTCTTGTGAATTGTGCTGCAATAAACATGCATGAGCAGGTATCTTCTTTGTAGAGTGATTTAAGTTCCTCCAGGTATATTCCCAGAAAGGGAATTGCTGGGTTGTATGGAAGGCAAGTTCTAGTTCTTTTAGGAATCACCACACTGTTTTCCATAGAGGTTAAACTAGTTTGCATTCCCACCAACAGTGTAGAAACATCCCCTTTTCTCCACATCCTCCCCAGTGGCTGTTGTTTTTTGTTCTGTTAATATCGATGGTCATTCTTACTGGAGTTAGGTGGCATCTCAGTGTGGTTTTGATTTGCATGTCTCTGGTGATTAGTGAGACTGAGCACTTTTTCATGTGTCTGTTGGCTGCCCTGTATGTCTTGAGAAGTGTCTATTCATGTCTTTTGCCCACTTTTTAGTGGGGTTGTTTGTTTGTTTGTTTGTTTCCTTTCAGCATGTTTGAGTTCCTTATAGATCTTGGATGTTAGGCCTTTGTCAGATATGCAGTTGGTAAACATTTTTCCCCATTCTTTGGGCTGTCTTCCCACTCTCTTGATGGTTTATTTTGCTTTGCAGAAGTTTGTCAGTTTGATGAGGTCCCACTTGTCAATCTTATCTCATATGGCATGGGCTTTTGGAGATTTTGATCAGGAATTGGTAGCCTATTGCAACTTCCATAAGGGTGTCCCTTGCATTTTCTAAGATTCTTAAAAATCTGAAGTTTTACATTTAGATCTTCAATCCATTTGGAGTTGATTTTTATGTATGGTGATTGGTATGGGTCTTGTTTCAATCTTCTGCATGTGGTCAGCCAGTTTTCCCAGCACATTTCCTAAATAGGTTCTCCTCTCCCCAGTGGTTGTTGCTGGGGGATTTGTCAAAGATGAGTCTTTTGAGGTTTTGCTTCCAGAATCTCTATCCTGTTCCATTGGTCTCTATGCCTGTTCTTATACAAATACTAGCATGTTTGATTATTGTAGCTTTATAATACAGTTTAAAATCTGGACATGTGATACCTCCTGCTTTGTTTCTTTTGCTGAGGATTGTTTTGGCTATTTGTGGTCATTTATGTTTTCATATACATTTTTGTATTGTTGTTTTCAGGTTTGAGCAGAATGATGGGTAAATATTGAATCTGTAGATTGCCTTTGGTAGGATGAACTTCTTAACAATGTTGATTCTTCCAATCCATGGGCAAAAAATATATTTCCATTAGTTTGTGTCATCTTTGACTTCTTTGAGCAGCGTTTTGTAATTTTCATTGTAAAGGTCTTTCACTTCTCTGGTTAGGAAGATGCCAAGGGATTTCTTTTTCTTTCTTTTCTTTTTTTTTTTTTTTTTTGTGTGTGGCTATTGTAAATGGGATTGTGCTTTTTATTTGGTTCTCTGCCTGTTTGCTGTTGGTGTATAAGAATGTGACTGTCTTTTGCACGTTTATTTTGTACCTGAGATTTTGCCAAAGTCACTTATCAGTGTGAGGAGGTTTTTGACAGATTCTCTTGGATTTTCAAGGTATAAGATCATATTGTCAGCAAAAGAGGGTTAACTTGACTTCCTCTTTCCAATCTGGTTAACCCTGGTTTCTTTCTCTTATCTGATTGCTCTAGTTAGGACTTCCAACACTATGTTGAACAGACGGGCTGAGAGTAGGCAGCTTTGTCTTCTTTCAAAGAACCAACTTTTTGTTTCATCAATTTTTCCTATGGTATTTTTGCCTTGTATGTTCCATACTTGGTCTTTTACTTTAGTGATCTGGATTCTTCTGCTGAAGTTAGGGTTTTGGTGATCTTGCCTTTCCAGCCTCCCCAGGTGATTAGTAAAGCTGTTAGCTTGTTATCTTTCAATTTTCTTGATGTGTGTTCATAGAGACATGAATTCCCCTCTCAGTACTATTTTCATGGCACCCCTGAGGTTTTGGTAAGATGTTTCTTCATTTTAATTTGTTTCTAGGAATCTTTTAATTTCTATTTTGATTTCTGTGTTGACCCAGGAGTTGTTCAGCATCATGCTGTTTAGTATCCATGTCTTTGTGGGTTTTGGGAAATTCTGTTGGTAGTGATATTTATTTTTATTACACTGGTCTGAGAAGGTGCATGGCAGTATTTCAATCTTGTGAAATTTATTTATGCTTGATTTATGGCTGAGGATCTTGGAGTATGTTCCATGTGGTAATTAGCAGAATGTTTATTCTGTGGTTGTTGGGTAGAGTGTTCTGTAGGTATCTACTAAGTCCATTTGGTCAAACAGCAAGTTGAGGTCCTGGATCTCTTTGGTTTTTTTGTTTTGTTTTTTGTTTTTGCCTTGATGATCTATCTAGGGTTGTTAGTGGGGGTATTTAAGTCTCCAACTGTGGTAGTATTAGAGTCAATATCTTTTTTTAGTTTACTTAGTAGCTGCTTTATATAAGTTGGTGCTCCTGTTTTGGGTGCATATATGTTTAGGATGGATATTTCTTATTGGTGAATTGAGCCTTTTATCATTATGTAGTGTCCTTCCTTATCTTTTTAAGTTTTTGATAGCTTAAAGTTGTTTTGTTTTACATTAAAATAGCAACTCCTGTCTTCTTTTGTGATCCATTTGCCAAGAAATTCATTTTCCATCCTCTAATTGTTTGTGTATCCTTTGTGGTGAGATGAGTTTCCTGGAGACAGCAAATTACTGGGTCATTTTTTAAAATCCAGTTTTCCATTCTATGTCTTTTCAGTGGTGCATTTAGTCCATTCACATTCAGGCTGATTATCGAAATGTGAGAGTTTGCCCCTCTTGTAATGCTCTTATAAGACTGTTTGGTTTTCATTTATCTTTTGTGTTCATATATGTGTGTTTTTTCATAATTGCCAGATATGCTGTGTGTTCTGCTGCTTCTGTTTGTTTGTGATCTTGTAAAGTATATGGTCTTTCTTTTTTTTATTTTTCTTCTGTGCACAGCACCTTTTTAAGCATCTCCTATAGAGCTGGTCTCAAAGCAGCATATTTTCTTAGGGATTGGATGTCTAGGACTGATTTTAATTCTCCCTCACTGATTAAGCTTAGACTGACTGGGTAGGAAATTCTTGGTTGAAATTGTTTATCTCTGAGAATATTAAAGATTGAGATCAAATTTCTTTTGGCCTGTAGTGTTTCTGCAGATAAGTCTGCAGTGATTCTGATTAGTCTCCCCTGGTAGGTAGTCTGACCTTTCTTTAGGATTTTTTTCTTTTATACCTACTTTGTGTAGGCAAATTACTGTGTCTAGGGATTGGTCTTCTCATAAGATGTCTTGCAAGGATTCTCTGAATCGCTTGTGCTTGTATAGTTGTCTCTCTGGCCAGATGAGGGAAGTTTTATTGAATGACCTCATGGATTGAATGTTTATTCCAGGGTATTATCTGTTTCTCTTCCTATTTCAGACATTCCAGTCAGACGGGTTTGGTTTCTTGATAAAATTGCACATCTCTTGAAGAGTTTCTTCTTCCTTCTTAAGTTTTTTTGCTTTATTTTTAATAGACTGAGTTGATTCCATATTTTGGGTGTCTCATTATCAGACTTCAAACTTTACTACAAGGCTATAGTAACCAAAACAGCATGATACTGATATTAAAATAGGCACATAGAGCAACAGAACACAATAGAGAACCCAGAAATAAGGCCACTTACCTATACCCTACTGATCTTTGCAGAGTTTACAAAAATAAACCACATTGTAGAAAGAACATCCAATGCAATCAATGGTGATAAGAAAACTAGCTACTCATATGCATAAAAATGCAGCTGAACCCCTTCATCTCACCATAAATATAAACTAACTCAAGATGGATTAAAGAATTAAATGTAGGAGCTCAAACTACCTAAATTCTAGAAGAAAGCCTAGGAAACACTCTTCTGGATATCAGCCTAGACAGGGAATTTATGACCAAGTCCTCAAAAGCAGATGCAGTAAAGACCAAAATTGACAAGTGAGACCTAATTAAACTAAAGGGCTTCTGCACAGCAAAACAAACCATCAACAGAGTATATAGACAATCTACAAAATGGGAGAAAATATTCGCAAACTATGCATCTGACAAAGAACTAGTATCCAGGTTCTGTAAGGAACTTAAACAAATCAACATGAAAAAAATAAATAAATAACCCCATTAAGAGGTAGGCAAAGAACATGAACAGACATTTCTCAAAAAAAGATGTGTAAGCAACCAACAAACATATTTTAAAATGCTCAACATCACTAATTAACATAAAAATGCAAATTAAAATCACAATGGATACCATCTCAGCCAGAATGGCTGTTGTTAAGTCAAAAAACAACAAATGTGGTCAATGTTGCAGAGAAAAGTGAACACTCCTACACAATTGGTGGAAATGTAAGCTAGTTCATTCCCTGTGTAAAGTAGTACGAATATTTCACAAAGAACTAAAAATAGATTTACCCAGCATCCCATTACTGGGTATATAACCAAAGGAGCATAAATCATTCTACCAAAAAGATACCTACACTCATATATTTATCACAACACTAGTCACAATAACAAAAACATGGGGGGGAGGGGGTGGGATTAACAGTAGCAAATATCTGTCTGGGAATGGGGAAACACCTCTTATCAACAGGGTGCCTGAATGAAACGTAATTGTACACCTAATCCTTAACTGTACCCCACAAAACCATAATAAAAAAATATTGATAACAACAAAAAAAAAAAACATAAAACCAACTTAGGTGCTTGTCAATGGTGGACTGGATAAGGAAAATGTAGTACATATACACCATGGAATACTACACAGCCATAAAGAATGAAATCATGTCTTTTGCAGCAACATAGATGCTTTATTCTAAATGAATTAACACAGAAACAGAAAACCAAACACCATATATACTCACTTATAAGTATAAGCTAAACACTGGGTATACACGGACATAAAGATTGGAACAACAGACACTGGGGACTCCTAAAAGGCAAAGGGGGTGGGTGCAAGGGCTGAAAAACTACCCATCAGATATCATGCTCACCATTTGGTGACTGGCTTAGTAGAAGCCCAAACTCCACCATCACGCAATATGCCTATGTAACAAACCTGGCCATGTACCCAATGAATTTAAAATGAAATTTAAAAGTCCCCGTCATCAAGGACACGGCTATTCCTCAACACTAAGGTGAGTGAGTGACAAGCAAACCTCCAGATGAAGAATAATTTAGGTCCATAGGAAATACAGTTATAAAAAGCTGGAGATGAGTGAAAGTGATAACTGTACTGAAGACTTATAATTCACCAAGGGAATCCAAAAGAAATGTAAGGTAAGCTGTATCTCTGCCCTTGAAGGCACACAGAATTCATGGGTTAACATCATATCCATGAAGCAGTTCATTTAACCCAAGCCCACACGAATCTCAAGGGAAGTAACTATTTTTTCAAGTTTCCACTTACAATTTTTCCTACAATGTCTCACTTAATTTTCATGACACCATGTACAAAAAGGAAAAATGTAAACCACAGTCTAAGCCTTGAGCACACAAAAATTAATTCAAAATCCGTCATGGACCTAAATATAAAACTATAAAACTTTTAGAAAAAATAAATGAAAATAAATCTTTGTGACCTGGAGTTAAAGAGTTTTTTAGATGTGATACCAAATGTACAATCTATCAAAGAAAGAATCAAATAAATTGAACTCAGCAAGCAAAATACCTTTCCACCATGAAAGACACTGTTAAGGTAATGAAAAGACGGCTACAGACTGAAACAAGATATTTGTAAACATGTCTGACACATGACTTGTATTCAGAATATATAAAGTACTGGCAAAACTCAAAAGTAACAAAACAAAAACTGAACTAAAATGTGGGCAAAAGACATAAACAGACACTTCAACAAAGAGAACTTATAAAGAGCAGATAAGTACATGAAAAAATGATCAACTGCTTTATCCATTATGAAAATTAAAATTAATACCACTATATACCTGTTTAAATTACTAAAATAAAAAATACTGAAAACACCAATGACTTGGATGTAGACCAACTACAAATCTCTTACATCGCTGGTGGAAATGCAAAATACTATAGTCACTTTTAAAAATTTGGCAATTTCTTATAAAATTAAACATATACTTGCTATATGACCCAGAATTCTACTCCTTGAGGTTTACCTTACAAAAATGAAAACTTAAGATTGCACAAAAACCCATATACACATTTTTATGCAGTTCTACTCCTAAAAACTGGAAACAATTCAAATATCTTTCAACAAGTAAGTGGATTTTTTTAAAACTATGATACAAGTTTACAAAGAAATGTTACTGCTATGGTCTGTATGTTCGTATTCAACCAAAATTCATATGCTGTACTATCTCTACTGAAATAGTACTAAGAAGTGGGGCATTTAGGAGATGACTAGGTTGTGAGTGGGGAGTCCTCATGAAGGGATTCGTGCCCTCATAAGAAAGCCTTTAGAGCAGTGGTCCCCAACCTTTTGGGCATCAGGGACAGGTTTTGTGGAAAACAGTTTTTCCAAGGATGGGAGCAGGGGGAGCAGGAAGGGGTTGGGGTGGAGGGGGTGGGGTAGGGGAGCTGGGGGGGATCATCACACATCAGATTACCATAAGGAACGGGTAACCTAGATTCCTCGCATGTACAATTCACAATAGGTTCACACTCCTATGAGAAGCTAATGCCATTGCTGATCTGACTGAAGCCAGTGGCTCACCTCCTGTGTGGCCTGGTTCCTAGCAAGCCACGGATCGGTACCAGACTGCAGCCCTGGAGGTTGGGGATCCCTGCTTTGAAGAGTTTGTTTGTCCCCATATGAACTTCACAGGAACTTGGAAGAATTAAGAGTCGATCATACTCAGTGATCTATCACAGAAACAAAGAACAGAGTACCATATGTTCTCACTCATAAGTGGACCTTGAGCAATTATCATAATACTATAAGAAAGAGATTGGCAGTCGTGGGAAACTGCCAGGGGAGGGGGGTGGGATTGGCAGTTGAGGGAAACTTCCAGGGGAGGGAGGGGCATACCTCATCAACAAGGGTACCTGCATAATGAACATTTGTATCCCTAGCCCTGAATTGTACCCCACATCTTTAAAAAAAAAATAGAAAAGAAAACAGCAAGGACACAAACTTTTGCCTGTCGCAGCAAGTTTCCACTTATGTGTGCCTGCTGCCTTAGGACATCCCAGCAGAGTTATTCTGTCCTTGGCATCCTTAATTCCTATAGAAGCTCTCATCCATTGTAGTCAGTAATAATACATAAACAGGGCAATAATACAATAAACAGTGGGGTTTCATCAGCAAAAAATAGAATTTGTCCCACTATCGTGTGAAGTCACACTAAAAAAGCACCATCTATGATGAACCAGCCCTCACCAGACACCAGATTTGCAGGTACTTTTATCTTGAACTTCTCAGCCATTAGAACTATAAGAAATGAATTTCTGTCATTTAATAATTATCCAGTCTAGGGCATTATTCTATAGTAGCCAGAATGAACTAAGAAAATTATTCATCCACAACAACAACAAAAAAGCAAGCTATTGGTACATGCAACAATGTGAACCTCAACAGCTTTATGTTGGGTGAAAAAAGTCAACCTCAAAAAGTTACATAATGTGTGATTCAACTTATATGGTATTCTCAAAATAAAAGAGCTATAGAGCTGGAAAACATATCCATGGTTATCAAGGGTTGAGGATGGGGAGACATAACTATAAAAGGATGGCATGAGGAAGCTCGGGAGGTAATGAAATTGTTCTGTATCCCGATGGTGGTGGTAGTTACATAAATCTTTAGATGGGTTAAAATTTGTGGAACTCTACACAGAAAATAAATTAGTGTTGCTAATTTTAAAATAAAATTTAAAAATTGTGTCTCCATACTCTATTGTCATTTTACAGATGAGGAAACTTGGATCATTGAGGCACAAAGTCAGACAGCACATTGAAGAGCCTGGATTCTAACATGGGCTTATTTAATTGTAAAAAATCAAGTTATCTCTGCTTTTGACTTCTTTCTGTCTTGAGTGTTAAAATAAATAACAAAGACAGGTATTCACAGGAAGAGAAGAATTGTAGTAATTAAGGAAAATATGGAATCAAATTCCTAGAGATAGTTGAACAGTCAAGTACCACACCTCTCCCTTGTAGCATAAAACCTCTTTACAACATTTCCATCCTGGGCCATCTTCAGCAATGGGAAACTCACCCAGGCAAATATGCCATCATAATGCATCTGATTGTTAGTTCTTCCTCGTATAGATCCAACATGTGCTACCCAAAATATCTTGCCACTCTTCTTTCCAGGCTACCCAGAACAAGAATGTACCATCTCCTACAAGGCAGCTCTAAAAAATTGGAAGGCAGATGCAAAGTGTCCTCTGGGTTCTTTCCTCCCAAACCACCTCCAGCTGTTCCTCCATTCACCCATGGTTTCAGTAACACACACTACCCTGGGTCTTCTCTGGACACGTCCCAGTATTCCCTACCCCTCCAAAGTACAGAACATGAGGCCTAAGGTTAAAGAAATAAGGTGAAATTAAGGACTTATCATCATTGATGAGACTAAAAAGAAAAGCAAGCAAATTATTAATTTTCAAAAAGTATGTTTCTCTCCAAGGAAGAAAAGTGTAGTCAATGCTTTATATCTTGATCTGGACTATGGTTACATGGATGTTTGATTTATAGACATTGATTAAACTAAAAACGTGTTTTTCACTCTTAAATATGTATCATATATATGATATACATATATACATATACATATATGTACATATACACATATTTATACATATATACATATACATACATTGATATGTATCTAAATTGATCTAAATTTCCACCTTTCACACCTCTCCCAGAGGCCAACTCATTCTCTTTGAACAGCCTGGCTTGAGGCCACAGAGAAACTGCAGGAACTGTCCGTGGTTCTGATTTGCTCCTTCTGCCCTTCCCCCTATTATGGATAGACAGACGCACTCTTGGAAAATTACTAAATGACCTCTCAAGTGTTGGCCCTACATGACTTGCCCCTCTTTGTACTATCTATCCCACCACCCTTACCAAAATTCTGGCTGTGTTGTGGGCAGCATCTGCATTCAAGAGACTAAGGAATCTCCTTGCAACCAAGAAGGTAAGATGTGGAGGAAAGATCAGACCAATAAAATGCACTTATAGGGCCCCAGCATAATATAGTATTCCCATAATGTAATAATCTTAGTAAAGAGAATATCAAGCCATTATAGGAAAATCTAGAAGACAACCATTTCTAATCTAGGAAACATAGCCTGACAGCTTGGCCCCCAGGAAGCAGCAGCAGAGACTGTGAGGATCAAGGCTGAGCGTGAAAGCACTGGCTCCACTATCAACATCAACCACAGAGCAAACAAATATTATGTGAACTCCTGGAATGAAAAAAAACAGTTGTTGCCCTCAAATCCTCCCTTATAGCCTACCTAGAAAAAATAAAGTCATTCTGATACAATAATAATTCATGAGATATAGAAAGGCCAAATGCAGTGACTCACCTGTAATCCCAGCACTTTGGGAGGCAGAGGTGAGACAATTGCCTGGGTCGGATTTGAGAACAACATGGGCAACTTGGTGAGACCTTGTCTCTATAATAAATCAAAATATTAGCCAGGCATGGTGGCATGCACCTGTGGTTCCAGCTACTTGCTAGGCTGAAGTGGAAGGATCACCTGAGCCCAGCAGGTCAAGGCTGTGGTGGCCATGAATGTGCTACTGCACTCCAATCTGGGTGACAGAGTGAGACTCTGACTCAAAAGAGAGAGAGAGAGAGAGATACAGAAAACAGTGGCTCAAGGAATGGGCCTGCCTGACTTATGCTGAGAGGAATTAGGGGAGTGGTAGTATTGCTTAGTCTACAACAGAAACCATCCAGATAAAAGGGCTTTCCCAAACTTATGATAAAGAGCGCTCTAAGACTTTCTCTCATCTAGCACCAGCCTATTGCAGAAGAGGTAAGTGGAAAGAGAAATATTAGAAAGTACCCCCCGAAAAAGCAAAACGTTCTTGACTTTTTTCTGGAGAGCCAGGGAAAGAAAAAATAAGGACACACAACACTGGGACATCTTTCTCCCACCCCAAAGCTGAGGATCATCTTCCAGGATCTTTCCATTGGGAAAACATTCCAAGCTCATGAATGGGAAAAATCAATATCATTTAAATGCCCATACTGCCCAAAGCAATCTACCCTTTCACCACAATGCCTATAAAATTACCAATATCACTTTTCACAGAATTAGAGAAAGCATTCTAAAATTCATATGGAATCCCCCAAAAAAAGCCTAAATTGCCAAAGCAATTAAAAAATTTAAAAACACCATGCTAAAGGTATCACATTCAAACTTTACTACAAGGCTATAGAAACCAAAACAGCATAGTACTGGTACAAAAATAGACACTTAGATCTATGGAACACAATAGAAAACTCAGAAATAAAGCCACATACCTACAGCCAACTGACCTTTGACAATGTCAACAAAAATAAGCACTAGAGAAAAGATACCCTATTCAATAAATGGTGCTGGCAAAACTGGTTACCCATATGGAGAAGAATTAAACTGGACCCCTACTTCACCACATACAAAAATAACTAAAGATGGATTAAAGGCTTAATGTCATGGCCTCAAATTTTAAAAATCCTTGAAGAAAACCTAGGAAAACTCTTCTGGACAATGACCTAAGCAAAGAATTTGTGACTAAGACTTAAAAAGCAAAGACGACAGAAACAAAACATTGGCAAATGTGACTTAATTAAACTAAAGAGCTTCTGCACAGCAAAAGAAACTATCAACAGGGTAAACAGACAATCTACAGAATGGAAGAAAAACATTTGCAAACTATGCATCCAACAAAGAACTAATATCCAGATTCTATAAGGAACTTAAATCAAGAAAAAAAATAACCCTGTTAAGAGGTGGGCAAAGACATAAAAGGACACTTCACAAAGGAAGACATACAAGGTGGCCAACAAGCATGAAAAATTTTCAACATCACTAATCATCAGAGAAAACCACATCAAAACCACAAAGAGATGCCATCTTGCACCAGTCAGAATGGCTATTATTAAAAAGTACAAAATAATAACAGGTGTTGGGGAAGATGCAGAGAGAAGGTAATGCTTATGCATTATTGAAGAGATTGTAAATTAGCTCAGCCTTTGTGGAAAGTAGTACAGAAATTTCTCAAAGAACTAAATATAGAACTGCCATTTGACCCAGCAACCCCACTACTAGGCTCTACCCAAAGGAAAAGAAGTCATGCTACCAAAAAAGACACACCTACACTCCTATGTTTACTGGAGCACTATTCACAATAGCAAATTCCTGAAATCAACCTAGGTGCCCCTCGGTGGTGGATTAAAGAAAATTTAGAACATATACACCATCAAATACTATATATTCATTGAAAATAATGAAATAATATCATTTTCAGCAACATGAATGCAGCTGGAGGTCATTATCCTAAGTGAATTAGCACACAGAAAATCAAATTCTGCATGTTCTCACTTATAAGTGGTAGCTAAAAATGGGTACACGTGGAAATAAAAATGAAATCTACAGGCACTGAGGACTCCAAAAGAGAGAATGGTGGGAGGTGTCTGGGTAGAAACACTACCCGTAAGATACCATGTTCACTATTTGGGTGATGGGCTCAATAGAAGTCCAAACCCTAGCATTATACAATATCCATGTAACTAATCTGAACATGCTAATCTCCCTGAATCTAAAATGTAAGAATAAAATATTAATAATAAAACAAAATATAATAAATCAATATTAAAGTAACCTTTCCAAATTACTCTATGGATGTAGAATGTAAGCTATTGGCAGTTGAACCTTAAGTTTAGAAACTCTTGGACATTCAGAAAACATCAATAATAGAAATGGGTAGACCTCATTGCAAGGGCAAACACAGAGTAGCTCTGACCTGCTTTGGGAAAATGTGATCAAATCCATAAAGGACTTACTGTGACTGCTCCAATGTACTATGGGTCAGTCTGAGCCCATGCCATCAGTTGTCCCTTATCCACAGGATCTTTTTACAAGAGACTTAAACGTTTATGGAGGTTTATAGGTGGTATAACCCTGCCTGGAAACTTAAAGGTTAAAAAAAAACTTTGATATACCTACTCAATCAAAAAAGACACAGCAATTACTCAAAGAACAAGAAACAGCCTGGCAGTAAGTTGAACGAATAGAAAAAAAGACGCTATGCAAAGCGGAGCATAGCCAAAGACTATACGTGATGTCAATCTGTAAGGTGTTTAGAAGAATTTAGAGGAAGTATAAATTTATTATTTGCCCAAACAAATATATAGCCAAGAAAGACATACCCATTAATTACCTACCAAGTAGTTATATGGTACACATTATAACACAATTAAATGAATAAAATCAACATTTATTAAGGATGAACCATGTAGTATTTTACAATGGGCACCATATTTAACTCTACAAAAATCCCTGTGCCATATTCTTCATATTTTGTGGATAAAGTAGCTAAGGCTGAGAACTTAAGAAACTCCCCTGATCAGTCAACAGACACATGAAAAAGTGCTCAGTCTCATTAATCATCAGAGAAATGCAAATCAAAACTACATTGAGATACCACCTAACCTCATTAAGAGTGGCCATCATCAATAAAACAAACAACAACATATGCTGGCGAGGATGCAGAGAAAAAGGAACGCTTCTATTCTGCTGGTGAGAATGCAAACTAATGCAACCTCTTTGGAAAACAGTGTGGTGATTTCTAAAAGAACTAGACATTGACCTTCCATATGACCCAGCAATCCCCCTACTGGGACTATACCCAGAGAAATTCAAATCACTCTACAGAAAAGATACCTGCACATGCGTGTTTATTGCAGCACTATTCACAATAGCAAAAACATAGAACCAACTGTGCTGCCCATTGAAAGTGGACTGGATTTAAACAAAAATGTAGCACATATACACAATAGAATGTTATGCAGCCATAAAGAAGGACAAACACATGGACTTTGCAGCAACTTGGATGGATTTTGAGTCTATCATACTCGGTGATCTATCATAGAAACAAATAACAGAGTACCACATGTTCTCACTCATAAGCGGACCCTGAACATTTACCATAATACTATAAGAAAGGGATTGGCAGTAACAGGATACTGCAGTGGGGGAGGGGAACACAACATCAATAAGGGTACTTGATCTCAACCAGGCAAAGTGGGGATCAAAGGGAGACCCAAACTTTATCTGTACGATGACTACTTGTATACCTAATCCTGAATTGTACCCCACATCTTTAAAATAAAAAAAGTAAAAAAAAAAGAGGAAGAAGAAGAAGAGAAACTCCCCTGAGACCACAAACAGAGCTAAGAGGCAGAACCAGGATTTGATTTCACCAAAAAAGTCAACTGCGTGCCTTAAATGTCAAAGGGAATAAAGACACAGGTAATAAATGTCTTGGGAACTCAGAGAAGGAATGATCCCACTGCATTATAGTAACTAGGGAATTAAATGCCAGTGCTTCTACATCAGGTAAAACCTTTACATCCCACAAACTATAAATCTTAAATAAGACTTCATCAAACCTCTCCTTGAAGCCGGACACAGTGGTTCATGCCTGTAATCCCAGTACTTTGGGAGGCCAACATAGGAGGGTTGCTTGAGCACAGGAGTACCAGAACAGCCTGGGAAACATAATGAGACCTTGTTTCTACCAAAAAGAAAAGATAGCAAGGTGAGGTGGCACTTGCCTGTAGTCCCAGCTACTTGGCAGGCTGAGACAGAAGGATCACCTGCAACCAGGAGTTTGAGGCTGCAGTGAGACTTGATTATGCCACTGCACTCCAGCCTTCATAAAAGAGTGAGGCCCTGACTCAGAAATTTTTTTAAAAACCCTCTACTTGAGTATCTCCAGCAATGGAGAAATTGTTTACCTCCCTTGACCACACATTTTTGTCATAAAAATTGATTACTAATAAGTTACTTCTTATATATAGTCAACAGCTCCTTCACAAGATGCTGCAGAATTATGTCTAGAGGCTACCTAGGCAGAAGCGATATTCATACTACCTTGTAGAACTATTCGGCAAAAGTCCCACTGGCCCTTGGATGGCCCACATGCTGTAAACATCACCAGACATTTGAATCATCATCAATCCTTCCCATAAAGACAGACCCTTCTGCCACTCACTCTCGCTAGAAAAATTAATTTCACATAATACCTATCCCTCGTGTTACTCCCTTTATGGTCAAATTTTACATCCATTCCTCTCATTGACAGAATCTAGGTCACATGGCATGGATCCAAAAGAAGCTGTGAACAAAAGTTTGTGGATTCTACCTTAGGAAGCAAACATTAAAACTGAGAAATCTTCTAATACAGGATGAGCATTCAAAAGACATTAAGGAGCCACATATATGGCAAATTCCCACCACAATCCACCATTGGAAAGAGTGCCCAACATCAACATGCACTCTTTTTCCATCCTTAAATTCCTAAAAGCAAAAATTATCACCCAAGACATATTTCTCACTATCTTTTGTACATTGGAAAATGAGGCTTAACTCCTCCGAACTGAAGTAATCCAATCTCATCAATTTCTTCTTTAAGCTTCAAGTACTGTATCTCTAGATGCTATCCATTCCGGTTCTAGATAAGTCACACTGCCAACTTGATATTCGGTAGTTTCCCAACTTGATAACTGCAGACTGCGCTGTAAAGTTCATTACCAACATACAACATATAAAATAGCAGAAGGGTGGCAGAAGAGAGAGAAATGGAAAATCTCTTAAAATATACACAGAGCAGAGTGAGAAAGAAAATATGAGCAGATACTGCAGTCCTGATTTCTAATATCGGTCCCCTGACTGGAGCTGTATCCAATCCATTTCCTCACCCTCAGCCAGGCAAGTGAAACAAAACTCAAGTCGCAGTGGATCTGAACCTGAATGCTGTGGAGATTTCATACTAGCCCAGGACTACCTGCTTCTCAATTTTCCATGACATGAATAAGAAACAAAAACCCCTCACTTCTTTAAGCCTCTTCTGTTTTGGTTTAACTGATGATGGGTCACAAGACAAGACTTCTCCAGCTCCAGATCTTCCTCTGTTCTGCTGATGGTAGAATGCCCAGAGTAAGGTTGCAAGTTTTAGCAAATAAAAATACAAGACATCCAGTTAAATTCAAATTTTAGATTTACAACTGTTTTTGGTTTAAGTATGTCTCAGTCAATATTTGGGACATACTTATAGTAAAAGGTGACTTGTTGCTCATCTGAATGTAAATTGAACTGGGCATTCCAAAGAGTAAAGAAAGTAGTGTGAATACTCCTAAGATGCCCAAATGTCAAAAGACATTAGGAATGTGTGTCAACTGTCTTATTCTAGAAATAGCCTGAACTGTAAGTAAAACATAGTAAATCAATGTAGGTAAAACATAGGAAATTAAGTTAACAGCAATAGAGGACTCTGCCAATAGATACTGAAAAATGAATCAGTCCAGTCACAAGAAAAGCCATAGTGGAATGAAAACTAACAGAGAGTAAACATAGACCCTCCATTTTCTGCCCCATCCCCGCCCCAAATAAGACAGTATGGTTGAGGGTACACTGAAGAAGTCACTACTCTGGAGTTTAGGTGTCAACTACACTTTAGCAAAACAAGGGTGATTCTGGAGATATTTCTAAAGATAAAAACAGCCAACTTAGAATGAGAGAAAAAAACGTGACCATGCAGTTCCTGTGGTTACCCATCCTGCCCCTCCTTTGACTGCCAGGAGTTATAAAACCCAAGACTGGAAAGTAAAAGCAGCATCTGCCCAGGCAGCCTCCCAGGAAAGATGCATCTTCTTCCTTTCCCCCTGCTGCTCTTTCTCCTGTGTTCGGGAGTTGAAGGTGGTGAGTATGGAAATCTTTCTTCTGTAATCTGCAGGATCATCTCCTAAAATATAATGTTTAGTCTGAAAATAGCTGACTCTGAAATAGGGTCCCAAGATCTCTCTTCAAGAACCTGAAAAGGAAGTTTTCAATTGGGATATGGCTACCCACTCTGCAGTTTATTGTAACAGGAACAAGAAATCCCACCTTGATTGAGGAAAAGCCGGAACAAGTGGGAGACAGATGAATATCCCAGGAAAATATGTGCTCTTAATCATCTGCATGTTACCTTGTGATTGGTCATTCTGTGGCTCTATTCATGGGCTGTGGAGGAAGCCAATACAGGAACCTGGACACCTTGTCCTATGTGGAAACAGAGGAGAATGGGACAGGACAGGATGGAAGTGAAAAAAATTCTGAGGTGGAAAACGATTGAATGGTATCTAAAGAAGGATTAGCTGTTGTTCCTGGAGGAAGGAATGAGAATTTATGTGAAAGATTGTGGGTGGGGAAAGCAGATACAAAAGACATGAGAGGGAAGATGGGCACAAAACAGAGGATGAGATTCAAGGGAAGTCTTGCTCAACTTTAATCCAATTTACCCATTCATTCACTAGAGAAAGTGTCAGTGCCTGTTTTCAAACACTGGGGCTCTCTGTTCCAGGGGAGATCATCGGGGGCATGGAGTCTAAGCCACACTCCCGCCCTTACATGGCCTACCTGGATATTCTCACTCCCCATGGCCGGGCAGCTTGTGGTGGTTTCCTGATAAGAAGGGACTTTGTGCTGACAGCTGCTCACTGTGAAGGAAGGTGAGACATCAGGGTCCAGTTCATCTCCAAATGGGAAGTAAACAACTAGGGCTGCACCTGCAGTGAAACTGGAAGAGGGGATATGGGGACTGGTCAACTTTCAGGAGAAGGAAGACAAGGACTGCAAGACACTGGTCTCGCATTTGAATAGATGCCCTAAACCTCAGGCACTGTGGGCTCAACTCTGATTCAGAGAAAATGGAGGCCCCATCTCTAAAGTCCCTCCTCTGAAAGTAGTTCTGCTCACCCCTGCCCAACACATGAGATATGACTCGATTTTTAGGGCCCCACCAAGTTATCAGGGCCACTTCCTCTATGGCCTTTTTAGGAACTCTAGCTTCTAGTTAGCATTCCATTCTTTTATGGAAGGCACAGAACAGGGTCCACATGAGATCTTCCCACCCACTTTCTCCTTTCCTCTGATATCTCCTGCTTCAGAGAGCTGGCCCTTATGTGGGCTCCTAAATTAGGAAGTGCTAGCGGGGCACAGTAGCTCACACCTGTAATCTCAGCGCTTTGGGAGGCAGAGGTAAGAGGATTGCCTGAGCCTGCAGGTTCGAGATCAACCTGGGCAACATGATGAGATCCTGTCTCTGCAATAAATCAAAAATTACCTGGGCTTGGGGGTGCATGCCTGTAGTTCCAGATACTTGGAAGGTGAGGTGGAAGGATCACCTGAGCCCAGCAGCTCAAGGCTGCAGTGGCCGTGAGCAGCATACCACTGCACTCCAGCCTGGGCAACAGAGTGAGACTCCGGCTCAAAAAAAAAAAAAGGAAGTGCTAACCCTGTTCTGAGTCCTCCATGGCCTGTCCGTTTCCCAGCAGTCCTAGGGAGTCATGGAAATTGTATCTGTTCCCTTAGAAAGCTCTTCCCTGAGTAAAACCTGAACCCCACATGCCGCAGGTCACCCAAGAAAAGGAAAATGGATAGAGTTCGGTGATTCACTAGGAAACTCCAGTTCTCCTTTATCAGAATGAGTACATTGTAGGAGAAACCCCAAGCCATCACTGTTTCTCCTTGACCTTTCTTCTTCCTCACAACAGTTCCGTAACTGTCATTCTTGGAGCCCATAACATATCAAAGAATGAAGACACGTGGCAGAAGCTGGAGGTTGTGAAGCAAATTCCTCATCCAAAATATAATGACACTACTATTCGCAATGATATCATGTTACTAAAGGTAACAACATCTTTCTTCCCCTTTCCCACTTCCTGTTCCCTTAAGCTGTTTCTTCTGGTCCCCATTGCTCTGAAAATTTCGTAGGACTTGGATCTAACATGAAGCAATTCACCTTGTCCCTTCCTGATCACCTCCAACTTTCTCAGAACCCGTTTCTAGCATTGATAGCCCCTCATTCCCTTCACAGTTGAAGGAGAAAGCCAAACTGACCCTGGCCGTGGGGACAGTTCCCATCGCATCCCAATTCCACTTTGTCCGGCCTGGGAGAGTGTGCCGGGTTGCTGGTTGGGGAAAAACAGGTGTGTGGGAGCCGACCTCAGACACCCTGCAAGAGGTGAAGCAGAAGCTCATGGATCCCCAGGCCTGCAGCCACTTTACACAATTTGACCACAACCGCCAGCTGTGTGTGGGCAATCCCAAGAAGACACAATCTGCATTTAAGGTGATCCTCCCCCTAGGGTTCTTCTCCACAAATCACTGTTCGGGGACTAGACACTCCTGGAAGAAGTTGGGGTCAAAACACTGTCCGCCAGTGACAGAGATTGCAGGAACTATCCACTGTCCCATGTCTCAGGACAGTCTCTGGCCATCCATTCTAATCTGCTGTCCTGGGTATGTGGAATGAAGTAAAGAAAGTAGGGTCACTGTCCAAGGAATGGAAGACAGGGCATCAGATCTAAGGGACATGTGAGGAGCCAGGGCTCAGGGGTCTGACTTGAGGTATGACTGTAACTCTTGCCTGGGGCCCACAGGCAGTTGTGAAGGACTTCCTGGGTTTCCCTTCTGTTTTATTCTTTCTGCCCCACAGGGAGACTCTGGGGGCCCTCTTCTGTGTGCTGGGGTGGCCCATGGCATCGTGTCCTATGGACGGTGGAATGCACAACCCCCTGCTGTCTTCACCCGAATCTCCCATTATCGGCCCTGGGTCAACAAGGTCCTGAAGGCGAATTAACCCTGGATCCTGAGGCAGCCTGAAAAGATCTCTGGAACTGGAGAAGTGTCTCTCTGCCACTCATTCTGTCCTGCCACTGGTTCTTTGCCTACATCCACGAACCTGCAGAAGGTTCCTGCAGGTTTAAGAACTCTCCATAAACCTCAATAAAGACCCAACTCCCAGTCATGAGTGTGTCTCCTCTCTGCTGCTCTCATCTCCCTGCAAGTAGCAAACTAATACCCAGACCAAGCACCTACAGGATTTAGAGGGTGTGTGAGTGTGTGTGTGTGTGTGTGTGTGTGTGTGTGTGTGTGTGTGTGTATGAGAGAGAGAGAGAGAGAGAGAGAGAGAAGAGAGAGACAGAGACACAAGCACAGAGAAAAAGACAGAGAGAAATTAAAAGCAAACATAGAGAATATAAGAAGACAAGGGGTTTTCCTGGAGAGACAGGATCCATATTTTCAGCTTAAGAAAGAAATTGCAAGCCGGGCTCGGTGGCTCAGCCTGTAATCCTGCGCTTTGGGAGGCTGCGGTGAGTGGATTGCCTGAGCCCGCGGGTTCGAGACCTGCCTGGGCAGGCGAGACCTCATCTCTACAATAAATCAAAAAATTAGCTGGGCGTGGTAGCGCGCACCTATAATTCCGGCTACTTGGAAAGGTGAGGGTGAAGGCTGAGGCAGAAGGATCGCCGGAGCCCAGCAGGTCAAGGCTGTGGTGGCCAGGAGCGGCCACTGCACTCCAGTCTGGGTGACAGAGTGAGACTCCAACTCAAAAAAAAAAAAAAAGAAAAGAAAAGAAATTGCAGAAGATCCTTCCTTAACTTAATCATCAACCCTATGCCAACTCTAATTTATCTTTAGCAATATTCAGAATTTCTATGTACCAACTCTAATTATCTTTAGCAATATTCAGAATACCTATGAACATGCTGAATTGCAAACAAGGCACAGGACCTTTAGAGCACCTCTGGTCTCTCCCTATTAGCAACACTCCCTTCTCCAACTGTCAGATTATGACAACCAAAATGTCTTCCAACATTGCTAAAAGTCCCTGGGTGGGGCAGGGTGGGGCAAGATTACCCTAGGTTGAAGATCACTGATTTAGATACATGATATAAAGAAAGCAGTTGGTGCCACACAGGGCCCTTCTCATAATCCATAATAAGAGAAGATCTACCATCTGTGAAACTCTAATCTGAGATGCAGAGAAGATAGCCTCTCATATAGTCATTGCTACACAACAGATCCTGGGAGCAGATTAAATGAGAGCCAGCATCACACGGTCTGCATGAGCAACACCCACCCACAAAGGGCTTCCTACCCACACCAGCAGAAAGTCCAAAATCTAGAGTCAGCTCAGCACAAACCCTTGCCAAGTCTGAATGGAGGAGAGAAAACAGAGCAGGGCAGGGACAGGGTAACAGAAACCTAGGCTGACAACACCCATCGTGTCTGAGGATGTGCTGAACACCTTTGACCAAGGGAACTGTTGCTAGGAATTTGTCTTTAAGAAATAATCAGAAATATACACAAAGATTCATGGGTGAGGATTTTAAACTGAGCATTTTTAATAAAAAACTGGAATCCCAGACATGAAACAAAGTTTAAATGGTAACTTTCCATGACTATATATTTTGAATTCATTAAAATTTGTTTTTAAAAGTATTTAATATTTTTTAAAGAACTCAAAAAACATTTAATATGGAAACAGTCAACATAATTTAATGTTTTTGTAAAGCAATATGAAAATTTCCTTATGGAAGAATCTTAATTTTATAACTATATATTTTATGTGTGCCTAGGGAAAAAACTGTCGGTAGTACATCAACATAATTATAGTGGTTATCTCTAGGGGATGGAATTCTTAGCTATTTTGATTTTGTCTCTATACTGGTTCCAACTCCCATGTAATCTATGTATTGGGGGCTCAGTATCCTATCTGAATCCACCACCGGGTAAGCACTTATGCCATCCTCAGAATCCCACTGGTCAAGGTTACTGCAGAGAGTAAGGATCCTTGCATTTTCAGGTTATGTCATCCAGCTCATACAGGTGCTGAGCCTTCATGTGTTCTCACGGCCAGGGTACTGGTATGGTAGTCTCTCCTTCTCAACTGTGCCATACATGGAGGTTCTTTGGTTTTTAGCAAAGGTGGTGGTAGCCAAGGATTTATGACCATGGAAATGGTGTCAGTTGGGAATTAAAGCTGATTGAGCTGATTAGAGGTAGTGAATAAAATGGCTCTGTGTCAGCCCTCCCTGTGCCACCCAAATCCACTAGCACTTTCTTACAGTATCTGAATCTTGCCTGAGAACAGAATACACATCCTTATTCCCTAGGAAGAAAGGTACAAGTCAAAACCTTAAAGGGGCTGGCCAATTGCAGTCTCCTGACAAGATATAAAGAGAATTGGTCTCCATAGCTGCAGCTGGTTCCAAAGTCCTAGCTGATATTTTGCACCTCACCTCCACCACCCATTCTAGATATCTGCCCCTCATCTAGCACTTCATTGGTTTGTGCTGTATTTCTTTTTTTCTTTTTTTTTGAGTTGGAGTCTCACTCTGTTGCCCAGGCTGGAGTGCAGTGGCCGCTCCCGGCCACCGCAGCCTCGACCTGCTGGGCTCCGGCAATCCTTCTGCCTCAGCCTTCCAAGTAGCCAGAATTACAGGCATGCGCTACCACGCCAGGCTGATATTTTTTTATTTATTGTAGAGATGAGGTCTCACTGCCCAGGCGGGTCTCGAACCCGCAGGCTCAGGCAATCCACTCACCTCAGACTCCCAAAGGCGCGGGATTACAGGCTGAGCCACTGAGCCCGGCTTGTGCTGTATTTCTAATGCAGTGACCCAGGTCTCCACTCAGAGGACTGAGCTGTTAATCACCTTGTATTTATCAGGTTTGGGTTACTACAATTGTCCATTTTCAATTATCACTGAGCAAAAAAATACAAGGGCTGCCCCCAGTGAATCTCCTGAGTTCCAGTCATATTCTTATTTCTGCTGTTGCATTGCAGCACCA
The DNA here is from genome assembly GCA_027257055.1 of Cephalopachus bancanus. Lineage (NCBI taxonomy): Eukaryota > Metazoa > Chordata > Mammalia > Primates > Tarsiidae > Cephalopachus > Cephalopachus bancanus. The sequence continues at coordinate 1,571,220 of JAPVLO010000119.1, read as the reverse complement.
TAGCTTCTCATAGTAATCAAGGTAAATTACTCCAATCAGTATAGCAACTGTTTTCTTTGCCTGCTAGTCCACTGGTAGGATAAGTTCAAAATGACTGAGTGATAGCTGCAACTTCTACTTCATCACCCCCAACCAGAAGACCATAATTAATATGAGAGAAAAAAATGGAAAGGCCCTGAATACTGAAGGATATGAGCCCCTCGTGGCCTTGTCTCCACCAGGAAACTCTCCAAGCTCCTTCCTCGCTTCCCTTAGCCCAGGGATACCCTAGAGAAGTCTGACAGGCACCTAATCTCCTGCCTATACCAGGAAATCCCCTGGATAATACGACACACAGGATCTTCCTAGGGCTGTAGACACACTGTCCCTCCAAGCAGGGACTGCTCAGCCCTCGTGTCAAGCATAGCATCTCCCATAGGATCGGGAACTTTCTTGCCACCCTGTGGCTTCAGGCCCTTTCAGCCTATCTGTCATCAGTCATAGCCCACAGCATGGCTCCCTGGATAAGACTCTTTCCAAGCACGAGATTACTGCTACCATTTGAGTTAGAGAAGAGTCTCTCTGTCAATGACAGGAAGGCTATGCTCCTATCATGGGTTATTAAACAAACATGGAGCATACCAGGCACTGTATATCCAGTGTTGTGCGGAGTAAACACAGTCTCTGCCCTTACTGTTTACAGTTGGGCGTCCTGGATCTGAAAACCACAGATCCAAGTTCCATCTGCTAAGAGTCCTAGATAATCTAGACCTGGGTTAAACGTAAGCTAGTATTTTAAAACTTCTAATTCTAGAACAATAACCATGCCTCTCATTTGTAAAGCACACTGCTATTTAAAACATAAATTAGCTCATTGATACTAATAATGCATTTTAGTTGCACTAGAATGAAGAGTCACTTTCTTGTTTATCATCTCATTTCATGACTGTGCTCTGTGTAGCTCCAGGAAATAGAAAGGAAGAGGAAAGCAACAAGTGAGCTATTCCCAACCCCAGAGTCCCTCACTTTAATCAAAAGAGCATAGTTCTCTCTTTTAGATATAAACATCATATAAAATTTTCCTGGCAAAAGGAGATCCAGCTAGGCGCAGTGGCTCACGCCTGTAATCTCAGCACATTGGGAGGTGAAGGCAAGAGGATTGCCTGAACCCAGAGGTTCAAGACCAGCCTGGGCAACTTGGCGAGACCTCGCCTCTACAAAGAATTAAAAAATTAGCTGGGCATGGTGGCATGCTCCTGTGGTTCCAGCTACTTGGAAGGCTGAGGAGGAAGAATCACCCGAGCCCAGCTGGTTGAGGTTGCGGTGGCCGTGAGCATGCCACTGCACTCCAACCTGGGTGGCAGTGAGACTCCGACTCAAAAAAAAAAAAGAAAAAGTAAAAGGAGATCCAAGGTCTTTAAAAGTAAAAAATTTGAAACCAACTGATGAAGAACAACTTCCTCCTTTGTTATATGAAGAAACAGAGGCACAGAAAAGAAAGTGACCAGAGAGGGACATTCAGTGAGCTATTCCCAGAGTCAGGATTGGGACCTTGTTGTCCCAACTGCCAGGTCACTGTTCTTCCACTCAGAAGATATGACTCTTCAGAGCAGTAAGTAGCCTTTAGGCCCACCAAGTCACCTCCTTCCCCAAGGACTTGCATCTCAACCATACTAGCCAACTGACTACTCAGCTGCCAACCTGGACAGATAGTCCACAGAATCTAAACACTTCCCCATAAAACCATGCGTACATACCATCTGACAATCATATATTGCATATAGACAGTGGTCACATACATCTGCCTCACCACCAACTCAGAGTAATTCTACGGAACTCTAAGTTAAGCTCATCTACTCTCCACCCCTGCAGAGTTCTTCATTACCTCCCTCCCCACCGTGACATAGCTGAAAGTCCTTTCACCATACAAGACTCTCTCCTCTGGAAACTCCCCTCAGAGCCCAGGGCTGGAGTTCCAGAACCCAGTTCTCTTGTATTTTGGTGCAACCAATGCTGGGATAACCTGACAGGCAATGTAGCAAGAAAGATCACTGACCCATCCTAAGCCCCAGTGGGAGATCCAGTGAGGACTCAGCCCAAGAATGAGCTAAAGGGCTAATCTTCTAACACAGCCACCATTCTTCTCTGGCAGTGAATTCTGAAAAAAGGGTAGACAAGGGAGTCTCCGGCCTTGGAGGCCACTCGTATCTCAGGACTGTTTTATCTTTTGTTTGAGGAAAAGCGTGACTTATTTTATCATTTCTCTGAAACAGCTGATTGAGAGGATAGAGAAACGAGCACTTCCGTCCAAATCAGAACCTTCCATGACCTTAGTGAGCCTCACAATGAGAGAATAATGAACTTGAAACAACCAACATCCCCATCTGGTTTTCACCTCATTCCAAGTGAGTTCCAGGATTTTCCCCAATTAAAGGAGTCTTCAGAAAGCTGGTCCTTTCCACCCTGAAATTCACTAAATGCAAATCATAAAACTAGTCAGAATTTCCCCAAGTCCCACCTAGACTAACAATTCCTGAAACTTGTATCTTAAAAGATATCCAGACTTCACACACACACCCATTGACTACTCTGCCTAGAGGCACATGTCTAAAGTGCATTTCATTTTCTTGTGGTGCCCCAAAATAGGAAAAGAGAAATTAAGTAACTTACTTCACCACCACCAGCCAGCTCTGCTTGGAGGTCTTCACAAATCTCTCTGTTTCCTGGGTCTTGGTCTGCTCAGGATTCCTGAAAGCTAGACTCCTGACTATATACAAGGAGGACCCCAAAAATTTCACTTATAAGAAATCGTGTATTTATTCTTACATGCTTAAATTTTAGTCACCTTCAAAGTACTACCTGAGGCAATAAACTTGTCAAGATGCTTTTTCACTGCTCAAAACGGTTTTTGACCTCATCAATGTTGATACCTTTTAGTGATTCTGCTGTTTTTTGTTTCACCTCTTCCACATGTTTTGTTTTGTTTTTTGAGGACTACTTTCATCCAGAAAACCAAAAAAATAAGTTCCTCAGGGTGAGATCAGGTGAATAAGGAGGGTTGGTCATGGGGTTATGCCATTTTTTATCAAAAACTGCTGAGCACTCAGTGCAGTATGGGCTTATAAATCACCCATGATAAAATGGGCAAACCGTTGAAAGAATCTCCAAAAAACATCTCACTGAAGCTGAATGCAGCCTCTCACAACAGCACTAGCTGGTAAACTGATGCAAATGGGTTCCTAGAACACTCACCTAGCTGGGGAAGCCTGTACTACAAGGGTCCTGCCCTCCAAAAGGTAATTCCAGTTTTTTAGATGTCCCCTCTCATATTGTTTATGTTGTCATCTGACCCCATTACTTGGCAGTTTTTCAATACTCTTTTGAAGAGTTGGAACCTGGTTTCTAAACTCTTACCATATCCCTACTGCCTTACTCTGTATTCCCCATACTTTTGTTGTTTCAATTTCCCATACCCTGAGTTTGGCAAAAGGCAGTTAACATACATCATCAGCCATATTAATCTCCTAATAACTCAGGGATGGTTTTCTTACTTCTGCTCATCACTCTCGCAATCCAGATAAGCTTATAAGATTGTTGAAGTGTCCTACATTATATGGACTAAGGCAGCGTCTATAGGTATAATCTCAGCAGTGCAATTCAACTCACATTACAAAAGGGCTCCCATTGTTTTAAGCAATTTGCTAGGTCCTGGAAATTCAAAGATAAAAGGTATGAAGTCCCTGATTGAGAAACCCAAATTACCATAGAAGCAGTAGCTATGCGGAGGGTTATCTATGACATAATATAGTAAAAGATAATATATATGTAAATGTAAATTTTTATTAAAACATAACTGGGGGAACTTCCAGCAAGATGGCGATGGGGCAGCCTGGTCTATGAAACCCTCTGCAAAGGAGAATGCAGAAGGTCTCTGGCTCTCTCCCCGGGGGTTGCGGACACCAACGTTGGCAGCCTGCTCTTCATATGGAGCTCGGCCATCACCACCGCTGGGGCACTGCAGCGGTCTGGACAGCCACTGCAGCCACAGACACAGCAGCCGCTGGCGCCACCTCCACAGCCTCGGTGGTGGCCATAGCACATCGAGCCACCCCTGCCTGAGGCGATCCACAACTTCAGTCCTTGAAGTCCCTGCAGGTAAGATCTGCTGGGATGGCTGCTACCTCTGCTGCCACCAGGAAGTCCTGCCAGCTGTGGGCCTCCTCCTGTGTGCCCTGAGGCAGGCTCCCATCCCAGACCTCTGCGCGACTCCTGTCCGGCTCCACCCCCTCTAGGGCGAGCAGCTGAGATAGCACCACCTGCTGGCGTTTCAAGGTAACAACACTGAGATGGGAGAAACGCTTGAAAAACAGACACAGGCTAGATTTGAGTGGTGAATGGAGGGTGATCTGAACTGTCCTTCACAGCAGCCCAGGGGCAACTATGAACTAATTTACCAACTTGAAAAGACAGCTAGAAATCAGAGCTGAAAGGGCACTGGACTTAAACAAAAAGTCTCAGAGTGTGCTTGATTGGTTCTGTTAGTTTAATGACTTAATTCTATTCCTACTGTTTTGTTTCTTTTTTTCTCTCTCTTCCTTTTCTACTCTTTTCTCCTCTCTGTAAACCATATCTTTGTATAGAGGAACAGCATACCAATAAGGTGGTTGGTTAGCTTGTATATTAACATCATTGTATGTTTTATTTTATTTTTTGTATGGGAGTTGGTTAGTTTGTAGCCATGGTCTATTGTTTTTATCTGTTTCAGTTTAGGTCTCTCTCTCCATTTGTTGGTACACTAGTCTGTTCCCCCCCTTACTCCTCTCTCGCTCCGCCCCCCACTTCCCCCCACTGTCTGCTCCATTCTCTTCCCTCTGCTAACCTCATTTTATTTCAGGGAGTAAACCTACAGCCCCACTGCACAGACAGATTCCAAGGCTGTGGGAAGTGGGTTTCAGATTATCCATACACCTGTAGGCGAATACCAGGACCTGCAGATAGATTTTGAGTCACAGCTCCCCCCTTAAGTAAATCTCAAAACAGCTAAAAGGACCACCCCAACCTACAGTGCAACTCCAGAATTGAACAAAGTAACAGGGCATACATAAACAATAGGAGATTGAACAAACAGAAGTAAAAGCAATCCCTCTACCCCTGAATAACAGAATTAAATAAGATGGTGATGTGGAGGGAAGGAAAAAGTTGGGAGGGGAAAAACTTGCATAAATGAAGAAAAACCAAAAGAAGAATATAGGTCTCACACAGACCCCTGGGAGATGAGACACTGAGAAAACAGATTCCGGAACACAAACAATGAAGAGCCCCCAGAATGACTCAAGGAGCTGATGTCAGAAATAATAGCAGTAAAGAATACTGTGATGGAAATAAATAACAAACTAATAAGCATGGAAAGCAGAATTAGCCAGGCAGAAGAAAGAATCTCAGAGCTCGAAGACCAAAACACAGAACTAACCCAAACTGTCAAAAGCATAGAAAAGAGCCGGGCTCAGTGGCTTAGCCTGTAATCCCATGCCTTTGGGAGGCTGAGGTGAGTGGATTGCCTGAGCCTGCGGGTTCGAGACCTGCCTGGGCAGCGAGATCTCATCTCTACAGTAAATCAAAAAATCAGCCGGGCATGGTAGCGCATGCCTGTAATTCCGGCTACTCGGAAGCCTGAGGTGTAAGGATCATCGGAGCACAGCAGGCGAGGCTGCGGTGGCCGGGAACGTGCCACTGCATTCCAGTCTGGGCGACAGAGTGAGACTCCAACTCAAAAAAAAAAAAAGCATACAAAAGAAGCTCAAAAAAACAGAACAAAACCTTCAAGAGATGATGACTTCAAGAGACCAAACCTAAGACTAACTGGCCTTGCTGAGGCAGAGAGAGAAACAGAGGCCACACTGGAACAAACATTTCATGAAATCATTGAAGAAAACTTCCCTCATCTCATCAAGGATGAAAGAATTCAAACACAATAGATTCAGAGAACCCCTGCAAGACAACAAGTGAGAAGACCAACTCCCAGATATATAATAATTCGCCTAAACAAAGTAGGTATAAAAGAAAAAATCCTAAAGGCTGCAAGAGAAAAAGGTCAGACTATGTACCAGGGAAGACCAATTAGAATAGCAGATTTATCTATAGAAACCCTTCAGCCTAGGAGAGCGTGGAGCCCTATCTTCAAAGTTCTAAAAGATAAAGAATTTCAACCAAGAATAATCTACCCAGCCAAGCTAAGCTTCATCAGTGAGGGAGAATTGAAATCTTTCCCAGATATCCAATCCCTAAGAACCTACACTGCCTCAAGACCACCTCTACAAGAAACACTTAAGAAAGTATTGAACACAGAAGAAAAGGAAAAAAGAACAACAACATTCTTCACAAGAGTACAGGCAAAAGATTAAAAACACACATGATCCAACTCTAAAACCAAAAGAAAGACACCACACAAACAGGAAGAACAACAACTCGGTAAGAACATTATGATAGGGATCAACTCTCACATTTCAATAATTAGTTTGAATGTGAAGGGACTAAATGCACCACTGAAAAGACATAGAATGGCAAAATGGATAAAATATCATCAGGCAACAATCTATTGCCTTCAAGAGACTCACCTCACTAGAAAGGACACTCACAGACTCAAAGTAAGAGGATGGGGAACAAATTTTCAGGCAAATGGAACACAAAAGAAAGGAGGAGTCGTGATCTTAGTCTCAGAAAAAATACCCTTTAAGCTATCAAAAATTTAAAAAGATACAGAAGGCCACTACATAATAATAAAAGGTTCAATCCATCAACAAGAAATATCCATCCTAAACATACATGCACCGAACATAGGAGCACCAACTTTCATAAAGCAGCTCCTAGATAAACTAAAAAAAGATATCGACTCCAATATCATCATAGCTGAGGACTTTAATACCCCACTCACAACCCTAGACAGATCATCAGGACAAAAAATCAGCAAGATCCAGAACCTCAATATGACTCGATCAAATGGACTTAATTGATACCTACAGAACCCTCCATCCAAAGACCACAGAATACACATTCTACTCATCACCGCATAAAACGTGCTCTAAGATCGACCACATACTTGGCCATCAATCAAGCATAAGCAAATTTAAAAGGACTAAAGTTTTACCATGCACCTTCTCAGACCACAGTGGAATAAAAATAATCATGAACACTAACAAATTCCCCCAAAAATCCACAAAGACATGGACACTAAACAGCATGATGCTAAACTCCTGGATTGTTGATGAAATCAAAACAGAGACTAAAAGATACCTGGAAACAAATGAAAATGAAGAAGCATCTTACCAAAATCTCTGGGACTCCATGAAAGCAGTAGTAAGAGGGGAATTTATATCCCTACAAATGCACATGAAGAAAATGGAAGGATCACAAATTAACAGCCTAAGAAGCCACCTAAAAAAGCTGGAAAAGCAAGACCACAAAAACCCTAATTTCAGCAGAAGAATCCAGATCACCAAAATAAAAGCCCAAATCCAGGACATAGAAGACAAAAAGATAATACAAAAAAATCAATGAAGCAAAAAGTTGGTTCTTAAAAAGAATAAACAAGATCGATGGTCCCCTAACTAGACTGACCAATAAAAAGAGAGAAAAAGCCCAAATAAACACAATCAGAAACACAAAAGATGAAGTCACACCTGATCCTGAAGAAATACAAAAAATCATTAGAGACTACTAGGTACACTTGTATGGAAACAAACTTGAAAACCTTTTGGAAATGGAGGACTTTCTGTCATCACACAACCTGCCTAGGTTGAAACAGGAAGAAATTGAGACCCTAAACAAACCAATAACAATCAAGGAAATTGACTACATAATAAGAAAACTACCTACCAAAAAAAGCCCTGGACCAGATGGCTTTCCAGCAGAATTCTACAAGACATTTAGGGAGGAGCTTATACCAATCCTACTGAAGGTATTCCAGGTGATTGAGAAAGATGGAACTCTCCCCAAATCATTTTACGAAGCTAACATCACATTGATACTCAAGCCACGTAAAGACCCAACAAAGAAAGAGAACTACAGGCCAATATCTTTGATGAACGTAGATGCTAAAATTCTCAACAAGATCCTAGCGAACCAGATTCAACAACACATCTCAAAAATTATCCATCATGATCAAGTAGGCTTCATCTCTGGGATGCAAGGCTGGTTCAACATTCATAAAACAATAAATGTAATTAAATACATCAACAGATGTCAAAACAAAAACCACATGATTATATCATTAGATGCAGAAAAAGCTTTTGATAAAATCCAGCACCGCTTCTTGAAAAAACCCTCGAACAGCTAGGCATACAGGGAACATACCTCAAAATAGTAAAAGCCATCTATGAGAAACCCACAGCCATCATACTCCTAAATGGACAAAAACTGGAACCATTTCCCCTGAAAACTGGAACAAGACAAGGATGCCCACTCTCACCCCTCCTGTTCAATATAGTATTGGAAGTCCTGGCTAGATCAATCAGAGAAGAGAAGGCAATCAGGGGTATTCAAATAGGAAAAGAGGAAGTCAAGCTATCTCTCTTTGCAGATGACATGATTATGTACCTTAAAAACCCAAGAGAATCTGTCAAAAACCTCCTTACACTGATAAAGGACTTTGGCAAAGTCTCAGGATATAAAATAAATGTGCAAAAGACAATTGCATTTCTTTACACCAATAATAAACAAACCCAAATAAAAAGCACAATTCCATTCACAATAGCACAAAAAAAATGAAATACTTTGGCATCTTCCTAACCAGAGATGTGAAAGACCTTTACAATGAAAACTACAAAACACTGCTCAAAGAAATCAAAGATGACACAAACAAGTGGAAAAATATCCCATGCTCATGGATTGGAAGAATCAGCATTGTGAAGATGTCCATCTTACCTAAGGCAATCTACAGATTTAATGCAATACCCATCAAATTACCAGCAACATTCTTCTCAGACCTAGAAAAAACAACACAGGAATTCATATGGAAACACAAATGACCAAGAATAGCCAAAACAATCCTCAGCAAAAAAAACAAAGCAGGTGGTATCGCATTATCAGACTTCAAACTTTACTATAAAACAACAATAATCAAAACAGTTTGGTATTGGTACAGGAACAGGCATATAGATCAATGGAATAGAATTGAGATTCCAGAAGCAAAACCTCAATTTCTCAACCAACTCATCTTCGACCAAGCCTCCACCACCTACCACTGGGGAGAGGAGAACCTATTCAGTAAATGGTGCTGAGAAAACTGGCTGACCACATGCAGAAGATTCAAACAGGACCCCTATCTATCCCCACACAAAAAAATTAACTCTAAATGGATCAGAGACCTAAATGTAAAACCTCAAACCATGAGAACCTTAGAAAATGAAGGATATACCCTCATGGAAATTGGAACTGGCATCCAATGCCTGAGCAAAACCCAAAACCCACAGGCCATAAGAGATAAGATAGACAAGTGGGACCTCATTAAACTGACAAGCTTCTGCAAAGCCAAAGAAACCATCAAGAGAGCAGGGAGACAGCCTACAGACTGGGAAAAAGTATTTGCCAACTCCAGGTCCGACAAAGGCTTAACATCTTGGATCTACAAGGAACTCAAATGTGCTGAAAAGAAAAAAACAAACAATCCCATTATAAAATGGGCAAAAGATATGAACAGACACTTCTCAAAGGAAGACATCCAAGCTGCCAACAGACACATGAAAAAATGTTCAACCTCACTAATCATCAGGGAGATGCAAATCAAAACCACACTGAGATACCACCTAACTCCAGTCAGAATGGCAATTATCAATAACTCAAAAAATAACAGTTGCTGGAGAGGGTGTGGCGAAAAGGGAACACTTCTACACTGTTGGTGGGAGTGCAAACTAGTACAACCTCTGTGGGAAACAGTATGGTGATTCCTAAAAGCTCTAAATATTGACCTCCCATATGACCCTGCAAACCCCTACTGGAGATATACCCTGAAGAACTCAAATCACTCTATAGAAAAGATACCCGCACACGTATGTTTATCGCAGCATTGCTCACAATAGCAAGAACTTGAAAGCAACCATGCTGTCCATCAAAAGAGGACTGGATTTTAAAAATGTGGTACATATACACGATGGAATACTATGCAGCCATAAAAAAGAACAAAATCATGAATTTTGCAGCAACCTGGATGGAACTAGAGTCTATAATACTGAGTGATCTCTCACAGAAACAAAGATCTGAGTATCACATGTTCTTACTCATATAGTGGACCTTGGACATCCAATGTAATTCTATAAGAAAATGACTGACAGTGGTGAGAAACTATGGGGGGGGAGGGGAAGGGAGATGGGATTAACGTTAGTAAATATCTGTCTGGGGATGGGGAGACACCTCTTATCAACAAGGGTGCCTGAATGAAGCATATTTGTATACCTAACCCTTAACTGTACCCCACAACATCATAATACAAAATATTGATTAAAAAAAAAACATAACCTGGCCAGGCTCAGTGCATCAGCCTGTAATCCCAGCACTTCGGGAGGCCAAGGCAAGTGGATTACCTGAGCTCGCAGGTTTGAGACCAGACCAGGCAACTTGGTGAGACCACATCTCTACAATTAAAAAAAATTTGGCCGGGCATGGTAGCATGAGCCTGTGGTTCCAGCAACTTGGAAGGCTGAGGTGGAAGGATCGCCAGAGCCCAGCAGGTCAACGTTGGGTTGGCCGCGTGCATGCCACTGCACTCCAGCCTGGATAACAGAGTGAGATTCCAACTGAAAATAAATAAATAAAAATAAATAACCAGTGAATTCACCCTTGTCACATTTGCCCAATAGTATTTCAGAATTGCTACAGACCAGTGACTACTATATATATAATAGGAAAAAAACAGTGCAAGAGAAACATGGAAACTGTGAAAAGCTCTTCACATTTATATAAAGCAACATATAAAGCAAAATGAAGTCTGAGTCTTGAAAGGGGGAAAAAGAGAATATGAAGCAGAAGCAATATTTGAAGGCCTAAGGATAAAGAAATTTTAAAACTGATATATATCAAGGCACATAATTTTTTTTTTCCCGAGTTGGAGTCTCACTCTTGTCACCCAGACTGGAGTACAGTGGCACGCTCCCAGCCACCTCAGCCTCGACCTGCTGGGCTCCAGCAATCCTTCCACTTCAGTCTTCCAAGTAGCTGGAACTACAGGCAAGCACTACCACGCCTGGCTAATTTTTTGATTTATTGTACAGATGAGGTCTTGCCAAGTTGCCCAGGCGGGTCACGAATTCACAGACTCAGGCAGTCCACTCACCTCGGCCTCCCAAAGCGCGGGATTACAGGCTGAGCCACAAAGTCCAGCCTAAAGATTTTTTTAAAAGAAAAATTAAAAATATATCTTGACTATTATAGCAAAGCATTGAAAATATTTTAATAGAGTAAAAAATAAAAGTCTCAAACGTAGCCAATAGCTCACACATATAATCCTGGCACTTTGGGAAGCTGAATCAGAAGGATTGCTTTAGGCCAGGAGTTTGAAACCAACCTGCTAAATAGCAAAACCCTGTCTCTACAAAAAATTAAAAAGTTAGCCAAACACCATTGTGTGCACCTGGGACTACAGAGTCCCAGCTACTGGGGAGGCTGAGGCAAGAGGATCCCTTGAGCCCAGGAGTTTGAGACTGTGGTGATCCATAATTGGGCTACTCCCCTCCAGTCTGAGTGATAGAACAAGACCCTGTTTCTAAAAATAAAAAAGTAGCCACATAAGAAGGGCACATTGCCTTTAAAGGAGTTAAAAAACTGTCACTTGGTTTCTTAATATTTTTTAAAAATTGGAAGCCAGAAGACAATATAACATTACCTTTAAAGTGCTGAATATATATGTATAAAGTACTTTTTTAAAAAATAATAACTGCCAGCCTAGTGTTCTATATCTAAAGAACATATTCTTTAATGTTGGAGGTAAAGACACTCATATGTCCAAAAAGACAAAAATCTTAAGAGTTCTTTGCCACAAAACCCACATAAAAAAATACTTATAAAATTTTTCAAACAAATAAAATATTGTTTCAGTGCACTCAAATGCAAGAATGAATCATATGCAAAGAAATGATAAACATACAAGTAAAACCATTACAATTTATCTGAATCCTCCCAGAAGTGTTAAAGGTACTGATACAATACTTAATAAACCAAGACTTTATTTTTTCATCTCCAAGGTAACAATTAAAATAAGAAAAAAATAATGTGTAACTAGCAAGCTGAAAGTAAAAGCAAATGGAAAATTATAAAATGACCCAAAAGAAGGCAAGAATGGAAATAAAAAGAACATATAACAGGTGAAAAAAAATTAAAAAACAGATAATAGAGCAATAGATTTCACTTTAGTTATTTCAATCGCTACCTAAAATGTACCCAAGAATTAATCTAGTTAAAAGTCAAAATTATCATATTGGATTTAAAAGCAATTATATACTACTCTACTTACAAGAGAAACCTACTAAATATAACAACATAGAAAGGTTGGAAGTAAAAAACAGAAGAAAACATAAATGACTTGCAAACACTAAAAAAAATAAATAAAGATGAATCAACTGTACAATGCAAACTCTAAAGACAGGAATATTACCAGAGATTTAAGAAGACATTTAAGCATGCTAAAAGTTCAGTTTGTTAGGAAGATATAATAAATCTAAGCCATATGCACCTAATAACAATACTTCTCAATATATAAAGCAAAAATCAACAAAACCAAAATGACAGACAAATCTACACTCAGAGTGAGACATTTTCACACAACACGATTTGTATGACTGGCACCTCTATTTACAGAACAGGCAGATATAGAATATCCATATGTATGTTAGATATCTCTTGTCCCTGTCTCATATTCTCTTAGCCCACATTTTTACTCCAGTCATTGCCACAGCAATCAGCTCTACACAAGTGTAAATGGACAGCAACTTGCCTCCACGATGCATCTCTTACTTTCAGACGTGGAGTGCCTCTGCTGTCTCTACACAGAATAACACCAGCAAGAATATTCTAAGTCATTCTAATATATACACAAAATCTACATGTACAAGTGAGTTAATCTTAAATTTAAGAACTTTTTTCATCAACAGACAAGCAGGTGAAAAAGTAAGCAAACCACAAAATGAAAAGAAGCTTTTGCAATGAATATATTTTACAAAAGACTCATATCCAGAATATATAAAGAGCTACAAATCAGTGAGAAAAATACAAGCAATGCATATTTTTTTAAGTTGGGATCTCACTCTGTTGTCCAGGCTGGAATACAGCAGCATGATCACAGCTCACTGCAGGCTTGACTTTCTTTGTTCAGGTGATCTTTCCATCTCAGCCTCCCAAATAGCTAGGACTACAGGCATGTGTCACAGCATCCAATTAATTTTTTTATTTAATTTATCTTTTTTTTTTTTGTAGAGATGAATTCTCACTGTGTTCCCCACAATGGTCTCAAACTCCTGGACTCAAACAATCCTCCTTCCTCAGCCTCCCAAAGTGCTGAGATTACAAGTGTGAGCCACCACACCTGGTCAAAGACTAAGCCAATTTTTTAAATGGGCAAAATCTTAAACACACACTTAGCAAAACAGAATATTGAAATAGTCAACACATATGTAAATATTTTTCAACGCCATTTAGTATTTAGAGTAAAGCAAATTCACAACCACAATAATACCACCTCACAACCGCTAGAGTGATTAACAAAAAGTTCTGACAATATCAAGGGTCTACAAGATATACTAACATATCAAAACTGTTGTCCACTACTGATAGGAGTGGTACAATCACTTTGCAAATAATATTTTGTCAAATGTAAACTTATTTCCAGCATGACAATTTCTGTTCTAGATATACACACAACAAATGTATACATCTGTGTGCCAAAGATAGAATAAGAAAGTTCATAGTAGATCTATTCCCAATAGCAAAAACAGAACTGCAAATAACACAAATTCCAATATTCAGTAGGATGGACATGTAATTATAGACTAACCACTTCAAGGAAAACTAATCATCAGTGGGAATGAAGGATCTACATTCTTCATGAACACGTGAATGAATCTTTACAATAATAATATTGAACAAAAGAAACCAGACACAAAAGGGTACATATTGAGTTATTCAATTTATATAACATTTAAAAACAGTCAAAATTAATTTAAGATGATGGAAGCCAGAGTAGAGTTTACATTTAGGGAAAAAAAAGAAGTACTTAGGAGGGACACAAAGGGGCAATGGTCTCTGTCTGATCTAGGTTACAGTTTCACAGTGCATCACTTTGTGACAATATACTGGGAGTATACTTAATATTGGTACACTTTGGTATGTTGCTGTCATTCTTCAATACTGATTCCTAAAAATATCATGTTTGTGTGGATATGGCAAAGAGATGGCTCATAAGCCTTTTTAATAATAAACATTATTATTATTATTATTATCTAGTGAGAGCATACATTGGTACATATCCACACAAACATATTTTTCAGGTTTTTTAAATAAACTTTTTATTAAAGAATGATATTAATATTAGAATCTCTACTTGGTGTATCCTATCAACAAAGTCAGCTAGGTCCAACACGATATTCCTTCCATCCACTCTAACATCCTTACAATATATTTACATTTGTGTTTCTGTTGATATAGATTATCAAAAATAATTTTTGATAATCTATATCAACAGATTTGATAATTTTTTCTGATGTGTATTGCGATTCCTCTGGGACCTACTGGGATTTGAGTGCATAAATCTAGAAGGAATAAAAGACAGATGGGGAATCAGGTATTAGGACCTGAAGAGAATCAGCAGTCAGTCTCCTGGAAAGGACCTACCTTAGGGAATCCCATCACAGAGTTTTTAGGTAAGGGAAGACTCACCTATTCAGACCAGAGAAAATGGGCTGCTTTTACTAGCAAAGAAGTGTAGGAGGAATTTAAAGATTCAAGGTCCCAGTTTCACCCAAAACTGCCCAAATACATTCGCATGCCAATTTTCAGTCTTATTTCTTCTCAACCAATATCTTAACATTATATAAGAGACTCTGCCAGGTTGGCAATTCAAAATGTGTTGGAAGCCACCCCTAAAATTAGACTTTGTTTTTATTTTCAGAAATCTTATACATGAGGTTATGAGATAGGAGTCTCTTTTATGGCAGTCATAGAAGACTTCTACTTAGAACACAGGTTTGTAAATTAATGCCCAAATCTCATTATTTTATTCGCCTAAGTTCTTTAATAAACTTAGAAACAATCAACAAACCCCATTATATTCCTTATTTCTACTAATATGTACTACAACCACAAATACATGGTCACCCAAAGTGTGGTCTTTCATAATAGATATTTACAAGTGATCATTTAAGTAACAGCCTTGCCATAAATGCATGCCATGTCATAAATGATTATTTACAACTTAAAACTAATACTTTTTACCATTTACAGCAAGCTCAGTGATACTTAAATATATTCCAATTAGAAAACCCGAACCAAATAACCCAGGCCAATTCACAGAACCTGGGGTTAAGCTCCCCTGGTCCCAATTCCAATGCCAATATCTCTATTATTTAGTGATCAATTAGAGAAGCAATACCACTCTGAGGAATGTAAAACCATGAATTTAATATTGGGATTATACCTTATAAAACTGAGGGAAATGGTGAATAAATCCTCTCTTGTTGTTATTGTTGTTGATTTTGTTTGGTTTTGACTTGTTTCTACAATCCAGGATAGATCATGTGATTGAAGCCAGATACAAATTTGATACCTAGCTCTGATATTTAGGGGCAACAAAATTTTGTCAAATGATTCAAATTCCCTATACCTCAATTTCTTCATCTGTAAAAAAGAAAACAATAAAACTTGCCATGATTGACACAAGGGTGAATGAGATAAAGTACACACCTTAAATATACCATATGTCATTGCATACAAAATGCATAATAGTTCACATTTTAACCTTTCCATACCAGAAATGAACTTTTTAATCAATGACATGTTATTGTTTTCTTTAGAACAATGTATTCCTTCTTCGGTGGCACATAAAATAGAGTCCAGTGAAACACTTCAAATAATGACAGGAGCAGATGTCATCTTATTATTAAACCAAGTGTGATTCTCAGCGCACAGGTGGAAAACCTCAATCTCCTAGAGAACACAAGTGTTTTCCTTTATACATTATATTTTTTTCTCAATTCATTGAACTAACACTTCATCCCACACCCCTTATTACTTAGATTGGTGTAATGGAAAACCATGAGTTTCAGAAACTCATACATTAAATTTTGAAACTTGCTGCTATGTGACATCCTGAGCTTCCATTGAGTGATCCATAATTTTGTATGATAATACTAACTCAAAAGGACTGTAATAAAGATTAAATGAGAAGATCCATTAAAGTCCTGCCAGTTCCAAACATAATTTGTGTATTCAATAAATTCTCCTTTTTTCATTCCTTCTCTTACTGCCACATTGTTTGTTCCACTGATTATTTGAATTGAAAGAAGGGCTGGTCTTCTGGATCAGGGGTTATAATCTGCAGGTAAAATTGGCCCCATATATGTTTTTGTAAATGAAGTTTTATTGAAACATGATCACACTCATTTGTTCACATATTGTCTATGGTTACTTTTGAGCTTCAACAGCGGAGTTGAATAGTTGCCATAAGGCAGGATGGCCCTCAGTGTCGAAAATACTTGCTATCTGGCCATTTACAGAAAAAGTTTCCTAGTCTCTGTTCTAGATTCCCACAGTACCTAAATCTCCCCTCCCATTTGTGTTACTATTCTACTCCTAAAGAGTTTTCTTGAATTAAAAAAATGTTCCTGCCTCACACTAGAACTCTTAGGATCTGAACACAGCTTCAACATCAGCAGATCAAACAGTAGAGTCATGAGAAGATGCAGATAACTAGGCAAGAGGGAAAGACAAAGATGTGACTAGGAGGTTTCTGTGGCTTCTAGCCCTCCCTTTTCCTCTGCTTCTAGGGTTATAAAATCAGGGGCCAGTGAGGGAGTGACAAGAACTTACTGTGGGCATTGCTGGGGAGATGTAGGCTCGACTCCTTTTGTTGGTCTCTCTCCTGCATCCTGAAACTGGAGGTGGTGAGAGTCTCTAGGGTGTAACTTCTGTCCTCCAGGTCTGCAGTTCCTATTCCCAACTTGTTGACCTGGGTCAGAGAAGACCCTAAAATAGAGCTCTAGGATCCCTTTGTGAGTGTTCCAGAGGGAAATCTCTACCCAAGGACAAGAAGGCTAGGGTGGAAAAAGAATCCAAAAACTGACTTTGGAAATTCCCCTTAACTAGCTTTTCCAAAAATACCCACGATTATGACCCATGGCCCTCTCAGGTGTTGAGGAAGTCAGGATGAGAACATGATAAAATGTCTAAGAGAAATAACTCAGGAGCAAGATTGGCTGTTATGTTCTGAGTGTAAGGTGAGGACTGACAGAGTAGATTGGGGAGGGAACGTCAGAAAAAGGATTCCTGGAAGAACTGAGCTATATAAGAGGTAAGGAGGAGGCTCAGATAGAGTCCCTCAGCTTTAACCCATCTTCCCCAACCAGTGCTCTGTAGGAAAGCTTATAAACCTGTGTTTGGGGACCTGGGTTTGTCTGTTTCAGAGGAGATTGTCTGTTTCAGAGGAGATTATCAGTGGCATTGAGTCTAAGCCACACTCTCGCCCCTGTATGGCCTACCTGAAAATCATTACCGACCGGGGTTATGTTGCCAACTGTGGTGGGTTTCTCATAAGTCGAGAATTTGTGATAACAGCTGCTCATTGTAAAGGAAGATAATAAACTTCTGACTTGTTATCTTTCCACGTGAGGAATAGAGGAACCATAGTCACGCACAACTTTGAGAAGGCCTGAAGAGAGGTTCTTCTGCCCTGCTCCCCTCTAGATGATCAGAAATGTATATTGGAAGGAACTGGGCCATATCATTTGTCATCTCCCTCCCCAGAGGCCAGGGCATTATACAGGGCATCCAGGTCCACACAGGCTAACACTGTCCTCTGTCCTGGTACCAGTGGGGCTCTCTCAGCCCCATGTGTCTCCCATGGCTCTGTCCTTCCTGAAACAACTGTAATCACTGGGGGATCTTCTGTCCTAAGATCTGAGTCTCTCAAGTGGCCTTACACTGGGGAAAAGGAGGGCCTGGTGTCATTTTTCTCAGAATGGGTCCTTCTCAGAAGACAAGCACATTTTCCTTCATCTCTTTTCATTCTTAACAGGAATATTACTGTCACTCTTGGAGTTCATGACATAAAACAAAAAGAATCCACATGGCAGAAGATAAAAGTCACAGAACAATTTGTGAAAAACTACAACTTTTCTACCAGACTTAATGACATCATGTTACTGAAAGTGCCATTATCTTTCTTGCACTTCTCCCATCATTAGCACTTCTCCTGGTCTGCACTTTTCTCAAGCACTATCTTCCAACCCATTTCCACGGGGTCTGCCCTCCTATATTGTGTCATCTCCACCCCATTGGGAAAAAAACTCTCAGTCTTGCCCCAGGGAGCTTCTACCACCCAAAGCCCACTCCCCTGGGACCGAAAGTCCATTGATCCTCCTTCCTCTCACAGCTACAAACCAAAGCCAAGCTGACCCACGCTGTGGGGACAATTCCACTGCCTACCCGGTCTACCTTTGTTCCACTTGGGAGAATGTGCCGGGCAGCTGGCTGGGGAAAAACAGGAGTGAGAATGCCAGTGTTGAATACTCTAAGAGAGGTGAAACTGAGACTGATGACAAGGCCTGTGACTACTTTCCATCTTACAATCATAACTTCCAAATCTGTGTGGGCAATACCAGGAAGACAAGATCAGCATACAAGGTGACTACATAACTACACTTCCTCCCCACACAAGGAGACTTTTATCCACCTGGAGGTGAGGGTTGGGAGGCCATGAAGTTGCCTAGTACACTGACTGGTATACACGGTGTGCTTACAGGTTTCTAGGACTGTAGGAACTGAGATCCTCCTTCTGGGTTTCCATCTTCCTAAACCCAAGACCTGCCTCTAAACTTCCCAATCAGTCTGCCACTCAGAGCTCCAAAAGAGAAAGGAAGAAGGTGGAGAAAAACAGAATCTTGAGCTGTGGGTCTATGCCAGAGAGAAAAAGAAAGGCATTAACCTCTAGTGACTCCATGAGAGGCCAATACTCTTGGTTTGACTCTGGATATCTTGGGGCCAGGCGGCTGCTGGTAGAACCAGGATGAAGCAACAGTAATGAGGGAAGGACAATGTGTGCTCATGACTTGCTTTCTCTAACCCACAGGGAGATTCTGGGGGGGGGCCCTTCTGTGTGCTGGGGTGGCCCAAGGAATCGTGTCTTACAGACGTGGAGATGCAAAGTCGCTTGCTGTCTTTACATGGATCTCCCTTTATGTGCCCTGGATTAACAAAGTTTTAAAGGGCAAGTAGCCACAGAAGCCTGGCCAGCATGAAGGAGAGACCCAAAGTTGGAGCTCTCCCTGGAGAGACCCTGGATTCCCGGAAGCCTGGCCCCAGTCCAAGACCAGGGAGGCTCTCAGAGGCAAACAAACCTCCAATGATTGTACACCTCCAAAAAAAAATCACAATAAAGATACACACTCCAGCATGTATGTGTGACTCCTCTCTCTGTGCTCACTTCCCCAGAACTGCTTTGCTCCCCTCACCAGATCCTCCTCTCTCACTTCAGTGAATTGCACTGGGCTCCTTTCTTGCAACATAAATAATCTTGACTACTATTTTCCCTGTATACTATGTGGTATAATGGATTATTAAAGAAAATAAATTGATCTATTCAGTAGGATTTACATCCTAAGAAACATAGGTTCTGATGAATTTTACTCTTCCGCTGCACTCTCTCCTTTTCTTGTTTCTCCTCTTCTTCTTCTTCTGATTTCTCCTCCTCCCACAAACCCCATGCCTCAACCACTGCAATCCAGGGCACAAATGCATCACAGCAAACTTCCCATGACCGTGTCCACATATGGCCCAGGCCTGGACTGCTGATACTTTGTTTTCTTTATACCCACCTACCCCATCATCTTCATCCCCTGGCAGTGTGTCTGAAGCTAGAGGAGCCTCTGCCCTCAGAAGTCCTCAAGAAGAGTCTTCCATTGCAGTAGTCACAACAGAAAGAAGGGATCTGGCCTTTCTACAGCTAAACAGAGGGCAAGGCCATTCTAGCCCAGGAAAGGGATCCGCAAGAACATCAGCATGACTCCAGAACTATGTCACTGCTACCCAACTTCATTGGTCATCTTCCTCAAAAATGAGAACACTTTGCCAAGTATTCCAGAAGAGGAATACCTGAGTTAGGTCAAGTTCTCCAAAGTTTCATCCTCTAAGTGACCTGCACACTCTGAAGCCCACAACCACTGGCATCAGAACCAGAATCAGCATACTCATAGCCTTACACCCTAGTAAAAGGGAAATAGAGCATGCTCTCTAGGGAAAGCTCTGCAGCCTGCAATTAAATACAGTCCTCACCACAATCCCTAGGAGGCCTAAGAAAAAAGGCATGGCCTTGCGATCACCGTACTCCAGTAATTGCTGCTACTACTGGCCCCAGACCAGGGACCCAGCACCTCTACCTTTCCAACTGCTGGCCAGCCCATGGGCCTGGGCTTCAGCCTTGCCACTTATCAATACAGATGTGAAATTTAAAAGAATAACATGCAAGATTGATTATAAACTCTATGTGGAAAAAAACATGCACATGGGCAGAAAAAAATTGAAAGGATTCCAAAAATAAAAGAACTTATGGTGGACAGTAGTTTAAATGGTGATTTTGCTTTGTCTTGTTTCCTAATTCTTGTTTTATATCTGTGTCATTAAATAAGAGTTCAAATGTGAAATACAAAGGGCAGAGGCACTGTATCTGTGTTTCCTTAGGATACCAGAACACACACTGAGGTAAAGCTAAGACCCATCCAGTCTTTACCCCCAGACCCTAGAGACAGCACATAAACAGGACAGCTCTCCTTCCCAGGAAGCTGGAGAATTGGATGTGTGGATATAAGGGTCAGCCTATCTTGCCAGCTGGGCCCACAAGAAGTTGGAGGTCCAGTGGAAGTCTGCTGGGAGCTAAGCTGAGCATGTAGCTGAATTGGAATCAAGGGTTTTCCAGCATATTCCCTACTGTAGACCAAATAAGCAACATGTGGGACTTCGACTTGGAAAAGCAGTTGGTGGCCCAGTCAACCTAAACAGATAAGAGCACCATCATTGCAACAGTGTTGATTCTGAGATGTACAGGATGAAGTCCAAGGAGTGGGGCAAGCCTGGTGGATACCAAGGGTGATAAGAGAGTCAGAACATAGGGTCAGCAGGAACACCATCCCAATAAGAAAGCTTAGTCCAAACTCCCTCAGGACAGTTAAGGGTAGCACACAGAGACATGCAAAAGAGCCAGGTCCTCCTGGGGTCTTCATGGTTTGGGGGACCCAAGTAAAAAAGCTCAATAGGAAAATAACTGCTCCTCTCCCTCACCTCAATATTAAGCCCTCCTTGAGAACCTGGGAATGATCTCTCCTACACCCCAGTTTCCCTGGCAATTTTTACACTCACACAGTCATGGCTTAGTATGTGTGAGTACTAAAGCCATTGTTACAGGTTATATTTTGTCCCCTAAAAGATAGGTTGAAGCCCTAATTTCAAATGTGAGCTTATGTGGAAATAAGGTTTTTGCCAATATAATCAGTTAAGATGAGGTCGTACTGAAGTAGGATAGACCCTTAAATCAATATTATTGGTGTCTTTGTAAGAAGAGGGGAGAAAGACACACACAGGAAAAGGGCCATGTGAAGATGGAGGCAGATTGAATGATACATCTACTAGTCGAGGAATCCCAAGGATTGCCAGATGTTACCAGAAGCTAGGAGAGAGACTTAGAACAGATCCTTTCTCACATCCCTCAGAAGAAACCAACCTTGCTTACACCTTGATTTCAAACTATGAATTGTGAGGAAATAAATTTATCTTGTTTTAAGCCACCTAGTTTCTGGTGCTTTGTTACAGCTGCCCTAGGAAACTAATACAGGAGTTATGGCAGGTTTTTAGGAATGTAAGATTTTCTAAAAATAACCATTTATTAGAATAAATGTTTTATGTTTTGTAGGCTTTAAATTCATAAACACTTTACTATTCAAATATATCAGGTAAATAATCTGATTCTGTGATGAGTAATGAATTGTTAAAACCATGTTCACAGGGTGTAGGTTTGACCTCCTTCAGAAAACTGATACGTAGTAATTAGAATAACAGGCCAAAGACTTTACTCACACCTCTTCCTCACAATCCATTGTTCCCTCCTCCTAAGCCCTCCCATCGACTGCTCCATCTCTAAGGCAACCCTGGCACCAGGGTTAAGACTAAGCTGAGTCAGCAGAGGGACTTAGGGAGGAAATGTGAAGAGAAGGTCCTGTAAAGGGATATGTACATAACCCTGAGAGTAAGTACCTCCTCTCTAGCTATTTGATAGTATACATCTAGGTCTCCATGACCAAGCTAGTGAGCTCGCTCCACAAGCCTGTAGGTGAAGTGGAATTAAGTCCGAATTGAAACATGCCCCTGGCTAAATTAGGACATAACTAGAGTCTGGAAACCACTGATGTCATGGGGGTGGTCCAAAAAATGTAAAATATGTTCTCTCTGACCTTCCCTTACAGGTTTTCAACAACATGGGTAAAACCATCATTTGCCTTTGAAAAAAACCTTATAGGCAAAACGTAAATTAAAGAAAGGACGTTAACAGAACTAAGTATCTATTTCAAGAGCTCCATTGTACCACATGCTCACTACAGTTAATAACAATCCATTTTATAACTGAAAATCACTAAGAGTAGATTTTAAAATGTGCTCACCACAAAAAAATGATAAGTATGTGAGGTAATGAATATGTTAATTAGCTAGATTTAGTTACTCCACATTGCATACATATATCAAAACATCATGTTGTATACCATAAGTATATACAATTTTTAATTTGTCAATTTAAAAATTAGTATAAATAAATAAAACTGAAAAAATGTAAAAGTAAAAAGAATTAAATATTTTTTAAAAGACCTATTAGTAGGCCATTGGACAGTAACAATCTCCATTGCCTCTCACATGAGCTGCATGGCATATTGATTCACACTAATTTTTTTTTATTTATTCACATTTTTATAAAGAAAGTAAGGTAAAGTAAACTAAGGAGCACTAAGAAGTTTTGCCACGAGCAAAAGTCAGGGCACCCAGGGGCAAAGTGCAAACTTATCTAACTGCAAGTTCCTATACCTTGAATTCTTGCCTACTGCATGTCTTAAATAGCAAAAAGAAGTGCACAACTTGTCCAGGAGCTTAGGGAAAGGCAAGGCCCACATGTTCCGCAGTAGCTGAAGAAGGTTGTAATCATATTCCCATAGAGATAAATGAGATCATCTAGACCGAAAATGGCACCCTCTTCTAGCATTCAAGTCCTCTTTATGACATCCCCAACTAATTCAAGACTCTGCTTGA
This sequence comes from Cephalopachus bancanus, assembly GCA_027257055.1. NCBI lineage: Eukaryota > Metazoa > Chordata > Mammalia > Primates > Tarsiidae > Cephalopachus > Cephalopachus bancanus. The sequence continues at coordinate 1,547,706 of JAPVLO010000119.1, read as the reverse complement.
GCAACTCCAGTGATAGGAAACTCACTACTTTTCCCAGGCAGATATGTCCTGTTGTCCTAATGTAACTGATGATTAGTTCTTCCCATATAGATCTTCTCATATAGGTGCTTCTCAAAATACCTTCCAACCCTAGTCCTGATTCCAACTCTCTTCTCCCCAGTACAAGAATGTTCTGCCTCTAACAAAGCAGTCCATACACAGTCAGAAGTCTGTTACCAAGTCTCAGTTGAGCTGTTTTTTCGAAGCATCATCATCTCTGGGTTTTCCAAGATTCTGGTTCCTCTCACAATTTTAATATGCTCTAATTTGTCACTGTTTCTCTCCAAAACTGGCTACAATGCTTAAGGCAATACAATCCAGCCTCCTGCTCATTGAAACTGTCCTGCATAAGGTTTTAAGAAAGAACTTGTTTCCAACATTTAAAAAAATCTGGAAATCTCATGAAAAATCCAGATTTCTAGCATCTCCTGGACATCAGAAGATCTGGCAATTGTGGACCCATATTCCCTATGGCAAGAATCAGCTGGAGTTGAAGACTGATCCGTTTAGAAGGAGCACGCAACCATCCAATTCCCCCAGGGGGAATCCCGCCTCTCTCCATTTGCTTCCCCAAAACAGAGTGTATCAGTTTGCCGTATATCATTGCTGCTATGCTGTTGTTGTTCTTGCAGAAAATGGATTATTTCCTAAAAAGTTTTCTCATCAAAAGTGGAAAATTATTTTAAAAACTTGAGAGAACAGCCCATGAATTTCTAAAATGGAGGGGAGGGTACACACTGCTTTGTAGAAATAAAGACTCATCCTCTGGGTTTAGTGCTTAAAATGTAAAAAAGTTACATATTAATTAATCATATATATATTAATACATGTAATGTTAAATTACCCGTAATTTAGTAAGACTAAATTAACAGCTTACAGCACTAGTGCATTAACCATCCTGGTTCCTGTAAGCATTGTAATTGATCAGAGCAGGACAGCCTCAAGGTGACTTTGTATCCAAGTAAAACTCCATCTTCTCGACATAAGCAACACCTAAGGCATGCATCCTCATGCCTACTCTTGTGAAGTTGGTCTTTAAGCCAAAATGAGAGTCTTTATATCTATCCTTTAAAGAAATGTGCATTTGGGGACTTCAATCAATCATTAGTAGGATGTTTTTAGACTACAACTTTGCTACCCTGAGTTTTGCGCATTCCTCCCAACTCATGACATTTTTAACATTGATGGACACACTTTCCACTGCATCTTCCAAGATGGTCAAAACATTAGCCCAAGAACAAAATCAGAATCTTTTGACATCCAATTAGAGATTGCTTCTTAAGACACAGTAGACAAAATAAACACTTAAAGAGAAAAAAAAAGGCAGGCTCGGTGGCTCAGCCTGTAATCCCACGCTTTGGGAGGCTGAGGTGAGTGGATTGCCTGAGTCCGTGGGTTCGAGACCCGCCTGGGCAACTTGGCGAGACCTCATCTCTACAATAAATCAAAAAAGGGCGCTCCCGCCTCCCGCCCCGGCGCTCCCGCCTCCCGCCCCGGCGCTCCCGCTTCCCGCCCCAGCGCTCCCGCCTCCCCTCCCGGCGCCCCGGCGCTCCCGGCGCCCCGGCGCTCGGCCCGCGCAGCTCATCACAACCCGGCCCGAGAGGAGATCCACACAAATCGGCTTCAAGGAAGATCTGCAGGGATTGCAGCCAAATCTCCTGTGTCTGAGACTGTGCTGCTGGCTCGCGTGGGGCTTCTGTTGCCTGCTCGGAGGCAGGCAGCCATCTTGTTCCTGTCCGGCCCCACCCCCTCTGGGGCGAGCAGATGAGATAGCACCACCTGCTGGCGACTCAAGGTAACAACACCGAAACGGGAGAAATAAGCCTGATAAAGACATAGACCAAACTGCTGAAGGAAAGTTGACCTGAACTGTCCTTCACACCAAATCAGGGGCAATTGACTCTAACTGCAAACTAATTCACCAGCTTGAAAAGAAAACTACAAATCAGACCTGAAAGGACATTGGACTTAAACGAAAGGTCTCAGAGTGTGCTTCATTGATTCTATTAGTTTAATGACTTAATTCTATTCCTACAGTATTGTTCCCCTTTTTTCTCTTTTCCTTTTCCTTTTCTTCTCTTTTCTTCTGTCTGTAAACCATGTCTTTGTATAGAGGAACAGCACACCAATAAGGTGGTTGGATAGCGGGTATGTTAGCATCACAATATGTTTTATTTGTGGTTGTATGAGAGTTGGTTCGACTGTAGCTGTGGTCCATCGTTTTTAGCTGTTTCAGTATAGACCTCTCTCTCTATTTGTTGGCACACTCGTTAGTTTCCTCCCTTACTCCTCTATCTCTCCACTCCCCTCTTCAACCCACTATCTGCTCCATTCTCTCCCCGCTGCTAACCACATTTTATTTCAGGGAGTAAATCTACACCCCCACTGCACGGACAGACTCCAGGGCAGTGGGAAGTGGGTTCCACATTATCCACACGCCTGTCAGCGAACACCAGGACCTGCAGACAGATTTTGAATCACAGCTCTCCCCTTAAATACATCTCAAAACTGCAAAAAGGACCACCTCCAACCTACAGTGCAACTTCAAAATTGAACAAAGTAAGACGACATACATAAAGAATGGGAAATTGAATGAACAGAAGTAAAACCAGTCCCTTTACCCCTGAAAAACAAAATTAAAGAACACGGTGACATGGAGGGAAGGAAGAAGTAGGGAAGTGGAAAAACCACACAAATGAAGAAAAACCAAAAGAAGAATATAGGGCTTACACAGACCCCTGGGAGATCAGACAATGAGAAAACAGATTCTGGAACACAGACAATGAAGACTCCCCAGAATGACTGGCTACATGCAACAAACCCAGACATCAAAACATTAATGGAGAGAATTAAAAAAATTGAGGAGAGACAAGAGGAAAATAGGAAGGAGCTGTTGTCAGAAATGACAGCAGTAAAGAATACTGTGATGGAAATGAACAACAGACTAATAAGCATGGAAAGCAGAATCAGCCAAGCAGAAGAAAGAATCTCAGAGCTCGAAGACCAAAACACAGAACTAACCCAAACTGTCAAGAGCATAGAAAAGAAGCTCAAAAAGACAGAACAAAACCTGCAAGAGATGAATGATCACTTCAAGAGACCAAACCTGAGAATAATTGGGCTTCCTGAGGCAGAAAGAGAAACAGAAACCACACTGGAACAAACATTCCATGAAATCATTCAAGAAAACTTCCCTCATCTCAGTAAAGATGAAAAAATTCAAACACAAGAGATTCAGAGAACCCCTGCAAGACAACAAACGAGAAGACCAACTCCCAGACACATAATAATTCGCCTAAACAAAGTAGCTATGAAAGGAAAAATACTAAAGGCAGCAAGAGAAAAAGGCCAGACTACCTACCAGGGAAAACCAATCCGAATAGCAGCAGATTTATCCACAGAAACCCTTCAGGCCAGGAGAGCCTGGAGCCCTATCTTCAAAGTACTAAAAGAGAAACAATTTCAACCAAGAATAACCTACCCAGCTAAACTAAGCTTCATTAGTGAGGGAGAATTAAAATCTTTTCCAGACATCCAATCCCTAAGAACCTACGCTGCCACCAGACCACCGCTACAAGAAACACTCAAGAAAGTACTGAACACAGAAGAAAAAGAAGAAAGAACATCAGCATTCTTCACAAGAGTACAGGCAAAAGATTAAAAACACACCTGAACCAACTCCAAAACCCAAAGAAAGACAACAAATAAACAGTAACAACTCTGTAAGAACCTTATGACAGGGATCAACTCTTGCATTTCAATTATTAGCCTAAATGTGAACGGACTAAATGCACCACTGAAAAGACATAGATTGGCAAAATGGATAAAATATCATCAGGCAACAATCTATTGCCTACAAGAGACTCACCTCACTAGAAAGGACACCCACAGACTCAAGGTAAGAGGATGGGAAACAATCTTTCAGGCGAACGGAATACAAAAGAAAGGAGGAGTAGCCATCTTAATTTCAGACAAAATATCCTTCAAACTATTAAAAATCAAAAAAGATACAGAAGGTCAATACATAATGATAAAAGGTTCAATCCATCAACAAGAAATATCTATCCTAAACATATATGCACCCAACATAGGTGCACCAACCTTCATAAAGCAACTTCTTGGAAAACTAAAGAAAGATATTGACTCTACCACTATCATAACTGGGGACTTTAATACCCCACTCACAACCCTAGACAGATCATCAGGACAAAAAATCAGCAAGTAGATACGGAACCTCAATGTGACCTTGGACCAAATGGACTTAATTGATACTTACAGAACACTCCATCCAAAGACCACAGAATACACATTTTACTCATCACCACATGGAACATATTCTAAGATCGACCACATACTCGGCCATAAATCAAGTATAAGCAAATTTAAAAGGACCGAAATTCTACCAAACACCTTCTCGGACCACAGTGGAATAAAAATAAATATTGACACCAACAAAGTCCCCCCAAAACCCACAAAGACATGGACACTAAACAGCATGATGCTAAACAACTCCTGGGTCAATGACGAAATCAAAACAGGGATCAAAAGATACCTGGAAACAAATGAAAATGAAGAAACATCTTACCAAAATCTCTGGGATGCCCTGAAAGCTGTAGTAAGAGGGGAATTTATATCCCTACAAACACACATGAAGAAAATGGAAGGAACAGAAATTCACAATCTAACAAGCCACCTAAAGAAGCTGGAAAAGCAAGACCACAAAAACCCTAATTTCAGCAGAAGAATCCAGATCACCAAAATAAAAGCCCAAATACAGGACATAGAAGACAAAAAGATAATTAAAAAATCAATGAAACAAAAAGCTGGTTCTTCGAAAGAATAAACAAGATCGATGGTCCCCTAGCTAGACTGACCAAGAAAAAACGAGAAAAAAAACAAATAAGCATAATCAGAAACACAAAAGATGAAGTCACATCTGACCCTGAAGAAATACAAAAGATCATTAGAGACTACTATGTACACTTGTATGGAAACAAACTTGAAAACCACAAGGAAATGGAGGACTTTCTGACATCACACAATCTACCTAGGTTGGAACAAGAAGAAATTGAGACCCTAAATAGACCAATTACAATCAAGGAAATCGACTACGTAATAAGAAAACTTCCTACAAAAAAAAGCCCTGGTCCGGATGGCTTTCCAGCAGAATTCTACAAGACATTCAAGGAGGAGCTGATACCAATCCTACTGAAGGTATTCCAGGCGATAGAAAAAGATGGAACTCTCCCCAAATCATTTTATGAAGCCAACGTCACACTGATACCCAAGCCAGGCAAAGATCCAACAAAGAAAGAGAACTACAGGCCAATATCTTTGATGAACATAGATGCTAAAATTCTCAACAAAATCCTAGCAAACAGGATTCAACAATACATCTCAAAAATCATTCACCATGACCAAGTAGGCTTCATTCCTGGCATGCAAGGCTGGTTAAACATTCGTAAAACCATAAATGTAATTAAATACATCAACAGATGTCAAAACAAAAACCACATGATCATATCATTAGATGCAGAAAAAGCTTTTGATAAAATCCAGCACCCCTTCTTGATAAAAACCCTTGAACATCTAGGCATACGGGGAACATACCTCAAAATAATAAAAGCCATCTACGAGAAACCTACAGCCTGCATACTCCTAAATGGACAAAAATTGGAACCAATTCCCCTGAAAACTGGAACTAGACAAGGATGCCCACTCTCTCCCCTCCTGTTCAACATAGTATTGGAAGTCCTGGCTAGAGCAATCAGAGAAGACGAGGCAATCAGAGGTATTCAAATAGGAAAAGAGGAAGTCAAGTTATCTCTCTATGCAGATGATATGATGGTGTACCTTGAAAACCCAAGAGAATCTGTTAAAGGCCTCCTTACATTGATAAAGGCCTTTGGCAAAGTCTCAGGATACAAAATAAATGTACAAAAGACAATCGCATTTCTCTACACCAATAATAAACAAACAGAAACCCAAATAAAAAACTCAATTCCATTCACAATAGCCACAAAAAAAATGAAATACCTTGGCATCTTCCTAACCAGAGACGTGAAAGACCTTTACAATGCAAATTACAAAACACTGCTCAAAGAAATCAAAGCTGACATGAACAAGTGGAAAAATATCCCATGCTCATGGATCGGAAGAATCAACATTGTGAAGATGTCCATCTTACCTAAGGCAATCTACAAATTCAATGCAATACCCATTAAATTACCAATAACATTCTTCTCTGACCTAGAAAAAACAACACAGGAATTCATATGGAAACACAAACGTCCAAGAATAGCCAGAACAATCCTCAGCAAAAAAAACAATGCAGGTGGTATCACAATACCAGACTTCAAACTTTACTATAAAGCTACAATCATCAAAACAGCTTGGTATTGGTACAAGAACAGGCATATAGATCAATGGAACAGAATTGAGATTCCAGAAGCAAAACCTCAATTCCTCAACCAACTCATCTTCGACAAAGCCCCCACCACCTACCAATGGGGTGAGGAGAACCTATTCGGTAAATGGTGCTGGGAAAACTGGTTGACCACATGTAGAAGATTGAAACAGGACCCCTATCTATCCCCATGCACAAAGGTTAACTCCAAATGGATCAGAGACCTAAATGTAAAACCTCAAACCATAAGAACATTAGAAAAGGAAGGAAATACTCTCATGGAAATCGGAACGGGCATCCAATTCCTGTACAAAACCCGAAACCCACAGAACTTAAGAGAGAAGATAGACAAATGGGACCTTATTAAACTGACAAGCTTCTGCAAAGCCAAAGAAACAATCAAGAGAGTAGGGAGACAGCCTACAGACTGGGAAAAAGTATTTGCCAACTCTAGGTCTGACAAAGGCTTAACATCCTGGATCTACAAGGAACTGAAACGTACTGAAAAGAAGAAAACAAGCAACCCCATTATAAAATGGGCAAAAGATATGAACAGACACTTCACAAAAGAAGACATTCGAGCAGCCAACAAACACATGAAGAAATGCTCAACCTCACTAATCATCAGGGAGATGCAAATCAAAACCACACTGAGATATCACCTAACTCCAGTCAGAATGGCATTTATCAACAACTCAAAAAATAACAGCTGCTGGAGAGGCTGTGGTGAAAAGGGAACACTTCTACACTGTTGGTGGGAGTGTAAGCTAGTGCAACCTCTGTGGAAAGCAGTGTGGCGATTCCTGAAAGCTCTAAATATTGACCTTCCTTATGACTCTGCAATCCCCCTACTGGGAATATACCCTGAAGAACACAAATCACTCTATAAAAAAGATACCTGTACACGTATGTTTATCGCAGCGTTATTCACAATAGCAAGAACCTGGAAACAACCATGCTGCCCATCAAAAGAGGACTGGTTTAAAAAAAATGTGGTACATATACACGATGGAATACTACGCAGCCATGAAAAAGAACAAAATCATGGATTTTGCAGCTACCTGGATGGAACTAGAGTCTATAATACTGAGTGACCTCTCACAGAAACAAAGATCAGAATATCACATGTTTTCACTCATATAATGAACCTTGAACATCCAATGTAATACTATAAGAAAATGACTGATGGTACTGGGAAATTATGGGGGGGGATGGGATTAACAGTAGCTAATATCTATCTGGGACTGGGAAAACACCTCTTATCAATAGGGTGCCTGAATGAAACGTAATTGTACACCTAACCCTTAACTGTACCCTACAAAACGATAATAAAAAATACTGATTATAAAATTTAAAAAAAATAATAAATAAATAAATAAATAAATCAAAAAAATTAGCCGGGTGTGGTAGCGCGCACCTGTAGTTCCAGCTACTTGGAAGGCTGAGGCAGAAGGATCGCCAGAGCCCAGTAGGTCGAGGCTCCTGGCCACTGCACTCCAGTCATAGTGACAGAGTGAGAGTCCAACTCAACAAAAAAAAAAGAGAGAGAGAAAAAAACTTTAAAATACATTATAATGCTACAAGATTGACCAGATAAATCCATAAAACTCACCAGAGAACTCAGATAATAGCTCTAACCTAAAGAAAAATGTAACATAAAAATAGAGGCTATTGTTAATTAAGTGGTGCTGAGTTAATTTATTAGCCAATTGGGAGAAGTCATTATAAGCCATCACCATACTCATGACAATATTCTTGGCCACTTCAATTAACAGCTCCCATACTCTAGGCTAGATATGATTCGGTCTGTTAGCTATGTGAACTTTGTAACCAGCTGTTCCTCCAAGAGTCCCTCAAATTGTGTCTGTTTATCATGAAGCAGAAAGATATCTCACAGCTGTAGTTATTTGTCATAGCAAGGAAACATAATTCAGCCCTTAAAATGCTTAAGCAATCTCTTTATCAATCAACTGTGAGGGTTCAAGCAATATATTTTCAGCTTTGAAAGTCTCAAATAAATTGCTTTCCAAGTATCCTTTCTCATAAAGCTGTAGGGAGCAAGACATGAAAAAATGAGGAATAAATGAAGAAAAGACAGATATGCAACAGGAAACTATAGTTCAATAATGAGAGCGGTCCCAGAGAAGTAACCAGCCCTCTCTCTGCAAAACTTAATCACTGGGGTAGTGCTTAAGCCAAGGTCAACAATCTTGGGGTGTCACATAGGAGATAGCAGTCAGTTCTGCCAAGGAGAGCAGAGCACTAGCTCTGACTTTTTTTATTTTAAATGTGAAATGCAATTAAAGATTAGGTATACATACAGATGTTCATTATGCAGGTGAGGTGTGTCCCCCCTCACAGGCAGTTTCTCTCAACTGCCAATCCCATCCCCACCCACAGAAGTTTCCCACTACTGTCAATCCCTTTATTATATTATTATGATAATTGCTCAAGATCTGCTCATGAATGAGAACATATGGTACTCAGCTCTTTGTTTCTGTGAGAGATCACTGAGTATTATAGACTTTAAATCCATCCAAGTTGCTGTGAAGTCCATATTTGTCTTTCTTTATGGCTACATAATATTCCATTGTGTATAGGTACCACTTTTTTTGTTCGGTCCAGATTCAATGGGCAGCACGGTTGGTTCCATGTTTTTGTCATTGTGAATAGTGCTGCTACAAACATGTGTGTGCAGGTATCTTTTTTGTAGGATGATTTGAGTTCCTCTGGGTATATTCCCAATAGGGGGACTACGGGTCATATGGAAGTTCAATTTCTAGTTCTTTCAGAAATCACCACACTGCTTTCCAAAGAGATTGCACTAGTTTGCATTCCCACCAGCAGTGTAGAAGCGTTCCTTTTTCTCCATATCCTCACCAGCATCTGTTGTTTGTTTTATTAATGATGGCCATTCTTACTGGGGTTAGGTGGTATCTCAGTGTGGTTTTGATTTGCATTTCTCTGATGATTAGTGAGGCTGAGCACTTTTTCGTGTGTCTATTGGCTACCTGTACATCTTCTTTTGAGAAGTGTCTATTCATGTCTTGTGCCCACTTTTTTATTGAACTGGTTTTTTTTTTTTTCCTTTTGGCATGTTTGAGTTCCTTATAGATCCTACATGTTAGGCCTTCATCAGATAAACAATAGGTGAATTATTTTTTCCATTCTGTGAGCTGTCTGCCCACTCTGTTGTTGTTTACTTTTGCTTTGAAGAAGCTCTTCAGTTTGATGAGGACCCGCTTGTCTATCTCATCTCTTACAGCATGGGCATTTGGGGTTTTCATCAAAAATTGGTTGCCAGTTCCAGTTTCCTTAAGGGTATCTCCTGCATTTTCTGAGGTTCTTATAGTTTGAGGTTTTACTTTTAGATGTTTGATCCATTTAGAGCTAATTTTTGTGTATGGTGACAGGTAGGGGTCCTGTTTGAATCTTTTGTATGTGATCAGCCAGTTTTCCCAGCACCATTTACTTAATAGGTTCTTCTCTCCCCAGTGGTTGGTGGTGGAGACTTTGTCAAAGATGAGTTGGTTGAGAAATTGAGGTTTTGCTCCTGGAATCAATCGGTCCGTGTGCCTGTTCTTGGACCAATACCAGGCTGTTTTGATTACTGTAGTCTTATAGTAAAGTTTGAAGTCTGGAAGTGTGATACCTCCTGCTTTGTTTCTTTTGCTAAAGATTGTTTTGGCTACTTGTGGTCATTTATGTTTCCATATTAATTTCTGTATTGTCGTTTCCAGGTCTGAGAAGAATGATGTTGGTAATTTAATGGGCATTACTTTGAATCTGTAGATTGCCTTTGATAGGATGTACATCTTAACACTGTTCATTCTTCCTATCCATGAACATGAAATATTTTTCCACTTGTCTTGAATTTCTTTGAGCAGTGTTTTGTAGTTCTCATTGTAAAGGTCTTTCACTTCTCTGGTTAGGAAGATGCTGAGATATTTCTTTCTCTCTTTTTTGTGGCTATTGTGAATGGCATTGTGCTTTTTATTTGGTTCTCCACATGCTTGTTGTTGGTGTATAAGAATGCAACTGTCAGCCGGGCTCGGTGGCTCAGCCTGTAATCCTGCGCCTTTGGGAGGCTGAGGTGAGTGGATTGCCTGAGCCCGCGGGTTCGAGACCCACCTGGGCAGCGAGACCTCATCTCTACAATAAATCAAAAAATCAGCCGGGCATGGTAGCACATGCCTGTAATTCCAGCTACTTGGAAGGCTGAGGCGGAAGGCTCGCCGAAGCCCAGCAGGCAAGGCTGCGGTGGCCGGAAGCGGCCACTGCACTCCAGTCTGGGCGACAGAGTGAGACTCCAACTCAAAAAAAAAAAAAAAATGCAACTGTCTTTTGCACATTTATTTTGTACCCCAAGACTTTGCCAAAGTCCTTTATCAGTGCAAGCAGGTTTTTGACAGATTATCTTGAATTTTCAAGGTATAGGATCATATTGTCAGCAAAGAGGGGTAACTTAACTTCCTGCTTTCCTATTTGGATGCCCTGATTTCCTTCTCTTGCCTAACTGCTCTAGCTAAAACTTCCAACACAATGTTGAAGAAAAGGGATGAGAATGGACAGCTTTGTTTTGTTCTGGTTTTCAGGGGAAATGTTTCCAGTTTCTGTCCATTTAACAAAATGATAGCTATGGATTCATTGTAGATGGTGCTTACTGTTTTGAGGTATATTGCTTCTATACCTAGGTGTTTGAGGTTTTTTATCAAGAAGGTATGCTGGATTTTATTGAAAGCTTTTTCTACATCTAATGATGTAATCATGTGATTCTTGTTTTTACATCTGTTGATGTATTTAATTACAGTTATGGTCTTGCAAATGTTGAACCAGTCCTGTATCCTGGGAATGAAGCCTACTTGGTCATGGTGGATGATTTTTGAGATGTGTTGTTGGATCCGATTTGCTAGAATCTTGTTGAGGATTTTTGCATCTATGTTCATAAGGGATATTGGCCTGTAGTTCTTTTTCTTTGTTGGATCTTTATCCAGATTGGGTATCAGTGTCATGTTAGCTTCATAAAATGATTTGGGGAGAATTCCATCTTTCTCAATTGCCAGAAATACTTTCAATAGGATTGGTACCAGCTCCTCCTTGTATGTTTTGTAGAATTCTAATGGAAGGCAATTCCGTCCAGAACTTTTTTTTTTTTTTTTAGACAGTTTTCTTATGACTGAGTCAATTTCCTGGGTTGTTATTGGTCTATTTAGTGTCTCAGTGTCTTCTTGTTTCAACCTGGGGAGGTTGTGTGATGTCAGAAAGTCCTACATTTCATCTAGGTTATCAAGTTTGCTTCCATATATGTGTACATAGTAGGATATCTCTGATAATCCTTTGTATTTCTTCAGGGTCAGTGGTGACTTGATCTTTTGTGTTTCTGATTGTGTTTATTTGGGCTTTTTCTCTCTTTTTCTTGGTCATTCTGGCTATCTGGTCAATCTTGTTAACTCTATCAAAGAACCAGCTTTTTGTTTTGTTGATGCTTTCTATGATATTTTTGTCTTCCATGTCCCATAATTGGGCTCTTATTTTTGTTATTTGGATTCTTTTGTTATTTGGATCCTTCTGCTAAAGTTGGGGTTTTGGTGGTCTTCTCTTTCAGCTCTCTTGGGTGATTTGTTAGGCTCTCCACTTGTGATCTTTCCATGTTCTTGATGTGTTTGTAGAGATATAAATTCCCCTTTTATAACTGTTTTCATGGCATCCCAAAGGTTTTGGTAAGATGTTTCTTCATTTTCATTTGTTTCCAGGAATCTTTTAATTTCTGTTTTGATCGGGTATTGACCCAGTAGTCATTCAGCATCATGCTGTTTAGTATCTGTGTCTTTGTGAGCTTTGGGGAAATTTTGTTGGTGTTGCTAATTACTTTTATTCCACTGTGGTCTGAGAAGGTGCATGACAATATTTCCACCTTATGAAATTTGTTATGCTTGATTTATGGCTGAGGATGTGATTGATCTTGGAGTATGTTCCATGTGGTGGTGAGTAGAATGTATATTCTGTGGTTTTTGTGTAGAATATTCTGTAGGTATCTATTAAGTCCATTTGGTTAAGAGTCAAGTTGAGGTTCTGCATCTCCTTGTTGGTTTTTTGCCTCAATGATCTCCCTAGGGCTGTTAGTTGGGTATTCAGGTCCCTAGCTATAGTAATGTTAGAGTCAATATCTTTCTTCAGTTTACTTAGTAGTTGCTTTATAAATACTGGTTCTCCTGTGTTGGGTGTATATATGTTTAGGATGGATATTTCCTGTTGATGAACTGAACCTTTTATCATTATGTAGTTTCCTTCTGTATCTTTATTTTTGATAGCTTAAATGTTGTTTTGTCTGATATTAAGATGATGACTCCAGCCGGGCTCAGTGGCTCAGCCTGTAATCCCGCGCCTTTGGGAGGCTGAGGTGAGTGGATTGCCTGAGCCCGCGGGTTCGAGACCCGCCTGGGCAGCGAGACCTCATCTCTACAATAAAATCAAAAAATCAGCCAGGCATGGTAGCGCATGCCTGTAATTCCGGCTACTTGGAAGGCTGAAGCGGAAGGATCGCCGGAGCCCAGCAGGTCGAGGCTGCGGTGGCCGGGAGCGGCCACTGCACTCCAGTCTGGGTGACAGAGGGAGACTCCAACTCAAAAAAAAAAAAAGATGATGACTCCTGCCTTCTTTTGTGATCCATTTACCTGGAAACTCGTTTTCCATCCTCTAACTTTGAGTCTGTATGCATGCCTTGTGGTGAGATGGGTTTCCTGGGTGCAGCAAATAATTGGGTAATGGTTTCTTATCCAGTTTGCCATTCTGTGTCTTTTCAGCATTGCATTTAGTCATTTCACATTCAGACTGATTATTGAAATGTGATTATTTATCCTTGAGATTCTTATAAGTATCTTATTTGTTTATTTGTTGTTTTGGTTTTTTTTTTTAGCTTTGGAGTTGATGTATGTGTGTGTTTTCAAGTTTGTTGCTACAATGTATTCTCTGTTGATTCTGTGCTCTGCTGTTCTCTTGGGAAGTATGTGGTCATTCTTTTTTTTTCTTTCTTCTATGCATAATAGCTTTTTAAGCATAATACCTTTTTAAGTGTCTTCTGTAGAGCTGGTCTGGAAACTGCATAATCCCTTAGGGATTGAATGTCTTGGAAGGATTTTAATTGTCCATCACTGATAAAGCTGAGCTTAGTTAAGTAGGAAATTCTTGGTTGAAACTGTTTATCTTTGAGGACTTTGAATATTGGACTCCAGTCCCTTCTTGCTTGTAGTGTTTCTGCTGATAGATCTGCTGTTATTCTGATTGGTTTTCTCCCAGTAGGTAGTCTACCTTTCTCTCTTACTACCTTTAGAATTTTTTATTTTGTGCCTACTTTGTGTAGGCATATTACTATGTGTCTAGGGATTGGTCTTCTCATTTGTTGTCTTGTGAGGGTTCTCTGTATCTCTTGTGTTTGGCTGGTCACATCTCTGGTGATATAGGGAAAGTTTTCTTGAATAACCTCCTGGAATACTTGTTCCAAGGTGTTCTCCATTTCCCTTTCTTCTTCTGGGATACCAATCAGGCATAGATTCAGCCTCTTGATATAATCGCACACCTCTTATAGGCTTTGTTCTTTCTTTCTGAGTCTTCTTTCCATGTTTTTTATAGATCAGGTTAATTCCATGTTTTGGTCTTCAAGTTCTGAAATTCCTTCTTCTGTTAGATTAATTCTGTTTTCCATGCTTGTCATCTTGTTATTTATTTCCTGGATGAAATGTTTTATAACCAAAATCTCTGTTACAAGTTTTTTCCATGTTGCATCTTGCCCTTCTTGAATCTTATTCACTCTTTGCATTCATTCCCTAATCCCTGTTGTATTCTGGGGGCAGTCATTGATGACTTCCATTGTTTGGGTTCTGAGGTCTGATTTTTCAGGTATTTTCTTTTGTTACACTGGAAACTACCTGTCATCTGGCCAGGTGCAGTGACTCACACCTATAATCCCAGCAGTTTGGGAGGCCAAGATGAGAGGATTTCCTGAGCCAACAGGTTCAAGACCAGCCTGGGCAACTTGAGCTCTCATCTCTACAATAAATCAAAAAATTAGCCAGGCATGGTGGCATGTGCCTGTTGTTCCAGCAACTTGGAAGGCTGAGGCGAAACGACAACCTGAGCCCAGCAGGTTGAGGCAGCGGTGGCCATAAATGTGCCACTGCACTCCAGCCTAGGTGGCAGAGTGAGACTTCAACTAAAAAAAAATAAATTACATATGGTCTTCTGTTGTTTTTTCTTCATTTGTGGCAGATCTCTTTCTTTTCTCTATAATTCCATTCAGTGCAGTGGGAGAGCCTTCCCACTGAGATGTTTGCTTAGATGTTTGCTAAGCCCTCTATTTTTCCCTGATCTGGGCTCTGGATTTATTCTATTTTGAAACAGAACTGTGAGTGGAAAACTTTGCTGTCTCTTATAGTTTTGAGAGTCGAATAAGGTAAAGAATGGGGAGCTAGGATTCAGAAACTAATTACAAATCAAAATGTTCACTGATCATGTATGAGTTCCCTGAGACCCAGTCCCCACCACCACTCACTCTATATGATGGTGCAGTGGGTATGTGTGTGTGCTCCCTGAGTCCAAGATATAGTAATAGCACAGAGGAGAACAGAAAAAAGTAGAATAAAATAAGATGGACAAAAAAATTTTTTAATAAAAAATGAAAAAATAACACAGAACAATGAAAGCAGAAACCAAAGCAAAAAACAGGTGAATACACAGACACACACACACACACACACACACACACACACACACACACACACCAACACAAACTGAAATAACAAAGCAAAACAAAACAAAAACCAGAAAAGCCAAGCATGCTCACACACACACACACACACACACACACACACACACACACACACACACCACAACACAAAATGGAGAAGAAAAAGAGAAAGAAAGAAAAAAATAGAAATTCAGACTGAACCCTCACACATATATTCACATACATGTTAAACTAAAAAAAGAGAAGAACAAAAGAGCAAAAACAAACCAACAACAATTTTTAAAAACTGAAAGATGAACACTCAATCATTCACATACACACATAAACAGAAAACAAAAAACAAAAGAAGAAAGAGGAAAAAAAAAGGTGGGTGTGCAGATTGAACCCTCACATACACATTCATGCACAAAGGAAAAATATTTTTAAAATTAGAAAAGTTAACAAACAGACCAAACTTTTTTTATTATTTTAAAAACCTGCCCTCCTATGACAGGCTCTGTAATTGTTCCTCTCGTCTGCTTCTCTACTGTCTTCTGCAGAGCTTCAACCTCATTCACTTTCTTCCCAGCATCTGGACCAGGGAAGGAGGAAGGGACAGTGGGAGGGAGTGAGGCTTCAGTCCCCCTCTCCCACTCTCATATGGTCAGAGGGATATCCTCCAGTGGAGAAGTACAGGAGTGTCTCTTCCCAGGCACTCGTGGAGGGGGGTGGGGGGGATGCCCCAGCCATGCCTAGCCTGAAGTGGAGCACTCCTATTGCGGCTGACATCCAGGCTCCAACTGGGTTTGTACCTCTCAGTAGTGCTCATGTGGGTCTGACATTCAGAGGATTGTTGGGAAGGAGGCGGGTTGGGTCAGACCCGGATTCACCACTGATCTCTTTGGAGGTCTTCCTCATCCTTTAATGGCCACACCATTTGTTCTGTGTTGGAATCAGGGAGGGGGTGGGGCACCTGAGACTCAGCAGTCATCCTGTCCCTCTGGAGAGTGTGCTTTCAGGATATTCCCTTTTGGTCACAATCAATCCCTGACTAGTTGATCCACTGGTCACAGAGATCAGGTCTATTACTCCGTGATAAGCAAGCCAGAGCACTTTCCTGCCCCGTTTTCGAGATGGTGGAAGGGTGCCTCTTTCATCTTCTCCAGTGGGGCTCCCTCTACAGCCATTGCTGCCAGCATCCAGTCAGGCACTACAGTGGTAAGGCAGTACCTGGAGCTGGCACTCTCTCCTGCTGCAGTGGTGAACCAGAGCCTGGAGCTGGTAGACTCTCCCCACAGCTTCTTCGCAGGAAGACGTTTGTCAGTTTTTTTTAAATGGAAGTCAGCTTCTGTAACCCAAGAAGCTCTAGAGACCAAGCAGAGCAGCTGCAACACCAGCTGCTTCACCAGAAGAGCCTTGACCACTTGCTTATGAGTCCCCACTTAGTCAGTTTCTCCCAGCAGCTTCTTCTCAGGAAGGGTTTTGTTGATTAAAAAAAAGGAAGAAGAAGAAATGGCACTCAGCTTCTGCATCCCGGGATCACCAGGGTACAAGCTAAGCAGCTGTGGCACCAGCTGCTTCACCAGGAGACCCCTAGCCACTTGCTCCCAAGCTCTCAGTCAGTCATTCACACTCCTACTCACTCACCAGCACATACACAAAATTTTCCATACACTTCTCACTCACACTGGGACTCACATAGTCTGACTGACTTGGCCGCCATCTTCCTCTCCCCTAGCCCTGACTTTTGAGCCCTGGAGTAAAATGGTTGTTGAGACACAAGAAAAAGCTGTGCTCTGTCTTGATTACTAATGGCTGTGAGAGAAAATCTGACTTCGTGAAACCACAGCTTCAAGGCACAGACCCAGAGTTACTTTATTTGTCAGAGCAAGGATACTACCATATTCTCCAAACCTTGCCCCAGTGAACACCTTTTAGCGACCTCAATCCTCCATCTTTATTCTGGGGTATGAACACCAGTGTCCAGAGGCTAGAATGTGACTTGAAAGCCCTCCAGCATTTCTCCCCTGAGAATAAATAATCCACACACACCAAGAACACCTGAATGCTGCTCTGATGTC
The DNA here is from genome assembly GCA_027257055.1 of Cephalopachus bancanus. Taxonomy (NCBI): domain Eukaryota; kingdom Metazoa; phylum Chordata; class Mammalia; order Primates; family Tarsiidae; genus Cephalopachus; species Cephalopachus bancanus. The sequence continues at coordinate 1,530,458 of JAPVLO010000119.1, read as the reverse complement.
CCAAGACTCCCTGTCTGCAGCACAGGCTTCCGCTGATATTTATAACTTTCTCTAGCTGTGCAGTTCATCTGAAAGTGGGGAGGGGCTGAAGAAAAGTCATCTTCTTCCTGGTTCTGACTTCTAGCAAGTGATGGGAGCAAAGTGAGTCAGGATCTGCTTCCTAAGCAGATAAAGCAGTAGGCTACCCAAAGGTTCTGAGGTCACCCAACCCAGGAACTGGAGTGTGCAAAGTGAGAGACATTCTGCACATGGGGAGGAGGGCTCTCCAGACTAACCAACCACACCAGCCAAGAAGAAAGTGCTGTGGCTGAAAGTTGGAAAGGAACAATGGCAGAGCCTTTGCTATCTCCAGAGGATGATGTGTCTCTGAAGATATGAAGTCTTCCTCCAAGGTCAGTGTCAAGGGCAGAATTTTACTGCTCCAGGAGACAAAGTGACTCTGGAAAGTGATAGAATTAGACTTCACCCACAAGTACCAGGAATGGGAAATTTAGAGCTGAGAGTTGGGAAGTCCTCCGCTGGGGCCTGGAGTAGTAGAAATGGTCCCTTCAAGACTAGACTGTGGGCTTTTTTTTCTTTTTTACCTGCCCCAGAGTAAATGGTCTGTGAGGCTCCTTGGGAGGGAAAAGCCAGAGGGTAGAAGATCTAGAAACCTGGGGCTCAAGCAGCCCAAAGAAGAGAGAAGGCCAGACTGAGAACAAGCACCTAAAGGGGCTTCACGAGTCAAGGTTCAGCCATAGTAATCCTCCCCTCTTAACCTCATACTAGCAGAGAACAGAGGCCTCTCCCTCAGCTGTTTCCTTGGGGAAGAGGAAATAGAGTCAAGAAGAGGAGGGTCTCTAGTCTGCTCCACTTTCCTTGAGAGTTATTTACATTTTGGAGCTCTGGGCCCTCCTCCTATCTTCTCTCAGGTCTCCATCTGTCTATGCAACAGTGAAACAGCAAAAGAATTCATGTAAATAACTCCATTTTTGTTTAAAGGGTCTTTACTCATTTCTGCACATAGGCTAGGATAATTTAAGAGCACTGAAATAAAATGCAAAAATAGCAATCATGTAGTTTTCAAAACTAACACTGGAATTAAAGTTATATAAACAACTATGTTTTTTTTGGATCCTCACTGGCACCCACTGGTTACCACAGGATCCCAACCCTCCTCTTCCTCTGCCCTTAACATTAAAAAAACCTGAAATTTGTACTGACTTGAGATGATTTTTGAGACATTAGTCCACCATTTCCTCAGGTTGCTGGCTCTTGAATAAACCTGTTTTCTTTTCACCAACCCTTGTGTCTCGAGTTTGGCTAAAGAGAACAGAGAATTCCCTCAGCCTCAGCAACTCACCTCATGGCTGTGCCATGTTCTATAGAGCTGGAGGGAGTGAGAACAGCACCGTGCCTCCTTGCCTTCCTAAGTTCCCTCATCACTGCCCCATCCAAGCTCTGCAGACACACATTCATTTGCACACACCCCTATGGTACACGCCCTCCCTATCAGTGCTTCTTCAAGAGAAGGGAATCTCCTCCCACATTTTCTCCTACACACCCCTCCCCTCTGAATGGCAAAGAGAAGGCTGGAGTAGGGTGGTAAATCACCTGAAGCCATGGCTAGGTGTTCCTTTGGGATCCTTCCCTTATACCACTAGGGAGAGATGGAGGCCTTCCCACCCAAGCACAGGGCTCTCTCCTGTGGCCCATTGCCCACAGTCCTTTTTTTCCTGCTCTGCTTTGTCCTGCCACAGCCCAGAAAACAGCTCAGCAGCAGGTCATCCCAGATGCCTGTCCTCCTCCAGCTTGGTTGTCCCCTCAAGTTGCTCAGAGTGCTGCCTCCCCTCCCAACCACCAGCTACTGTCCCCTCAGACCATCTTAACTTGAGTAGGCTCCACTCAAGTCTCCAAGAGCCCCATGCAAGTTGTAGCAAAACCTTTTCACTGTCCTATGCTTTGGCTGAGTGGGACCAGAGCTCTGGAACAGGCAGAGCCTCTCCTCAAAGTCAACTCAATCCTTCACATCCAGCCCAGCTCCCTTTGGACTCAGAGCCAGTCACTCAGCAGCCTCTGATTCTTTCAGCCTGAACTGGACTTTGGACTAAGGCTCCCCCAGCTGACCACCTGGAGCATGGCACCTTTGAAATAGAAAGATTCCACTGCCGCTGCCCATTAATCAATAAACAAATCTTATTGAGCACTTACAATGTCCTAAGCATGGAAGACAAAGGTGAATGAATATAACTGGCTCAATACTCACCCTGTCAGAGATCACAGTCTATGAGACTTCTGCCTTATATTACTATTTCAGGAAGAGTACAGTTTGTCAAAATCTGTTTGGAAAAAAATTGTAATGACCATGTTTTGAGAAAAATATGAGATGTGAAGGTGTGTCATGTGTATAGAATAATGCAAGTTCACATACATTATCTCACTTAATCCTGGAATCACAGTATGACTAGAGATGGAACACTAAAACTCATCTTTGAAAGGCACCTATGGCACAGTGGTTAAACATGCTGACTCTGGGACCAACTATCTGGGTTCAGATCTCAGCTCTACTGTGTAATAGCTGTGTGATCTTGGGCAAAATATTTACCATCTCTGTGCCTCAATTTCTCCTCATCTGAAATACAGATAATTATAATTCCTATCTCACTCAGTTGTTGTGAAAAAAAAGCAACACTTGCTTAAAACATATAAGAGCTCAACATAGTTAGCTACCATAATCCAAAATCCTAATTGTTTGAGTAGGAACCAAAAAAGTAAAAGTACTCCTGTGATCGTGCAAAGTCCCTAACTCTTTAACCAAGGATCTTTTTTCTATGTCATTGATTCTCTTAAGAACTGGAAGATTCATTCAAAGGAACTTAGTTAACTTACCCACACACCACCCTAACCAAATGCTAAAATTTTCCTACCTCGTCTTCACCTGGTGATCACTAAGCCTGGGTGACTCACTCTACCTTCTGACCACTCAGATGATTAGAAAGTTCTTGAATTAAAATGTGCTTCCTGGTAACTTCTGCCCAGAGAGCCTACATCTGCATCCTGTGTTCACACAGAACAAGTCTAACACTTCAAACCCTTTATACCCATCAAATGTGTAAAGACAGTGGTCATACCTCTCCAGGTCTTCTCTTTCTCTGACTAATAGCTCTAATTCTTCCGACCACCTCACTTCTCTGAACCTACCCCCGAGAGTCCAAAGCTGACATCTTCCTGAGGCAGCTTTCCCATAGGTTGAGCTGTTGTAAGATAGCACGTGCGAGAGCAAGAGGCAAGAACCCTGCCCTCCTCCTGAAGTCCCAGGCCACTGGAGGAGCAGGGCAAGCCAAGGATACAAATTAGAATACAGTCACTCTCCTGACTTGAGACCCTCAAGTGTGAGGGTCCTGGTGTAGCTAATGAGAGCGTTTTCCATGTCTGGGATTTGTTTCAAAATAATGTGAGGGATGAGGGAGATTGGCAAAAGAAGGGAAATGGAAGGTATAAAGGAAACTGAACTGGCCATGTATTGATTATGGTTGAAGCTGAATAAGAAATACACTGAGTTCACCATGCAATCATATACTTTTATATATGTTTGAAAATGTTTAAGCCAGGTGCGGTGGCTTACACCTGTAATTCCAGCACTTTGGGAGGCGGAAGCAAGAGGATTGCCTGAGCGCAAGGGTTCAAGACTAGCCTGGGCAACTTGGTGAGACCTCATCTCTATAATAAATCAAAAAATTAGCCAGGCATGGTGGAGTTCATCTGTAGTTCCAGCTACTTGAAAGGCTGAAATGGAAGGATTGCTTGAACCCAGCAGGTTGAGGTTGCGGTAGCCATGAGTGTGCCAGTGCATTCCAGCCTGGGTGACCGAGTGAAATGCTGAGGCAAAAAAAAAAGGAAAAACTAAAATTTGTATATTAAAAACTTTTAAAACTATTTCTGACACAATATCTAATACAAGAAGATGGCCACCTCCTTTCTCCTTGCAATAGGATTCCTTCCTTATATAAGACAAGATGAGAGGCAGCCTTCTGAAACTCCTCCCCCTCCCACATGGAGCCATTGTCCAGTCTCCAGTCTTAATATAGTGTAATGTTGAGACAAATAAAAAATAGCAAAAAGGTACCATATCCCCAATGACGTGAGAATAAGTGCACTTGCTTGTGAGATTATAAATGATTGGGTATTTTTTAATAATTTTAAATTTACATTGATTTATTTTATTCTATTCTATTCTACTCTATTTTAGAGTTAGAGTCTCACTCTGCCGCCCAGGCTGGAGTGTAGTGGCACATTCATGGCTACCACAGCTCCGACCTGCTGGGCTTAGGTGATTCTTCCACCTCAGCCTTCCAAGTACACCACTACAGATGCACACCACCATACCCAGCTAATTTTTATGATTTATTGTAGAGATGAGATTTCACCAAGTTGCCCAAGCTGGTCTCAAACTCCTGGGCTCAGGCAATCCACTCACCTCGGCTTTCCAAAGTGCTGGGATTACAGTCTGAGCCACCGTGCCCAGCCCACATTGATATTTTATAGTAAGCATAATTAAATATAAAACACAAAGGAGCAGAAGATTTTTTCTGAACCATCTTCATAGGCATCCAGAATATAAACTGCAACAGAGCACATATATCAGAAGGATCTTTTCAGAAGATTGCAGAACCAGGGCAGAAAGTGCAGGAGAGACTTATGACCCTCCAGGCCCAGTGCTGGGGGAACCTCTCACGGGAGCAGCTACAAAGGGACCTAAAAACTGGATGCTGCCATGTCCTGCTATACCAGGCCCAATGGCCTGATTTAGCCCATAGCAGTGACCCCATCAAACAAGCTCCATATGGGCCTGTAGTCAGGAAAGACCAGAGCATCCAGCAATAGAGATTGATTCTGAGGTGCTGGGGGTTGTTCCCAGTGCTTGCTCCTGCCCGGCTGCTGCAAGAGCCAAAAATGGGAAGTTCTGTGAGCTTTGTCGCTCAGCACTCCACTCATGAGAAGGGGGTGTCCCAGGCCTGCCCAGAACAGGTACTGGCCAAGCTGAGTCCCCTATGCTAAGGGAAAGAAAAAGAAGCTATCACTGCTCAAGTCAAAATACACTGCAAGGGGGGCGTGGTGGTTCATTCCTGTAATCCCAGAACTTTGGTAGGCCAAGGCAAAGGGCCCAGAAGTTCAAGGCCAGATTGAGCAACATAGTGAGACCCTTCATCCACAAAAGTTTTTTAAAAGTCAGCCAGGCATGGTGTCGTGTGCTTGTAGTCCCAGCTGCTTGGGAGGCTGGTGTGGGAGGATCGCTTAAGCCTAGGAGTTTAGGACTGCAATGAGCTATGATCGCACCACTGCACTCCAGCCTGGGCAACAGAGTGAGATACTATCTAGGAAGGAAGGGTGAGAGGGAGGGAGGCAGGGAGGGAGGGAAGGAAGTAGGCAGACTGCAAAATACTGACTGTGTGTCAAGACAGCATGGTACATGTAATTAAAGGGTATGTCGATATGAGAGTTCTAAGAAGGCATGCTCAGTTTTTCCTGGAAAAAACCCAGACTTTCCTCTTCTTCTTGTATACTATCCCATGACTGAGCATTCCTCACACAAACCATCTGAGGCTGCCCTTCTGTACCCTGGATCCCTCAGTTGGCCAGGCCAGGGACAGACTAAAATGCTGACAGATCTCTGTCCAGATTATATAATTTGCAACTGGGACCATTATGTCTTTAATTAAATGACGAGAAGCTTCTATCCTTACTCAACCTTTCAGTACTTTCAATTTAATTGGCTACTTTAAGTGTTCAAGTTTTTGTTGGTTTTGTTCCATGACTTTAGGACTATCAAATGCAACCACTCCCCAGAAGAGGAATTGGATGCATTACTTGGGTTTCATTTCCTCATCAATAATTATGTCATTAGGCAAGGGTAGCCAGGAAACTGAGATGTTCTGTGATGGTTTTTCTGATGAAAATCTTCTCTGATATTCATCTAGCACATGACCTTAACTTGCTGGGCCCCCTAGCTTTGAAATATGTACTATGTTACATGTTTTCTGTGACCAATCCCACCTTTGGCTGTGAATCAATCACATCGACCTGTTATCTGAGCTTTTATCCTTAAAGGCCCTTTCTGTCAGGCCCCGGCAGTGACCAATGGCACAATCATGGATGATAATTTAGAAGTTCAACAAAGGAACTATTTGCAAAGGAGGCAGCGTTATTAGAAACAAACAGTGAGTAATAATATACCCTAGATCTCGCAAGAATGAGAAGCCACCACTGCCTCTTGGCAGAAAGGGGTCTGGGGAGGGCGTGATTACTGGAACCTGGGAAGAGTGTTGAACTTCTACCTCTACTAGCGCTAGTGGTATCTGCAGGACAGGAGCTATGGACTATAGTAGAGGAAGGACCCACAGTCAATGGGTGATCTGGCAGGGAGAGAGTGTATGAATAAATTTCACCACCTCACTTTCCTCCGGCCCTCAACCCATGCCAGTGCTCCCACTGGCCAACTCCAGCTGCAAGCTGGAAGACAGGGCGGCTCTCGAAGGAGCCCTCAAAAATAAGCCCCAGAACAAGGTAGAGAGTGGGTAAGTGGAGAACAACCACACGAGGCCTTTTTCCTGTCTAAGACCAGTGCTGTTTCTCTCATAAAGCCTGTTCTCTCCTCCGTGTCTTCGGTTGAAAGTCCTAAAATAAGCTACAGTCCATTCTATTCAAGGAAGTTCCTCAACTCTTCCTCTTGGAGGAAAGGAAAAAGTCACATCACAAAGACGTGGGTGCTCTCGAGCCTGTTCTAAAATAATTTTTGGTACAGGAAAAGTAGCAGGCCAAGAAGCATACTCTTATAATTCACTTCTTCATGGGAGACAGAAAGTGCTACTTTTTTTTGAGTCAGAGTCTCACTCTGTAGCCTAGACTGGAGTGCAGCGGCACGCTCCTGGCCACTGCAGCCTCATCCTGCTGGGCTCCAGCGATCCTTCCACCTCAGCCTTCCAAGTAGCTGGACCTACAGGCGTGCACTACCACACCCAGCTAGTTTTTTGATTTATTGTAGAGACGAGGTCTCGCCAAGTTGCCCAGGTGGGTCTCGAACCCTCGGGCTCAGGCAATCCACTCGACCTCCCAAAGTGCTGGGATTACAGGCTGAGCCACCGAGTCCTTTTTGAAGCTAAACTCCTTAACAGGGAGACTTCTGGTTCCTAAGTGACAGAGGCCACCAAGGGGGTCAGCGGCATTGCAGGAGCCAGAGAGACATCTATTTTTTTTGAAGATGTAGAGGATACACATGCAGTTTTGTTACATGGATATATTGTGCAGTGGTGAAGTCTGGGCTTCTAGTGTAACTACCACCCAAATAGTATATATTGTACTTATTAGGTGATTTCTCATCCCTCACCCCACTCACCCTCTCACATTTTGGAGTCTCCAGTATCTATTATTCCACTCTGTATGCCAATGTATTCCCATTGTTTAGCTCCCTCTAGTAAGTGAGAACATGCAATATTTGACTTTGTTTTTCTCTTAAGATAATGGCGTTCTCTGAGTTATTTCTCTTAAGATAATGGTGTCTAGGATGGGCACAGTGGCTCATACCTGCAATCCCAATACTTTAGGAGGCTGAGGCAGGAGGATCTCTTGGAGCCAGAAGTTCAAGACCAGCCTGGGCAACACAGTGAGATCCTGTCTCTACAAAAAAAATTTTTTTAATTAGCCAGTCATAGTGTCACATGTTTGTTGTTCTAGCTACTTGAGAGGCTAAGGCAGGAGGAGTGCTTGAGCCCAGTAGGTCAAGGCTGTGTGAGTTATGATCATGGCACTTCACTCCAGCCTGGTCAACAGAGCCTTGTCTCTAATAAATGAATAACTAAAAATAAGACAATGGTCTCCAGTTACATCTATGTTACATCTAATGTTGCTGCATTTGTTGCTGGACACTTAGATTGACCTCATGACTTTGCTATTGTGAACAGTGCTAAAATAAACACATGAGTGCAGGTGTCTTTTTTATGTAATGATTTCTTTTCCTTTAGATAGATACCAAGTAGTGGGACTGCTAGATCAAACGGCAGTTCTATCTTTAGGTCTTTGAGAAAACTCTATACTGTTTTCCATAGAAGTTGTACTAATTTACATTCCCACCAAGAGCGTATAAGCATTCCCTTTTCTCCGCATCCTCGTCAACACTGGTTGTTTTTTGACTTTTTAATAATAGCCATTATGACTGGTATAAGATGGTATCTCACTGTGGTTTTAATTTACATTTCTCTAATAATTACTGATATTGAGTATTTTTTCATATGCTTTTTGGCCACTTGTATATCTTCTTTTGCAAAATGTCTGTTAATGTCCTTTGTCCACTTTTTAATGCAATTGTTTTGTGTTGTTGAGTTGTTTGAGTCCCTTTCAGATTCTGAATATCAGTCCTTTGTCAGATGCATAGTTTGCAAATGTTTTCTCCAATTTTGTAGATTGTCTATTTACTCTGTTGATTATTTCCTTTGCTGTGCAGAAGGCTTTTAAAGTCCCATTTGTCCATTTTTGTTTTTGCTGTATTTGCTTTGAGACTTTGTCATAAATTTTTTGCCTCGGTCAATGTCCAGAAGAGTTTTTACTAGGTTTTTTCCTGGGATTTTTATGGTTTCACATGTTATATTTAAGTCTTTAATACATTTAATTTTTGTATATGGTAAAAGGTGGGGGTCCAGTTTCATTCTTCTGCATATGGCTGTTCAATTCTCCCAGCACCATTTATTGACTAGGATGCTCTTTCCCCAGTATATATTTGTGTTGACTCTGTAGAAAATCAGTTGGTTGTAGGTGTGTGGTTTTGTTTCTGGGTTCTCTATTCTGTTCCATTGATCTATATGTCTATTTCTGTACCAGTACCGTGTAGTTTTGGTTACTATAGCTTTGTAGTATAATTTGAAGTCAGGCAATGTGATGCCTCCAGCTTTGTTCCTTTTGTTTAGGATTATTTTGGCTATTGGGGCTCTTTTTTTGTTTGTTGCATATGAATTTTAGAATTGTTTTTTCTAATTCTGTGAAAAAGTGATGTTGGTAATTTGATAGGAATTGTATTGAATCTTTAGATTGCTTGAGGAAGTACGGTTATTTAATAATACTGATTCTTTCATCTCATGAGCATGAGATCATTGTGTCAGCTATAATTTTTGCAGATAACACATAAAACACCTGAAAATACTTCTCTGACTCACGTATTAGGTATCTCAGAAAGCTGCTGTCAGTTTTTAGAGGATCTCCCAAAATAAGAGAGTCCTGCAGCAGGTTCAAGCTGCTGTATGAGCAATCCCAGTACTTGACCATTATGTGACCATTATGACCTAGCAAATCCTGTGGGTGCTAGAGGTATCCATGAAAGATAAGGGTGGGTGCCTGTGGGGTGACTGGCAGGTCCTGAGAGGTGAATTACAGCACAGACCTCTAGGGTGCTATAGTAAGGCTATGCCATATGCAGCAGGAAACTGTTTACCATATGAAAAGTAACTCCCAGGATGCACTTAAATCCATGCCCAGGCTCCTCTTTTAGGGAAACCCAAACTTAGATGTCTTCTCAGTAGCAGCTGAATCGAATGATTCTCTCCTCCCTTGGTTCCCTAGTTCTGCTCTATTAAACAGATCTATTTTTTACAAAACCTAACTAACAGTGGCCGGGCACAGTGGCTCACACTTATAATCCCAGCACCTTGGGAGGCTGAGGTAGGAAGATTGCTTGAGCCCAGGAGTTTGAGACCAGCTAGGCAATATAGCGAGATTTCCTCTCTACAAAAATAAAAATTAAAAATGAGGTAGGTGTGATGGCACACATCTGTAGTCCCAGCTCCTCAGGAGGCTGAGGCAAAAGGATTACCTAAGCCCAGGAGGTCGTGGCTGTGGTGAGCTGTGATTGTGCCACTGCACCCCTGGATGACAGAGAGAGGATCCAACTCAAAAATAAATAAATTAAATAACCGCAACTTCAATGACATGAATGAATCTCACAAGCACAATGTTGATGGGGGTGAAAGTCAGACTTAAAAGAACACCTATTGAATCAGCACACTTATGTAAAATTTAGAAACAGAAAAATTAATCTGTGTTAAAAGTCAATATTGTAATCACATTTGGTGAGAATGGAGACAGCACAAATTTAGGAAGAGGCACATGGCTGGAAGGAGCTTCTTGAAGTGCTAGTGATGTCCTATTTTCTGACTAGGATAGTGGTTACAGGGATGTGTTTGTTTTGTGATAGCTCACTGAGCTATATTAGTGTTACACTGCAATTAAATGTTTGATTTGTGGGTTTTTTTTTAATTGGTTTTCAGTCCCTCTGAGTATTTTTGGTTTCCTAAATTCTAGTTAACACTAAACTTTTGCTTTTCAGTAACTTCTCTTTTTGTCCTCATCCAGTCAATTTTACCATATTTTTTAAAGGCACGTTTTTACTTCTAGCAGTCTTTTAGATTATGCTGGTTAATCACCAAGGGAAAATATTTAAGGGCTGGAAACATTGATCTAGAAATTTTTATTTCTTGAACTTCCACTGTGTCTGTAATTTACAGGATTCTTATGAGTTATTGACTTAATATTTTCAACTTTTGATTAGCTAATTTTCCTATTTTATCTATTATCTTCTTTCTCTCACAAGGATGCTGAATTTAATTGGGCATAAAAACTATTACTAGAGGAATTACAGTTAACACCTGATCTGGTTTGTATTTCAGTCTATTTCCATATACCCAAACCTTAAAAATATCATCTTTATTTTTTTATCAATATTTTTTATTATGGTTTTGTGGGGTACAGTTAAGGGTTAGGTGTACAATTACGTTTCATTCAGGCACCCTGTTGATAAGAGGTGTTTCCCCATCCCCAGACAGATATTTGCGACTGTTAATCCCATCCCCCTCCCAAAAATATCATCTTTAACTTCCATTGTAATAAGAAATTTTGCACCATTTTTTTCTTCACATAGCATGTATTAAATTAACAGTTTCTATAATCACAATTTTTACTCAATCTTTTGGACAGGTCAGGTAATCTACAATAAAGAATGACTCCACTTTTTAAAATTCATGTTTCACTGTTTCATCCAGTCTTGAAAAATAAAAGTATACTTTGCTTCTCACCACCTCATTTCTCACTCATGATTCCAAAAAAGAAGGCCAAATATGATCTAGTAAGCCAATGAATAGGTAAGTTGTATCCACCTAGCAATGATTCATTGTATTAACAAACTTCCAAGATGAATTGTATCATAAAATCACAATGTTTTGTTACATGGGAATGTGATTTTCAGACTCACTTGAGAATGCAATTTCCTCCCATGGACATTTATAAATTTTTTTAAGCAGGATTTATTGAGAGGACAGAAAAACTACCACAGTTGGAGGGGACCCGAGTGGGTTGCCCTATAAATTTTTTTCTAAAAAATTATTTATGTCACATACAGGACCGTCTTGCTCTCCTTCTTTTGTCCATATCCTTCTTTCATTCTGGAATTATGTTTCATTCATCATCTTCCCATTAAACCCCCGCTAATCAGGTATGCCACTAAGGGTTTCAAACCAGCAATGAAATAGGAGGACGATTTCTCTCACCTGACTTGATGTGCCTTTTCCTGCCTATATCTAATTGCCATACTGTTGACTTGTCTCTTGACAATTGACTCTGAGTGCCCAGTCACTGTTGCTGCACTACAAACTGCCCCAAAATTTAGTGGAATAAAACAACCAGGGTATTATTCTCATGGAGAGCTAGTTCAGGAATTCAGACAGGCTGGGCATGGTGGCTCATGCTTATAATCCTAGCACTTTGAGAGGCCAAGGTGAGAGAACTTCCTGAGCCCACGGCTTCAAGATCAGCCTGGGCAATTTGACGAGACCTTATCTCTACAAGAAATCAAAAAATTAGCCAGGCATGGTGGCGCATGCCCGTAGTTCCAGCCACTTGGAAGGTTGAGGCAGAAGGATTGCCTGAGCCCAGCAGGTCAAGGCTGCAGCGTGGGTAACAGCAAGACTCTGACTAAAAAAAAAAAAGGAATTCAGACCATGGCAAAGACACCTGGTCTCTGCTCCATGAAGTATGCTCCCTCACTTGGGAATACTCAAAGGCTAAAGGTGAGTGACTCAACAGGTGCTGGTGTCATCTAGAAGCATCTTCATTCACACATCTGGCAGTAGTTGCTGGCTGTTGGTTAGGGGCTCAGCAGGGACACACTTTCTCATAGGATGGTGAATGGGTTCTAAAAGTGAATACCCCAAGAAAATAAGGTCAAAGTGTGTAGCATTTTTATGACCTAGTTTTGGTAGTTATATCACTTGAAGCAATCATAAACACCCATCTGGGCTCAAGGGAAGGTACATGCACTCTACCTCTTGACGGGGAGTGAAAAGGTTCCAGAACAGCATGTGAAACTGAGCACGCTTGAAGAGGGGAAGAGTCTCTTAACACCTCAGGACCCCAAATGGGTTTCCGCAGTGTAGAATAGTGAATGGAGATTCCACCCCTCATCCAGCAGGAGACACATGACCCAGGTCTGGCCAATCAGAACACTCTATACTTGGCACCAATGGTTGGTTCAAAGAAGCACAAGATCCAAATCAATCCAAGCAACAATGATCTTACCATTCTTCCACCCAAGTATCACCATAAATTTGACGTTTGTTCTTGCTTCAATTTTAGCAGAATTCATCTTGCTCTGATAGGAGCTCTTTTAAAACTGTCAGCTTAGTCTTCTTAATGCTTTAAACTAGGTAATTGTTATAGTTTATAACACATTACAAAAAGTCAGTATGAGTTTATTTTGGTGCAAAAAATATTTTGAAGTCCGTGCATTTTTTTTTCTTTCTTTCTTTCTTTCTTTCTTTTTTTTTTTTTTTTTTTTTCTGTGTTTACTGACCCTTTCTTTGTGAGGAGAAGGGGGGCAGGGAAGGAGAGAACACACGCTGCATTTCTAAAAATAATACACATTTTTCATGATTTTTCAAAGACCCCTCATAGATAAATCTGGGAAATATTTGGTAAGTAAAATCAAAAGGGTTTCAGACATCTAAGAAGAGAAATCAAGTGAGAAGTTTTTATATGCATTAGAAGTTGAGGAGATATCTAAGCAGCACGCAAGATCCCTAGTCCTCTGTAAAGAAAAAAAAAACTGGTAACTGAACCCATGGCATAGATGCTCAGGAGAAATTGTGGCATGAGATGAGAAGAACATCCTAGGAACCAACTCTGAGGAATACCAACATGTTAAGAACTTAGAGGAGGCAGAAGAAGCAATGAAGACTGAAAAAAGTTGTAAGAGAATATACTTTTCACTGAGGCCAATGGACTGAGCATTTACAAAAGGAAGGAGGAGTCAACAAGTGCCCAGTGATACTGAGAAGTCAAGAAAAATGACTGAAAATTAGGCGTGAGATTTCGTGACACATGAGAAAGTTGCGTTTTTGGAGAGAGGGGGAAAAAAAGAAGCAAGACAGGAGTGAATCAGGAAGTAGAAAACGAACGCCACACTTTTGAGAAGTTTGGCTATGAAGACGAAGAGAAATAGAGAACATTAGCTGGAGGAAAAAGAGGGCTGGAGAAGGGTTATTTTAAGATGAGGGGAATTTGTAATATTTAAGTGCTGACAGAATTGCTTAAAGGCAGATAGAAATGTTTAAATACGGGAAGGGGGAGAAGAAAAGATTAAATTGGCCTCACATTTTAAAAAAATCCATAGTACCAGCGGATGGATTCTTTTTTTGGTTTTTTTTTTTTTTTAGATTAGAAAACATAGTTTATTTAAAAGTAACTTGGCCGGCCGGGCTCGGTGGCTCATCCTGTAATCCCAGCACTTTGGGAGGATGAAGCGAGTGGATTGCCTGAGCCCGCTGGTTCGAGACGCACCCGGGCAAGTTGGCGAGACCTCGTCTCTACAATAAAATAAAAAATTAGCCGAGCGCGGTAGCGCGCACCTGTAGTTCCAGCTACTTGTAAGGCTGAGGCGGAAGGATCACCGGAGCCCAGCAGGTCGAGGCTGCGGTGGCCGCGAGCGTGCCACTGCACTCCTGTCTGGGTGACAGGGTGAGACTCCAACTCCCCCCCCCCAAAAAAAGTAAAAGTAACTTATTGAAAGAGAAAAGTCACCTCCCCAAGGTGGGGGAGGGGCCAAAGTCAGGAAGCATGGCGACAGCAATAGCTCCAAGAGCACAGGGCCACACCAGAGTCTAGCAAGGCAATGACCGGATGGATTCTCTTGGATTACTGACCCACCAACTGAATGGACGGCCAGAATTCTGCGGTCGGGGTAGCTTCAGGTTTTAGGTCAAAGATGGTGTTGGTTTGGCTTGGTTTTGTGCACAAAAACCTCCCCTCTTCCGCCTCCTCCTCCTCCTCTTTCTCAGTCCGTAGGAATCCCCAGTTCCCGCCTCGTTTCCGCATGAAACGGACCCCTCTGTCATTTTATAAACTCTTCCGGGTCACCGGGGGACACGCCCGGTTTCGATCTACCCCCCCCCCCATTCCAGCGCGCTTTCGGAAAGACGCATGCGTAGAGAGGTCATGGTCGCCCCAAGTGGGTAAACTTTAAACCTTGCGCGTGCGCATCACGTTCTGGTCGCTATGCGGGTGCTTGTGGGTGAGGGAGGCTTTACAGGGAAAGAGGGAAGAGGGTTTTGCCTAAGATTGAAAGCTGGGAGGCCGCTGCCGGGCGGACACTGTCTCGTGCGCAGGCAGCCTGGCTTTGACCGTCTAGCCCCAAAAGCCGAATCTCCCTAGTCCCCGTGAGCTGTGTCACCTCTGCATCGCGAGGACGGGGAGAAGAGGAGGGGAGGAGTCGCGTCTGATGGGAGGGCACCGGAAAAGGGGCCACAAGCGGGGACGGAAGGCGCTCCCCCGCCCCTCCCAAGGAATATAAAAAAAATTGTATTTTCCGATCAGGTGGCGGGACCGGCTTCATTGGGAAAGTCCTGGCCCAGCTGCTGAGAGGGAGGGGCCACGAAGTGACGTTGGTGTCCCGACAGCCGGGGCCCGGCCGGATCACATGGGTACGCCCTCCCTCTGGAAGTGGGTGGGGAGGCTTGGTGGGCGGAGGCGGGACCGGGGCGCACTGAGCTCTTTCTCCAACAGGATGAGCTCGCTGCATCGGGACTGCCCGAGTGCGATGCAGCCGTCAACCTGGCCGGAGAGAACATCCTCAACCCTCTCCGAAGGTCAGTCCGGGCCCTAAAGCTGATATCCCCCAGAGCAGAGGGAGGAGAGGGTCCGATTCAGATGAGAACCTGTGAGCTGTGGATAATGGAGCTGCCAGAATGGGAACTAAACCGATATCTCAAACCCCTCGTTCCACCCGCTCCTCCACCTACTCAGCCAGTTGGCTTAAGTCCTCACATGTAACTCTGATTGCCCAAGAAAGATAGGTCGTTTTCCTCTACACTGCTGTTTCTCTTAAGTCACAATTCAGAAATTGGTATGAAATGAAAGCGAGAAGGGATATGTGCACGTAAATATTTAGTGGCTTTTGTTTCCCCTATATTTCTCCTGCAGGTGGAATGAAGCCTTCCAAAAAGAGGTTCTCAGCAGCCGCCTGGAGACCACCCAAATGCTGGCTAAAGCCATCATGAAGGCCCCACAGCCCCCGCAGGCCTGGGTCTTAGTCACAGGCGTAGGTATGCCCCCCAAATTGCCAACCCCTTACATTAGCCAGGGGAAGGAGGTGGCACAGAGTGAGAGGTCTGGCCCTAGTAGCTGCACACACCCCAGAGCACTGGTCTCTCCCAGGCACAACAACTTCCTAGACCCTCAGTCCATGCAAATTTCTTGTAACCTTCGGGTTCTTTCACTGAGAAATGGAGACCCTCTGAGAAAGAGGGGGGCGTGGCACTGCTCCTAGTGCCAGGAAAATGTCTACCGACTCCCAAGGTCCTTTCTTCTCACACCACAGTTCTTTAGGAACAGAGTTTCTGATTGTTAAATATCACCTTTGGGACTAAATAATTACAAAGTCATAATGTACACACCAGCCATGATTTGAAACGTTTTATGCATATTACATATGTATTCCTCACAACAACTCTATGAGGTAGGTACTATTAGTCCCATTTTAAAGAAGCAAAGTTCTATACAAAGGTTAAGCAATTTGCCTAAAACCACGGAGTTAATAAATGGTGGAGCTAAGAAAAAAACTCAGGCAGCCTGGCACCCAAGTTTCTGTTCTTAACCACTACACTTCAGCAGCCTCTAAGTTTAGCCTTGCAACCAAAGATAAGAGTTCCGAACCAGGGCAGGAACAGGGCAGGTCACAGAGAAGTTCAGGGGGGAAATAACTGGTTCTGTCTTCACATGGGGAGATCCCAAGGGCCAGAGGGTGAGGCCAGTGGAAGCCTCCACTGCAAAGGGAGGCCAGGGCAAGTGAGTACTGTTCCCTGACAGCTTACTACCAGCCCAGCCTGACTGCAGAGTATGATGAGGACAGTCCAGGAGGGGATTTTGACTTTTTCTCCAACCTCGTAACCAAATGGGAAACAGCAGCCAGGCTTCCTGGAAAGTCTACACGCCAGGTGGTGGTACGCTCTGGTGAGAACTAGGGGACTGGGTATCAGACGGGGTTGGAATGTCTTCTCTGGGCTGGGAGAGTGGTGGGATCAGGAGAGCTAAGATCACAGAGTAAGAGGATGCCACCACTTATGGCCAACCTACAGTCAGAAGGTTGGGAAGTCCCAAAGACAGCCATATCCCTCAACTCTTACAGAGCTGAGTCAGCATGGGGAAAGAGTGAGCACAGGGAAACTGAGAAACCAGGAGGAGCAGTGGGGCTGCTTTGATGTTGAGGGGCCTCCCTGTACTGTCCCTCTTGCCTGCTCTAGGGGTTGTGCTGGGCCGTGGGGGTGGTGCCATCAGCCACATGTTGCTGCCCTTCCGCCTCGGCCTGGGGGGCCCCATCGGCTCAGGCCACCAGTTCTTCCCCTGGATTCACATCGGGGACCTGGCAGGAATCCTGACCCATGCCCTTGAAGCAAACCACGTGCAGGGGGTCCTTAATGGAGTGGCCCCAGCCTCTGCCACCAATGCTGAGTTTGCCCAAGCCTTCGGCGCTGCTCTGGGCCGCCCAGCCCTCATCCCTCTCCCCAGCACTGTGGTGCAAGCTGTCTTTGGGCGAGAGCGTGCCATCATGCTGCTGGAGGGCCAGAAGGTGATACCTCGGCGGACACTGGCCACTGGCTACGAGTATGCCTTCCCAGAGCTAGGGCCTGCCTTGAAGGAAGTCGTATCGTAAGTATGGAAGCTTGTGGCAAGGGCCTGAGGCCTGTCCCTCAACAGGGGCCTCCTGGTCAGGCACTGTGAATAGGCTCAGCTGCTCCTTTACTTGAGATCTGAAGCCATTTGGTTCTTCAGGGTTCATCTCCCACTCATCTTTCTTTCCCATTGTTCTGTTACTCCACCTTATTTAACTGAGAGACTGTCCAGTCTCAAGGCTGTAATCTCATCAGGTTGGGACCTTAACCTCTTCAACTCCTTGTAAAAGGATTCCCCAGTTTGGTTTCTCTACATGTGCCAATGCTGCCCCCACTTCTCCTTTATGCTATATGGCGAATGCTCTGCAGTTTAGGCAATAAAGATAAATTATCTGACTATACTCGGCTCATCTCTTTGGCCTAGATTCTCCTGGAATTTATTTCAAGGAATGTCACTCTAGATGATTTTTTTCCCTACATGGGGTTTTGAATATTACAGTGAGCAACATCTCACCCTCTCCTTTCTTGGTCCTTCTGTTGGCAAAAGAGCTGGTTACAAATTTGGGGCATGAGGTTATGATGAAGGTAGAAACTAGGGGAGAAAACGATGATCCATGTCCAGTGGGTTCTGTATTCACCCTGAGTACCTGTCACAGAGTGCCTTTAGGACACCAGCAGAGGAAGACAAAGAGGCCAAGGTGTAGGTCAGCCTTTAGTCCATTTCACCAAATGGCAGTGAATTAATGAAGTAGTCACACAGTGCTCCCAGCTTATCAAGCAGCAGTGGGACAAAGCCAGCATGCTTGTCTGTAAGAAACTTAGGACCTGCCTCCTATCTGATTGGGGCCACTTCAGACGACCAAGGTCCTCAGCACAAAAAAGCAGAAAATACCTACGGCCTACTGCACATCCATCATTGAAAGCGAAAAGGGCAGGGAACCAATCAAGAACAAAAAACAACCCCATCAGGAAAAAAAGTCCCAAGTGTTCATCTAGGTCCCCATTTACCCTACCTAAAGTTGTGATATCTGGGGACTATGGGTTGTCTCTGAGTCACCCCCCAACCAGCCTGGGTCAGTAGGTCTAGCGGTTTAAATCAAGAGTAGAGTTGAACACATCAGGACCCAGAGACCATCTCTGTCATCATTCCTCTCCCCATGTGGTATTAAACTCCCTGTGCCATTCAGAGGGAAGCAGAAGTCAAATCCTGAAAAGGATCTTGTCCAGGGACTCACTGCAGGGCCCAGACAGAGTCCAGGAACACCTGACCTACTACTCTATCTGGTCTTGGACTCTAGGAAGTTGACTAGCTCTGTATTGTTCCTGGGGAAGGACTGGCCTCAAAGGTAGAAATAATAGAAAAGCATATTTTTGGCTGCACTAAAAGAAGGACCACTGATCAATACAGTCAACACAGGGAATGTGCTACCTTAGAGGTAGTAAGTCCCCTGGCACAGAAGGACATCAAGCAGATACAGAGCAATGACCTGTAGGAATCAGGGTAGAGAGAGCGTGTGTGATGTGACGGCAGAGTTGATCTGGTGGCCAGTCAGGTGCCTTCCAACTCTGACTCTTTAATTTTCATTTCCAGATAACTGGTTCGTCTAGAACCAATTGGTTCAACCCCTATATGCCCTCCCATCCCCAAACACACACACAAAGCGTGCCTTGCCTTGTGCAACATATGTCTTCTGTAGAGAAACTGTTAAGGTCAGATCACATTGTCATCACAGAGCATGGCTTCCTCAAGGTGGTGAATGCTCTCAACACTTCAGTAAGTGCATCTAACCAGAGACTGACACATTTGTTAGTCTGTAAACAAACACTTGAATGCACCAGGAGAGCTGCCATTTATAGAAACCCTGAGAGTATTTTGGTAATGCAGTCATCCCTAACTTAACTGTTTTGTAAATGTGGATTTTGGAGGTTGCCCAAAAGAAATGCAGCCATTATAGGGCATGTTATATTGACAGTGTTAAAATCTAGGGTGTGGGCCTGGACACAGGAACCACATCTCTCTGAAAGTGAGGTTTTGGTTTGGGAGCCTGTGCAGCCACAGGCAGACACACCTGAGACTTGGTCCAAATACCTTTCCTACAAGTTGCGTTCCTCTACATTCTCATTTCTCCTCCCAACAGGTATTTTTAGCTCTGATTTATAGGTGGAAGTAAAGGCCAAGCAGCTCAATCAAGAGCACAGACAGGCACAGCCAAGACCAGAAACTAAGTCTCCGTCTAACTTCTGCAGTAGCTCACTTCATCCTACTGCAGCCCAGTCCATATGCCATCACCCTTCCAGGGCCCAGAACTCCCTTCCACACTCCCAAGAGCCTAGCCAGGCCTGGGAGGCAACCTGTCCTCTGGCCATCCAGAGCAACAGCCAGGAGAAAGAAAGGCTTAGCTTCCTGCTACCTCCCACCCACCGTAGCTCAGCCTGGGGTGGAGCCAACAGTCCCAGTCTCCAGCAGTCCCCACTCTCTGCAGAAACCCTGTGCTAAGGCAGGGTTGAGAAGTTAACGCTGAGCAGAACCTCTTGAGAGCTGGTTGAGGTCCTGACTCAGATAAGATAAGGTCACTTTATGGACCTGTCCCCAGAGTGGCTTCCCTAACCCAAAGCACCAACTGAGAGTGAGTCTGGGTCAGAATCTGAGCAACAGAGAGAGACTCTCACAGAAGGTGCTGAGCTGGGGAGGCTGGAGCTGACAGGGCAGCAGCCACTCAGGCAGGTAAGACTCAAAAGTTGAGACTGAGCAGGGCCTCAGACAGTTGGTTGATGTCCCGGCAGTATGGCTCCCGCTGCAGGATGAAGTCCACCTTGTGATCCTGACCCCAGAACACCTCCAGCAGCTGGCGTCGGAGCCGCTCCGTCTCCCGGGTCTTCCGGATGCCGCCACTGCCTTTTTCCTCTTCTCTCCCTTGCTGCTTATTGTCATGTTCTGTGAAGCCCCTGGATGGAGGCTGAGCCTTAGAAGACCCCTGTGTCCTGAGAAGAAACAGGACAAAAAGAGCTGATGAGCATCCTGGAGGGAAATTAGACCTCGGTGGGCCTCCCCACTCTTAATTGCCCGGCCTGTTCCTGGCTCTCTGGGAGAGATCCTGAAGTTCCCCAAGCTGACCACTGAGTGGCAGTATCAACCTACCTCTGAAGGAACTGGGCAAATCCTGCCACTATTATGATCTGGTTCTAGTCCTAATTAACCACTATGTAATGGTCCGGTAGGAGTGTGCTGAATACAACTGGCTATCAGTACAAGCAACCATCTTCCAAATAACTCCATCAAACACACTGATTAAGGGAAACAGGAAGCAGGTGCTTCCTCCCAACCAAGAGGTTCTATGTCAGGATCCCCTGAGAAGCCTTTAAAGGTTAAGCCCAGGGCAACTCAAACTACTGCAAAATTAAGCTGGCCCAAACTGAGGTCATACTTCTACCCAAGTCTCTAGGCCCACAGAGAGAGGACCAGGGCTGGAGGCGGCAGGGAGCCTGGGGTATTACCCAGCTGGCTTCTTCAGGAACTCTTCCAGGGTGGGACCATTTCGCCCCAGCGGGTCATCAGGAACCATAAAGAGGTTTCCCACAAAGGTAAAGGGCAGCAGGCTAGATGGGAAAAGAACGTGTGTTCAGAGGTGTCCCTGCCCACCTCCCAGACAGCTAAGACCAACATCACCAGAAGCTGCTAGCTACCATCTTTCAAGGCAACTTCGAGCTCCTCCCAGAGTCCTCCCCCGGTGGCCAAAGCAGAACTGGTTTTAGAGAGAGTTCTGAATCTGTGCCCTCTTCCCAGTGGAGGGCTCCCTCACCGTTCTCTGATGATTGCCATCCACTTCTCGGACTCCTCCGCCAAGTCCCGGAACTGGTCATTGGAGACAATGATCCCATTGGTCTCTTCAGCCAGCTTCACCATGAACCTGTCTCAAAACCATAGCAATCATTCTGGGATTCTCCAAGGCCCCAACCCCAAAGTGTTACTGTCTCCCGTAACCCACTTCTGGTGATAGAGATCCGATCCCCTGCCTCACCTTGACCCAGCTACATGCAGAAGCCAAGGGCTAGTAGAAAACAAGGAAGAATCCAGGTGGTCTCCCAACAGCATCCTATCTACTCACCACAATCCTTCACTCAACACCTTGTGCCTTATTAGCAAGACAGTAACCCGAGCTCGGTGGCTCAGCCTGTAATCCCGCGCCTTTGGGAGGCTGAGATGAGTGGACTGCCTGAGCCATGGGTTCGAGACCTGGTGAGACCTCATCTCTACAATAAATCAAAAATTAGCCGGGCGTGGTAGTGCGTGCCTGTAGTTCCAGCTACTTGGAAGGCTGAGGCAGAAGGATCGCCGCAGTCCAGCAGGTCGAGGCTGCGGTGGCCGGAAGCGGCCACTGCACTCCAGTCTGGGCGACAGAGTGAGACTCCAACTCAAAAAAAAAAAGACAGTAAGATCTGGCTCTGACTCCGCCTACTCCACCAGTCCCTCACAAATCCCTATGTTCTTCCTTTGAAAAGCCTTCTGCTCTGCTTCTTTCCTTTCCAGTCCCACCATTACCTTAGTAAATCAGATACTGCAACTGAGATAACGCATAGCATACAAACAAGGGGGGCCCTGCTACTAACATTTACCATCCTCCAGCCTCTCCTGCCCTCCCCCAAGAAAGCATGCTCTTCCCCTATACAAAATGCTTCCACACTTCCATGCTTCTACTAGAACCCAGCACCAAGTCACCCTTACAGCCTTATCTCTCCCAGTACCCTCAACTCCAGCCAAAATTAATGATCAGATTTCCCCAAATATGACTATGCCCTCTAACTGGAAAATTATTCCCTCTATCTGAAAGGTGCTTCCCAAGCCTTGCTGAGGAACAGAATCACCAGGGGAATGTTTTAAAAATAGGGCCCCACTTCAGTAATTCTGATTTCACAGGACTACAGTAGGACTCATGAGGAAGTGAATGGTTTAATTTATGGTTTTCCTTGGCTCTTTGTAGTCAAGAATCAGGTCCTAGCCAGGTGTGATGGCTCACGCCTGTCATCCCAGCACTTTGGGAGGCTGAGGCAAGAGGATTACCTGAGCTCAGGGGTTCAAGACCAGCCTGAGCAACATGGCGAGACCTCATCTCTACAATAAATAAATTTTTAAAAAATCAACAGGGCATGGTGGCACATGCTATATATAGTTCCAGCTACTTGGAAGGCTGAGGCAGAAGGATCACCTGAGCCCAGCATTTCGAGGCTAGAGTGGCCGTGAATGTGCCATTGCACTCCAGCCTGGGCAACAGAGTGAGACTCCGACTCAAATAAATAA
Source organism: Cephalopachus bancanus (assembly GCA_027257055.1). Classification (NCBI taxonomy): domain Eukaryota; kingdom Metazoa; phylum Chordata; class Mammalia; order Primates; family Tarsiidae; genus Cephalopachus; species Cephalopachus bancanus. Next base: position 1,507,985 of record JAPVLO010000119.1, on the reverse strand, counting down.
ATACATAAAAATTAGGTCTTATTCCCACTTTCTTCTGCAAGACAAGTCCTAAGACTAAGTGGGCAGCCAGTATTTGAAAGACGGTGTGAGCCGGACTCGGTGGCTCAGCCTCTAATCCTGTGCCTTTGGGAGGCTGAAGTGAGTGGATTGGCTGAGCCCGCGGGTTCGAGACCCACGTGGGCAACTTGGCGAGACCTCATCTCTACAATAAAATCAAAAAATTAGCCAGGCGTGGTAGCGTGTGCCTGTAGTTCCAGCTCCTTGGAAGGCTAAGGCAGAAGGATTGCCGGAGCCCAGCAGGTCGAGGCTGCGGTGGCCGGGAGCGGCCACTGCACTCCAGCCTGGGCGACAGAGTGAGACTCCAACTCAAAAAAAAGAAAGACGGGACCAGGAATCAGGATCAGGAGTGACAGATGTCTGGTTCTGAGTTTCTGTCTGAGAAACAAGGGAATGATATAAATGTATATAATATACAAAAGATACTTTCTGGCATGTTATGTTGTATGTTGTTCAGCTGCGTTCATCCAGTGGGCCTGCGCTGTGCACCACTGTGCTTGTTCACTGCTACTGGGCAAAATTCCCAATTGATATGTTATCTGCCTACCAGGTCCTATACAAGTGCGCAGGGATGTGCCTTTAAAAGTCATTAAAACTGACTCAATCTTCAGTTTCAATTCTGTTTCAATGTTGGTGTGGAAAGAACTGAAACAGAAGATACATCCATATCATGGATAATCTGTGACACCCAGACATAAATAGAATAGCATCGGGAGAAAGCAAACTGCCTTTTTGTAGAATATCACTTACTTGTTAAGGAGTAAAAGATAAGTATTTGAAAAGACAAAGTATATGATCACTGTGGTTTGGAAACTCATTTTTAAAAACTGAAAAATGACTGAAAGAATCAAGAACTTGTAAAATTTTTAGTTGGTTAATTAGCTTTATAAAATCTGCTCATTTCTCACACCATGTATGTATACTGTGGCAGAAATGTACCCTGTGTTTTTCATCCAAACCATCTGACAGTTTTGAGATCTAATTTCCCTTTGCTAAAAAGGTAACCACTCTGACCCTCTGTCTCCACATCTGTAGAATGAAGATAATAAGCACTGCCACACTTGATAGGCCCCATGCAAAGTTAAGAGGAAATGTTACTGTACTCTTGCCTAGCACCTTGAGCATGGCAAACACATACTTGTCTTCTTTAGATAGTCATAAGGAGGGTGAATAAATGGAGAAGGACCCTGAGACAAAGAGGCTAATTCACTAAGAGATGGGTCCACAGTCAAAGTCAATGAGTAGTGCAACTCGGGCTCAAATTCAAATCTTTCTATTCTAAATCCAGCGATCTACTATACCATGTTTGTTTGGTTTTTTTGTACACTCCTATTATTCATGGATTGTGTTTCTTCATTTTACTTGTTATTCTGAATGTTATTCTGGTTTTTCCAGAATGTTGGGGAAATTTCCCCACATGTTTAGGAATTCAGGTTATAAGAAGGCATCTATTCATGTCACCAGCTTTCCCATCTTTCCATTAAACTGGTATTTTCTAAACACTAAGGCACTATATAAAGACAAGTGTCATGTAGTTTGACGAATGAAGAATGAATGACAAATGTACAAACACAGTTGTCTATAGTTCATCTCCTCTCACCCCCAGGACAACTTTACATGCCCAGTCCAAAGGGCACATAAAGGAATAACTGGCTCCATTCCCACTACCGAGACTTACAGACAGCATAAGCCATCAGGAGTTTCTCTCTCTCCCTCAGTCTCCCATTGGGCTTCTTGAATATCAAGCCTGGGACCAGGAGAGGAGCAAGTACCTGTCATCATAGGAAGAGATCCTCTTGCCATCCATGACTCGTGAGGGGGTGAGTGAAAGCAGGCTGAGGGAGTACAGCTTGTGCAAGAAGTGACTCTCTATAGAAAAAGAACAGAAAGGGATTCTCCTCAAGGTGGAAACAAAAGCCTACCCCACGACACAGAGGAAGGCCAGGCCCAACTCACCTCTGACCCTGGAATCCTTACTGAAGCGCCACTGAGGCACAAAGACAGTTATGTCACGGTGGCCACGGTCCCAGAAGTACTGGACAGCAATAGCAATGCCCCGGCTGGAGAAGTAGTGCTGAAGCCCATGCCTGCAGTGGGAAGGGGTCAGGGGAGGGCCCTGGCAGCCTGGCTGCAGTGCCAGCCCCTCAGCATATGTCCCCAAGGTGGACAGAGATGCCTGTCTCATCTCTCCTTCCCAAGACCCTTAGCCCCACCAGGTACTCACACCATGGCCACATTGCTGCCGTCAATGACAATATGGCGGAGGTCTGGCTGGCCAGGTACGTTGGCAAGGCACAGGGTAAAGGGATCCTGTAGGGCCTCCTTGAAACGCTGTGTGCCAGTCACCAAGTTGCCTCCCCGGGTGCCTCGTTTCCAGGGAGACCCCCGACTTCGAGCCATGGCCTGCTGCTTGTCTCCCCCGTCTCCCCTGTCACTCCGGTCTCCACAATGCCATGGGGGTTCAGGCGCAGGTGGAGGGCTGGGCACTCTTGGAGGCGAGGCATTCCCGTTGTGGAGCCGCTGGAGGAGAGAGGTTCCCCGGGCCTGAGCTGCCCTCTGACAGGAGCCACGGGCATCAGGAGGCTCATCCTGGACACAGATCCCTCCTCTTTCCTGAGGCACCCCCTCCTTTCCCAGGGCCTTCTCTTTCAGGGGCCCCGCCTCCCTCACCCCTCCACCCCCTGACTGTGGCCTGAAGGCCACTTCTCTTTCCCAGGACTCTTCCCCAGGTAGCTCCTTCCACCCCAAATCCATCTCCCCAGGACGGCTCTCTTTCCCACCCTCCTTCTCCACAGCATAACTCTCTCCCCTTGCTCCCTTCGACTCTCCTAGCCCCATAGATCCAGCGTCTAGGGACTCCCTGGCATCACTAGAGGGAGCTCTGACTCCCAGGCACTGAGAACTCAGAAAGCCTGGGCTCCTCCCTTCCCAAGAGTGGAGTGCTTGCGGCCCCTGGCCACCGGATGCCTCCTGCACCAAACTTAGCAGCTCCTCCTGGACAGCCAGGGGCAGCTGCAGCAGGGCCTGTCTGTGAGCATCCTCCCGGAACTGCAACAGGGCAAAGAAGTTTCTCAGCACTCCAGCACACTGAGAGTCTCCAGGGGACAGCCCTGGCAGAAAGTCCCAGCTCAGCCGCTCCACCAGCTCTTCCAGTCGGCTCCGAGCCATGACAAAGGCCTCAGCCAGGCCACTGATCATCAGTGAGCCGGGCGCCCCAGGCACCAGGTGGGCAGATGTGCTCCAGGTCAGGCAGTCAAGGAAGAAGCCCTGGGCTCCCAGGAAGATGCAGTGCAGTTTGGGTGGGTAGTGGATTTCATCCTGCAGTTCCGGGCTGCACAGACCCTTCAGGTACTCCTGGCAGGGGGAAGGTTAGAAAAGTAAACTGCTGGAATCCTCAGTGGCCCAGCTACCCCTTCAGGCTCATTGCTCACCCCTCAGCTCCAGGATGCTTGGAGTATCCGTGTGGATGGTACTATTATTCCCATTTTACAGATAAGTAAACTGAGACGCCAATCACAAAGCAGACAGGTGGTGAAGCCATACTGGAACCGCAGCCTGACTCCAAAGGAAGCAATGTGTCCCACCTCCCACCCCACAGTGAATTACATGTTGGGGCCTACTTGCTCAGTCCGATCAGCTCTACTCTCTCAAAGAGCACAAAATAATTTGTCCCCAAGTCCTGGCAGAATCCGGGCCATCACAGTAAAAATAAAACTGAAATTCCAGACCAATACAGAGTTGGGAGGTTCCTCAGAGCTCAGGGGCACTGAGGTTGCCAGCAAGACAACCAAGAGGGAGAGACATTCCCCAACCCCCTCCTCTCCTCTGCCACCAGGGGAAGGAGTCCATGGTCCCTGGAAGAATCGGGGGAGAGGAGGAGTTCACCTTGGCTCTGCTGGCGTTCTCCTTGGGGCCCTCCAGCTGCAGCCAGATGTGGGGGTTCTCCGGACAGTCCTTGGGAAGGATGCTCATCCCCACCCCGAAGATGCGCTGGACATGGGGCTGCTGTTCCCGCACCTTGCCCTCTGCCTCCGCAGACACCGCAAAGCGGTCTGGGGACGGAGAGCCAGACTCCCAGGTAGGCATGGCTGCTTCTCCCATCCCTGAAAGGGGAGAAGGCAGCTCAGAGCCTCGCTGTCCCCGCAAATCCTGATCCCCTAGTCTACACCAGCTATCTATCAACAGGTCGCACCTAGTTACAAACCCAGGAAGCTATAAGCGTCTGAGTCCATCTTAGGGGTAGGGAGGAAATGCGTCCGATTATCGAGCCGCGGGGCTTCCCTCCGGGGAGGAACAGGGAGAGTCGAGGGTAAACACGCTATCTGGGATCGGCGTCTGGCCCCAGGAAAATTATGACAACAGCGCTGAGCAGGAAGGGTGAGGGGTTCCAACTCGGTCTTTGGAGGCCAGTAGTGAACGGGCGACAAGACAGTCTCTTCTCCTCGGGGACTCTGCGACCTCCGAGTCCGACAGCTCCGAGTTCGAGATGAATCCTCACCCGGGACTTGAACTAGGCTGCGCTCTGGGGCCTCCCGGCTGCCATTCCAAGGTCCTAGCCACTCCCACCTCTCCCCCGGGGCTCGCGGCACCCTCCGGCTCGCCACGAGCCCCGCCCGCGGCCCCAGGGCCGAGCCCGCCCCCAGGCGCCCGCGGCCGCCGCCCCGGGCCTCCCGCCCCCGCCCCCCGCCCCCCGCCCCCACGGGCCCCGCTCCCAGGCGCGGGGGAGGGGCGCGCCTACCGCCTGGGCACCCGCTCCGGCCTCGGTCCCGCCGCCGCTTCTCGTGCCCGCCGGGGCCCCGCCGCGCCCGCGCCCCCAGCCCAGGGGACCAGGGCAGGGGGCCCGAATCGGGGCGGGCCTTCCCGGGCTCCTCACCCCGCGGGGCCCACTCCTCTCCACATCTCAAACTGTTTTTTGAGCCACTTCCTGGCCTGGGGCGGAGTCACCTCGGCTCCTCCCGGGGCTGAGCCTGCGCTGGGCCCGGCTGCGCGCTCCTCCCTCCCCGCCGCCCGCCCAGTACCGCGTCCCCAAGGACCCCACTGGGCCCAGCCCCCGCCCCAGGCCCGCCCGCCCTCCTGTCTGTCTCCCGGCCCCTGGGCTCTCGCGCGTCTGCGCAGTTACTTCTCGGGAAAGAGAAACCACTCTTTGAAAGTTGTTCCCCTCGGGTAAGGGTGAGGCGGACCGAGGAGGGAGCGTGACTGGCCCAGGGTCACAAGACGGTGGCGCTCTTGGCCCAGGCACCTTCCACCAAAACAATCGAGGGGAAAAGGCAAGGACGCCCCTTTCTTCCAACAATGGAAAGATGCCTCGGAGAAGGGCTGTCGATGTGGGAGGGATTCAAAGAGGGGAGGAAAGAGGAGGAAGGGGTTGTAGGGGCTGTCCCTGGCACATACACACACTCACACATCCCCCTCCCACACACACACACCCATGTGGTGCTCCATCCCCCCCAGGTCCAGCCTTCAATGCTGTCCTGCCCAGAGGAGCTGTCCTGGGGCTCTGGCTGCAGCCCTCCTGTCGAGTGGCTTCATTCCTCCTCTCCCTCCCAAAGCCCAACTGCTGTCACTTCATGCTCTGCCAAGGAGGAGGGAACTGCAGTGACAGCAGGAGTAACGGAGTGGGAGGCAGGACAGAGCTGGGACACAGAGAGGTATGGAGAGGGGGTGCGGTGGGACCTAGAGGGAGCAGAGGAGCCGGGTGACAGCGGTGAGAGCCTAGAGAGAGGAACAGAAACAGAAGGGAGAGAAAGGAGGCAGAAGACAGGGGAACTTGTGGGTTGCAGAGCCATTCAGTCATGCTAGGAGCCAAGCCACACTGGCTACCAGGTCCCCTACACAGCCCGGGGCTACCCTTGGCCCTGGTGCTTCTGGCCCTGGGGACAGGGTGGGCCCAGGAGGGGTCAGAGCCAGTCCTGCTGGAGGGCGAGTGCCTGGTGGTCTGTGAGCCTGGCCGAGCTGCTGCAGGGGGTCCAGGAGGAGCAGCCCTGGGAGAGGCGCCCCCGGGACGAGTGGCATTTGCTGCAGTTCGAAGCCACCACCACGAGCCAGCAGGGGAGACTGGCAATGGCACCAGCGGAGCCATCTACTTCGACCAGGTAATTCCCCTTCCACTGTCCAGAGGACCTAGAAACAACTGTCCAAACTCACTTTGCTGTCCCTCAGACTTTAAGAAAACAGCTCTCTCCATTTTTCCCTGGCTGGCCAGTTGCCCCTCAGCCCCACTGTTTCCCTCCCTCCACTCACACACACAGACCCTCCTCAGCCCTTCTCACGATGTCTTTTGAATCTGAATGTTTCTGTTCACTCCTACTTTCCACCCCTTCTGTTCACTGCCCTTGCTCCCAACTCCAGTAGCATCCTTGAGCTACAGGCAACCCCAGCCCCACTCAGCAAGTTCTGCTTCCCCCAGGTTCTGGTGAATGAGGGTGGTGGCTTTGACCGGGCCTCGGGCTCCTTCGTGGCCCCTGTCCGGGGCGTCTACAGCTTCCGGTTCCATGTGGTGAAAGTGTACAACCGCCAAACCGTCCAGGTGATCTGAGCGCTGGGCCCCAGCCCCAGCTCGGGGTGGGTGGGGGTGGGAGTGGAGCTCAACTGACCCCTGCACAGACCCTCCATTGACCTGTGCCCTGGGAGCCAGGAACAGGGGAGGAATGGGGGAGGAATGGGCCTGCCTTGAAGATAGTGTGGAGGATGTGCAGAGTCAAACGCTGGCTGCCCCTCAGCCCTTCTGGGAGAGTTCATTAAGCCTCAGGTTGCCAAGAGGAAGCCCTCGGGAAAGTGGGGGTCCTGAGCTAAGGACTGGGGCATGGTTGCTAATGGAGTTCCCCTCCCCAGGTGAGCCTGATGCTGAACACGTGGCCTGTCATCTCAGCCTTTGCCAATGACCCTGATGTGACACGGGAGGCAGCCACCAGCTCTGTGCTACTGCCCTTGGATCCTGGGGACCGGGTATCCCTGCGCCTGCGTCGGGGAAACCTACTGGGTGGCTGGAAATACTCGAGCTTCTCTGGCTTCCTCATCTTCCCCCTCTGAGGGCCTAGGCCTTTCAGGGACGGGAACCCAGCCCCTGACCACTGCCTTCTGCCTTTGCCTGCCCCAGAAGCAGCATCTTCGAGGCAGGAGAGAGACTCCCTCCAGCTGCCTGTTTCCCACCTCCTTGCATGAGACCTTGTACTAAATACCCAAGGTTGAGAGTAGAGAAGAGTAGAGCTGTGACATCTCTGGGCCTGGCCCTTCCACCCACTCACCCACCCACCCCCTGTTGCCATCCCAGCCACCTGCTGCATCTCTTCATGCTGCAGCTCTAGGACCAGGGCAAGGTTTGGCAGGAAGGGAGACCTGCACTACTCTGCAGTCTCTGCTCCTCCTGTTCCCTCACCCCAGCTTCCTGCTCAGTGCTATTTGGGGACAGGTGGCACAGGTGAGCCTGACAGACTCCCACAGGGGCCCAGATGGACCAGCCTCAGCATACCCTGCAGGTCTCTTCCTGTGAGGAATGTTAGCATCACGGCTCTTGGCCAGCACCGTTAGAAGCTGAACCAGCACCGTATGCTAGGGCAGGAAGGCTCAGCTACAAGCAGAAGTGCGGGGAGGGCCGCAGAGCAGCCTAGAGTCTGTGGCTGGTGAGGCAGGAAGGGGACATTGCCTAGTCCGAACATGGTACACATTCTGCATGTATACCAGAGAGCCAGGAGACAAAGATCCTGGCTGTTCATAAGTGCCAGGTTCCAGAAGGACTCTGGCCTTTACCTCCCCACCCGAGACTTGGGTGTGTACATTTGCTCTGGCCAAGAGCCGGTGTACGGAGTTGGATGTGGGGGTAGAAGGTCACACGTACACCATGGAACACATCAGTGACCATGCATCCTCTTGCTTGGCCACCTCCTGGATCTGCTCCACTGTTGACCTCTCAACTTCAATCACTCCACACTCTGACTGCCGCCTCCTTCCTCTCAGCTCTCTCATTGAGTTATTGTCACTGTACCTGTTCCAGCCCATCCCCACCAGCTTTCTTCTTTCTCCTGATCTGTGCTGTCTTATTTTCCTTCCTAAGTTTCCTAAGACCTGAGATTCTATGATTCATCCCTTCAGCTACTCTCCTGATAATATCAAAAGCTCTCTCTCTCTCTCTCTCTCTCTCTCTCTCTCTCTCTCTCTCTCTCTCTCTCTCACCACTATCCCATTGGCCCAAGATGGATGAATCTATCCATGCAAAGTAACTTATAGGATTACTAAAGAGAGAGGTTACCATTACCATTTATATCAGGAATTACAGGATACAGGCAGGTATGTTGTAGAGAAATAAATATAAAACTATGTATTATAAGCTAATAAAATATTTAGTAATGTTCAAGTTAAATAGGAATGTGAATTTGTGGTTTTTTTTTTTTAATAACTTTCAAACTTTGCCACTAAAGTGGCATAGAAACATCAGGAACAATGTGATACGCATTCTTAGCACCTGGATCTTTGCCTCAAATATTAGTCACCATTTTAAAAACTTAGGATTCCTTGGAGAATTGCTGCACACCTTGAATAATTCTAGGCCTGAAACATGTTGAGAAAGCAGACTTTTTAAATGTATAGGGTAGAGCTGAAAGGCAAAGGAACCCAATTTATATAGGCTTCTACTTAACATGCTTTGACAATTTGAACATCAGAAGGAACATAATATAGTTAGTTACTTGGAACCAGGTGAATTTTTTAAATCCATGAATCTATAATGATATTCAAAAAGGAAAAAGTAATTATAAAGTGTGCCAAAAGGTAGTTAATATTCTGAGTGAAGAAGAGTTACTATAATAAGTTATTCTGTGATAAGCAAAAGAGCATAAATATAGTAGGTATTTCATCTGTTTGTAAGGTACATTTGTTTTTATCTGTATGTGTAAGGAGGGGTGGATACAGAGAACCGTGAGTAATTCCAAGAGGAGTTGGAACGGCGCCAAGAATAAAGGGTACTGATCACACCATTTGGTCATATTTTGCAACTAGGAGGAAAGACAGTCCAACAATGTTACAAGATGATGAATTAGTCAAATATCCAAAAGATAATTGCTCAGTGCTCAGGCTTAATCATTCAGCTCCCAAATGTAGCCCTCCATATTACCCCACTAACTATAATGAGAAAGGAATAAGGCAAAATGATTAGGAGTAGGTTTGGCTGTAAGAATAGCTTAAGCAGGCCGGGCTCGGTGGCTCAGCCTATAATCCCAGCATTTCAGGAGGCCAAGGTGAGTGGATTGCCTGAGCACAAGGGTTCGAGACCAGCCCAGGCAACCTGGCGAAACCTGTCTCTACAATAAAATAAAAAATATCAAGCCGGGCTCGGTGGCTCAGCCTGTAATCCCGCACGTTTGGGAGGCTGAGGTGAGTGGATTGCCTGAGCCCGCGGGTTCGAGACCCACCTGGGCAACTTGGTGAGACCTCATCTCTACAATAAATCAAAAAATCAGCCAGTCGTGGTAGCGCATGCCTGTAATTCCAGCTACTTGGAAGGCTGAGGTGGAAGGATCACCGGAGCCCAGCAAGTTGAGGCTGCGGTGGCCGGGAGCAGCCGGCCACTGCACTCCAGTCTGGGTGACAGAGTGAGACTCCTACTCAAAAAATAAATAAATAAATAAAAATTTTAAAAATAAATAAATAAAAAATAGCTAGGTGTGGTAGCGTGTGTCAGTAGTTCCGGGCTACTCAGAAGGCTGAGGTGGAAGGATCACTGAAGCCCAGAAGGTCAATGCTGGGGTGACCGTGAGCGTGCATGCCACTGCACTCCAGCCTGGGTGAAGGAGTAAGACTCCAACTCAAAAAAAAAAGAAAAGAATAGCTTAAACAAGATAGGAGATAATTTATCTCACCTAGAAGAATCAGCTAATAGAGTCCAGCAATGGTTGGCAGTTTTGAGACCATCAAAGCCCAGGCTCCTGTTTTGCTGTTTGACCATCTTTAGCATGCCACTTCATGACCCAAGATGGCACCCTGAGCTCTAGCCATTACTCCAGCCTAACAACCCCCAGGAAGGAGGAAGGAAGCAAGGGTACATCTCTTTCCTTTAAAGAAGCTTTCTGAAAAGTGCATCCAATATTTCTGATTTCATCTCACTGGATGGAATTTAGTCACACCTGGTTACAACAAGCCAGGGAGAGAGGCTTGGAGATAAGAGTCATTATTCCAGGCCACCATATCCAGCTAAAAGTCAAAAGCTTTATAATAAGCAAGAAGGAAAGATTGAATATTAGGGAAGACAACTAATACAAATTTTCAAAATACAAATAGGTCAGATCCACTTGTAAATAATGATAGTAAAGTTACTGTATTAGTTTTCCATTGCTGTGTAACAAATTACTGCAAATGTGGCTTAAAACAACACCTGTTTATTGTCTCGCAGTTTCTATAAGTCAGAAGTCTAGCAGAGCATGACTGGATTCTCTGCTCAAGGTTTCACAGGTTAAAAGCAAGGTGTAGGCAAGGCTGCCATCCTTATTGGAGGGGAAGAATCCACTCATTTTAGAATTCAGTTCCTTATGGTTGTAGGACTGAAGTGCTAGCCCCCTCCATCCTTGAGCCAACAATCGCGGACCAGGTCCCTCTCAAGCTTTGAATCTCTCAGCCTACCCTTCTGCCACGTCTCTCTGACCTCAGTGGAGAAAGTTATCTGAGTTTAAGGATTCATGTGATTAGATTGAGCCCAAATAATCCAGGATAAAATCCCTATTTTAAGATTCATGATCTGAATTGCTTAAGTGAAATTCCTTTAGCCATGTAACATAACATATCCACAGGTTCCAGGGATTAAGGAATGGACATCTTTGGGACATCCCATATCATAGTCGTTAAAGACGACACCCTGTAGCCGGGCTCAGTGGTTCAGCCTGTAATCCCGCACCTGTGGGAGGCTGAGGTGAGTGGATTGCCTGAGCCTGCGAGTTCGAGACCTGCCTGGGCAAGGGAGACCTCATCTCTGCAATAAAATAAAAAAATTAGCCAGGCGTGGTAGCACACGCCTGTAATTCCAGCTACTCGGAAGGCTGAGGCGGAAGGATCACTGGAACCCAGCAGGTCGAGGTTGCCGTGGCCGGGAGCGGCCACTGCACTCCAGTCTGGGCGACAGAGTGAGACTCCAACTCAAAAAAAAAAAGATGACATCTTGTAGAGAAAAGGCATCCAGATACAGTACACTAAATGCATGAAAAATGTATGGACTTGAGAAACTCCCATGATATGTAAGATAAATACCAGCCCAAGTTTTAATCATTTTAGAAGCTGAACCAATTCCCAGGTCCCAAACAAGTATTCATTGATTAATAATCCAAAACTTGATCTGCACTGACATAATGTTCTTCTTTTGGATATCCAAATTCCAAACTTGGTCTGAACTAAGAAAGCATCCCTGTCTTGAGTCTACAAACCCATTTTTACGACGGGTTTAAGTTGAGGTGTCATAAACTGCATAATCCTTGTAGTAATATGTATGTGTTACCAAAATGAAGCTTTTAAAGAAGCTGACATATTAGACTGGTGATTCGATTGAAATATTTAGGAGGATGTGATTAAGTTTGTGATCAATGTTTAAATAATTTGTTAAATGTATAGACTGATTTGTTCATTATATAAATGTATTTAAATGGTTAGACAATTTTTGCTCCAGTAGACTTGTGAAATAAATAGATTAAACAAGAAATAAGGCACAGGTGATGGTGAATGTTTTTCTCCAGGTACCAAAACTTCTCAGGATTTAAGGATCCTAAGAATAGACTCCAAACATCCACTTCCCCTACACCCATGTCAGGCAGCCAGTTACTACAGAAAAGGCCCCAATGATGCAGGATTCACTATGGGTGAATAGACTCCATGGACGCCACCCATACCTGCTTCTCAATACTCCACGCAGTTCTTTGCTGGTTTCTTTTGCCAGCTTTTCCTTATCCTCCCTAGAATCCAACTGCAGCCTTCTGTTCTCTTCTTAAACCTTTTCCCCCACCAACTCTGCCCCTGCTATCAGCAGCAGACAACCTCACCTCCTACCACACCGAAGACACAGAAACGCGAGGCCCGAACCCTTTTCACTACCACTCCTACAAACTCACCTTCCTGTCCATCTCTGCTTCTTCCTTTCTGGCTTTGTGGGAGACCAATCAAGGCAGCTATCTTCATCCACCAGTTGTTGATCTCACTTTCTGCAGACATACTTGTCTTTTACTTTGCTCAATACTCACTCTTTCCCTTTGGCAGTTAAAGCTTAAGAGCTCAAGTCTCTTAAATCTACAAGAGAAAAAGATTGAGGTGGAAGTAAATGTAGATATAATTATCCTCAGCTCTCTATGCCCCTAAAGCTAGTTAGCATTACCTCGCCTCCTCTTTGGAGCCAAATACCACAGTGCAAAAAGTCTACGCTAACCTCTTAGTCACTGGTGAACTATGGCCTCCACTGCTCCACCTAAACTGTCCTCAGCCATAACTTACAACTTCCGTGTTACTAAAGTTGACAGCTGCATCCTAGTCCTCCTGTTACTCAGGCTCTCCCTAACATTTGACCTTGTTGACCATGCCCTCCTTCTAGAAGCACTCTCTGCTCCCACTTCCAGGACACCGTGCTCCTGGTCTTTCCCTCCAACTCTCTGCCCATGCCCCATCTCTTTTTCAGGATCCTCTGCCCATCTTCTAAGTGCTGGTTTTCCTCAATTTTATGCCCTAAAATTTCTTCAGTCCTAATACACTCTCAAAAGCATAAATGTCCATCCATAGGCTGACAACTTCCACATTTTTGTCTCTATCCAAGATCTCCCTTCTAAACCTCAGACATAGACTTGGATATTCCACCTGAAAGTCACCATGCTAAGACCTGAAATTAGTCTTTAGTCTTTCCTCCTTAAATCTGTTCTCCCTTGTTACCTCTCTCTCTCTCTCTCGTTCTCTCTCTCTCTCTCTCTCTCTCTATTTTATTTATTTATTTATTTTTTTGAGTTGGAGTCTCCCTCTGTTGCCCAGGCTGGAATACAGTGGCATGCTCACAGCCACCACAGCCTCAACCTGATGGGTTCAGGTGATCCTTCTGCCTCAGCCTTCCAAGTAGCTGGAACCAAAGGCATGCACCACACCCAGTTAATTTTTCGATTTATTGTAGAGACAAGGTCTAGCCATGTTGCTCAGACTGGTCTCAAATTCCTGAGCTCAGGCAATCCTCTCGCCTCTGCCTCTGCTGGGATTATAGGCATGAGCCACTGCACCCAGCTGTTCTCTCTCTTTGTAAATAGAACTTTCCTGTTGCCAAAACCAAAAACAGCTGTCTTCTCCCATAATTCCTTCCTCTCCCATAATGCTCCTATGTCATCTTTCACATCCACTGGTTTCATTCATTGCTTTCTATCTAGCCTTGTTCAAGTCAACAATCTCTGGGTTCGATTTCTTTTTTTTTTTTTTGAGTCAGAGTCTCACTCTGTCACCCAGGCTGGAATGCAGTGGCATGCTCCTGGTCACTGCAGCCTCGACCTGCTGGGCTCGGTGATCCTTCCACCTCAGCCTTCCAAGTAACTGGAACTACAGTAGCGTGCTACCATACCCAGCTTATTTTTTGATTTATTGTTGAGATGAGGTCTCATCAAGTTGCCCCGGCTGGTCTTGAACCCCTGAGCTCAAGCAATCCTCTCGCCTCAGCCTCCCTCCCAAAGTGCTGGGATGACAGGATTGAGTCAACGTTCCCGGCCACTGTGGGTTAGATTTCTATGAAAGCCTCCTAATTGGCCTCTCAGCCTCCAGTTTTTCCCTCTTCCACCCATTCTTTGTTACTGGGGATTTATGTAAGTAAACTTCACTGTCTAAAGGCCTTTGGGAGCTCCCTGTGGGCCTCAGAATGAAATCCATATTTCTTATCATGGTTTGTGAGATCCTTCACAATCCAGCTCCTACAACCTCCACTGCTTCATCCTTCACCATCTACAAGAATGTGGAGACCTAAGAATTAGATAGACTGGGTGCAGTGGCTCAGGCCTGTAATCCCAGCACTTTAGGAGGCAGAGACAAGAGAATTGCCTGAGCTCAGGGATTCAAGACCAGCCTGGGCAACTTGGTGAGACACCTCATCTCAACAATAAGTCCAAAAATAAGCCAGGTGTGGTAGCCCATGCCTGTAGTTCCAACTACTTGAAAAACTGAGGCAGAAGGATCGCCTGAGCCCAGCAGGTCGTAGCTGCGGTGGCCATCAGCATGCCACTGCCCTCCAGCCTAGGTGACAGAGTGAGACTCCAACTCAAAAACAAACAAATAAACAAGAATTAGCTGAGAGAAAATGGCAGTCCTTGGGAAAAGAATGTGATATTTCAGTCAAAACTCACCAGGACCAAGAGAATCATTATTGGACTCAATGGAGGTAAGTCAGTTTTAGTCTGTGAATCATCTTAATCTGGACAAACTAACTGTATAACTGACACTATATTATGCACTATTAAAAGATATAGGGGTCATGAATGGGGGGGTCAGTAACTCCAACAACAAAGTTATTGTATGAGGGAGTGAGCAGAGTGATTAAGATGGCGGGCACAGGGGTCAGCGTTCAAATCCAGCCTCTCACTTAGTGACTGGACATGACCTTTAGTGAGTTATTTCACCTCTCCCTGTCTCATTTTCTTCATCTATGAAATGGAAACGTTAATCATATCTACCCACAGGGTTGGAAAGCACTTAGAACAGTACTGATATGTGTCAGTTACTGTTACCAGATGAATTTGTAAACAAGTTAAAATTTGTGCATGTCCCAGGGATTCTTGGACAATTTTTAAAAAGCAGGCAGGGCATTTCTCTGCCTGCCCGGAGGCTCCGACCCGTGGGCCTGCTGGTCACGAAAGACTGGCAGCAGCACAGTCAGTGGCTAGCGGCCTGCGGTGGGCCCATGGCAAGGATGAGTTTACCCCTTAACCCAAAACCTTTCCTCAGCGGCCTCACGGGGAAGCCAGTGATGGTGAAGCTCAAGTAGGGGATGGAGTACAAGGGCTACCTGGTGTCCGTGGACGGCTACATGAACATGCAGCTTGCAAATACAGAAGAATACATAGACGGGTCACTGTCTGGACACCTGGGTGAAGTTTTAATAAGGTGTAACAACGTCCTTTATATCAGAGGTGTTGAAGAATAGGAAGAAGATGGGGAAATGAGGGAATAGCAGTTTTTGTGTGGTTTTTTAATATATATTTCTAGACAATAAAGATGGGCTTGTTTTAAAAAAACAAAAAAAAAACAAAATAAAACAAAAAAGCAGGCAGGGCTTCTGTTTTTTTGTGGCCATTTACCTGTGCTTCTGTGTTCCAGGTATATTCGCTTTTATTCATGAACACAGGGACGTAGTAAATAGTTGCTAGGAAATCACAGTGTAGCAAGGCTTAGGTGGTCCCAATCTCACCATATAGTTTATGTAAGTTTTTTTTTTTTAATTCATAAAAAATTGTGTATTTATTCTTACATGTTTAAACTTCAGACACCTTCAAAGTACTCTCCGTTTGATGCATTACACCCATCAAGACACTTTTTCCACTATTCAAAACAATTTTTTAACTCATCAATTTCAATACCCTTTAGTGCTTCTGCTGTTGTTTTGTTTTGTTTTATCCACCTCTTCCACACTGGTAAAACGTTTCCCTGTGAGGACTTTTTCATCCAAGGAAACAAAAAAAAGTGGCTTGGGGTGAGATAGGGTGAACGGGGAGGGAGGGGCATGGGGGTCTTGCCGTTTTGGGTCAAAAACTGCTGAATATGTAAGTTTTAATAGGAGAACAAGATAGAGCATGGGACATTCTTTCTTTTTATAGTTTGCATTACGTCATGAGACTGTCTGTATATTGGCTACTTTGTAATGTCTCTGTTAGACACTTAGGGAAGCCCTCCTGCCAGTGCCCCAAATGAGAAGGAAAAATTGTGATGGGTATAAACGAGAGAAGCAGTGACCAATAGTCTACAGTGTCCACGATACTGGATTGTGGCAAAACTCTTTAATTCACGTCTCCAAAAATAAGAGGAATCTCAAATCTCTGCTCAGACCTGGTAGATGATTCAACAGCAAAGAAGAAAAATTTCACCATCGGAGGGCTCGGAAGCCAGTGTGGGTAAAATCTGATCATTCCTTAAAGTTATTTAGAGTAGAAAATGGAGCGAATTTGCCCAGCCACCTTTCTGACCAGCCCTCGACCATAGAGTTCTGGACCTCGTTGACCTGTCCTATGTATATGTATGTATTATTTTTGGCGAAGGGGTTCACAGAAAACCTCTCTGAGTGACATATGAGCTGAGATCCCTGGTCCCTGTGCCAGGGACTCCTAGGCCTGTTTCCCTTACCTCCTTATACTGTATTTGTTGAATTGTCTGTCTCCCTTACCTAATTATGGGCTCCAAAGGGGTAGAGACTATGTCACTCACATTACCTGTTAGCCACCCCACACCTAGACAGAGCCTGGCAGTAGGTGCCCTGTAATTACTGAGGGAAAGATGGTATATGCATGACCTGGGGAGTTCTCAGGAAGGATGGTTCCCTCCTGCCACCACATACCCCTGCCAGTGCTGAGCAGAAGTCTGAGCGGGTGAGAAAGGCAATTAAAACAGAGGCCTGGAGTCAGAAAGCTTGGCCAGGATTAAGAAGGGCTCTTAGCCGGGCTCGGTGGCTCAGCCTGTAATCCCGCACTTTGGGAGGCTGAGGTGAGTGGATTGCCTGAACCCGCGGGTTCGAGACCCACCTGGGCAACTTGGTGAGACCTCATCTCTACAATAAAATCAAAAAATTAGCCAGGTGTGGCAGCACGCACCTGTAGTTCCAGCTACTTGGAAGGCTGAGGTGGAAGGATCGCCGGAGCCCAGCAGGTCGAAGCTGCAGTGGCCGGGAGCGTGCCACTGCACTCCAGTCTGGGCAACAGAGTGAGACTCCAACTCAAAAAAAAAAAAAAAAAAAGAAGAAGGGCTCTTAAGCAGAAGGGTTGATAACAGGAAGGATTCCCGGAGCAGAAAGAAGAGTAATGTTAGCTAGTGTACAATAACGCTTATTCCGTCCTGGCACCACACTAGCCTCTTTACACAACTTATTTCATGTACTCCTCAATCCATCCCATAGTTTACAAATTTTTGCTCTGCATTTTACAGATGGGGAAACTGAGACCTCTGGAAACAGACTGCATAGGTAGCAAATATAGACTCGGCATCCAAACCAGGGTCTATTGTGTTTCCGATACAACTAAGCTGGTTCAGTACTAATGCCATTCTCTTGAGCCAGATTCATTCATTCATTCATTTTCATTCCTACCCTGCCAACTTCTAAGACATGACTGGAAAGGGCACCAGTTTAGAAGCCCAGAGCTGGGCTCTCCTTCAAGCTCTGCCATGAACCAGCTGTGAAGCTTTAGCATATCATAATCTGGGCCCTGATCTCTTGTGTACAATAAGATCTTGGGCCAGACAATTTCAAAAAGGTGGTATCTAGGCCTTCAAATCTGTGTATCCTCCTAGGAAACATACAGTAGCCATAAACCACAACTGCCCCCCACCCTCCTCACTCCCATAATTGAGTCTGAGACTAAAAAAAGAACTGGACAGTGCCTCCAGTTTGATCTGTTTATTGACAAATCAAATGAAAAAAAATTACTTATAAAACCATAATGTGGTTAACAGGGGGAATGCATACAACACCATGGAGGGAGGGTGAGGTTCTTATAGGGAGGAGGAAGAGGAAGAGGAAGAGAAAGAGAAAGGGTAGGAGTGAGGAGGAAAGAGTATCTGCTAAATACCCACAGCTCACCTTTAGGTTTCTCAGCTCTCACCCAACCATTCTTTCCTGGGCGGGGTTAACAGCTGGAAATGGCTTAAGGGCAACATCCAGGGAGTGTGTCTATAAGATTAGGGAACTGGGGAGTTGAGGAGAATGTGAATATAGGATTTCGAAGGATTGCTTTTCCAGCTTGAACCTGCTGCCAGATCCCTCTTCATGGTGTACTAAAAGCCAGGAAGCTTAAACCTGGCCCCAACTCAGCCACAAACTAGCCTTGTGACTTTGGGCAAGTCACTTCCCCTCCACGGGCCTCTTTCCTCTGCTTTAAGACAAGCATGTTAAACTCCACGGCAAGTTCTCTGGCTCTAGCACTCTGCAAAGCCAAGCATTCTGGCAAACTGAGCTGGGCCAGGAGACTGGCTCAACCTCTGCAGAAACGAAACTACTTGAAGCTCAAAAATGAAACTACTCAGAAGGGCAACATCGTGCCAGCCTGCACCTGGAGCCCACCTGTAAGGCAGCAGCAGCAGCAGCAATTCAGAGGGGTGTGTGCGGGCACACATACTCACAAGGAACCCGCTGTCATGACAAGGTGATCTTTGCAGAGAATGGCTGTGAGGGAGCCTGGGTTTTACACAACACAGAAGGCAGGTCCGTAGGACTGAGGGGTGATCCAGGCAAAGCCACCACACATTCTGTAGGGTCTGGGATGCAGGGTACAGTGGAGGTGGAAGGCATAGGAGGGCTCGGGCTTAAAAGGATAGGGAGGTAAAGCCACACCCATCCCTCGCTGTGTGCCAGACTCTCGTTGCAGAACCTCCTCCCTCCCTCTATCCTCAGCAGAAACAGAGGCCAGGGCCCCTGGGTCTAGTAGAAGCAGCTCTGCAGGTAGAGATGCCACACTTGGCATCAAGATCCTTGATTCCTGTGGGTCTGACGCCATCAAAGCAGGGGTCAGGAGTTGTCTCCACTGGCTGGAGTCCAATGAGGTAGGCCCACCCACTTCCCACTTGCCCTTCCTGTGCTGACGAGTGAGAGGCTCATGGCTGACCATCCTCCCCTCCAAGCCACCACCCTCGAGGCCCAGGAGGATGGCCAGCCCTTCTGTGACAGCTATGCAGGCCGCACCTGGTTTAAGAAAGCTGACCGGGGGGCTGGGGAGCCAGCCGCCTCCCCACGGCCCGCACGGGTTTGTGTCAGCTGTGACAACTCTAAGGGCAAAGGGTCCCCAAGTGAACAGGTTGGAGAGAGGAGCCCATGTTCAAGATTTCTGTCTGGGGAGGACTGTGGTTCCAATCTAGGTCCAGAGCCACAGTGTCAAGGTTAAGACAGTGAAGTCTGTGATGTATGCCTGCGTGCGTGTGCCGCGTGTGTGTATACACAGGCCACCACACACCTGCATGTGTGCAAAGGGGGAAAGAGGATACTTGGGGAAAAGACACTGAGCCTGGCCTACCTTAGCAGAGGGACTCTACTCCCAGTGTCAAACCGCCAGAGGCTCGTATCTGACAGCCTTTGGCAGATTCTCCAAGTACCCCAAACTGGGAATGTTTCCATAGAGATGCTGGTCCTCAGTTCAAGGCAATTCAGCAAAGTCTTTTATGAAGCAACTTCTCTACAAAAGGCACAACTGAGCCCCCCCAAGGGGCTGAGAGCACTGCTGGGGCAGGGGGAGGCCTAGCAGCAGCAACCCAGGAACCCTGGGGCAGGGGGCTCCCCCGCTGCTCCTGCTCACTGCTCCAAGACCTTGAAAGACAGGGGGGTGCCGCTCTTGGCAAACGCCTTCATCATACTGCTGGGATAGATGCACCCCAGCTTCTCTGGGGTTGGGAAGCCCCACACTCTATAGAGAGACAGGCTCAGCCGGTCTCCAATGTAGAAGGGACCCACCCATTTGGCACTGCTGCCATTCCTGGGGAGGGACAGCAAGAGGACCTGGTCGCCCACATTCCATTCCTTCTCCTGGCTCTCCTGCCTGAAGCGCCGATTCTCGGCCTTCTCACCTGCCTTGTCCGCTGCCCTCCAGTGAAGCTCCAGCAGCTCCCCCACCAGCTGCAGCAGGAAGACATCCATCTTGAGCCCTTCGATGTTTGCACTGCTCATCTCCCACCACAGGGGCTTAGTCAGCCTCACCTCGCCCCCGGTCAGGACCTGGACGGGTGTGGCCTCGGTGGAGGAGGCCCTGAAGGCCAGGTGCAGCAAGGGCAGGGAGGCTGCCCATTTCTTGCCATGCAAGAAGATGAACTCCTTGAGGGCCCTCTTGAATTCCCAGTATGCCCCTGAGCTCGTCAGGCAGGGGAACTGGAGGTCCCTACTCAGGGAGACCACCTGGGCCCCCAGAGCCAGCCCGCAGCTCACCAGGACGTGCCGGGCAAACTGCGGGCCCTGGGCTGCCTCCAGCCTCACGGGAACGCCCCACCTTGCAAAGACATGCTGAAGCAGCACCTGGGCCACAGCCATGTGCGTGTAGGGCTTCAGGGGGAACGCCTCCACCCACCTGGTGTTGGGGTCGGCCACAATCAGCACGTGCTTGTGGCCCTCCTCGCTTATGGTGACCGGGCCCACCACCTCGAGCTGCAGGTTCGACCAGGGGGCGGTCGACCTGAGGGGCCACGGAGACTCGATAACCTTCATCTCACTGCCTATGAGGTTCCGGGGAATGCAGAACAAGCAGCTCCTGCAGTAATCTCGCACATGCTCCTGCATCCCGGGCCACCACCCCAGCAGCCGCAGTTTCTTGTACGTCTCCTCGGGCCTCTGGTGGGCTCCCAAGGGGATGTCATGCACAGAGAAAATCAGATCCCTCCGGAGTTGCGTGGGGACGACCCAGACCCGGGGCTTCTTATCGCCCTTGAACATAAGCAGGCCACTGTCCTTGTCTAGGCTGAGAGAGTTAAAGGCAGAACTAAAGGGGGAGGAGCCAGACAGCTTCTGCCCAGCTTGCAGCTTGGCAATGATCTCAGAAAGGGTGCTGTCGCCCAGCTGTAATGCCAGCAAGTTGGGCCTCTTGCCCATGGTATGGGGAGTCACTACAGGGACTGGCACCTCCTTGGGCAAACTCCACCACTGCCCGCCCCCCTGGGCACCCTGCTTGGCCAGGGTGTCCACTGTCACAGCAAACAGAGAGCCCCGGTAGGAGGTTCGGTAGATAAACGGAAGGGAGGAGAGGTCGGAGGTGAGGGATATAATGTAGGAGAGCAGGCTCGGGTGAGGTAGTGGAGCCCTATCGGAGGAGCGGAAGCCCCGAGCCCTCCAGAGGGGCAGCAGCTCCCAGAGGAGGCTGAAGATCCAGTTGCAGTGGGTGAGAAACACCACTGGGAGGTGAGACTGGCCAAAGCGCTCCAGGCCACAGGCCACGGCTGCCAGGTGGGCATAGGTCGGCGTGTAAGGAGAGCAGGAGAAGGAGAGAGAGACAGGGGGGCTGGTGGGAGACAGAACATAGAGACCAAAGCCAGCACACCACTCATCCTCGCGGTAGAAGCAATAGCCCGACATGTGGATACAGACAAACGTGGACAGGTCGGAGAAAGGAGGCAGAACCTGGAAGAATCGAGGCATCGAGGAGGCAGGCGTCAGCAGTCGGTTTTCCCCCAGCAGGCCCTGGAGGAGGCTCAATTCCAGGGCCCTTTTGCCTTTGTCCTGTACCAAGAGGGACCATCGGATCAACCAGGCTTTGGAAACCCGGCGGCCCTCCGGAGCCTCAGGGTCCACTGTAGTCCGGGAGGCATACGAGAGGTCTAGGACTACCGGGGTGTCTCCGATGCAGCGTGAAAAATGCTTGAGGGCCCAGGCCACAGCATAGGGGCTGTCTCCCCCTGACTGGGGGCCCTCGCTCTCCTCGTCGGGGAGGAGGGGTTTTGAGGTATAGGCTATGGGGTGCTTCCTCTCTGAGTGCTCCTGATGCAGGATGGCCGTCAGCGCCACCTGGCTCACAGTCACCTCCAGGAGGAAGGGCAGCTGGGAGTTGGGGGCCGTCAGGCAGAGGGCGGACACCAGGGCCCGCTTCAAGGCCAGGAAGGCCTTCTCGTGCTCCCGGTCCCACTGCCAGTCCGGCTTCTGCTTGAGGAGGCTGTGCAGGGGGCCCACAAGGGCTTCGTAGTCGGGGATGACATCCCGGTGGGAGTCCATGAACCCCACGAAGAAGGAGAGCGCGGTGAAGTTGCTGGGGATGGTTAGCTGGGCCAGGTGGGCCAGAACCTGTTGGCAGGGAGCCTTCCCATCCCAGGGGATGCCCAAGTAGGGAGAAGCCACCCCTGGCAGGAGATCGATGTCCAGGGCCCCATCAGGAGGGTCATGGAGGCTGAGGCACCGGAGGATCTCCTCGGAAAGGGAAGGACACTCTACTCTGAACACTGATGCCAGAGAAGAGTCGAGGTTGTCCTCTTCGGCCAGCTTCCACATGTCCTGCCCCCCTCTGTGCGCCTCATCCTGCCTCTCCTCCTTCTGCTCCCTGATTTCTGCCATATTCTTTGAAGATTCCAGGGGCCCAACGTCAACCTCGTCACTTAACTCCGAGATGCAGGCTGAGCTGGGAGGAAGGGTCTTCCACACCTTTAGGAAGTTGCCAATGTCAGTGTCCAACCTACACCAAAACAGACGGAAGAGGGAGGGGGCAGCCCCGCCCCAAGAGGCCATTCAACAAGAAAGCCACGTTTTGTCGAAATCTCGATGCTAAGGGTCCTGAGGCTGGGCCAAGTGCCAAACTCCTGCGCAGCATAGGGGCAGTTAGGCCCCTGCCCACAAACGCTTCCTCTACCTCCTACACGTGCCAGACCGCAAAAGTAGAGATCCATCTGGACTTTGAAGGTTCACCAAATCAAATCCTCAATGACCAAGTAACAATTAAACCAGCTTTGGGTCAACAGTTTGATAAAAGATACCTGGAGGCTTCCAACCTGACCTAGATTGAGCAACCTCACCAAAGAGGAGAGAGCCTAACAAGGGGCTTGGGAGGACATGGCTCACAGACCTCGTCCATATCACTTTTTCCCAAACTGGTGAGATGAGATTGAGGGACGTGGCCAGGGGAAGCAGTTGCCCTGGTCAGAAGGTCCCAACCAGGGTCCCCTGCTGGGCCCAGGAACTGGCAGGTGAGCAGCAAGGTGGCTCAGAGCGGGTAATGGCCAGAGGGTTTGAGTTACTGCAAACCATTTCTGCTGGCACCAGCAAAATGACCTGGGAAAAGTAACTTGTGTCTTAGATTCCTCTTCCTCCACCGAGGCCACACCCTTCCAGGCCCCAACAAGGGATGAGATGAGGCTGACAGCCCCGGTGGTGGAAGATGAGCAGTGCGAACCTCAAAGCTCAAGATGGACGTCTCCTCATTTATAAGACGAGGATAGTGGTAATTATGTTGAACTCAAGGCATGAGAATTAAATGAGGTGATAAACATGGAAAAAAAATCCTGCTGAGTGTATACTCTAGACATAGTTCCCCTTGGACACAAAGATACAAAAAGTGGGTCGGGCAGGTGGCTCACGCCTATGATCCCAGCACTTTGAGAGGCAAAGGCGAGAGGACTGCCTGAGCCCAGGGGTTCGAGACCAGCCTGGGCAACTTGGCAAGACCCCATCTCTACTATAAGCCAAAAAATATGGCACATGCCTGTAGTTTCAGCTACTTGGAAGGCGGAAGTAGAAAGATCATCTGAGCCCAGCAGGCCAAGGCTGCAGTAGCCACGCGCATGCCACTGCACTCCAGCCTGGGCAACAGAGTGAGACTCCAACTCAATAAATAAATAAAAATAAAATAAAGACACAAGAATGAGGCTGTTCACTACAACCTTGGCACAACAAGCACAAAATGGAAAGAGCCAAATGGTCCTCAACAAGAGAATGGATAAATCTGTTGGGTATTCATATAATGGAATACCATATAACCATTAAAGGGGACAACATGAATCAGTATGGCAGACATCTGAAAAAACTAATAAAATGTTGGGTACAAATGCCAGTTGTGGAAGGAGATGATAGAGATAGACAGATAGATAGATGACAGATAGCGTGTATGTAAAATGTTAAAATTGCAAAACCCTACTGGAAGTGGTTTATGGACACATAAACATGTGTAAGTATAAAGACATGTAAAAAAAAGCAAATCACTGTACTCATTATTAAGCACTAGATAAATGGTGGCCAATACTAAGGGGAAGTTTCTGGTCAGTCCCAGGATGACCTGGAATGCTGGGGAGGCCTGACTTATTACCTGTTTGGCTTCTTCAGAAACTCATCCAAGGTAGGGCCATCACGGCCCAGGGGGTCATCTGGCACCATGAAGAGATTCCCCGCAAAGGTGAAAGGCAGCAAGCTGGACAGGGAGAGGAGACGCACAGTCACAGACAAGCCCTTGACCACCCACACCCTGTTGCCATCTGGCGTCTCCATGGACCTGAGAGACCCACATCTCCCAGCAGCTGCTGGTGAGCACTATTCCAAGGCCTCTCTCCCTGCCCAACCTCTCCCCTGCCAAGGGCTGCCTGATACCTAAAAGGAAGGAGTCGCTCAAGTCTCTAGCCACCTTACCGATCTTTGACCATCAGTTTCTTGGAATTATTCATCAGAGTGTGAATCTGCTCATTGGTGACAATGATGCCATCTGTCTCCTCTGCCAGTTTGACCATGAACCTGCAGGGAGAGGGGTATCACTCACAATCAAGTAACCAGCCCCCTCACTTCCTGGGTCCTCTGGGAAAATGATCTTGCAACTTTATATTAAAGAGTATCAGATAAAAACAGGACCCCAGAGCCTATCCCCTCTTCTAGGTAGCCGTCTGGATCACTAATTGCCCCCTGGGGAGGGTGAAATTGGATGCACACACCCCCAACTATATATACAAACATACACCCCCTACTATACACAGAGGCAGACACATGCACAGACACAGAAACCTACATACTTGTCCACATTCATGCATGCATATTTACTGCTTCAGTTTTTGCATCTGTAAAACAGAGCTAAAATACCTACCCCATATTGCTTTGAGGGTTAAACTGAATGAGCGAATGCATTTGTGTCTAGCTCGCTGCCCGCATACAGCATACACACAAGTATTCCATTATAATTCACCAATGCGCAACATTCATATTCATGCCAAGACAAACATACAAATATATGCTAGCACACAAAAACACATACCTGAATAAACAAATCCATTTTCCCAAGGATCACCTCTCCTCTAAAGAGGGCTGTGACCAGGAAAGAAAGCAAAAGCTACCTACTTCTCAGTTTTCCCTGTAGATTTCCATTCCGGTTATCCCAGGCATGCTATTCCACCAGTGCCCAACAGAGGGCCCTCTGCAGAAGAGCCATCTTCCCTCAAACCCAGGCCCGAATTTAGAGGCAAGGAAGACTTTAACCAGGGAGCTAGCTCTGCAAGGAGGGAAGCCAGAGCTGCCCTGCCCAGCCTTTCCCAGGCCTGAAGACTGAGTGGGTGCCAGATCTTGGGAAAAGTGGGAGAAACTGAACTTCTCCCTGCCCTGCATAAGAGGTGCCTAAGTGAAACCATGACCTCTGTCTGCACAGCATCAGCTCCAGCCCAGGACCAGTGACTGTGACAGGGTCTTTGCTGCCCTAAGAAAGGCAGGGTCACAGCCTCCCCCCATGTACACTGGCCCTACGATCCTGCCAGGGAGCGGGTGCTTAGGATTGACAAGCAGGCAGGCATTTGGGGATTAGGTAGACCAGCCCTCTCCATTTCCAGAGCCCTGCCCGGGACTCTACCTAAGTCAGTCACACACATACCTCCCCGCAGTGCTGGGGTTGGTAGGAGGAAAAGACGGAAGCAGTTCCTGGCACCCAAAAACAGTTCCCGGCACCCAGAGCATGCCTCTGATGCTCATTCGAAGCACTAGGAGTCACTTGGGCTAGTAAAATTCAAAGCAGGATCAGAGGAGGAAAGCCTGATACTAAGATAAATGGTGCTTCAGTGTCCCAAAGTCAGGAGTGGCCCCTGGGTTTGGGTAGAGCCAACCTTGAGCCTTCTCACTGTGTCCCTCCTTCTGCCAACAGAGGACTCATGCCTCACCCACCCTTTCTGCCATGATGCCCTGACACGTTTGTCTCCATTTTCCCAGAGAACACAAGGCAAGACTCCACCTGACACACCAGCTGGACCCAACCCCCCAAGCCCCATGGAGGGCAGGCCTGGGGACTGGCACACCTATAATCGTAGGTGGTGATCTTCTTGCCGTTCTCAAGCTGGGAGGGGGTGATTGAAAGCATCTTGAGCGAGTGAAGCTTCGTCAGAAAGTGGCTCTCTGGGGGTGAAAGGCAGAAGACAGAGATGGTCAGAGTCAGGGCTAAGTGGAAACGGGCACACTGGGGTG
Organism: Cephalopachus bancanus; assembly: GCA_027257055.1. Lineage (NCBI taxonomy): Eukaryota > Metazoa > Chordata > Mammalia > Primates > Tarsiidae > Cephalopachus > Cephalopachus bancanus. The sequence goes on along the minus strand of JAPVLO010000119.1, from coordinate 1,481,872 downwards.
GTGGAGAGTGGGGATAACAAGGCAGAGAGAAGAAAGTCTGGTGGAGCCGGGGGGCGGGGGTGGCACTGAGCAAGCAGGGTACACCTCACCTCTCACCCTCCGGTTCTTCTTCAGCTGCCAGGTGGGTACAAACACAGTGACCTCTCGGTGTCCCCGGTTCCAGAAAAACTGTACTGCCATGGCAATGCCTCGGCAGGAGAAGAAGTGCTGGAGGCCATGCCTGTAGGGTGGGGGAACTAGGAAAGGCCTTGCCTCACCACTCCTCCCTCAGACCCAGCCCAGGAGTAGCAAGCAGGAGACCAGCTCCAGCATCAAGGACACCAATGGTGGATGATCTTCTTCCCCCCTCCCAATCCTCAGACACTCTGCGAGCACCTACTGGGTGCAGGACACAACCAGATAATATGTGTGGGCGCACATGTATGTAGGGGCATCGAGGGCAAGAGGAAGATAGACACTCAAATAACTCAGTTGATAGCTTAAAGCAAACAAAACTTCACTGGCCACCTACTGTGTGCTAGGAGTGTGTTCAGCATGGATAACTACTCTGCCATATGGCAAATTAAGCAGTCTTGCACTGGCCAGGTACAGTGGCTCACACCTATAACCGCAACACTATGGGAGGCTGGGCAGGAGGATTGCTTGAGTCCAGGAGTTCAAAATCAGCCTAGGCAACATAGTAAGACCCTATCTCTACAAAAAAATACTTTTTAAATTAATTTTCTGGCTGAGCTCAGTGGCTCAGCCTGTAATCCCAACACTTTGGGAGGCCGAGGCGAGTGGATTGCCTAAGCCCGCAGGTGCAAAACCAGCCCAGGGAAATTGGTGAGACCTCATTTCTACAACAAATTAAAAAAAAAAAAAATATTAGCCGGGCACAGTAGTGCGTGCCTGTAACTGAGGCTACTTGGAAGGCTGAGGCAGAAGAATCGCCAGAACCCAACAGGTTGACGCTGGGGTGCCCATGAGTGTGCCACTATACTCCAGTCAGGGTGACAGAGTAAGACTCCAACTCAAAAATAATAATAATAATTAATTTTTTTTTTTTTTAGTAGGAATCTCACTCTGTCGCCCAGGCTGGAGTGCAGTGGCACAATCATGGCCACTAAAGCATTGACCTGCTGGGCTCAGGTGATCCTTCTGCCTCAGCCTTCCAAGTAGCTGGAACCACAGGCATGCGCCATCACCTTGGCTAGTTTATTTATTTATTGAAGAGATGAAGTCTCACCAAGTTGCCTAGGCTGGTCTCAAACCCCTGGACTCGGGCAAGCCTCTCGCCTCCACCTCCCAAACTGCTGGGATTACAGGCGTTAGCCACCATGCCCAAAAAAGATGTCATGGCAATATTTACGCTAACATCTCAACAGCAGTAAGTACTGCATGGGGAGGGCCAACTCTAGGGACCAGAACGGTCAGGAAAAGCTTCACAGAGGAGATCTGTGCTAGGCCTTAAAGTTTAGGTTAATGCCGGGCTCAGTGGCTCAGCCTGTAATCCCGCGCCTTTAGGAGGCTGAGGTGAGTGGATTGCCTGAGCCCAAGCGTTCAAGACTCGCCTGGGCAGCAAGACCTCATCTCTACAATAAATCAAAAAATCAGCCGGGCGTGGTAGCACTTTAATGCTACCTGTAGTTCCGGCTGCTTGGAAGGCTGAGGCGCAAGGATCGCCGGAGCCCAGCAGGTTGAGGCCGTGGTGGCCAGGAGCGGCCACTGCACTCCAGTCTGGGCGACAGAGTAAGACTCCAACTCAAAAAAAAAAAAAAGTTTAGGTTAAGAGTTTAAAAGCTGGCATGGGAAGAGCATGGGCCTTGGCAGTGGACAGACCTGAACCTAAAGGCCGGCTGGGCTCCTTACTGGTTCAGGGACGTTGGGCAAGACTCCTCACCTCTGGGGGGTAGGATTGGCAGTTGAGGGAAACTGCCAGGGGAGGGAGGGGCATACCTCATCAACAAGGGTACCTGCATAATCAATGTTTATATACCTAACCCTGAATTGTACCCCACATCTTTATTTAAAAAAAAAAAAAAAAAGACTCCTCACCTTCAAGCCTTTTCTGCATCTATCAAAGAGGGCAACTAGACACTTATCCCTGAGGTTGCTGTGAGGATTGCATGCAAGAGCCACTCCACAGGGGCCACCTCCCTCCCATCTTTCCCCCATATCACCCATATGAAGGTCAGGAAGGAACGCCCATGCTCCAGCCCCCAGGGACACCTGCCTCCCCTCCCCGGCAGCCCACCCCACACCCATGGCTACTTACACCATGGCCACGCTGCTGCCATCAATGACCACTCGCCGCAACTCCTGGTTCCCAGGTTCCCCCGACAGGTTCAGCTCGAAGGGTGTATTCAGAGCCTCATGGTATCTCTGGAAGCTGGTCACTGTACTGTTCGCCTGTGGGTGGCGAGGCGGCTGCCTCGGGGCCCCCTCCCAAGGCCCCAGGAGCCCCTCCACCTGAGATGGGTGTTTACCACTGAGGGCTGAGGTGCTGTTGGGCTGGGGACCCTGCTTCCCAGCCTCCCCACGGCCCTTCGGTAGGGAAGCACTACCCCTTGCCAAAGGCTGGACCTCACTCAGAAGTTTGGCTACATCCAAGGTCAGCCCTGCATCTGTGGACTCCTTCCGAGCTGCAGGAGTTTGGGGAGCTCTGGAGAGTTTGGGAGCTGCAGACCCTGTTTCAGCTGCAAGCCCAGTTTGAGATTTCGGTGTTTGGGGACTTGCAGGTGATGTTTTGGCTACAGGCATCCTCTGAGCCATGGGAGTTTTTGGAGTTGTGGGCACCACTTGAGTCGTCGATGCCGGTTGACCCGTGGCTGCTTTTTGAGCTGTGGCCACCCCTTGAGCTGCTGGCTTTGCTGGAGCGGAAGGCACTTTGGGAGCTGCAGGCTCTGCGTGCACTGCCGGCATCCTTTGGACTGTAGGCACTTCAGGAGCTGCAGGCAGCACTTGAGTTCTGGACGGGTTTTCAGCTTTGGGCACAGCTGCTGCCACGGGCACTTTGAAAGTTTCAGGCACTGTTTGAGCTTCAGGTACGGACCAAGTTGTTAGCTCCCCTTGAGTCATGGGCTTCTCTTGAGCTACGGGCATCTCTTCCCCCGTGGGCAGTGTTGGAGAGGGTCCCTCTTCCAGCCCCTTACAAAACAACTGCATACCTCCTTGATCTCCTGGCTCACCTCCGGTTTGTAGTTGGGATGTAGAGGTCAAGGGTGGCCCTATCTGTGGAAGTCCTGGGCCAACTTTGCCCTTTACACCCGAGCCCCCAGGGACTACCAGTAAACTCATGACTTTGGGGGCAGTCTCTGTCCTCAGGCAACTCTGTAGGGCTGCCTCTCTTCCCAGCCCCCCATCAGGTCTACAAGTTGGGCTTTCTGCACAGGGTAGAGGAGCCAGCTCCTTCTGCTTCCACTCTAGATTTAAGGGCAAAGGATTCTGCCCTGGCAGCTTTAACTGAATGGGGCCCAGTGGCCTCTGCCAGAAGGGGAAATTGAAGCACGCCTGGGACAAGAGCCAGGCCAGGTGGAGAGAATGCAGCTCATTGATCCTCCAGAAGGTTGCAGCAATAGCCCCTGGCCACAAGGGCCCAAAGGCTGGTCCTGGGGTCCAGGCCTTCCAGGGTGGGCACACACCCAGGGCTGACACCGGAGATTGGAAGGAGGATTTATCTTCTACTCTCTGGACCTGTCTTTGCTGCAACAAAGCTTTCGTGTGGTTCGCAGAGTCCTGGCTGCTGGTGGCTTGCACCGGCCCTTCCTCCCGAGCATTGTCCGTACCACCTTGGTTGTTGGAAACGACCCTGGAGGAAGCCCAAGTTCATTGAGAAGGTGGAAAGGCCAGTTTGATCCCGAAATACTACTATTTCCTTGGGGTGGGGGAGCAGGGATAGGGTCAGAGAAGTCAGACTCATCATCCAGCACTTACCGTACCAGCTGGGCTGCCGTCTCCTGCTGTGTGCTCTGGGCTGGGACCAGGGCCCTGGTGGCTCCTACGCTGCTTATTCTCTTTGATTTGTCTAGGCCCCCATTCTTGGGGGTTCCCACATCCAGAAAGTGCCCAGGACTCTCTCCCATGGACACCACGGCTGAGCCCTCCTTCTTCTGCTGTGGAGGGCAGATCAGGACCTCCGGGTTGGAGTGGGTGTTAGAGATGCCGAAGCGGCTCAGCCACTGGATGATGTCCTCCTTGCCCGCGGCATCCCGCACCAGGCTCAGCAGCAGCTCCTGGACTGCTGGGGGCAGCTGCAGCAGGTCGCCTGCATGCTGGTCACCACGGATCCAGACCAGGGCCCCAAAAGCCCGGGTCACCTCAGCCTCCCAGATCCCCCGAGGGGTCAGCAGAGGAGCAGGGCCCCAGCGCAGCCGTCCCACCAGCTCCTCCAACCAGTTCTGGGTCATGACGAAAGACTCAGTCAGCCCACCCACCATCAGGGAGCCAGGGGGGCCGGGCACCAGGTAGGCCAGGGTGCTCCAGCAGAGGCAGTCCAAGAAGAGGCCCTGGGCCCCGAGGAAGGCACAGTGCAGGATCGGCGGGTAGCGAACTTCCTTCCACAGCTCCGGGCTGCACAGTCCCTTCAGATACTCCTGGGCACAGTGGGGAAAGCATAAGGAAGTCAGCCTTTCAGGGGTCTGCCCCTGGCTCTGCCCTCTCCACCCAAAAGGCCTGCCTACCAAGAGCCGAATGACTCCTCATGGCCAGCCGCCCTCTCCCAGGTCCTGTGCCCTCTCAACCCGTTTCTTTCCAGGGAACACTGACAGAAATGAGAAGCGTGGGAGCAAGGAGGAAAAGGACCTGGGTTCTAGCTCCAACCTGACCTCAGCTGATTAGGTTAATTGTGACAAATGTTTCAGCTTCTCAGGGCCTTAGTCACTCTTTTTTTTTTTTTTTTTTTGAGTTGGAGTCTCACTCTGTTGCCCAGGATAGATTGTAGTGGCATGCTCACGGTCACCCCAGCGTCGACCTGCTGGGCTCCGGTGATCCTTCCACCTCAGCCTTCCAAGTAGCCAGAACTACAGGCTCACGCTACCATGCCTGGCTAATTTTTTTATTTATTGTAGAGACGAGGTCTTACCAAGTTGCCCAGGCTGGTCTCGAACCCGCGGGCTCAGGTAATCCACTCACCTCGGCCTCCCAAAGTGCTGGGATTACAGGCTGAGCCACCTAACCCGGCCTAGTCTCTTCACCTATAAAACAGCAGGTTCAACTAGCTGCTACTCTAGCATTCCCAAATCGTGTACCAGCTAGGGGGAAAGTACTTGCATACTACTGAGCATCTTCCATGTGCCAGGAACTTACATGACCTGGACCAGGTTATTTATGATCCCTGCCCCCACCCCATGCCTGCATGTCCTCATCTGTAAAATGGAAACAATAATATTTCTGCCTCATTAGGCTACTGTGAAACTTCAGTGAGTTAATACACAGGAAGTGCTAAGGATGATGCCTGGCACAGCCTAGCCCATTGTGCAGGCTCAGAAGGGCTATGTAGCTTGCCCAAGGGCACACAGCTAGAGGGTGACTGAGCCAGAATCACAACCCACATCTGTCTGAGTCTGAAACCAGAGCTTTTTTCGCCTCCTCTGGCTGACTGCACAGTGACTACCCAGTAGTCCTGTGAGATTCTGGCTTAATCCCCCTCCAAACAGCCTCTAACACAACCTACACCTGTAATCATGCTAACTCGGTGCCCCAGAAGGTGCAGAGGAGGAGATAAGCCACTGGGCCAGTGTCCAGGAACCTGCAGATACACACAATGGCTAACCAGAAGGAAGGCTTCTGGCTCTCTGGGAAAACCAAGCCCTCGAGTTCACAGGGTTCACGCTCACTGTCTTTGGCAGTGGCTGGGATGGGAGAGGCTGGGGTTCCTCCCCTCAAAGGCTGAGTTCCACCAGCGTGGGCCCATGAGCTCCTCGGGGGCATGTGTATGCCCTCTTAATCAACCAGCCCAAATGGACTCATGTCCCTCCACACCCCAGTGTCTTTGGCTATCATACCTCTTCCTGTTTTCCCTGAGAGTACATTAAGAAACAAATGCTCCATTTTGGATCTCCAACAGCCACCCTGAAGACCACCTCAGCACCTCTGCTTAGTACCCAGTCAATCCTTCCCTGTATGGGCCTGTGCTTACCTCTTTCACCCAGCCTGTACACAGACCAGTAACCCCTTCGTCAAGGACCTGACATACATCCAGTTCTAATCACTTTTCGATCAGTCCAAAGCCAGCTCAAAACCAGATGGACATCCCAAGCCAACCCCTCCTACCCAAACCTCAGTTGGTCCACTGCCCAGCAAGGGTGACTCTGACCAGCTGCGGGATAACTCTCACAGATCTTAATAAATGCTCCCCACCCCGTGCACTCCACATTCCAACCACATGAAAACAATATGTAAAAATGAAGAGGTGCTGGGGAAGACAATTATAGGTAGTTTCTTTCTCTTTCTTCAAAGAGTTTAGATATTTGTTGTTCCATCAACTGTTCAATATTTTTTCATTAAACGATTTATAGGAACTCGATGGGGCATGGTGGCTCACACCTACAATCCCAGCACTTTGGGAGGCTGGGGTGAGAGGAGCGCCTGAGCCCACTAGTTGAAAACCAGCTTGGGCAACTAAAATAATCTTTTTTTTTTTTTTTAGTTGGAGTCTCACTGTCGCCCAGGCTGGAATGCAGTGGCACACTCACAACCACCACGGCCTCAACCTCATGGGCTCAGGTGATTCTCACGACGCCTGGCTAATTTTTTGATTTACTATAGAAACAAGGTCTCACCAAGTTGTCCAAGCTGGTCTTGAACCCCTGGGCTCAGACAATCTTCTCGCCTTGAGCCACCATATCCAGCCTCTAAATAATTCTTTTTTTTTTTTTTTTTTTTTTAGTTGGAGTCTCACTCTGTCACCCAGACTGGAGTGCAGTGGCCGCTTTCGGCCACCGCAGCCTCGACCTGCTGGGCTCCGGCGATCCTTCTGCCTCAGCCTTCCAAGTAGCTGGAACTACAGGCATGCACCAGCACACCCGGCTAATTTTTGATTTATGGTAGAGATGAGGTCTCACCAAGTTGCCCAGGCAGGTCTCGAACCCGCGGGCTCAGGCAATCCACTCACCTCAGCCTCCCAAAGGTGCGGGATTACAGGCTGAGCCACCGAGCCCAGCTAATAATTCTTAAAATAAGAAAAAAAACAATAATAATAATTATGAGCTATTATGTACTGAGAACTTATTATGCTTGGCACTTTACACACATTATCTTATTCATGCCTCTTTTGGCCCTATAAGGAAATCACTGTCATTTCCATTTCAGATGAGCAAGGAAGGCCACATGTCCAAGACCACACAGATAACAGGCTGGGGTACTTGGGTACTCTGGCTCCACAGTCATGGGTCTTAACCATGATGCTGTCCGTACAGTAGAGCAAAAGAAGATAAGGAAACAACTAGCATTTACAGTTCCAAAAATACCTGGAACATTTGGGAGGCCAAGATAGGAGGATTGCTTGAGTACAGGAGTTTGAAACCAGCTGGGCAACATAGCAAGACTTTGCCTCTACAAAAAATTTAGAGCCAGGCTTGGTGGCTCAGCCTGTAATCCCGTGCCTTTGGGAGGCTGAGGTGAGTGGATTGCTTGAGCCTGTGGGTTCGAGACCCGCCTGGTCAACTTGACGAGACCTCATCTCTACAATAAATCAAAAAATTAGCCGGGCATGGCAGCACACACCTGTAGTTCCGGCTACTCGGAAGGCTGAGCGGGAAGGATCACCGGAGCCCAGCAGGTCGAGGCTGCGGTGGCCAGGAGTGGCCACTGCACTCCAGTCTGGGTGACAGGGCGAGACTTCAACTCAAAAAAAAATTTTTTTTTAATTAGCTGGGCATGGTGGTGCACACCTGTAGTCTCAGCTATTTGGGAAGCTGAAGAGGAAGAAGAATCACCTGAGCCCCGGAGGTCAAGGCTGCATTAACCCATAATCGTATCACTGCACTCCAGCCTGGTCAACAGAGTGAGACTTTTTTTCTAAAAATAAAAATTTTTTAAAACCTAGAACAACTTTCCTGCCTAGAGCCCACTCAGACCTTTTTCCTCCAAGAAAAGAAAAAGTAAAGAAGCAGGAATAACTAGATAGACAAATGAAATAGATAAAACAGAAAAAGAGCAATATATTCGTAAGACTATATATTATTATATTATAAGACTATATATATTGCCCTATAGTGTCCCAGGGGTCCTTTGTCAACTTGTAAGTTAAATGAAAACATTTACAACAAATATTTTAATACTGTTCTGCACTTGCCAAGGTGCTTTATTACTTCACCCCTGACAGGATTCTCCTTCTGCATAAGTCAGTTATTCCTTGTCTTCTTTCTGGAACCACCCAAATTTGCCTCAGAAAATGATGACACCAAGCAGCTCTGGAATTGGGAATGAAGGGGAACTTATTGAAAGACTAGATTCCTTGAGGAGCAGTAGATCTGGGAGCCCAACCACCTCCAACACACACACACACACACTCCACACAGACTGGGCAAGTATCGTCCCACCCTTGGAGGTTTGTCCTCTAGGGGATGGAAAACAAGGTCTTAGGATTAGAGATTGAGCATACTTGAGGGTGTGGGTACCATTAAAAAAAAGAAAGAAAGAAAAAAGGTAGAGGGAGGAAATAAAGCTAAATAACCAATGTACACAATTAAGGATGACTGACTAAAAAAGTACTGGAAAATCTGTCCAGCTCAAGAGCAAAGACCTAGTCATCATGAAGTGCATTCCCTTACAGATGGTACCCACCAAATCCCTGTATAGTCAAGCTCAAAATCAACAAGCCTTGCCCACAGCCTCAGATCCCAATCAGCTTTTCGTTCTTGACTCTTTTTTTTTTTTTTTTTTTTGAGTCAGAGTCTCACTCTATCACCCAGACTGGAGTGCAGTGGCACCATCACAAGCCAATCACAGGCTTGACCTGCTAGGCTCAGGCGATCCTTCCACCTCGGCCTTCCAAGTAGCTGGAACTACAGGTGAGCGCCACCACGCCTGACTAATTTTTTTGATTTATGGTAGAGATGAGGTCTCACCAAGTTGCCTAGGCAGGTCTCGAACCTGTGGGCTCAGGCAATCCTCTCACCTCAGCCTCCCAAAGTGCTGGCTTGAGCCACTGCGCTTGGCCAGGATACTATTTTTAAGCACAAAGAACATAAATGAGTTGTGGACATTACTGATATGATGGCAGAAATGAAAGATCCAAGAAAAGGGTTGGAAGATAAAGTTGAAGAAATCTTCAGAAAGCAGAGCAAAAAGTCAGAATTGGAAAGCAGGAGAAAAACAAGAAAAGTAGAAGACCTCCAGAAAGCTCACTTTCTGACCAAGTGTTCCAGAAAGAAAGATCAGAGAAAAAACAGAGGAGGACATCATTAGCAAAGTATGTTTCCTTAAATTCCCTAGATCTAGAACATGGGTGTCCAGAGAGAAGGGACCTTTGAATACAACAAGGGTAGCTGAAGATGGAGGAAAACAGACCACACAAAGGGCTCTCACTGGAAGAACTCAGAACAAACCTCCAAGGAGAAAAAAACATCTCGCGCAAAGGACCAGAGACCAGAACAGCTTCAGACTCCTCAAAAGCAAGATGTCAATGGAGCAATGTCCTCACATGGCTGAAGGAAAAATAAGTTTCCATGTATAATTTGATACCAGCCAATCTATCAATCAAGTACCCTTCAGCTGTGCAACGTGGACATGCAGATATGCAGCCCAGGCATATTTCCTCCTATAAAGCCTTTCTCAGGAAGTCACTGGAGGGCAACTTTCCAGCAGATCAAGGAAGGAAACCAACATAGGAAAGAAGCAAAAACAACCTCCAGGATGATAGTGAAGAGTAAAAACATGCCGGGTACTGTTTTAGGAAGACAATTGTCATGATAGAGGACAATTAGTTCAGATTGGAGAGTATGACTCAAGAGACAAGTATGTTGAAAGCAGTCACCAGCATACCCTTTGCCACTGCACCATCTTTTTTTTTCTTTTTCTGAGTCGTAGTCTTACTCTGTTGCCCAGGCTGGAGTGCAGTGGCACGCTTACAGCCACAGGAGCCTCGACCTGCTAGGCTCAGGTGACCCTTACGCCTCACACTTCCAAGTAGCTGGAACTACAGGCATGTGCCACCATGCCCTACCAATTTTTTTGATTTATTGTTGAGATGAGGTCCCACCAAGTTGCCCAGGTTGGTCTCAAACCCTTGGGCTCAAGCAATCCTCTCACCTCAGCCTCCCAAAGTGCTGGGATTATAGGCATGAGCCACCGCACCTGGCCTGCATATGTTTAAATTGATGAAACTACAGATGGATGTGCTCCATCAACCTAAGAAAGAGAAGGTTGTAGTCACATCTGTAATCCCAACACTTTGGGAGGTGAAGGCAAGAGGAATGCCTGAGCCCACGGGTTTGAGACCAGCCTGGGCAACTTGGCCAGACCTCATCTCTACAATAAATCAAAAAATTAGGTGGCACACACCTGCAGTTCCAGTTACTTGGAAGGCTGAGGCAGAAGGATTGCCTGAGCCCAGTAGGTCAAGGCTGTAGTGGCCATGAGTGTGCCATTGCTCCAGCCACACAGAAGGAAAGATGGCCCAAGAAAAAATTTGGAACTGAAGGAACACCTTGAACTGACAGACTGACCTTGCAGAAAACCGTACTGAGAGGCTACTGGAAGCTGTAAGAATTAGCAATAGAAACAAAAACAAGCAAATTGAAAAACAAGGAGTTCTTAACCTCAGTGAAACCGAAAAGAAAGAAAACAAAATCACAGTACACTTCAGTGCTTAGATGTGAATGCTGTGTGCATGGGCATGATGAGGCAATGCTAAATACAGATTTAACAGAAAATTAAAATATAACTATCTTGGGGAAAAAGAGGGAACGGCAATATAAAGGAGTAAAATCCTTACATACAATAATGGGAAGTAAAAAAGATATCATCTAAAATTGAGTAATCAAAAGATAACAGTATCCTCATTTTTTTTTTTTTTTTTTTGAGAAATGTGGAGATGCATAAACGCCACAGCAAATACAGTCTGTGGGGAGGCGTACTGCAGAGGGAGTTGTGAGGGTCAGGGCAGGAAGAACTGTGTTCTCTTCTAGGTTCTTTAGATATTATTGGACTTTTAAAATGTGTATTACTTGGATAAAAGAAAATATATGTCTAAAGAAAAAGAAGGATTAGGCGCCCACAACACAATCAGGTGTGCTGGTAAATGTTTAACAATCCGCAGGGAGATAGCCCTGATTTGCATCATTCGCCAAATTCTGTGACATAAATACTCCCACTATGGCTGTAAATACTACTCCACGGGCTTGCAAAATTCCTGAAATGTTAACAATGGGCCCATAGGCGCCAACGCCAGCACTCCCCTGACCACAACCAACTCCCAGGGCACGGCTTGCTAGTCAGCGTACAGCAAAGACAGATCACAGATTGACTTCCATCTGACAGCCAAGTCAGAAGCCAGCAAGCCACTCCCGGCCCCAGAGCTCCAGAACCCAGAAGTCACCTCTCCCGCTGCCACTGCCTTGAAGCTCCCCATCACTGCCCTCCATCGTCCCCATAAAGTAAGGAAGTGAACATGTCTGCCACCCACCCCATCCTGACATTTGCCAAAGGGCAAAAAGGCTGAGCAGGGTTTGCCCCTGGGCTCTTCTGATCATTAGTAAAACCCTCCTCTCCACTCCCTGATTTCACCTCAGAGAGGCTGGGCCTCCCCAATGTTTGTTTTGTTGCCTGGGAATGTGATCTACAGCAATGTCTTCGATATTTTTAAAATCCCATCACAACAAAACAATTTAAAGGCATTCTTGAGTTTTACAGAGATTTTCCTGGAAAACCAACCACATATAATGTAAAAACACACCCAGGCCTGTCTCCAGATGAGCCTGTACCCTTCTTGACCTCTCCTCCACTCGGGCCTAAACAAGCCACCCCCATCCTGCAGTATTCTCTGCCCGTTGGCACATGCTCAGTAGGCTATTATCAAAGTGTGCGATTCTACATCCCTACAGCTGGGATTGAGGTCAGCCATACCAACTCCCTATGGAAGCCCCAAGACATCCTCACACTTGGGACACGTTCATGTTTTGCAGGACCTTAGAGAGCATTTAGTCCAAGACTTTCACTTTACAAACAGAAAGACGAAGAGGGAAAAGAATTTGCTCAAAGTTATGCAGCTAGTTAAAAACAATAATACCTGACATTGGCTAGGCGCCGTGGCTCACACCTGTAATCCCAGCACTCTGGGAGGCAGAGGCGAGAAGATTGCCTGAGCCCAGAGGTTCGAGACCACCCTGGGCAACTTGGCAAGACCTTGTCTCTACAATAAAATAAAAAAATTAGCCAGGCATGGTGGCACATGCCTGTAATTCCAGCTACTTGGAAGGCTGAAGCGGAAGGATCTCTTGAGCACAGCAGGTCAAGGCTGCAGTGGCCGTGAGCGTGCCACTGCACTCCAGCCTCAGTGACAGAGTGAGACTCCGACTCAAAAAAAAAAAATAAACCAATAATACCTCACATCAATATTCCATAGCTCTCCACATTTTATTAAAAAGTATGCATTATTTCAGATGACTCTCACAATCCCTCTGTGAAAAGGGTATCACTACATTCTGTTTTATAAATGAAGAAAAAGGCTCAAGAGAGGATACATCATTTGACCAGGTCACCCAGTTAGAAGGTAGCAAACCCTAATCTCAAACTCTCCCCCACCACACCCCTCTATCTTGGCCATAACTTGGCAACAGCACCTCAAACCCAGATACTCTCACCCCTGGAACTAAACCTTATTCTCCCCACCTTCCCTGTTCTCTGGATCACCAGCTACCTCCTTTCTGCTCATTCTGTGCAATGAGGGAGGGAGATACCCAGAATCCCCCCAGTGCTAGGTTCCCACTTTCCACCGTGACTTTTCCAAGGGGACATCAAAGGGAAATGGGGGACAAGGTGAGAACTGAAGGAGCCACTCGTTCCATTAGCAGGGCCTGGAGTGGGAACCTGGGGTGTGAGGATCTGTGACCTAAGGAACCCTGAAGCAGCAGAGGGAGCTGGAGCAGACAGCCCTGGAGAAGCAATCCAGGATTCAAGCAAGGAGCAGGGGAGGGGGACACCTCAGAAAATACTAGGTCCATAAAAGAGGGAGCCATTGTACTTCATAGTAGCAAAAAGATTAAGAATCCAAAGACCCCCAAGAGGGCTCGCTTGTTAACCTACCCTATCCTGGTTTCTGAAACGTCTTACTCTCAAGGACTCCTGCACGTCTGCTATCTGGGCAGGCACCGCTTCCCTCCCCAGAACCTCTGTGGAAAAACTGTCAATGTAGTCCCCCCCACAGAGGGACTGAAGGAGGAACTTTTCACCCTGCCTGTCTGACTGGCCAAGTTCTGGGCCTCCCCCACCCATGGCCTTGACCAGTTAGGATAGAGATACAGACCCAGCTGCAAAAGGTGTGTGTTTTGGGAGGAAGGTGGTCTTGGGCAGAGGGAGGCTGTAGCATTCCTACCAGGAAGAGATAAGATAAGGGAATCTGAGGGAAGAGGGACACCCTAGGGACAGGGGAAGCTGGGAAGCCTAATCTGGGAAGCCCAACCAAAGGAGAAGCTTGTGAGAGAAGCCAGAGCGAACACAAGAGAGGCACACTGGGACCCTGCCTGTCTGAGTCCAGCCCCACACAGCAGGCCCTTTCCTCTGAAAGCCCACAGCCCTCCTCACAGATTCCCATCTAACTCCAGAGTAGCAGGAACCGCCCTGAGCCCCTGAAAGAGGCTGCCTAGGTGATCAATAGTGTGGGGCAGGGAGCGCAGAGCCCTAGGTTCTGGTCCACCCTCCACCTACCTGACCCTGAGCACTCAGGCAGGCCCCTTACCATCCCAGGCTCTTAATGCCTCATCTGTAAAATGCCAGCATTGCTCTAGAAGTGTCCCTAAGGGCCCCTCCAGCTCCAGCACTCAGTAGCTCCAAGGCGCAGCCCAGGATTTAAGACTTAAAAGGAGACAGAAGCACCCAGGCCTCCCAGAGTCTTGGTGGAGAACAAAGAGGTGTGTTGCAGACGCCACAGAAACACAGGGCCTTAAGTTCCTCCTCAGATGGAAAAGTGGGGCTGTGGGTGCTGGAGCCCTGGCCAGGGAAGGCTCATTGCCGGGACATACACGGAGGAGGCTCTCTCAATGCTCAGCGCACTTGAGGGGCAGAGATGACACGAAACAGAGGGGTGGGGCAGAAAAGAAAGAAGGAACCAGAGGGAAGGAGAGGGCCGGTAAGGAGCCGAGGGCCAGGAGGATGGCCCAGAAGCTGCCGGCCATGCTGCCAAATCCAGGTGGGGGAGGGGGGCCTCTGAGGACCACCGTCTCCCCAGGGGCAGGGGTGAGAGGGGTCTGGCTGGAAAGGGTGGGTGGGGGTGGGGGTGGGGAGAAGCTGTTTACCTTGGCTTTGCCCATGTTCTCCCGGGGCCCCTCGAGCTGCAGCCAGAAGTAGGGGGTGTCCGGGCGGCTCTGGAAGGCATTGAGCTTGACCCTGAAGATGCGCTGCACTTGCAGACGCTGTCGCTGCACCCGAGGCTTCGATTTTGTCTGCACCATGAACCATTCCTGCGCCGGGGGGTCGCCCCCGGACAGGAGCATGGCTGCCCCGCCCGCCCCTGGAAGGAAGGAGACGGCAGTGTCACCGGGGTCCCAGTGCGGGAGGCGCCCCAGCCCCCAGCCCGGAGAGCCAAGCCACGCCCCCTCCCTGCGGCGCGCCCCCCGCCACGGCCTCCCTCCTCCTGGCTCCCAAACCCACCCGCCACCGCGCGGGCGCCCGCCCTCGCGAGCTCAGTCCCTTTCGGCGGCGGCTCCCGCGACGAGCTCTTCCTGCCAGGGGTTGTAGCGAGGGGTGGGACCGGTCGGGCTCCTGCCGCCCTTCCCTCCGCCCCTAGCCTTCCCCTCCGCCGCTCCGCCAGCCCCTGCTGGATAAACTCTTTCTCCGTCAGCTGGATAGCTTAAAGGGGCGCGGGAGGCGGAGGGAGGGGAGGGGAGGGGAAGGGGAGGAGAGGGGGGCGGGGAGGAGGGGGGCGGGAGGGTCCGGGCCTTCCACCCACGTTTTAGGCCCAGAGCCAGAATCCAGGGGTCAAAGTTAATTTCCTTCCACGCTCCCCTCTCCCTAGTGGAAGGAAGGGGGAAAGGAAGGAAAAGAGGATTGGTTTTAGGGATGCTTTTTTGAGATTTGGAACAGGGCTTTCTCCCCTCTCCTCTCCACCCCCCACCACCTCCCAGGCGTCCCTAGAGAACGGACCTCACGCACTCCTTCCCTGGGAGGAAAGGGTTAAGGTAGAGTGGGGTGGGGAGCCCGGGAGGCTGGGGCCTGAGGAAACTCTGGGCTGGAGACCAAGCAGGAAGGAAAGGGTAACAGCACCGACTCCCCAACCCCCACTGAAGTCTGGGGACAGCCTGGGGCTGGCGGGCAGCCCAGACCCTCCTGAAGCCCCCCAGGGCTGGAGGGGTAGGGGAGAGCTGCCAGAGTTTTCAGACTCGAGCTGTTTATGAAAGGCCTTTTAGCAAATTCGAATTATGCTGTGAAGGGAGGGATGGGAATGAGGGGTCTGGTCAGTAACATAATCTCTGAGGTCTCCCTCAACCCTTGACCCACAGCCAGCCAACTGGCATCAGTGATCTGGGGCTAGCCCTGAGCTGGGGAGCCGCCTTCAACACCCAGGACTTGGAAGCATTCTCCCAGCACAAAGAACACCTTATATATACGGCCCTGTGGTCTCAACAGAACCTGGCTCTGTGGAGGGCAGGGCCTGTGTCCTGGGTCTCAGTGACCTTATTTTCCAAACCCCAACTGACAGCCACAGTCTGACAGGCACAAGTATATGAAGACAAAAGGCAGTGGATTTTATTGATTGATTGACTGATTGATTGAGTCTGAGTCTCACTCTTGTTGCCCAGACTGGAGTGCAGTGGTAAGTTCATGGCCACCGCAGCCTCCCACCTGCTGGGCTTAGGCAATCCTTCCGCCTCAGCCTTCCAAGTAGCTGGAACTACAGATGCACACCACCTTGCCTGGCTAGTTTTTGTGATTTATTGTGAAGACAAGTTCTCACCAAGTTGCCCAGGCTTGTCTCAAACTCCCAGACTCAGGCAATCCTTTCACCTTGGCCTCCCAAAATGCTGGGATCACAGGCTGAGCTACCACGCCCGGTCTATTTATTTATTTTTCTCTATTTTTTTTTTAAGTTGGAATCTCACTCTGTCACCCAGGCTGGAGTGCAGTGGCACTCTCATGGTCACTGCAGCCTCGACCTGCTGGACTCAGACGATCCTTTCACCTCAGCCTTCCAAGTAGCTGGACCCATAGGCATGTGCCACCATGCCCAGCTAGTTTTTTGATTTATTGTAGAGACGCGATCTCACCATGTTGCTCAGGTTGGTCTCAAACACCTGGACTCAGGTGTTCTTGATCCTCTTGCCTCTGCCTCCCAACGTGCTGGGATTACAAGCTTGAGCCACTGTGTCTGACTTGGCAGTAGATTTTAAATTAGGCATGTCTTGGAACATCTGGGTTGCTGGGCAGTCATATGCTTGTGTACAGACAAGGAGCCAGGAGCACCCCACCGCAAGGAAAGAGCCCAAAGCAGGGGGGGTCATGCTACCCCTAGTTTAGACTGGACTCAGTCCATCACACCCTACTATACCCCCACCTCACCCCACCCCTGCCCCTGATTCTTCACCCTAGATTGGAATCCAGAAAAGGAAATAGTGATCTGCGTTGTTTCCTCTGGCTCCAAAGCCTCCTGCTCCATCCTGCCTGACCTCCCTGTCCTGCTCCTCTTCTGTGCCTTGAAGCAGAAGGCCCTCTGGGTGAATCTCCATCTCTGGCCACTCCTGTCATCTCTAGTGGCTCTCCCTTTATCAAAAGAGGCCCCTTCCCAGGCCGGGCGCAGTGGCTCAAGCGTGTAATCCCAGCACTTTGGGAGGCCAAGGCGAGAGGACTGCCTTAGCTCAGGGGTTCGAGACCAGCTTAGGCAACTTGGTGAGGCCTTGTCTCTACAATAAATCAAAAACAGCCGGGTGTGGTAGGGTACGCCTGTGGTTCCAGCTACTCAGAAGGCTGAGGCAGAAGGATTACCTGAGCCCAACAGATCGAGACAGCAGTGACCATAAGTGTGCCACTGCACGCCAACCTAGGCGACAGAGTGAGACTCTGACTCAAAAAAAAGAAGCAGGTCCTGCCTTACTGCCTTACTATGCTTCAGTTTCTCTTCTGAAGCAAGGTGAGCACCACATACCCCTGCTCCCCGTTCCTTCCCTGAATGAATAAGTTACTCTTCTTGCTCCCTTACAACTGGCTGTGGACCCCAAGCATGGTGGCCATCTTCAAGGAAAACTCCTACGTTTATTCCTGTGTTCCAAGAGGCGGTGTGGAGGGCAGGAAAGGGTCAAGTTTAGGACTCAAGTTCTTTATAAATGGGTAAAAGAAGGCAATTTCTTGAAACTCTTGTTCCACTATTCCTTAGCTCATAAAAATGAGGATAAGAATATCTACAGCACAAGTCGAAAATCAGACCACAGATTAAAGCGCCTGGTACAGAGTAGATACTCAATATGTGTTAATTCTTTCTCCCCAGAGCCTATCTCCTCTCCCCCACCTCAGTCTTGGCCAATGTGTCACCAAACCTCTCCAGAGATCTTTTGCTCACCCCTCCTGCCAACTCATCCCCCACCTTCTGCTTCTCCTGGATATAGTGGATTTGATTAGATAGACTGGTTTTAGCCCCTGTTTTCTCAATAATGAGTTGTGAACTCTTGAGCAGGTCTCTAAGTCCCTTGACCTCTTTGGGCTTCTTTATCTGAATTCATTCATTGAACCAAATTCACTTGCTCATTCAACAAATTCACCACATATTTATTAAAAATTGGTAATGAGCCGTGCCCTGGGAATACAGTATTGACTAAGATGGATACCTCTCAGCCCTTATGGAACAGGGAAGGAAAGAAAAAGAAGAAAAGACTGTGACTTCAGGAAATGAAAAATACCCTACCAGAAATAAGACAAGGTGAGTTGTTGGAAAGTGCCTTGATGGGGCCTCTCTGGCAAGGTGATATTTCATTTAGAGAGAGAGCACAAACATGGGTACTGAGGTGGTAACAAGATAAGTTCTTAATTCTTTTTTTCTTTTTTTTTTTTTTTTTGAGTCAGAGTCTCACTGTCACCCAGGCTAGAGTGCAGTGGCACACTTATACAGCCACCGCAATCTCGACCTGTTGGGCTCAGGTGATCCTTCCGCCTCAGCCTTCCAAGTAGCTGGAACCACAGATTCATGCCACCATGCCTGGCTAGTTTTTTGATTGATTGTAGAGATGAGGTCTTGCTACGTTACCCAGGCTGGCCGCGAACCCCTGAGCTCAAGCAATCTGCTCACCTCTGCCTCCCAAAGTGCTGGGATTACAGGCATAAGCCACCACTCCTGGCTAGTTCTGAATAACTCTTAACTCACATCTCTCCCCAACTTGAATACACTCAGTGATTCCTTTACCTACCATATTAGGCTAAGACTTGTTTGATTGTATTGGAGGGCTTCTGTGACCTTACCCAAATCTACCTTCCCAACCTTGTATAAAAAGATCCCAGCTCAAGCGTAAGTAGAATTAGATATGTCTAGGCATGTCTGGCAAGGGGGAAGCACACCCTACCAGGACTCTGTTTGCATGAGGAATGAGAAGCCTCCAAGAAGAAAACTCATCTTGATTAAAGGAGGATCCTGTCCCATGAACTTGACAGAGTAATAGATCCTTATCCCTCCAAGGCTCCAGAGGGAGAGGCAGTTCTGTCACTCAAATACCTGGCCCAGATCCACACTTATCCCTGCTTGGGACCTTTGTGTGGGAGTAACCCTGAGAGGAGACAGGCTTCACCCTGACTCTGCCATAGTCCCTGAGCAACTTTTATTCCTGGAGGGCTCCCATCAGAGTGGAAGTGTCTTCCCAGAGGTCAGGATTTAAGATAGTTCCAAATGAGCAGGTGTAGGCAAGAGTCAAAGAAACCAGAGCTACTCTGTATGTCACTCAGTATGCTGGTACCCTATGTTGGTCAGGATCTCAGAAGGAAACACATGGTACTCTCAAAAAATGATGACGGAAGGATCTTTTATAAGGATGTGGGCAGAGTTCAGGAAAACCAGTAACAGATTTGTACAGTGGGTATTCTGAGGCTAGTACCAGAAGGAAGTTGTTACCACCTGTGGGTCTGAAAGAGAAAGGGAAAGAAGTGGTGACTGCAGCTAACCACTGGGCAAGAACTGGAGAGGCGGACCACGAGACAGAAGCTGTGGGTCTAAGTACAGATCACAGCCACCCACAACCTGCGGTCCAGCCTGGAGAGAGCCACCTTCCAATTCCCTGCTATGCCTAGCATTGGTCAAACCCAACCAGAAATCAAATGGCAAGGCAGTGGGGTTAAGGCTGTCCTTTGAGGTTAGCACAGCGGAGGGCAGGGTGAAGAGTGAAGGGTACACAGAGAATATTAAGCATATCTTCCTCTTACACCCCACAGGCTGGTGAGATCCAGAGAAATTATACTAATTTCCCCAATTCTTCCCCTCACAGACACTCTTAGGAAAAGATAATAAATATGCCTGCACTCCCTTTCAGAGCACAGGTCTTAGAGTCAAAGGCTTAGGTTCAAATTTCAGCTCTGTCACTGTATCAGTTTCCTAGGCTGCTGTCACAAGTTGCCACAAACCAGGTGGCTTAAATAACAGAAATTTATTCTCTCACCATTCTGAAGGCTAGAGATTCAAAATCAAAACATAGTTTAAAGCTGCTGGTCAAACGTGATGGCTCACGCTTATAATCCCAGCACTTTGGGAGGCTGAGGCAGGAGGATTGCTTGAGCCCAGGAGTTTGAGATCACCCTGGACAACATATCCAGTGAGACTCTGATTCAAAATAAATCAACAAATAAAGTACATGATACATGAATAGACAAACTGTTCAATGGAACAGACTAAATATAGACAATAAGACCAACTATATAGTGAATTTAGTATATGACAAAGATAATCTTTCAATCGGTGGAAATAAGACATATTTTTCAATAAATGATTTTGGGGAAAAGGAGTCATCGTTTGAGCTAAATAAAATAAAATAAAATATCTACCCTTAACACTACACACCAAAACAAGTTCCTGAAGGATCACGTACTTAAGTACAGGGCCAGGTGCAGTGGCTCATGCCTGTAATCTCAGTACTTCAGGAGGGCTGAGGCTGGAGGATTACTTGAACCTGAAAATTCAAGATCAGCCTGGAGCCGGGCTCGGTGGCTCAGCCTGTAATCCCGCACCTTTGGGAGGCTGAGGTGAGTGGATTGCCTGAGCCTGTGGGTTGGAGACCCACCTGGGCAGCAATACCTCATCTCTACAATAAATAAAAAATCAGCCAGGCATGGTAGCACATGCCTGTAATTCCAGCTACTTGGAAGGCTGAGGCGGAAGGATAGCCAGAGCCCAGCAGGCAAGGCTGCGATGGCTGGGAGCGGCCACTGCACTCCAGTCTGGGCGACCGAGTGAGACTCCAACTCAAAAAAAAAAGATCAACCTGGGCAACATATCCAGATACCGTCTCTACAAAAAGTGTAAAAATAATCATAATAATAATTAGCTAGATGTGGTGGCATGCGCCTGTAATCCTCCAGAGGCTGAGGCAGGAGGATCACTTGAGCCCAGTTGTTTGAGTCTGTAGTAAGTTATGATCATATCACTGCACTCCAATCTAGACAAAAGAGCAAAACTCTGTCTCTAAAAAACAAATAAAACTTAAATACTAAAAATGGAATCATAAAAATACTATAACATGCTGGGTGCAGTGGCTCACGCCTGTAATTCCAGCACTTTGGGAGGCAGAGGCAAAAGGATTGTCTGAGTCCAGGTTTTCAAGACCAGCCTGGGCAACATGGCAAGACCTTGTCTCTACAATAAATTTTTAAAATTAGCTGGGTGTGGTGGTACACACCTGTAGTTCCAGCTACTTGGAAGGCTTGTGGAAGGATTGCCTGAGTCCAACAGGTCAAAGCTGTGGTGGCCATGAGCGTGCCACTGCACTCCAGCCTGGACTACAGAGTGAGACTCCAACTCAATTAAAAAAAAAAATACTACAACAAACCATGGGAGAATTTTTATATTATTATATTTGGGAGAGACAGTCCTTTAAAAGAATGACACCACATCAGAAGTCATTAAAAATTATGTAATACATTTCGTTTCATAAATTCAGATTTTCTTTTCTCCATGGGAACTTAAACACCAAAAGCAGACAAATGAAAAGCTGGAAAAATATATGTGCCAGTTATATCACAGATCAAAGGCTAGTTTCCTTAATATTTAAACAGCTCTTACAAGTCAATAAGAAAAAGACTAACCCTCACCTGACAGAAAAATGGATGAAGGATATAAACAGTCCACAAGAAAGGAAGTATACACAGTTCTTAAAATGTGAAAGCATGCTCCACTTCACTCTTAATAAGAGAAATGCAAATTAAAATTATATAGCAAGACACCATTTTTTACCTACAGAGGCAAAAAGTGCTGCAAGAATCAGCAACATTTGCTAACACAAAGTTTTGACCTCACTCATACCCTGCCGGCATGTTCTCACAACCTCCAAGGACTATTGATAATATCTACCAAAAAAAATTTTTTTTTAGTTGGAGTCTCACTCTGTTGCCAAGACTGAAGTACAGTGGCATGTTCACAACCAACACAGCCTTGACCTGCTGGGCTCAGGCTATCCTTCCACTTCAGCCTTCCAAGTAAGTGGAACTACAGGCACGTACCACCACACCTGGCTAATTTTTCTTGATTTATTGTAGAGATGAGGTCTCGCCAAGTCCCAGGCTGGTCTCGACCCCCTGGGCTCGGGCAATCTTCTCACCTTGGCCTCCAAAGTGCTGGGATTACAGGCATGAGCCTCTGCAGCCGATAATATCTACCAAAATTTTTAACTAAACATAGTCTAGTCAATACAATGTGTTCACACAGTCTTGTGTTTTTGTAAAATTTGCAAAAGACATTTTAACCACCGTGGTTTAAGACCACTGTGTCCTTCTCTTTCAACTTGCCCTCTGTCACACTTCCTCTCGTGTCAAGTGGCACTGGAGCAGTCATGGGCATTTTGGGGATCTAGCTAAGGGGAAGGCAGTTTGGGGACACGTTAATTGTAGGTTTAGCAGGATGTATCCACGCGGTTGGCAGTAACTTCTTCCATGTATAGTTAAGTTACTGTGTGACTTCCTTCTGATGAAATGGCTTCCAGAAATATTGCCATTGCCCACCGTGCCACTTCACCTGGGATGGTCACACAAAGGCAATGGTCTCACAAACTGCACATCAGACAGTTCATTGATTTTTTTTTTAAATACCCTGCTACTTTTCTGGATTTTAGGGTATTTGTGGTACTTATCAGTTTTGTGGTGGTTTTTTTGTGGGGTACAATTCAGGGCTAGGTATACAAATGGTCATTGTACAGGTAAAGTTTGGGCCTCACTTTGATCCCCACGTCACCTGGTTTGAGATCAGGTACCTTATTGGTGAAGTGTGTTCCCCACTTCCTCCCCTGGCAGTTTCCCACTTCTGCCAATCCCTTTCTTATAGAATTATGATAATTGTTCAGGGTTCAACTTATGAGTGAGATTTTTGGGATTTTTGGTTTTTGTTTTTTATTTATTTATTTATTTTTGAGTAGGAGTCTCACTCTGCCGCCCAGGCTGGCATGCAGTGGCACATTTACGACCACCGCAGCCTCGGCCCACTGGGCTCAGGTGATCCTTCCACTTCAGCCTTCCAAGTAGCTGGAACTACAGGTTCACGCCACCACGCCCAGCTAATTTTTTTATTTATGGTAGAGGTGAGGTCTCACCAAGTTGCCCAGCCTGGCTCAAAATCAGGACTCAGGCAATCCTCTTGCCTCTGCCTCCCAAAATGCTGGGATTACAAGCATGAGCCACCATGCCCGGCTACTTATCAGTTTTTTTTAATGTGTAATTTAGTTTGATTTTTCTATCTTTTTGGTACCAAAAATTTAAAACAAAATGCAGAATACCCTCCCATGCTAACTTTTGTCTTTAATTTAAAAGAAAAGAAAAAGGGCTACTGTCAGGAGCATGTTTCCTATTGGTTTAGACCTCAGAAGTGCAGTTTGCAGGACAGGTAGCCTGATATTACTCTTTTTGTCCCAAAAGGGAAACATTTATTGGAAAACACATGTCCATTATTTAATAGTGGCCTTTTTTCTCACAAAGTCAGAATTTCTCATACTTAAGTTATAGGCCCGCTCTGGCTTTCTCCCTCCCTCTCTCTTCAGTTATGTTACAAACTAACAGACTGACTCTAGTGTTTCACTATTGACAAACAATCCTATAATGGACAAGCATGCACATAGTCTTTCATGCTAGTACAAGTGTTTATGCAGGGCAGATTCTTAGAAGCAGAGCTTCTGCATTAAAGGCTATACGTGTTTGGATTGTTCTCCAGCATTATGGTGTACCCGTACTGTAGAAAATTGTGTGGCCAATATGTGGTAGATGATAGAGTGATTCCTAAAGGGGACAGTGAGGAGCACAGGCTGCAAAACAAGATGATAGGCTTGATTTGAAGTTGCCAACAGGAAGAGAGTATGAAAGGAGACTTCTACTTCCTGCCTCAGAGTCCTTCACATTTTTTAAAGAATTTTTAAGATACGCAGGTACTCCCATTATAATTTGTTGGCATTAACAGAAAAAAGTCTACCTGTTGTTACACAAACCAATACCTAGGGAACAGATTCTTCCTTTTGTTATTAAGAATGTTCTAACTGGATGGCGTGGTGGCTCAAGCCTGTAATCTCAGCACTTTGGGAGGCAGAGGTGAGAGCATTGCCTGAGCCCGCAGGTTTGAGACCAGCCCAGGTAACTTGGGAGACCTTGTCTCTATAATAAATAAAAAATTAGCCGGGTGTGGTAGCACGCCACCTGCAGTTCGGCTACTTGGAAGGCTGAGGTGGAAGAAACACCTGAGCCCAACAGGTCGACACTGGGGTGTCAAAAAAACTAAAAAAAAAAAAAAATGTTCTAACCAACGTGAAGATGCTTTTCCACCTCTCCCTTCAACTCATCTGTGAAACAAACACCATCCCTAGGACTTTAGAATTACTATTTATATTGGCTTCAGTTGGTAAAGAGAGTCTGCCCTGACATGACACCAGATATGGTGGTTTCTGCCTCTCCTCAATCCTGGCATATTTCCAGCCCTTCCCAGAATAAGCCTGGGTTGGGTTCACAAAGATCTATCTACTCCCTGACTGCCCAGGGACACCGGAGAACCCTGGTGGCTCCCATGTTTACCCATATTTACTACCATGAGACATGGTACACTTTGAATAATTGATGCAAAAACCAAGAGCAACATTGTTTCAGAGCTCTGTGGGTGTTGGATTGGGACTTTGGGGCTCTGGAAGAGACTTTTAGGGTGAGTAGCTGCAGGAGGGGGACAGTGAGCACAGTGGGTACAGGGCATGTGCCTAGATGCCTCTGAGGGCAGGGGACAGGGGAAAGCCAATAAAATGGGGGCTCCATCACAAGTCAAGCAGAGCAAAATAAGCAGTGGGAGCCCTGGAGGGTTCTCTTGCAAGGGCATGGCTAATCCAAGACACTTCCAAGCTAACCTCCTTGCCCCTACTTTTCTCATTCGATCAATCATCAAGTCCTGCAAATTGATTTTTTTCCTTCCTTCAACCAATATGTATTGAGTGCTCAATATGTATTATGTGATGAGCCATTCTAAGTGCTGGGGATTCATCAGTGATCATGGTCCCTGCTCTCAAGGAGACTATGTCTAGAGTTTAAAAAAAATAATAAGCTGGGCTCGGTGGCTCAGCCTGTAATCCCGCGCCTTTGGGAGGCTGAGGTGAGTGGATTTCCTGAGCCCGCAGGTTCGAGACCCGCCTGGGCAACTTGGCGAGACCTCATCTCTACCATAAATCAAAAAATTAGCCGGGCATGGTAGCACATGCCTGTAGTTCCAGCTGCTTGGAAGGCTGAGGCAGAAGGATTGCCGGAGCCCACTCCAGTCTGTTGTCAGACTCCAACTCCAGAGTGAGACTCCAACTCAAAAAAAAAGTAATAATAATAATTATTATTATTATTTCACTGTAATTGTATTAAGTGTTATAAAGGAAACATAATGCTGTAAGTCCAGCAGTTTAAACAAAAATCAGCTTTATTTGCCTGTGTTTCCTAAGCTTACCTTGGAAACCACACTCTCCCTTCTTTTTTTTTGTATAAATAGAATTTATTTTTAGAGTAGTCTCAGGTTTAGGTAAAGTTGAGGGGAAAGTACAGACTTCCCATAAGCCTGCTGTGCCCACATGTTCACAGCCTCCTCCACTACCCACATCCTGCATCAATTGGGATACTTGTTACAATAGATGAACCAGCATCAACACATCCTTAACAACCAAAGTTCATAGTTCACATTAGAGCCCTCTTTTCTTTTTTAATAAGACAATGTATTAACACTGAGACTCACAGGTATAGGTAGTTAGGGAGGTCACAAAGCTCCTAAGAAGGAAGTGGCACACAGATTGGTGTTGTGCACAACAGTTCACTCACCACTTCTCCTTTTCTGACCCATGAATGTGACCTTGTCTTTTGAAGCTTATTTGGTTCAGATGCTGCATACACCATCCTTTCCCAAGCTACTGACTGATTCTCCTACTGATGGGTCAGCCACCATACCTCCTCCACCCCTATTTGACTCTGAATCCAGATCCCCAGTTCTTTGAAGAACACCGCTTTCTCTGTGGCATGAACTTAGGCAAACATTTTCAGTAACTACTCAGCAGTGGTTTTCCATATAATTATCTATGGAACCCATTTGGTGATGGTAGTTGAATATAGTGATTTTTTTTTTTTTTTTTTTGAGTTGGAGTCTCACTCTGTCGCCCAGACTGGAGTGCAGTGGCCGCTCCCGGCCACTGCAGCCTGGACTGCTGGGCTCCGGCGATCCTTCCGCCTCAGTCTTCCAAGTAGCTGGAACTACAGGCGCGCACTACCACGCCCGGCTCATTTTTTGATTTATTGTAGAGATGAGGTCTTGCCAAGTTGCCCAGGCGGGTCTCGAACCCACGGGCTCAGGCAATTCACTCACCTCAGCCTCCCAAGGCACAGGATTACAGACTGAGCTACCGAGCCCGGCTGAACATAGTGATTTTTAAGAGCATGGGTTCTTCTCAGCACTTTGGGAGGCAGAGGCAAGAGGACTGCCTGAGCCCATGAGTTCACCAGCCTGGGCAACATGGTAAGATTTCATCTCTACAAAAAAATTAACCAGGCATGGTGGTACACGTCTGTAGTTCCAGCTACTCAGAAGGCCAAGGTGGAAGGATCACCTGAACCCAGCAGGTCGAGGCTGTGCA
Organism: Cephalopachus bancanus; assembly: GCA_027257055.1. Taxonomy (NCBI): domain Eukaryota; kingdom Metazoa; phylum Chordata; class Mammalia; order Primates; family Tarsiidae; genus Cephalopachus; species Cephalopachus bancanus. The sequence goes on along the minus strand of JAPVLO010000119.1, from coordinate 1,455,437 downwards.
GTGGCCATGAGCATGCCACTGGACTCTAGCCTGCGTGACAGAGTGAGACTCCAACTCAAAAAAAAAAAGCATGGGCTCTGATATCTGCAGTCCAAAGACTATATCCTAGCTCTAAGAATCTCAATTTCTTCATCCTTATTTTTAATTTTTATTTATTTGTTTGTTTGGAGGAGTCTCACTCTGTCGCCCAGGCTGGAGTACAGTGGCACACTCAGGGTCACGGCAGCCTCGACCAGCTGGGCTCGGATGATCCTTCCACCTCAGCCTACTACATAGCTGGAACTACAAGTATGTACCACCACACTCGTCTAATTTTTTTTTTATTATTATAGAGACGAGGTCTTATCAAGTTGTCAGAGCTGGTCCCGAACCCCTGGATTCAGACAATCCTCTCACCTCCACTTCCCAAAGTGCTGGGAATACAGGCGTGAGCCATCATGCCCTACTTCTCATCATTAAAAAATGGCAGGGGCTGTAATCCCAGCACTTTGGGAGGCTGAGGTGGAAGGATTGCTTGAGCCCAGGAGTTTGAGACTAGCCTGGGCAACATAGTGAGACCTAGTCTCTACAATAATAATAATAATAATAATTAACCAGGCATGGTGGTGTGTACCAGCTACTCAGGAGGCTGAGGTGGAAGGATGGCCTGAGCCCAGGAGGTCGAGGCAGCAGTGAGCTGTGATTGTTCCACTGTACTCTAGCCTAGGCAGCAAAGTGAAACCCTGACTCAAAAAATAAAATTTAAAAAGTGGCAGAAACTTTGATGAACTAGAGATGGAATGTTCAATACAAATGGAACAGGAGTTAGTTTCAGCAGCTTATTGTCAATCTCCCCATTTTTAAGAAAAAATAAACTTGATGTTTACGTGAAATTTAATTTTACTTTTATGTTAGCAACTGTGGCAGACTAAAAAATGCGGCCACAGATTCCTCCCATTCCTATCTGTACACCTTTTGTAACATAACTGAAAGGGTGGAATGCCAAAACGGAATTATTTAATGGAATCATCTTAAGCTAAAGTACAGCCATTTTGTCACTGCCTAGTTCTGTCATATTCTCTTAACATTACCTAGCTTGTCCTCTAATCAAGGACAGAACTTGTTTCTCAGAGGCAGCTATTGATAATGGTTTTACAACTCCCCTCCCCAGCTTGTTTTGTGTTAATTAGCTTTTCTATTCCAAGTATTTGCCTCCACCTGTAACAAACAAGTTAACCTAATCAGCCCTTCATGACCTTCCTGACACAGACTTCATGACCATGGCAGCAGTCATGTGACTGGCCCACCCATCTGCCTGCCACCCATCACCTGATGTCAGTACCTGTACTCACCTGCCCCTTTGTGATGATGTGAAAAAGACAACTCAGTCACCTTAATGATCTGCCCCTATCAAAGGAAAGTTTTAAAAGCATTCAGCCCCAAGCAGCCATTGCCATTGTTTTTGTTAAGCACTGACCATGTGGCTCTTTGATCTATGGTTTTCCTAAACTTTGGCCCCCTCCCTTGGGAGGTGAATCTTCTCTCCCTCCTTCTCTCTTGTACTTTCTAAATAAACTATATTTTCAAATCTAACTTCTGTGTAATTCTTTGTGCGGCACCAGATCATAGGCCTCCTACCCCCATCATCTGACCTAACATTCTGGAGGCCCTGCTGTGATTTTGACCGAGCAATAACATTGCTGCACCCTCATCAGAGATGGAGTCTAACCTTCCTGCTCCCCACCCTAGCAGAGCCTTGTGACTTGTGTTGACCAATAAGATGCAACAGGAGCAGCATTTGCAACACTGAGCCAAGACCCCTGAAGGTCTTACAACTTTGGCTTCTGCCCTCTTGGAATGCTCTGTCTTTCTGTAAAGGAACCCAAGATAGCCTGAAGATGGATGAGACCATGCAAAAAGAAGCCACAAAGGGCTGAGCGTGGTGGCTTTAGCCTATAATCACAGCACTTTGGGAAGCCAAAGTGAGAGGATTGCCTGAACCCACAGGTTTGAGACCAAGCAACTTGGTGAGACTTTGTCTCTACAATAAATCAAAAAATTAGCTGGGCTTGGTGGGGCATGTCTGTTGTTCCAGCTACTTGAAAGGCTGAGGCGGAAGGATGGCCGGAGCCCAGCAGGTCGAGGCTGCGGTGGCCGTGAGCTTGCCACTGCACTCCAGCCTGGGCGACAGACTGAGACTCCAACTCAAAAAAAAAAGAGGCCACATGGTCAGAGAGAGTCAAAGTCATCTCAGCCAGTCCAGCCGCCTCAGCTGAGGCCTCACTCATGACAGTGGGGCCATCTAGGACCAACTTGCTGAACTGCCCGCTGAATGCAGCCGTGTGAGTGCCCAGGCAAGACCAGCAGGAGAACCATCAGAGTAAACCACGGAAGTGTGAGAAGTGAATCATTGTTTCTTAAACCACTGTTAGGATGGTTTGTTACACAGCAGTAAATAACAGACAGAAGTTACTAAATCACCTTGCCAACCAAGCAAAATCTTCAAGCCACCAGTTAGTGATCTCTTAAGTGTGACCCTCTTGAGGACAGGAATCGTACTTTATTGATCTTGGTGTCCTCAGTGGCTGCCACCGCCTGGTGCTTAATACTTAATAAATCATTTGTGAATAAATGTAGCCATATGACAAACTCCATTACAGTTGCAGCATATAGGACTTTGTCTTATGTGCCTTTTTCTTTCTTTCTTTCTTTTTTTAGAGACAGGGTCTCACTCTGTCACCGAAGCTGGAGTGTAGTGGTGTGATCATAGCTCAGTGCAGCCTCAAACTCTTGGGCTCAAGCGAGCCTACCACCTCAGCCTCCTGAGTAGCTAGGACTACAGGCATGTGCCACCATGCCTAGCTAATTTTTATTTTTTATAGAGACAGAGTTTTGCTTGTTGCCCAAGTTGATCTTGAACTCCTGGGCTTGTGAGTTCACTAGCCACTGCAAATTCCGTTTTGCTATTTAATTTGCATTACTATTTCATCACTGAACAAACTTTCCTTTTAGAAGGATCTGTGATGGCTCATTTTATATGCCAATTTGCCTGAGCTAAGGGATGCCCAGATAGCTGGTAAAACATTATTTCTGGGTATTTCTGTGAAAAAACAATGGAGAATCTTGATAGAGAGAGAAAATTAAGTGTAGCCATATCCACCCCAAATTAAAAAACTCTAAAACCAGGCAAGACTATGAGCAGTAGCCAATACATGCTAAGTTAGGAGTGTTCAAATTTTCAGAATGGAGAAAATAATACAAAAACAACACAAAATGAAATAGAACCCTCTCCTCTGACTTAGGAAACAAATCTTTCATGTTCTATTCCATCCTTCGCGTTAGAAATAATAAAGCACACACCTGTAGGTCCAGCTACTTGGAAGGCTGAGGCGGAAGGATCGCCAGAGCCCAGCAGATTGACTCTGGGGTAGCCATGAGTGTGCCACTGCACTCCAGCGTGGAGATGGAGTGAGACTCCGACTTGAGAGAGAGAGAGAGGAAGGAAGGAAGGAAGGAAGGAAGGAAGGAAGGAAGGAAGGAAGGAAGGAAGGAGGGAGGGAGGAAGAGTTTCTACACCTGGGTACCTGGATGAATCTAAGTATTACGGCTTCATCTGCACAGCCGGGGGTAGGGTTGGCCAGGTACCAGGAGAGGGCAAGGCCTTGGCCCTCTCTTTTCGTCTGTTCTTTGCCACCAGGGGAGACAAGGGATGGAGAAAACTTCTCTCCAAGGCTGAGCAACATCCTTAAAGAACATATAGAATGCAGTAGGGAAAGGGTATCCGTGGAGACTAAAAGGAAATTCTACCCTTCATTCTACATACACCCAGCCCGTATTCCCCTTCTCTCACTCTACCCTTTAAGGTGGGGGTGGGACTTGCAGGTCCTGTGTTATAGCTAGCCACCCTATGTGGGAGGGTCCCTTTCTGTAGGCTCCTCCTCTGCATGCTGTCCTTTTGTCGCATAAACTCCTGGACTGTTAGAATTGGAAGGAATGATAGGCACTGTCTGGACCAATCCAAGTCCATTCTTTTTACTACTTAAGTCAACGATATCCAAATGGGAGCATGAATCCCAGAACCTTTGATTAAAAGTCTGAAGTTCAGTCTCTGGGCTGTCTGGCTGCCTCATTTGAAGGCTGCCCTGGATGTTTACTTTTAATCTGATTTCACCCATGTGATAAGGAATTGGCTGCAGTGTTGTGGAAAAGATCACCGGACCTGGAGTTAGGAGATGGGCCTTTAAATCTCAGCTCTATCCCTGGCAAGTTGTGAGCTCCCAGGGCTCTTTCTGTTGCTCCAGACAGTTGTGTGGTTCTAGACATTACTTAAGCTCTCTGCACCTTGGTTTCCTGATCTGTGAGATGGTGATAATAATGGGACTGACTTCCCTGAATTGTTGAAAGAGTATTAAATGAGATGAGCTATGAATGTAATGGGCTTGTCAAGGCATCTGGAGAAGATAACACTCCTTAAGTGTCATCTCTTGCTGCTGCCGCTGCTGCTGTTCTTAATAAATCTCTCTGAACTTTGGTTTAGGATTTCAGCAAATTTAGAGTCAAAACATGCAAAGCACTCTCCTAAAATGCATTACAACAATTCATTGTACCAGGAGGTACAGAGAGATAGAAACACTGTCTCTACTCTCTTAGAACTTACCATCAAGTAGAAGAGGCAGGGAAAGTTTCCTAAAAATATTATTAATTAGGCAAATCTGTGATTATTCAGGGTCAAATGACTGATGATTCTGAGAAGGAGGAATTAGTCTGAGAAGGAACGGTGGTCTAAGAGAGTGCAGAGGAGGGCATAGGGTATGAAATCTGCACAGGAACGGGGGCATTTCCTTTTCTAACCTTTCTAAGATTCTTTCTCACGACTCAGACCAGCGTCCCGCATCCTCCTCCTCCCGCCTGCCCACCACCCTCCACCTAGCTACTGCTGCCGCCTGGTGTCAGTCACCTTCCTAGCACTCCTGGGCCATAACCTCTGGGCAGTCTGGGGAGAGGGGCAACCTCCTACCCCCAAGGGGCAACTACTTGAGGCTGAGCCAGGTCCCAGTCTCCTTCAGATTCTCCAGCTTGGACAAGCAACTGCCAAATTGGGGGGGGGGGAGTGGGAGTGAGGGGACAGGAGAAACTCTGCATCCAAAGTAGAATGCCTGTGATACAGCCAAATAGAGGCAGGGCTATGCTTCTCCTAGCCCTAGGTCTGTGTGTTTCAGACACGAGGGCTGTTCTCCAAAAGGAATAAGTGGCAATGCTTTAGAATGAATTGCCCCTTACTCTACTATAGCTGCAGTCTCTCTCCCTTACTGGTTACTTCTCCCTAATATATGTAAGTGTGTGGTCAGGCCTGTCATCCCAGCAATTTGGGAGGCAGAGGCACGAAGATTGCTTGAGCCCAGGAGTTCAAGACCAGCCTGTCGCTATGTGACATAGTGAGAACACATTTCTACAAAAAATTAAAAAATTAGCCTGGCATGGTGGCACACACCTGTAGTTCCAGCTATTTGGGAGGCTGAGACAGATGAATCACCTGAGCCCAGGGGATCGAGGCTGCTGTGAGTCATGATTGTGCTACTGCTGGATGACAGAATGAGACCCTGACTCAAACAAATTTTTTTTAAAGTATGCTAGTGTTCTTCTGTGTAATAAAAATTTAAATCTCAACAGTTTTAAGACTCATAGTTAGATATTTTAAGACTCATAGTTAGAATGTCCCTCTATGACAAATTTGGGTTTGTCTGGTGTTTTCTCATGAATAGACTAAGGTTAAGATTTGGAGAAGAGTACCAAAGAGGTGGCACGCCCTTCTCATTACAGCATATAGGGGACACATGATATCAACACGACATTGCTAGTGATGTTAACCTTGACCACTCGATTCAGGTGGTGTTCGGGAGGTTTCTCTACTGTAAAGTTGCTATTTTTCTCTTTCCATGTTCTATTTGTTAGAAACAGGTCCCCAGGTCCAGGTCACACTCAGGGCAAGAGGAATTAAGCTCTGGTTCCTGGAGGAAGGGATATCGAGAATTTGTGATTGTGTGTTAAATCCACCACAGTAATTAGTATATTTGGGGGCAGGTACTCGAAGGCTTTGCAAATATCTATTTTTCATTAAAGTTTTATCTACTGCTTTCAATAATGAATTTTGCCTGTAGCAATTATTATTGTGATGATCTAATGGTGACTATTTCCCCTATTCCATCTGCATTAATTGATTGGAATTCTTCTGCAAGGAAAATTTGTCCCTTCTCCCCCACATAGCTATGTATTCAATCATTTATTTATATCCATATGAAGTCATAAAGATTTGTTTTATTCTTGAAGTTATAATCAATATTATCATTATTTCATCGCTCAAATTGTTTTAAATTTGGCCATTGGTATCCTTTTGATGTGTTCTCCCCAAACCTTTCCATTTTTTTAAAAGCATTTTCTTACTTTCTGTCACTACAAGTTGCTCCAGGATCACCTTGTTTGTTTCCTGCCCCACCTCAAGAATTAGACATTTTTTCATGAAAACTTAGTTCCTTTATTGGAGAATAGTATTTAGAGACCAAGATCCAGGTTCTAAGTATGCTTGTTGCTAACGGGGTGTCAATTTTTTAGGCCTTATTTGCAGACAAAGCTAGCAAATATATGTACATACACTAACCCAAATTTAAATTTATTCCTGTGTCTATTTGCATGTGCGTGCACACACACCACATAGATATCCATGGATTATAAATCTATATGGAGAGCTACAGATCTCCATGTAGATATAAAGATATCTATCTATATAGATATATTACATATATTCTATAATATCATGTGTACATAGACATATATAAAATGAACATGAGTTCACACTAATATCTCCAACTCGAATCCAGCACCACAGGATTGATTCTAGCCTCACCACCACACCATTCCAGCCACCCCTCTCTTTCTCTGACACTGAAAAAACTACCTCTCATTAGCTACAATTTATTTACTTATTTGTTTAACACCAGTGCACATGCAAAGCAGTTTCAGAATTGCTAACCTGTAACAGGTTCATGGCAACCCCAAAGGTGGCTCACACTCCATGTGAACAAGCTGAGCTCTTCACCCTACAGCCAAACCAAACCTCTCTTACTCCTCCTCCCCTCTCCTGTCTCTCTCCTCCTACACTCTATTTCACTGTGGTTGATACCAGAAACACAGATACCATCACTGACTCTTCTCTGTTCGTCCCCCTCCCATAGCCGCACACCCACTCTAGCCTCACATTTCATCTCTTCTCCACCCTCCACTGCCCCCCACCACAAACACACACATGATGCTCCAGCCACACTTCATTTATTGTGGTTCTCTAACTATGTCAAGTTTTGGGGCATTGTACATGCCATCCTTGCTGCCTGCAACACTCTTTCCTTTCCACTTCTCCTTTGTTTGGCTACCTTCACATGTTGCCTCGCTCAAAAAGCTATCCTTGACTACCTCTCAAGCTTAGGGCAGGAGCCTTGGTTCCCCTGATATTGGGAGTTTTCCTGTTTTAGCATTTATCATTCTATATTCACAATTCTCACTTACTCTAAATCTCTGTGAAGCAGTACTTTCCAAATTGTCTCAAGCAGACACTGAATGAGAATTAAGCTCACTAGAACACGAGCTCCTTGGGGATAGGGAACAAGGATGTGTCTGTGAGTTGTTACAGCCTCAGTGACTAGAACAGTGCCTGGCATATAGTAGGTACTAGTTAATATTTGCTGAATGTGCAGATATTCATATTCGCAGCACTCAGCCTCCAAAATAGCTCCAAATGACCCTCATCTCCTGGTGTTCCCACACAGAATCACAACTGGTCTGTGTGATGAACGGGGTATGGCAGTGTGTGACTTCCAAGGCACAATGTTTTCTTGGATTGCTTATGTTGGGGTAAGCCACGTTCCCTGTCATAAACACACTCAAGCTGCCCTGTGGAGAGACCCAGGAGATGAAGGACTGAGCCCTCCCACCAACAACCAGCACCCACCTGTCAGCCAAATGAATGAACCACCTAGAAAATGGACCCTTCAATTCCAGCAAAGCTTCAGATGACTACAATTTCATGAAAAATTCCAAGCCAAAACTGCTCCGCCAAGTCACTTCCAAATTTCTGACCCCCAGAAAGTGTGAGAGAGAACTTTGTATTGTTGTCTTAAGCCACTAAGTTTTGGGGTGATATGTTACATAAGAATAGATAACTAATATAGTATTGTCCTACAGAAAAGAACTTCATGATTTAGTTTGGGAAACACTGGATTAAACAGTTAAATAGATTTATTGGAGGACTCTTTAAAGCTTTGTATATACTAATGCTCACTAAGAATCCCTATCCTCATTTAATGACTTACTCCTTTTTCATCTTGTTAACTTTCCCATTTGGAAAAGTAGTTGTAAGAAAACCTACAATCAACCACATCCTTTAAAAATAATATCAAGATTGTCCAAGGATAGCAGGAGGGAATGTACCTCCTGAGGATGTGGGCTTAAAATTCCTACTCCTCCCTCATTCAAAAGTCAATCTCCTTTCCCTTGGAATCCCAGGAATCATGACTGCATTCACCAAGCTGGTATGAGAAGACAATGCTCTTCTCATCACTTGGGTCCAAACATAGGCACCTTTACTTATTTTCCAGAGCACAACCAAAGTCAGAATAACCGACAAAACTTTGCAAGAAACAGTGTAGTGGATTGAACCGGGTCCCCAGTTGTTCAAGTTCTCACTTCCAGTATTTATAAATGTGACCTTATTTGGCAACAGCATCTTTGCCCTGTTTTTTGTTTGTTTGTTTGTTTGTTGTTGTTGTTGATGTTGTTTTTTGTTATTGTTGTTTTGGGGGGGAGTTGAGTCAGAGTCTCACTCTGCCACCCAGGCTGGGAGTGTAGTGGTACACTCACAGACTCAACCTGCTGGGATCAGGTGATTCTTCCACCTCAGCCTTCCGAGTAGCTGGAGCCGCAGGCATGCGCCACCGCGCCCAGCTAATTTTTGACTTATTATAGAGATGAGGTCTCACCATGTTGCTCAGGCTGGTCTTAAACGCCTGAGCTCAGGCAATCCACTCACCTCTGCCTCCTAAAATGCTGGGATTACAGGCATGAGCCACAGTGCCCGACTGGGTCTTTGCCCTGTTAATTCAACTCAACATGAGGCCATAATGGATTAGAATGGGCCCTAAATCTAATGACTAGTGTCTTTATAAAAGAACGAATAAGTAGATTTGGACAGAGACACAGAGAAGACAGGAAAGAATGCCACTTGACAAGAGAGGCAGAGATCAGAGTGATGCTTTGACAAGCCAAAGGACACCAAAGATCACCAGCAACTATCAGAAGCTAAGAGACAGTCAAGGAACAGTTTTTCCCTCAGAGACTCCAGTAGCAATCAACCCTGCCAACAACTTGATTTCAGACTGCTGGCCTCCTGAACTATGAGACAATAAATATCTGTTGTGAGCCACCCAGTTTGTGGTGCTTTGTTAGAGCAGTCCTAGGAAACCAAGACATTCAGGAAGGACTAAAATAATTACTCAGATGAACATAAAAGTGGAGCTGCCCCCTGACCTTACCTTGGCCCCTGGCTCCCTGCACTGCCAGGGTCCTGCCTCCTTGTGGTAGAGGTTGCTTGGGCACCCTCTGGTCCAGCTAGATTCCTCAGGGTTCAGACTCAAGAGAAAAAAGCATAGAAAGATACCCAAGGCCTGAGTAACAAACCCACATTTCCTTACCCCACATGCTCTTTATCCCAGTATAACTGACACTGGGCATACCTGTTCCTTTCAGAGAATGTCTTGTTCTCCCCATAAGAGGTGGACCCAACAAGTTATGTCAAAAGATAGTTGTCTGTCATTACTACAAGAAATACACAAGTGAAGAGAGAGGACAGGTTAAGAGCTCTTTCTCTGAGCTCCCAAAGTCCTTCCCCGGCACTTCCCTGCCATTATACTTTGTTCTGCAATTGCCTGTTAAACTGTAAGTTCCATGGGGGAAGAAACCGTGTTTGACCCACCCACTGCTCTATTCCCAGTGCCTATCACAGAGGCTGGTACAGTGTAGGAGCTCAGTAAACATTTACAGATGAGGCAGCTAGGGCCCAGTTAGGTCTGGACATGCTACAGATCACACAGGTCATTGATGACTGAAGCAGGACTACAGCCCAGGGCACCTTCCTTTTCTCTGACTCCTACCTTAACTAATCCCATTTAGCTGAGCCAAGCAATGGGCAGACTTCTCTTGCCTTCACAACTGCAAAATCTTTCTTTTTTTCTTTTTTCAGTTGGAGTCTCACTCTGTCGCCCAGGCTGGAGGAGGGCAGTGGCACGCTCACAGCCACTGCAGCCTCGACCTGTTGGGCTCAGGTAATCCTTCTGCTTCAGCCTTCCAAGTAGCTGGAACTACAGGCATATGCCATCAAGCCTGGCTAATTTTTCATGATTTATTGTAGAGATTAGGTCTCACCAAGTTTCCCAGGCTGGTCTCGAACCCATGGGCTCAGGCAATCCTCTCACCTCTGCTTCCCAAAGTTCTGGGATTATAGATATGAGGCACCGCACCTGGCCCACAAAACTCTTCTTTATGATCTTGCTACCACTATCTCTTCACACATCTTCGAAATCTTTCTCACTCTCACTCACTCGCTCTCATATGCATTCACGCCTGTATATCCTCTGACCAAATGAGTGAATGACTTCAAATTCACAGAACACATGCCACGCTTTTTTTAAAATTTTTTTTGAGTCAGAGTCTCACTCTGTCACCCAGGCTGGAATGCAGTGGCACGCTCATGGCCACCACAGTCTCGACTTGCTGAGCTCAGGTGATCCTTCAACCACAAGCTTTCAAGTAGCTGGAACTTCAGGTGCACACCACCAAGCCCGGATAATTTTTCTTGATTTATTGTAGAGATGAGGTCTTACCAAGGTGCCCGGGCTGATCTTGAACTCCTGAGCTCAGGCAATTCTCTCACCTCCGCCTCCCGAAGTGCTGGGATTATAGGCGTGAGCCACCGTGCCTGGCTGTCATGCTTAACATGGCCTATCAAAGCATCCCAAGTCTGGTTCCTTCCTACCTGTCTTGTCTTGACCTCTGAACTTTAACCTCCAGGCACAACCTTTTTCTCTCTCTACCTTGTTTATCCAGAAATGCCCCTTCCTCCTTTAGAACCCTTCAAAATCACCCCCCTCTGTAGAATGTTCTTTGGCCCTCTTTCTTGGGCTCAGTTCCCAGTATTTCCATAGCAGCTTATCATTTCTGCCTCTTGGACAACTCTGATCAAACCATTTCTCTCCAATCTCCAGGAAGGATAGTCTCTCCTATTAGTTATGCAATTGTCTGCTTCTCCTGGTCAAGGCCCCAGTGTGATGACCATGTCCCCAGTGCCTGGGGCTTGGTACAGAGTCGAGGTCCTACAGAACTTTGTGGGGAGTTGGTTAAGTGAATGATCAGACACTAAAACCTGCATCTGGAATTTCCAGGAAGTATATGAGATGCCACTTCTTCGTAGCCTTCTTCTCCATGACAACTCACAAAGTCTAGCAGCGGGCTCCAAAGCATCACAGAACCCACTCCAAGCAGAGCCCAAGTTCCAGTCAGAAAGCTTCAATGTGCTACTACCAAGCATCTTGGAGGCCGAGTTCCAGCCAGAGAAAGAGGCTCAGTGAAAGGCCAAGATGAAGTCAAAATAGCCAAAGAGCAGCCGTTTTAACAATGCCTAGTTTTGTCATGTTTTTCTAGCAGTTCACTTTAATTTACCCTCAAATCACTAGCCAAGGACAGAACCAGTTTCTCAGAGGTAGCTATTGATAATTGTCTTACAACCCCTCCTCAGCTTGTACTGTATTAATTAGCTTTTCTATTCCAAGTATTTTCCTCTACCCATAAGAAACAAGTTCACTTAATCAGCCTTTAGTGACAAGACCCCTATCAACATAGCAACAGTCACATGATTGACTCATCCATCTGCCTGCTATCCATCTTCATGATGTTAGTACCCATGCTTACTGTCTCCTTTGTGATAACATGAAACAGATCACCAACCAATCACCTTAATGACCTGCTCCATCAAAGAAAGTTTAAAAGGCATTCAACCTCAAACAGCAGCCACCACTGTTTTTGTTAAGCACTGGTCAGGCCATGTGCTCACTGGGCTATGGCCTCCGTGTTTTTCTAAGCTTTGGCTCCCTCCCCTACCTTGGGGCGGTGAATCTCTCTCTCTCCAATTTACTTCTTTTTTTTTTTTTTTTTAGTAGGAGTCTCACTCTGTTGCCCAGGCTGGAGTACAGTGGCACGCTACCACAGTCTCGACCTGCTGAACTCAGGTGATCCTTTTGTCTCAGCCTTCCAAGTAGCTAGAACCACAGGTGTGCACCACAATACTCAGCTAATTTTTTGATTTATGGTAGAGATGAGGTCTCACCAAGTGGCCCAGGCTGGTCTCAAACCCCTGGACTCAGGCAATCCTCTCACCTCTGCCTCTCAAAGTGCTGGGATTACAGGTGTAAGCCACCTCACTCTACCAATTTACTTTCTAAATAAACTATATTTTCCAATCTAAATTCTGTGCAATTTTTTGCATTTTTCACATGGCACTCGATTGCAGACTCCACCCCCCACAATCAAGTCTGACCTAACATTTTGGAAGCCCCACTGAGATTCTGATCTAACACTCAGTACATTCCCAGCACAAGTGGTCCTGCACCAGGGCTTGGGTTTGTGCCTGGGACCATCCTGACATGATCTAAGTAGCAGGACAGAGTCAGGTGAGGGGAGAGGAATTGCAATGAGAGGAGTGTGTGTGCCCTTCCCTTCCCCCAAGTACACTTTTCCAGGGGACCCTCCACTCAGGGCAGCCCAGACAAGATTTAGAGAGGGGAACAAGTAGCTATTTTAGAGTCTGGAGTGGGAAGGAATGACAGTTGGCAGATAACTCTAATTCTTAATATTTTCCTGTGCTGAAGAATTACCTAGGGTACTCTTCGAAAGGACATAACACAAAGTCAATATAGCCAATAAGCAGCCATTTTAACATTGTTTAGCTTTGTCATATTTTTCTAGCAGTTCACTTTAATTTATCCTCTAATCTGCTACCCAAGGACAGAACCGATTTCTCAGAGGTAGCTATTGATAATTGCTTTACAACCCCTTCCTCAGTTAATTTGTAAACAAGTTAACCTAATCAGCCCTTCCTGACACAGATAGACCCCATCACCATGGCAGCAATCATGTGACTAACCCATCTGTCTGCTGTCCATCACCTGACCTCAGTACCTGTGCTTACCGGTCCCCTCCATGGTGACATGAAGCAGACCACCACCCAATCACCTTGGCAACCTTCCCCCATCAACAGGAAAGTTTAAAAGGATTCTATTCCAAGTGGCCAGTCACCATGGCTTTGTTAAATTCTGGTGTATCCACGTGGCTCTTTGAGTTATGTCCACTGTCATGTTTTCCTAAGCTTTGGCCCCCTCCTCTACCTTGGGGAGATGAATCTCCTCTCCCTTCTCTCTCTCTCTAATTTATTTTCTAAATAAACTATTTTCCAATCTAACTGCTGTGCAATCCTTTGCATCTTTCACATGGCACTAGATCGCATAACCCCACCCCAGGTGGTAAGGGGGTCTGACCTAACACTCTAAAATTCAGATGCCTGGGCTCTGCTCCCCAAGAATATAACTAAGTAAGTCAAGGGTTTCCTAGGAACCTGTACTAAACAACAACAACAACAAAATAAAAAACTTCTCTAGTGGTTCAAACACAAACAATCCCCAGACCCTGGCCGAAAAGGTCTTTTCTGACACCAGCTGGAGATCCAGCCTTTTTCTTCTCTTTCTCCCAAATACAGCCTCAGGGAACTAGATATCTGAAGGGATCCTGGGAAGAACAATGTCCCTGGAGTCCCAGAATGACTAATGCAAAGCCCTGACCCACATCAAAATTCTTTTTTTTTTTTGAGTTGGAGTCTCACTCTGCCACCCAGGCTGGAGTGCAGTGGCACACTTACGGCCATCCCACGGTCGACCTGCTAGGCTCTGACTATCCTTCCGCCTCAGCCTTCTGAGTAGCAGGACCTACAGATGCACGCTACCACGCCCGGCTAATTTTTTATTTATTGTAGAGATGAGATCTCACCAAGTTCCCCGAGCTGATCTTAAACCCGCAGGCTCAGGCCATTCACTTGCCTTGGCTTCCCAAAGTGCTGGGATTACAGGCTGAGCCACCGAGCCTGGACCACATCAGGATTCTAAAGAGAGGGGTTAGGCTTGCACAGTGTGGGCCCAGAGGGCCAAGCAAGCCCCTTGCAGAGCAGCCACAAAGAAGCAGATGTGAGCTCAGTGTGAGAAAGAACTTTAAGCAAATCTGTTGCACCACTCCCAGCTGAAGGCTACGGTCTAGTGGGTGTCTCCCATTATCCTTGAATAACTAAATGCCCTGGCAGACTACCAGGTCCTTCAGAATTTGGCCTCTGCTTCCCTCTTCAGTCCCTTCTCACAGCCCCTCACTTCCAGAACTTAACCTGCCCCCACAAGTGAAAGCCTTCTTAGTTCTCCAAGTATGCCTGGCCCTAGGGATCTATGAGCCTTCTTCATTTGCCTCTCCCCTCCAGGACTTTGCCTATTCTGGTCAACTTGCCTGGCCTGCCCTTCTCCTACTCTTAGCCTGGTCAATTACCAGTCACTCTTCAGGGCCCAGTTTAGAAATCAACTTCTGAAGTTCCCTCTAACCCTCACAGCTGGAGGGAATGCCTCTAGTCTGTTCCCTCTGCGTCCCATATTAAAATTGTTCTCTGACCCTTCATGGTCTAACGTACTCCCTGTACAAACAATATTTAGTCAGGTGAATTGTTGAATTGTAGTGATCTGCTTACTTTTGCCTCACGAGGCTAAGAATTCCTGCAGGACCCATTGGCTGGCACTTAGCAGCTGCTCAATAAAGGTCTGACAATAAATGTCATGAATGGTAGGGTCCAGGCAGAAAATGGAACTGTCCTCCTAAGAGGCAGTGAGTCCCTATCACAACAACTTTTTGTTCACAGAGAGGCTGATCCATTCTCTGTCAGAGATCTTGGGGGTGGAGCTGAAAAAATGCTGGATAGGACACATGTGCCCCAGGGGCCCTTCTGATTGGAAGATTATGGGGTAATGCCTCCGGCAGGGGACTGAAGAGGCTCTTTGAAAAGCAGCCAAGGCCCAGTGAGCTGATCACTTGATGTCAGTCTGCTTCGCAGCCGTCTGTGTTCAGGAAGATAAAGGAAATTCATTGCAAAGCAGCAACAGGCCAGGAATCACCATGGTTCTCTTGTCCTCCAATCCAGAGCCAGCTTCTGTCACTCTTGGGTACTTTCCAGGACTTGTCTGGACTCACTGGGCTTAGAGATACTCTACCAGCCATGAGGTGAGTTATTTCCCAAGTACCAGCTCCCTGAATGTCTTTAAGACATGGCCCCTGCTACCAGGCTAGCCAACTCAAGCAGTTGTACTCAGTGCCCGGTGTGTGCCAGGCTCCAGGTGAATAAGGCAGAAAAGTTCTGACTTTCCCCAGTCCACTGGGGACTTGGCCTCATAGGCCATCAAGGCAGGGAACAAACCAAGTTTTCAGCCTGGGCCTGCCAGTGGTGATAGATGTACCAGCTACTTAGAAGGCTAGCATGGATGAATTTACAGATAAGTCCAGGAACCTATACAGTTCCCTGAGTCCCAGCTTTCAGAGTTGCTGGGTGGGCTGCTTGACTTTCTGCAGTCTGCCTCTGAAACAGAATGTCTTCACAGTTCCCAAAGGAGGGAGAATCCATAGAGTGAATGGATCCATGCCTCCCTCACCTCCACCCTCACTCCAGGAAGATGAGCCTCAGGGGATTTCTGGCCTCCTGGGTCAGGGTGTGTGAGTGTAGGGGGCAGGAGCCAAGGAGTGCAGCATTCAACCTGCTGTTTCGTAGCTGTCGGACTTTGGGCAAGTACTTTTCCCTCTCTGAATCTCAGATTATTCCTCGGTAAGTAACAGTTTCCTCATCTTGGCTATGAATCAGAATCATTTGGGTAGTAGAAAGATAAAGGTACTTGAAAAAACACAGCTTTTGGGATTTGACTATCTCAAAGTTCCTAACAGAATCTGGACCCCAGGGAGGAGAATAGAAAGGCCTACTCGCTGGGCTCGGTGGCTCAGCCTGTAATCCCGCGCCTTTGGGAGGCTGAGGTGAGTGGATTTCCTGAGCCCACGGGTTCGAAACCCGCCTGGGCAACTTGGCAAGACCTCATCTCTACAATAAATCCAAAAAATCAGCCGGGCGTGGTAGCGCATGCCTGTAATTCCGGCTACTTGGAAGACTGAGACGGAAGGATCGCTGGAACCCAGCAGGTTGAGGCTGCGGTGGCCGGGGAGCGGCCACTGCACCCCAGTCTGGGTGACAGAGTGAGACTCCAACTCAAAAAAAAAAAAAAAGAAAGGCCTACTCAAGCTGTGGTCCCCAACCTCATCCTCAGTCAGGGAGCCTCTGGAGCCTCCTCATGCCCTCCCCCAGCCCCAGCTCCTTCCACTGAGAAACTCCATGGGATGCAATGTTCCCAGCCACACTCCATCTCTTTCCAACCTCTTGGCCTCCTTGGGCCAGGGCTGGAGTAAGCCGCCCCACCCTTCTCCAAAGAGCTCTGGAGCCTGAAGTGCTGGTCAATGAGTAGTTTATTACCCATCAACCTGTTCCCAGTCTCCCAGCACCACAGCCTGCACACTCCAGACAGCATCTTCACTCCAGTCCATTCTGGCACCCAGCCTCAGTCTCCACCCCCATCTCCTCCTCCACAGTCTCCCTCTCCCAGCCCTCCATGGCAGCACCAGGTCTGGGGGCCACACCTCCACTAGGGGAGGGGAGGGAAGACAGGAAGACTGGCAGAAGCTGGGGGAAGAGGAGCCAGAGCTGGTCCCACACTTCTAGAGCCACCACCCCAGGAAGGAGGGAAAGTGGACAGAGCTGAGGCCAGGGCTGGAGTTGCCAGGTGATGTTCAGGCAGGAGGTTCTTCTCCAGGAGGTGCAGGGAAGCCACTCAGGTCTCGGCCAATGATCTCACTCACTGCAAAGGAGGGGTGGTTGAGAGAGGGGGCCAGAGGAGGGTCCCCTCCTTTTCCAGAGGCTCCCAATCCATTCCAGGCAGGCTTTAGTCTACGATGCCTCTAGGCTTTTCCTCCACTGGCTTCTCTTCCACCGGGCCTCAGGTTCCCCAACATGTCTTGATACCTGCTCCTAATTAAATCTTGCCCAACTGTATCCATGTGGGTTCCCAGGCCTCCATGCCAGCCCTTTCCTGCTGGCTTGGCCAGCAGTGTCAGGGTATTCAGTATCAGCAGGGCTGGTGGTGTGTGTAGCCCGTGGGAGGTGGGAGAAACAAAACCGGCAGGCTCCTCATCCCCAACCCTAACCACAGTCACCACGTTTAGGGGAAGGCAGAGGCAGGGGAAGACGTGCTTGAGGGGACTTCAGCAAACCTCTCTGGAACTCAGTGTCTGAATTAGCCAATTGAGGGAGCTAGATGGAACAATCTTGAAAATATTTCTAGCTCTGAGATTTTGTGATTTGGGGCAGAGACAGGAGAAAGGTCGAGGCAGGTACTCCTTGTGCCCTTCAGAATTAAGCTAACTGGATTCAGGGGCCACACGCACCAACAACTTGCCTCTTGGACCCTCCAACCAGCCCTGAGAGACCAACGATGCCCAGTGTCTAGGAAGCCAAGCTCCAGCCCTCAGCAAACATGCAGAGAAATCTCTCACACACACTCACACACACAGCTCCCAGTCCCACACCCACCTTCCTCCAGCGTGATACCCTGGATAGGGACACTGTCTCGGAAGCCGCTGCTGTAGCCACCCCTGGATTTCTCCTGCTCCGGAGCCCCCTCCCCAGGGCCATAACCTGGCCCTACCTCACTGTATCCCTCAGCAGGTAGGGAGTGCACACCACTCTGGGAAGGGAAGGGGCCTTCCAGAGGTGGGGACGCAGGTAGAGGAGGCCGAAAGGGGGCTGGAGGAGGAAATGGCAGCCCCAGGGGAAAAGAGGAGCCCCGGCCTCCGTATGGGTCACTAGGGAAGGGGCGGGGAAGAAAGGAGACAGGAGGTGGGCGGGCACAACCTGTGGTGCTCCCAGTCTCGGGGAACATCCGCAGGCCTGGTCTGTAGGAGGGTGGGGGCCCCGTCTGGGGGTACAGAGGGGGCGTGCCATAGCCGAAGCCTTCTGACAGGTAAGGAGTTTCGTAAGCAGGGTCTTCATGGGGATAGGAGGGGTAGGGGGGCCTGGGTGGTGAGAAGTCCATGTCAGTGCCAAAGGGGGGGCCCGATGCTGAATTAAAGCCCCGGAGAGATGAGTCCGGTAGGGGCTCCTCCTTGCAGATCACTGGGAAGATGAGAAGTAGGAGGATGCTCTGGTGAGAGGTCTGGCAGTCAGCCCGCAGCACACCTTCCAGCCACCTGTCCCTCCCAGATTCCAGCCATCCCTTGGCCCCTCACAATGGGGGGCACTGCTTCCCTCTGCCCCAGCCTCAGTCCCCCATATCCCTAAAACTCCCACCCAGGTGGTCCTGGAGCGCACCAGGCAGGAACTTGAAACTCTGGGTAGGACTGCGCTTCCTCCGCCCATTGGAGACATAAAAGTAGACCTGAACTGGCCGGGACACCCGCTTGTTGCTGTACTCAGGGACGGTCAGGGTCAGTGTCACCTGGAGAAGAGCAGAAAATGAGGCAGGGAACCCTCAGGTCTCTAGAGTCAGCCCAACTCTTTCAAGGGCTCAAAATCCACCTCCCAGCTTTTTCCATTTGCCAAGGAGCAAAGTTCATTCCCTGGAGATGAAAGGTAGCTTTGGAGTCCACTCCTGTGGGCAAGGGGTCCCAGCTGAGAGTCCCCTGAGTTCTCCAGCCCCCCCCCGGGGGGGT
This sequence comes from Cephalopachus bancanus, assembly GCA_027257055.1. Lineage (NCBI taxonomy): Eukaryota > Metazoa > Chordata > Mammalia > Primates > Tarsiidae > Cephalopachus > Cephalopachus bancanus. The sequence continues at coordinate 1,436,540 of JAPVLO010000119.1, read as the reverse complement.
ACCCTAGCAACACTGGTACCTCATTGCTCTGCAATCGGTTCACGGTGGCCTCCTCCTCCCATTGAAGCTTTCCATCTGTGCAGAGGGAACAGAGTGCTTCACTCCAGGGCCCCTGTCCCGCGTCCCCTGCCCCAGGCCCTTGCCATCTCCCCTCCTGCTAGAGCCAAGGCCAAATTAGGAAGACCTCTGGAAGGTCTGGCACACAGAAGAGCCCACTTTGTAGTTAGTTGAATGGAAGGAGCAAGATTTAAAACTGTCCCCAAGATACAGGGAGGCCAAGGGAAATGGCAGAGCCAGCCCAGGGACCAGAGGGAGTTAGTGACAGAAGCAACATTTGAACCCTCTCACCCTACTTTGAACACCCCCTCCCATGATAACGCTGGGAGAAATGATCAAAAGTAGGAAAGGATCCCAGCTCCTCCCTTCTCCTCATGTACCCTCTCCATGCGGGTTCATTATCTCAAAGCAGATGCCTCTTTAATTAACAGAATGTCTATTGCTTATATTTGTTCGGCATCATCAACATTTTAGACTGATGTCATACCCATCTCTGCATGAGAAGTAGACAGTACAGTAGGAAGGGTACTCTATTTGCCACATGTTATAGATAAGGAAACTGAGGCACAACTAGCTAGTTTAGTGATAGTGCCAGAGATTTTCCACCTGACAGTTCCAAGCTCTTCCCCTGGGGTGGGTACTCACCAGGGCCTCTCTCAATGAACACCACTTTGGAGTCTGGCAGGAAGTTGGAGCCAGTCAGTACTAGTTCCTCGCCTCCTCTCACGGAGCAGGCACTGGGGCTGTAGGCCTCCACCTGGGGCAGCTCCTGGGCTGAGCGCTGGGCTGCAGAGCAGTGCAAGGAAGAGGTCTGGCTGGCCTAGGTATGGCGGGGACAACCTCCTCTGCCCCCACCCTCTTTGGAATAACTGCCACAGGGCCCTGGGGGAGCCCTCCTCGGAGGTAGACACCCAAGTAAACCAATAGTATCCATGGAGTCTCACAGATCACAAAATGGGCCATTCCCTGGGCAGGTAGAGGGGTGAATAGCGTAGGCCAGGGAGTTACCTACACAAGTACACAGGGCCACCCTATGGGAGATAGGGTACAGGATCACTCTGAGCCAGCCCAGAGATAGTTTGGCAGGGGCAAACTAAAGTACCACCCCTACCACCCCCTCATCCACAGTAGAAATGAGTCCTCTCTAGGGCTACCCAGGACAGACAGGGCACCGGACACTATGGAGAGGAGGTGGGCAGACAGACAGACAAAATAGTCACAAGAGACAGAGAGATGGCCCAGGGCCTCTTTGCTCACAGCATTCAATGGGTACCGATGCTGCCTGCACTGAGATGACCTTCCCACCGCCCTGGGGCACGTGTACCCGGAACACCAGCCGCACACGTGTGTTTTTGCGCCCGATGTCCGTCTCCCCCTTCCGAAGCTCAATGTCTGAATTCCGAAGCTTCAGGATTCCAGCACAGTCGATGCTGAAGGCAAGGGATGGATGACAAGCCCTCCAAGCTGAAGCCAGAATGGTGATACGTCCCCAAAGAGGGAAGCCCAACCCTCCATCCAAAGCCCTGAATGATCTTCTATAGGTGCACGGGGCCTGTTTTCTAACCTAGAGATGGCCTCTCCAGGGTGCCCCAGCCCTAAGAGTCTTCTTCGAAATGGTGAGAAGGCCTAAAACCAGCTCCTAGGAGTGATGACTAGATCTTCTGGGAAAAGGAAGTGGGCTAGCTTAGGCCTGATGAAAAAGGCTAAAGCCTACAGACTGAGGAAAAGTTGCATGGGGACTTACTTGGCTGCCATGTTGTTCTCGGGCAACAGCGTCATCTCCAGCACCTTGGTGCCACTGACTACGGCTTCATAGCTGGCAGTGGCCACCATCTTGCCTGTGATACGGTGCACCTGATAGAAGGCATGAGGTCGCAGGTTCCTTTCATCTGCAGTGCCGATGAACATCTGTAGGGTCAGTGGCTTCTCACTATAGCCTAGGAGCTGGCGAGTGAGACAGAGGCCACCTAAGTGAAATCTCCACAGTCTCATCCTTTATCCATTCCCAGATTTTCAATCCACCAAGGGGTGGGGATGGTGAAAGATAAAGGATATCCTGCAAGGGAATCCCTGGGGAAACTGGGCACCCGTTATGGAGAAAATGTGGCCTGGAGTTCACAGTGTTATTCTTGGAATAAAGCCCTAACTGGGCTGGGCAAAGGGGGAAGAGTCTCCAAGAGAGACTGACCCAACTCATTATAGAGAAAACCTAACTCCCAGTGACTTTTGGCCTCAGCCTAACCCCTCCCCCACATCTGGCAAGCCACCATTTTCCCCGAGTAGACATGAGGCTGGTGTCCCAAGGGATGAGTTGAGTGGGGGTGGAAGGACAGAGGAGTAGAAAGTATATCCGGGTCCTGGAAGTGCACCCTTCCTCCCCCAACTCCAGCCCCTCCCCCAGACTGCCTGCAGGGTCAGAGCTGAGAAGGAGTGTGGGAAAGGGGAGTGTCATGGGTCTGCCTAGCTGGAGCCCATCTGCGGGGATCTGGGATGTGAGAGGAGAAAGGATATCAGGCCTACCCTCTGCCCCTTACCTTGACTACAGGGTGACCACCAGGAGCAGCTTTGACTGCTCCACGGCTGCCCTCTGTCTCATAGTGGGCCCGGTGGTGGGCTCTAGGCTGCACCTCAATCCTCAGCTCCAGCTGTTCATACTGACTGGGCAGAGGCCAATCCAGGGGGGGTAAGGCAGAGGTCCTGCATAGGAGAGAAGAACATTGATCATCTGCAGCCTCAGACTCCAGTCAGGACCATGCTGAATCTGAAGGAGGAGAGAGTGTGGGTTTAGGAGAAAGGAAAGCACAGCAGAACTAAAGAAGCCCAAAAGCCCAGAAGCAAGGGAAGTAGGAGATAGAGCCCCTGGAGATGTGGACAATGACAACTTCTGAAACTGAAACTCCCTTCCCAGTTCTGAGCACAGGGTTCAGAGTGGGAGGCTTCACCTGGATACAGAGGACCCCCAAGCCCATCCTAATCCCCAAACCCAGACGGGAAGAGCAAAGTAAAGAAGGGCCACGTCAGAGTAGAAAAGGTCTCAGATAAATAAAGAAGCTGATGCCAGTAGCCATTGACAGAACCTAGGACTGCTCCCAAGCCAGCTTTCTTTCCACTTGTTGGGTCTTGATAGGCAGAGATCCAGGAAGATAAGGGGTTTCAGATGGGACAACTTATCTTGTATTGTGCTCCTAGATAGCCTAGACCACAGGATATCACTGGTAATTGCTTCATTCCCCCCCCCCAGCCCCCCAGGTTTGGCAATGTCTGGAGGCCTTTTTGGTTGTTACAACAACTAGGGGAAGGGATGCTACTAGCACCAAATGGGTAGATGCCAGGGATGCTGCTAAACCATCCTACAATGCCCAGCACAGCCCCACACAACAATGAATTATTCTTCTCAAAATATCAGTAGTGCAGAGGTTGAGAAGCCTTGCCCTACAGGAAACCTAGGGGAACTGGTGTTAAGGTTTCTTTCCCCTAGAAACTTTACCAGATGGAGCCAGTTCAGTCTGACATCTCAAGGTTTAGGATTATTGAAATGGGCAGAGTTCATTGAGGGTGGAAGGGATAAAAGAAATGCAAGGTGTAATATGCATCTTAGCCGGCTCGGTGGCTCAGCCTGTAATCCCGCACCTTTGGGAGGCTGAGGTGAGTGGATTGCCTGAGCCCGCGGGTTCGAGACCCGCCTGGGCAGCAAGACCTCATCTCTACAATAAAAAAAAAAAAAAAAAATCAGCCGGGCGTGGTAGTGCATGCCTGTAATTCCGGCTACTTGGAAGGCTGAGGCGGAAGGATCGCCGGAGCCCAGCAGGTTGAGCCTGCGGTGGACGGAAGCGGCCACTGCACGCCAGTCTGGGCGACAGAGTGAGACTCCAACTCAAAAAAAAAAAAAAAAAAAACCATGCATTATTTGACTTGCAAATATATGCTATTTTATTCAAATTAACAGCTACACTTTTAAGACACCAGGTCAGGCCCTAGAAATTAAGGGTTAGAGAAGGGGGGTTTCCTGCAACAGAGTGTAGGGCTGGTACCTGTCTATAGGGTTAGAGTGGAAGGCTGAAATCCAGCCCAAGTTCCACACCCAGCTAAGTAAGTGCTAGTGCACATCTGGAGGCTCCTTATAGGAGCTCCTTCTTTACCTAATTCGTCCTCCTAGAATCAGGGAGGGGACCCTTTTTCTAATTGACTCACAGGGAGCTATTGCCCATTTGTAAATCACCGTTCAGAGAGGGCGAGCTTTTTCTAATTCTCCTTAAAACTGGGTAGGTGGGAGCTGATCCACTGGTTGTAGATTGTCTTTTGAAAATGGGAGGACATGGAACTAGGATCTTTCTCCAGACCCATCCCTGGACTCTCCCACTCCTCGGTCAGAATGGCTGGAGAGAGCAGCAGTGCCAGGCGCAACCCTCACCTGAAGATGGGGCTGTGTCCCCCAATCCGGGCCTTGGACCACGAAAGTGGGGAGGGCACTGCCAGGTAGTCCATGCCGGTCACCTCCTTCCGGGAACCCCCAGGAGGAGCCACAGACTCCTCCACTCCCGTGGGCAGCTTCCCATTGCACGCGGCAGCCTCCTCAGACCGAGTCAGAGCCACCACCGCCTGCTCACTGGAAGTCCGTCGTGTCTTCTGGGGGATGCTCTCAGCTGGTGGGGGCCCCACATAGTCAAAAGGCCCAGGGGAGCCAGGGTCCCGGGCCAGAGGCAAGGGGGGTGGTGGAGGTGGCTCAGGCCCCTCTTCCCCCAGGCTGCCACGGCGAGACAGAGCTGGGGAGGCCGAAGATGGGGTTCCCGAGCTGGAATAGCGCCGCTTGCCACATGGAGAGGCAGGCCGGGGGGAGGCCGGGGTGGGCCCGGGAGCACTGAGGAGTAGCCAGCTATCCTCAGGACCTCGGCCTCCGGGGCTTGGACCATACAGATTCCAAGGATCCTCGGGGGTCCATGGCCTAGGGGAGGCCCGTGGTGAGGGCAGCGGGGAGCCCAGGCCAAATCGGGAGGCCGCCTCATTTAGCTCTGACTCCACTTCGTCGCAGGCCGCGTACAGGGCCGCCTCGTCGGAGGCATCGGAGAAGAAGCTCCACGAGGACAGGCTGCTGCTGCCAGGGCTTGGGCTGAAGAAGGCGCCCCCGCCCTGGCCCCCCGCCTCTCGGTAGCCCCCAAAGCCTTCCGGTGGGGGGTAATCTCTGGGAGAGCCGTCCCCCCAGCCATCAGGGGTGTCCTCCAGTGCTGCCGGCGGGTCGGGTGTGGGAGAGATGGAGGTGATGCGGATGCTGGGACACTCAAGCACACGGCCGCCCCCAGCGCCCCCAGCGCCCCCTCCTGGCCCCCCCAGCCTCACCGAGCGGGCGGGCTGGCTCTCCCAGGTGCCAGGCGAGGGAGCTGGGCGGGGCGGCGGCGAGTGCATGCCAGGCCGAGGGGGTGGAGGTCGGGGAATCCCAATAGGGGCCGCGCCATAGGGAGGGGGCTCCCCCAGGGCCAGACGGCAGCATGGCGGGGCATCCTCTGAGTCCAGTTCTGTCAAAATGGGAAGGGGGCAGAAGGAGATGGAGACAGAGAGAAGCAAGTGAGATGTCTAGGTCCCTTGAGTGGCCAGACTCCAAGTCCTGTTATGATCCCCGCTCCTGGACAAGGAGGGGTCTCTGTGGAGACCTCCTGAGTCACCAGACAAAAGCAAAGTCGGACCTCGGAAGATGGAGGAGACTGATGCAGGAGTGCCAGGCCTTTTCCCACTCGCGCCTGGACCCTGGGACCTACGGTACCGAACTGAGCCCAGGCGGCTCTTAAGGTGAGGGAGGTGGGTCGAAAGGGCTGGAGCTGGGCCTGGCGGCGTGTCTAGCGAGGCGCTGGGCTGGGCTGGGGGCGACTCACACATGAACCCAATTAGCAGCGGTTCCCAAACCCCCAAACGGCGCTGGCAGGAGCCCCCGTTGCCATCGCAACAGTGGCCTAGGGTGAGGGGGGCGTCAGGACTGTGGTGACGAGGGGCGGTGGCTCCTCCCTCGCTCCCCCCAATCTGGGGGTGGGGGTGATGCGTGCCGGGCCCAGTCGGGGGGGGGCGGCGGGCAGTGCGGATTCGTGCGAGCGGCGGCCGCCGCCCCCGACTCGGTCCCCGCCATCTGCCTCTCATTGCGGCGAGACGAGGGAGGGGGAGGGGCGCCCCTGCGCAGCCGGAGAGCGCCCCCAGCCCCGGGCGTCCAGTCTGCTGGACCAGGGCTCGGTCCGCCAGGGGCAAGCTCCAGAGCCGAATCTTCCCTTCCCCTGGCGGCGCCCGGTGCTCCCGGAGCCTGGGTGCCCGCCCGCCCCCCATTTCAGTGACAGTCGGCCCCGCCGGGAGGCGGCGCGCAGCCAGCGGCACCCCCACCCCCACCCCAGTCACCACCTAAAAAGGAGAAAGTGGTGCCCGGGCCCCCAGCCTCACTTCCGCAGACCAGCGAGCCCCCCCCCGACTCCCCTCAACCTCTGACCCTCTCATCCCCCACCCTAGGCTCGCTGCCCTGAATTCCCCAGACTCGGTCCCCGGGCCCTCCTCTCACTGACCCCAAGCCCCTTCCCAGCCCCGCACTAACCTTCCCCCGACCCCCCCGCGCCCAGCGGGGGGGCCTCCTTTTCCTCCCCGAACACCAGCTTAAACTCCAGCTCCTCATCCTCGCAGCTTGCTGCCCCCATGGATCCGGCCAGAGCCCCCAGGTCCCGGCCCGAGTGGGAGGGGGGGAGCTCAGGAGGTTGCTGTCTCTTCACCAGGGTGGCTCCCTCCCTCCCTTTCTCTCAGAAGCCCCCTCCTCCGCCGCTGCCGCCGCCCTCCGGACGCCCCCTCGTTATTATAGAAACTTTTCCAAACTTTTTTCCCCCAAACTTCTTCAAAGCGGCCCCCCCAGCCTGTCCCTGATTGGCTGCCGGGGATGCTCCAGCCCCTCCTCCAGGGATGAGATGGGAAAACCACGCGCCCCTTGTCCTCCCCCCTCCCTCCCTCTGTCCGCTCTCCAGTCCCTCCCCCTCAAAAAAGAAAAAAAAAAAACTGAATTGGAAAACGGTCTCTCAAGCGTGATACGACCCTAATGATGCCGATTGGCCCGAAGTTGTGACAATCATTTCCCCCAGGGAGTCCAGCTCCCCACCCCTCCTTAGTCTGAGTTGGGGCTCCGGGTTCGAGAGCCTTAAAGGGGCCACATCCTGGGCCCTAGTGTAGAAGGCCTACGGAAGAGCCTTCCTCAAGTTCCGAAGACTTGTGTAGCCAGCATCGAGCACGGCCGGGCCGCTTTTCCTCCCCTTTCCCTCCAAGCCTGAGGCCAGGTGGGCTGTAGGGTGCAGAGTAGCACCAGGCTGCTCTGAAGGGGAAAGGCTATTCAGTCCCTCGCCTGAAGCCTGAAGCCGCTTCGCCTGGGCCTTCTGGAAGCCTCCGCCCGGCGGAATCAGTGCCTCCATCCGCCATTCCTCCCGGACCCCCAAAGGAGAAGAACTTTCAGCCAGCCCGGATGCCTCTCAGAGCAGTCCGAGCTAAAGAGGCTTGGAGGACTGTTCCGAAGGCCCAGAGCCCCTGATGGGCGTCAATCCAGGCCGGGCTTTGCGGCCGCCCTTGTCCCAGCCACCCAGAGGGGCCATTAATTAGCCTCCACGGGAAGTTGGCTCCCTCCTCCCTTGAACCGTGATCTGGAATGAATCTCCGATCCGAGGGCATCCCGCTCCGGCTTTCCTAAAACTCCTGGCCAGGTTTACAGTGGGCCCCGAGCCTCTAGACCTGGTGGGCCCCCGGGCTGGACACCTGTCACCTGGACGGGGGGGGAGGAAGGAAAACGCGGACCGGAGTTTCCAAAAAGGGCAGGCATGGAGGGGCCCGGGTCGTGTGAGAGGGAGAAGAGAGATTGACGATGCCGACGAGGGAACCTGGGTGGTGGGTGCGATTACCATCCCCCCCCACACACATATACACACACACACACACACACACACACACACACACACACCCTAAACTGAGAGATTGACGATGCCGACGAGGGAACCTGGGGGGTGGGTGCGATTACCATTCCCCCCTACACACACACACACACACACACACACACACACACCCCCTAAACTTCCAACCTCCCTAAAAGGCCGCAGCGATCTCTAGTCTCTAAATCCCTCCGACTCAGGGCCGCGCCCCCAAAGGCGCCCCAGGCTCCGCACCTGAAGGGTTAAGCGGCGGCCCCCGGGTCAGACGTTTACAAACACTCGGAAGCCGGGCGGGGACCGCGCCCGCTACTCTAATGAGAAACAGGCTCTGCGGGGCTGGGGGAGGAAGGGCGGGCTGGCCCGACAGGCCGGAGCTGCGCGGCGGCCGAGGCCTCTCTCCTCCCTCCCCTCAGTCCCCCCGCGGGCCCGCCCAGGGGACCCCCCCCCAGCCCCCGGGGACCCCAGTGACGTGCGGAGCTGCCCCGGCTCTGAGCCCGGGGCCGCGACGCAGGAGGGGCGGGGAGAAGGGGCCAGGCCGGCGGGACGAGAAGAATGTTCCAAGGCCGAGGCGGGAGGCGGCCTGGTGTGATTTTTTTTTTTTTTCCTTCCCTTTGGTTGGTCTGCTCAGGTTACATTTCCCTTCCAGCTTCATCTCGGAAATAAAGGAAGGACTGAGACACGCGGGGAGGGAGAGCGAGGAACACCTCGAGACCATCCTCCAGCCGGCACCTAAGAGGGGGCGGGGAGGTGGGACGGGGAGGCGAGAGGGCAGGGCTAGAGACCCCGAGACCCGGCCCCTGGTCCCCGATACTCAGCCCTTTCCCGTCTCCTCCCCTACCCCTCCCCCCGCGCGCCGCACAGGCAGACGCGCACATTCTTTTCAAATGTCATATTTCCTTTGATCCTGGGCAGCGTTTCTCCATGTGTCTGGCTCAGCTCCTGCCCAGTCAACCGCCTCCCCCTCTCACCCCCCTTTGTTTTCCTGGAGAATCCTCCTCCTCCTAGCATCTGGAAGGCCCTAAGGGCTGGCGTCGGCCCTCATTCCCCTGATGACTCTGGCCTCTCCTCCCGGTGACTCAATTTCCCCTCGAAGGGCGTTGGGGGGTGGGGATGGGGGCGGGGAGCGGAGGGGCGAGCTGTTGAGCGCAAACGTGGTACGGAAGAGCCCAAAGGCTGCTCACAGTGCCAGCCTTCTCCGGGTCGGGGTGGGGGGAACATCCCCTCGACTCGAGGAAAACCCTCCAGTCTGTCTCGGCTGCGGCAGAAGGATGGAACATATGACTTCTGAAAAGTCCTGCCTAGCGTCAGAGCCTGAGCAAGAGCGGGTCGTCGTAGGTTTCGGTTGCCCTACACTTCTGCCCCCTGGCGACCACAGAGACCCCAGCCGTCCTGCCCTAGTTCGCGACTTGGCCTGGCCTTGGTCTCTGCTCCGCTGCCCCCTAGCGCGCACACCTGAGCCCAGCTCGGCTTTCTTAGGTTGGTTGCGCGCTTTGCCGCCTTCTCTGCACTTGAACAAGCGCGATTCAATGGCCTTGGAGATGGACGTTATTATTTATTTATTTATTTTTAGTTACACAAGATGCGGTCTTTTTTTTTCCCTCCAAAGGTCCAAACAAAACTAATTAAGTTGCATTCTTCTTGTAAACTATTCAAGCCATACAAAAACATGTAGTAAACCGTGATGGTTCACCATTTTGCTTGCAATTACTGACTTGTATGCACACACATGCTGTTTTTATGTGCCTTACAAGCGTTTTTCTTGCCTTTTTTTAGTAAACAAATGGCTCGAAAATCTTCTGTAAGTACCTGTGCATCTGAAAACGGTGATGAACGTGCCCAACTTTTCAGGTGATAAAGTGGCTTTTCACAAATCAGATTAGTAACAGTTAGATCTGGAGCCCAGGCCTCCTGGGTCTTTGTCCTGAAATAAGAACAAGATGCAGATAGTTTGTAGAGGAAGACAGTCACAAGGAACAGAAGTGGAGGGCTGTAAAAAGTGAAACTGGAAAAGAGAGAAACTCTGAGCAACTTGGAACATTATCCCACTGGGAACCTTTCATGGTGCCATATAGAATGTTATTGAAGAGAAGAAGGGAATATTTATGCTCTAGCTCCCACCCCTCGTGTTAAAAGTCGTCCTGTAAGTGTTAATTCCCTCACTCTTCCAATTCACAGAATGTCAGCATGGCAGTGTCCCACAAGGCTGCCACAAAGAAGCCCCTGGGCAAAAGACAAAGACAAGATCTGTAGCTGGGACAAGGTTCTGTCAAGTGACAGCAGCAAACGGTTGTCACAGCAATAGCTGGAGCAAAAAGATGAGTGGAGAGTATATGAGGCAGGTGTGCCAAACAAGATCATTTGTTCAAACAAAAATTATGTATTAAGGACCCTCTCTATGCAGCGGTAGTTATAGGCATTACGTACATGTATTTATAAGACAAGTCCCCCAAGACTTGCCAGTTTTTATGTAACTGGAAATATATTTCATCCTTGACATCTCCCTCTTCTTTGTCCCCGTAAGTATAGAGACTGTCAGTTTTATTTCTGCGGCATATACACCCTCATTAGTTCAGACTCTAATTTTTTCTGACTTAGACTTTTAATTGCAATATCTAACACCAGTGGGCATACCTTACATGTTTGACAACTGGAGCATATCAATTTTTTTTTTTTTGAGCTGGAGTCTCATTCTGTCACCCAGACTGGAGTGCAGTTGCCGCTCCCAGTCACCGCAGCCTCGACCTGCTGGGCTTTGGCGAGCCTTCTGCCTCAGCCTTCCAAGTAGCTGGAACTACAGGTGCACGCTACCACGCCCGGCTAATTTTTGATTTATTGTAGAGATGAGATCTCACCAAGTTGCCTAGGTGGGTCGCAAACGGAGCATATCATTTTTACAGGCCTTCTCCTCTATGTGAAAAAAAATACTTTCAGTATTAATCATAATATGAAACATTAACAATGGCCAGAAAAGAAATGCAGAGTATCGACCTCACATGTATTATAATGCCAGATATATATATATATAATAATGCTTGATGCGTATATATATCTGGCACACACACATACACATATACCTATTATATATACTAAAAAAGGAAAAAGCAATGGATGAATAGTTGTAACTATTTAATATACGTTTCATTGTTTAAAAAGGAAAGACTTATATTGGTCTATCATAGGAATAAGAAATAACACTACAATTTTTGTTCTGAGTCCTAACTTTTGCAGATTTATCAGTTACTTTGTGAAAATTCATCTCCACATATGTGTCTTGAGTAGACAGTATAGACAAATTTGTTGAGCTGTCTTACTTCTAGTTGATCAAAGAAAGCATTTTAATAATGTTAATTTTTATTGAGATACCATCTACAAACCATAAAATTTACTCTTTTAAGTATACAATTCAGTGAGTTTTAGTATATTCATGAAGTCACACAAACCCTACCATCTCTCATCATCCCCAAAAGAAATCTCATATCTGTTAGTCAGTACTCACTCCCCATTCTCCTTTTCCTTCAACCCCTAGCAACCACTAATCTACTTTCTGTCTCCATGGGTTTGCCCATTCTAGACATTACATATAAATGAAATTATACAATATGTGGCCTTTTGTGCCTGGTTTCTTTCACTTAGCATAACCTTTCCAAGGTTCATCCATGTTGTAATAAGTACTTTATTCCTTTTTAAGACTTAATTTTAATTTTGAAAATTACCTTCACATGAAGTAACAGATATATACATTTCTAGAAAAAAATTTAAACCTAAGGATAGCTTTCATAAAATTCCCATTTCACAATAAATTCCAGAAATTGCAATGTCTTTGTTTCTTCACAATTGAAGCTAATAGCTTTCAAGTGTCTCAGCTGAAAAACATTCCAAGTTATCACATGATGTATTAATTATCTACTGTATAACAAATCCCTCCAAAACTTTGCAGCTTTAAACCACAATGATCATTCATTATCTTTCATGGTTTCCGTGAGTAAAAAACTCAGGATGCAGCCAGAAAGGTTACTATCTACTCGGCAATGTCTGGAGGAGGGCTCAAAGTCCAGAAGCTAGAATCATCACCTGTCTAGCAATTGAGATTGACGGTTGGTTGAGACTTTAGCTAGGGCGACTTGCTGTACCACATACATGTGAGTGCTCCATGAGGCTTAGGCTTTCTTACAGCATGGCAAACATTGGGAGAGAGAACTTCAGGCAGAATCTATATCTGTTTTATGACCTATCCTTGAAAGTCACATTGCTGTACTCCATTGGTCAGGGCAGTCACAGCCTGTGGCCAGAATCAAGGGGTGAGAATATAGACCCCTTAGCTCCAGGTGGAAGAAGTATTAGATATACTATAAGAAGAGTATGCAGAATAGGATAAACACATACACGTGATCATCTTTGGGAAACACAATCTATCACAGTCAATTCTCTGGTCATAACAATTCATATTCCTCCCATATTCATTGCATCCCCATGAGACCCTCAAGCCTCATTTCATTGTGGTATCAAGCTCAGGCTCAAGAGCCCAGATCTTATTACCTAGATGCTAGGCCTCAAACCTAAACAAATGCTGTGTAAACAAATCACCCATTCAAGGTGCATACTATCTAGTTGGAAGATAAGATGTAAGTACGCGAAAAGTGTTATAATAGTAAAGGTTTAACAATAACCAATAATTCAGGAGATGTAACAAAGCAACTGTACTAAGACATCTTTTCTTGGAAGCAACAGAAACTGAATTTGTATAACTTAAGCAAAGAAGAAACATACTGAAAAGGAGAGCTCACAGAACTAAAAGAAAAGGAGACTCAGGCTTCAGGAGGAATGGAAACCAGTTCTAGAGAGCTAGTCAGCAGGCAGTCTTTTCATGGTGCTGAATGTTTTCCATTCCTGGTATGTGCCAAGTTCTTCTCACTTTCAGTACTTCACAGATGCTGTTTTTCCTGCCTGAATCTCTCTTTACATACAACCAGCTGCCTAACTTCTACTCATCTCTAAAGTTCAGCTACAGTATCATTCTTGTATCATTCATAACACACATCTCAATTATAATAAGATAACTGTGTGAGTACTTTAATGTCTTATTTGTCTTGTACTATTCATAACACACATCTCAATTGTAATAAGATAACTGTGTAAGTGCTTGTTTAGTGTGTATCCCCACTAGACTATAAATTCTCTAAGGAGAGGACCTTGTCTTATTTATCTACCCAAGTTATTTACTTTTTATGTTTGATCTATTTAGCAAACATTTGTGGAAATAAATGAAGACCAACCAGATGAGAACAGGCAAAGACTGTTTATTTAGAGCTTGCTTAACTCAAGTGAGTTAGCCACCATCACTTGTGTTTTGGCAGAGAATCAAAGGCAGGCAGAGTGGTGGGACGAAAGGAAGGCTTCGGGTATGCTCTGACTGGAGGCTGTGGCGTGGGATGCTGTAGGAGGGCTAACTAGAAGCAGGGCATCCTATGTGATTGGTTTGGGGTACATATTTGGCGTCTCTGGTTGGTCCTAAGTTGGAGAAGGAGGAAAAAAAATTAGGGAAGCTGTCAGTTAGTAATCAAGTCCTGGCTGCTTGTAGCAGATTTTTATAGGGGTTATTGTTTGACTTCCTGGGCTGGTTGCTAGAGATAATGGGTTGGTTTCCTGGACTAATTGTTACAGATTATGGGTCAGAGTTCTATTTTTATGTATGGTCTAGCCATCGTCCATTTGCATATTCAGTCCCTCACATTTATTGAGGATCTATTATGTGCCATATACCATGCCAAGCTCTGGGATACAAAAATTGATAGAAGATAGTTGTTACCTGATTGAAGACTTGGTAAGAAATGGGGTTTAATATACTAGCTGCATCCTTAGAATTAGTTTTGACTGTGTAATAACATAAACACCTGAAATATCATTGGCTTAAATGATATAGAAGTTTATTTCTCTTTCATATAAAGGCCCTGCAGGTAAGCACTCAAAACCCAGTACAACGGCTCCACAACCAGCAGGCACCTCTTAGCTTACTGCTGCACCACTCTTAGTATCCTACTGCAAGGAAGATGGCTACTTAAGGTGTGGCTGTCGTGTCTATATTTAAACGGAGGAGGAGGAGGAGGAGGAGGAGGAGGAGGAGGAGGAGGAGAAGAAGAAGAAGAAGAAGAAGAAGAAGAAGAAGAAGAAGAAGAAGAAGAAGAAGGGCAGAAAACTAACACACTCTCTCCCTTTATACATCATTTGTATTTACTATAAATTGGCCAGAATTTAGTGCTATGGCCACATATAGCTGCAAGGGAGGCTAGGAAATTTATTCCAAGTGGACGTATGCCTAGTTAAAAATATCAGGTTCCATTACAAAGAAAGATGGAGAGAAAGGCTGTTGGGGTCAACTAGCAGGCTCTGCAAACTAGAGAAATGGGGCTTGGGATTACCCATAGATTCTAATCACTCATGTTGTCTTTTTCCTCTAATATGGGATATTCTTGACTTGCTACATAATTATTCTCACTATGTATCCGTAAAACAAAGCAAGTTCTTTTCATAGTTTGGAAAAAAAACTCTATGATATTCATTGTTTTCCTGTCTCAGAGATGTCCATAATGTCGTCTACAGGCCTCACTCTGTGATCAGGGACACTTCTCCAGTCTTACTGTCAGCAATAACTATGCTCTTCCTAAATCATCAGGCAAAAGACAAGATCACAGAGACATTTAAAAGAGTGGATGTTGAGCTTTTTTGTGGGCTAAGCATTTGCAATATGCATTATAGACCATTATTGTGATGAATTTGGTCCAATCTAAACGTTCTGGGACCAGATGCAGTGGCTTATGCCTATAATCCTAACACTGAGACAAGAGGATTGCTTGAGCCCAGGAGTTAAAGGTTGCAGTGAACTGTGATTGTACCACTGCACTCCAGCCTAAACCACAGAGTGAAACTCTACCTCTTAAAAAATAAAGTAAATAAAATAAAATTATGTTCTGTCTTTTTGGATAGCATTTATGATCCAATTATGATCCAATTAAATTCATGATCATGCATATTAAATTTTATGGTCACATAGAATTCCCCAGATTTTGCCTTAGAAAATTCCCACAGCTCCTTCTGAGCATCATGTCTATTTACTTTGACGTTTTTCCTTCCCACCTGTGGTTCAGAGGATGAGCCTAAGGAGTTGATTTTGTGGGTGTAGCAAAATGAAGTCTCATTCTCCCCTCTGCAAGAACACAGTGAAAACGTTTCAAAAGGGACTACAGATTTGGGCTTTTCCAAAACTTTTAGCTCTTTTCTTACAGCCATATTTGGATTATCAAGGCCCTGATCTTTTTCCAGATCATTATTCTTACGTTCACTGCAGAAACCCAGTGGGGTTGTAAATTTATCTGCAGTTCAACAACCTGCAAGATCAGTTTTCAAATTCAGTTTATATCGGACATCTGCAGAAAAAAGGATACATGCAACAGTGCTTTATTTTCTTCTGGGCTTTAAGCTGGAATTTTGTGTTCCAAGATTTTTATACTCCTGCCCTTATATGCAATGCCATTAAAAGCAAAAATTCTGCCCTAAAACCCACATTTCTCATCACCTTTAAATTGTTCTGTAGCAACTACTACCTGGTGTCACAGAACCTCATCTAACTTGTTTGCTGGACTACGGAAGGAATCTCATCTCCTTTTGTCTAATCTTTACTCCATGTGCAATCCCAAACGCCCCACATAGTCACCAGTTTTGGTGTTTACAGTCCTATCTATGGGTTGACAAAATTAAACAATCATTTAGTTTATCATCAGGAAGATACCATATTGAGGTTAAGTACTCAATGTATTTTTCACCCAGTGACTAATATATGGCTATCCAACACCAATCAGAATACGTGATTCGGAGAAACAAGATTTGGTAGACAGAGTAGTGACCCCTCCAATTATTAGACATTCACATTCTCATTCCCAGAAACCTATAAATATATTTTCTTACAGAGCCAAAGGAACTTTGCAGATGTGATTAAATTAAGTGCCTTGAGATGGGGAGATTATCTTGGATTATCTGAATGGGCCTAATATAGTCACACGTGTCCTTAAAAGTGGAAAAGGAAACTGGGTGCAGTGGCATGTGCCTGTAGTCCCAGCTGCTTGGAAGGCTGAGGCAGGAGCATCTCTTGAGGCTAAGAGTTTGAGACCAACCTGGGCAACATAGCAAGACCCTGTCTCCACAAAAAAGTTTTAAAAATTAGCCAGGAATGGTGACTGGCACCGGTAGTCCCAGCTACTCAGGAGGCTGAAATAGGAAGGTTGCTTGAGCCCAGGGCAGGGTTTTAAGACCAGCCTGGGATGCACAGCGAGACCCTCATTAAAAAAAAAAAAAAGTGTAAGAGGAGACAGCAAAAAAGTGCCAGGGGAGCTGTAATCATGGAAGAAAGGCACAGAGAGATTGCTGGCTTTGAGGATGGAGTAAGAGGGCCACAGGTCAAGGAATGTGGGTGGCCTTTAAAGGCTAGAAAAGGCAAGGAAACAAATTCTATCTTAGAGCCTCCAGAAGGAACACATCTCTGCCAAAACCTTGATTTTATCCCAGTGAGACCAGTGTTGGACTTCCTACCTACAGAACTGCAAGATAATAAATATGTGTTGTTTTAGGCCACTAAATGTGTGGTTATTTGTTACAGCAGCAATAGGAAACTAATACACAAGTGGTGGTCTTATCTCTACAAATGCTCTAAAGTTTTACTTCTAATCCCTGTAACTCTCTAGAGGTTTTTACAATGTAAGGAATAAATACTTCCCTAGAGAACTTGAGAATGTCTCTTCTACCACTGCTCATTTTAGGCTCCTTTTGGCATTAAAGGAGCTGGTAATTAAAAAAACAAAGTAATAGTATTGTCTAAGTCCACTGTGACTGACCCCAATTATCATGGGAAAAAAGGTTACTACTAGGCAGTAGAGCCCAGAAGAGTATGCCTGAAACTCCAGACACTCCCTGGAGTGCTTCCTACCATGCCCACTGCTAAGGGTTAACAGAAGATTGCTACAAGCCTACACAGGAAGGACCACCACCAAGTTCTCAAACCCCTCTAGAATGAAGATAGGCCACCACACTGAGTACAGAAACAACAAAACAAAACAGCCAGCCAAGGGGCTGATCAAAGACAAAAATAAAGTGTAAGACAGAAATATATACTGGTTAACAACCTGTCCAATTGCAGAAATGAGGGTGGTATCTTTCAGCTCTCTGCTTGAATGTCCTATAAATAAAGTGTTGCTACCTCCCCTTTCATTTTCTCTTCCTCTTTAAAATGGAAATAATCATAACTTCTAAAGGCAGACTCCATGTCTGGTTCATCTTTGTCTTTCCCTAATACATAACAGAGTGCCCTGTGCTTTGTGTATGCTTAAAAAGTACTTGTAGGAGGAAGGAGGGAAGAAGGGAAAGAAGGAAGGGAGGGAGGGAGGGAGGGAGTGAGGGAGTGAGGGAGGGAGGGATGGAGGGAGGGAGGAAGAGAGCGGAAGGGTGGGAGGGAGGGAAGGAAGGAAGGATATTCGTCTTTTGTAGTGCGCATTAATATGCTCCCTTCACCCAAGTGATCCGTCATCACTGCAACCTGCTAGCTTCTCTACTCCATGCCTATTTCTCCCCAGGAAGAAGCCTAGCCCCTTTTCTTGCCCTTTCTCCTTGTGAAGCCCTATTCTATTGGTATAACTTCTTGTTTCCTCAACCCTTTCCCCAGAAACTCTTTTCCTTTCACCTTACCTGAGGTCTGGACATTCTCTCACAACTTTTCCACAGACAGGCCATCCTCCTACATATCAAGAAAGAAGGTAGGCTTTTCCTATTAGCCTCACAGCAGCTTTTTTTTTTTTTTTTTTTGAGTTGGAGTCTCACTCTGTCACCCAGACTGGAGTGCAGTGGCACGCTCCCGGCCACCGCAGCCTCGACCTGCTGGGCTCCGGCAATCCTTCCGCCTCAGCCTTCCAAGTAGCTGGAACTACAGACATGCGTTACCATGCCCGGCTAATTTTTTGATTTATTGTAGAGATGAGGTCTCACCAAGTTGCCCAGGTGGGTCTTGAACCCGCGGGCTCAGGCAATTCACTCACCTCGGCCTCTCAAAGCGTGGGATTACAGTCTGAGCCACCGAGCCCAGCCTCACAGCAGCTTTTAGAACCATTCTTGATCATTTTCATTTCACTCAGCAACTCCCCTTCTGAATCTGTGCCATTCCCTTGTGCCACCCTTTCCCCATTGGAGTCAGGACCATCTGACAACCCAGAGGACTCCTCTGATGGACTTTGGAACCTGCCTCGATATGCCTCTCTACCTCACCCCCTGAGCCACCAATCTATTCCAACACCCAAGGTTATGGTCCCTCAGATTAATGACCTTGACTCAGCTTCACTTCAGTAATTTATATGTGCAACACACTTTGGACTTATCAGTGTTTAAAATTCCATTTTCTACAACCAAACTCTGAAATTCCCTTTTTTCATCCAAACCTTGATTTTCCATGCCCTTTATTCTCTACACCAATTCTAAATTTTAGTGTTTTGTTGTTCTCTTAGTCTAATAACCTCCTTCCAGCTTTCGTCCTCTCCTCTCCCTGCCCAAGTTGGGATCCATGTTAGCCTTTTCAAAAATGTTTTCACAAGCAGTCAGGATTTCCTCAGCCCTTTACTTTTCATTACTTCCCAAAGTGGGGTAAGCCCAAGCATGCATTCCACAATCATAATGATTGACTCTGCAATAAATAACTGCTTTCTAACTTTTACTGCTGGGGATCCTCTCTCAGGGCTGAGTAAAGAGGCCCTGACTATGGCTAAGTAGCTGATGGGGAAGTTGCTGAGATGCTGCCCCTCAGAACTCACTGCAAAGTTGCCCAAGGTGGTGGCAGAGAAGGTTATTCATGAGGAGGTGTCTCACCAGTGGCAATTCACTGAGAAGCTACCAATCAGGGTGCCAGGGAAAATTACTGGCTGCTGGGTGCTGCTGACTTCTTTACATTGGCTGAACCTGCACTGAAGAAGCTGCAAATGCTGTAGGAGTAAGGCAAAGGAGCACACCCAAACTATGAAAAGGGATTTCTTCCTCCAGTGTTCCTCCAGCATCCCTTATGGACAGTGCTTAACATTGTACCAGCTGGCAAAGGAGAGATCCAGAAGTCTTCCCTCATCTGCAGAGCACACATTCCAAGACCCCTAGTAGATACCTGAAACTGGATAGTACTGAACCCTAACCAAGGAACATCAAGGACCCTTTTCACTTAAAGAAACAATTGGTGGGGTTTTTTTTGTTGGCATGTCTGAATTGCCAGCATTGCTGTTCTTGTGCTTTGGAGCCATTACTAAGTAAAATAAAAGTTACTCGAACACAAGCATTGCAATACCAGGACAATCAGTCTGATAACCAAGACTGCTACCAAGTGACTAACAGGCAGGTAGTATAGACAGTATGACTAAGCTGGACAAAAAACGATTCACACTATGGGCAGGATGGAGAAAGATGGAGCAGAATTTCATCATTGTACTAGAAAGCATGCAATTTTAAACCTATGGATTGTTTATTTCTATAATTTTTCATTTAATATTTTCAGATCATGGATGATTGCAGGTAACTGAAATCCAGGATAACTGAAATACTGCTGTATTTACAGAATTCAGCTCCAGTATTGTAAGGCGGGAAGTGACGAGTGGATTTGGAACTGAGAGGTAATTTACTGATAATTGTCACAAAAGGCAATCTGAAAGTAAATCAGCTCTCACAAAGACTGAAACTCAACTTCAAATAAACTTAATCCTACAGTGGATTAATGTGATTTCCCCCCGTTCTAGTTGCTTGCCAGAATAAAAGTGAATTATCTCTGGAGAAATCTAATATTATCCAAAGTCTCAAACTATCTCTACAAGTTTTTCATTTAAAAAATGGATGTCATTCAATCAAAAATTATCAGGCATATCAGGAAATATCACAAAATGACTGAAAAATAAGAGAAAAATAATTAATAGAACTAGAAACACGCCTGTAATCCTAGCACTTTGGGAGGAGGAGGTGAGAAGATTATCTGAGTCCAGGGATTCAAGACCAGCCTGGGCAACTTGGTGAGACCTCATCTCTATAAATTAATTAATTAATTAACTGGGCATTGTGGTGCATACCTGTGATTCCAGCTACTTGGAAGGCTGAGGTGGAAGGAACACCTGAGCCCAGCAGGTCGAGGCTGCGGTGGCCGTGAGTGAGCGTGCCACTGCACTCCTGTCTGGGCGACAAAGTGAGACTCTGACTCGAAAAAACAAACAAAAAATAGAAACAGAGCCGGGCTCGGTGACTCAGCCTGTAATCCCGCGCTTTGGGAGGCTGAGGTGAGTGGATTGCCTAAGCCCGCGGGTTCGAGACCTGCCTGGGCAACTTGGTGAGACCTCGTCTCTACAATAAACCAAAAAATTAGCCGGGCATGGTAGCGCACCCCTGTAGTTCCAGCTACTTGGAAGGCTGAGGCGGAAGGATCGCCGGAGCCCAGCAGGTCGAGGCTGCGGTGGCCGGGAGTGGCCACTGCACTCCAGTCTGGGCGACAGAGTGAGACTCCAACTCAAAAAAAAAAAAAAAAGAAATAGAATCACAGCTGACCCAGATATTGAACTTCTAAGACATGGACTTTGAAATAATTGTAATTAATAAGCTTGAAAAAATAAATGATAAGATGGAAAATTTCAGCAAAGAAATGAAAAGAATAAAAATAATCAAATGTAAAATCTGAAACTGAAAAAAATCCCAATAAATGACATTGTTTCTATTTCCTACTTCTCCTAGGCATTGATCCATGCCCAAGTCCCACTTACTTTTTCCCACTCAGAAAATTGCTTTACTATATTATTATATTTTGGGTGTCTGTTGTGTGACAGACACTGTAACACATGCGTAATATACTTCTCTCCACTCACTGATGCTATTAAGTAGTTTTTCCATTTTATCCATAAGGAAATTGACACTCATAGAGATGAATATACTTTCCCAAAGACAAGCAACTCTGGAACGGTAGAGATGAAATCCCAGCCCAGGTTTACCACTCTTACTCCAAACCTGAGTTCTTCACTACGTTCTCTCTCTCCTCCCTACTAGTCTGAGTGGATAGAAACCACTTTCCTTCCTATCTCTTCAACATAACTCAGTAGCTTCATTTATTTCCTGTTTGTTCTTTTTATAAAAAGATGTTCTTGTCTCTGCACAAGGCTAATCCTTCTATCTGTGCCCCCTGAAACCCATCCTTACCCAATACTCTGAGTTGTCATCCCCTCTCATAGGTCTATGATTCTTTTCTCTTTGCAACCATTCCCTCTTCTCCACAACCTCAAGGTATTTCTCCAAAGAAATCCCTTCATCCTTATTTATGCTTAATCTAACATCCGTCTCTTTTCCCTCCTTTCGCTACCAAACTTCTCAACAGTGATCTTTGCTCTCTATTCTGCTTCCTCAGATTCCATCCACTCATTAACTCACTCAAAATGAAACCTAAAACTTAGCTGTGTCTCTCCCTGTCTATCAGCTCTCGCAGATGGATGCCTCTGGTCCACACATCACATTTCTCTGTCCAGCCACAGCTGTGGTGGACAGTTCTGTGTGAGCTCAGATGCACCGTGTATTGCCAGCATTCTAGAACACTTACCTAGCGGGAACACTAGCCAAGAAACACTAGATAAGTGTCATCAGCATCAGTGTACCAGCTAGCATTGTTGTAAGAGGCTGTGTTCAGCTGCAGTGAATTTTTTTTCCTTTTGAGATTCTTTCACCAAGTTTGCCCATTTCATGATGGGTGATTTAAGAGTGTTCAGCACTTTTTGACCCAAAAAGACATGACCCCTGTGCCCCACCAGCTCTATTCACCCAATCTCACCCCAAGTGATCTTTTTTGTTTGTTTGTTTCTCCAGATGAAAAAAAAGTCCTCAAAGGGAAACATTTTGTCAATGTGAAAGAGGTGAAACAAAAAAACGGCAGAAGCACTAAAAGGCATCAAAATCGATGAGTTCAGAAACTGTTTTGAGCAGTGGAAAAAGCATCTCAATAGGTGTATTGTATCAGACGGAGAGTTTTTTGAAGGTGGCTGAAGTTTAAACGTGTAAAAAAAATACATCATTTTTTATAAATAAATTTTGCATGTTTGGGGGAGACCCCCTCGTATGTACAGTTTATTGAATGTCAACTCTACTTCAGTACAGTCATTAAAATTTTTTATTTCTCTGAGTCGGAGTCTCACTCTGTCGCCCAGACTGGAGTGCAGTGGCTGCTCCCGGCCACCATAGCCTCGACCTGCTGGGCTCCGGCGATCCTTCCGCCTCAGCCCTCCGAGTAGCTGAAACTACAGGTACGCGCTACCACGCCTGGCTAATTTTTTTGATTTATTGTAGAGATGAGGTCTCGCCAAGTTGCCCAGGCGGGTCTCGAACCCGCCGGCTCAGGCAATCCACTCACCTCAGCCTCCCAAAGCACTGGGATTATAGGCCACCGAGCCTGGCCATTAGAATATTTAATGAAAAAAACTAATAGTTTTACTTGATTCCAAGTCCCTCTTCCAGATTCTGTCAAAGGACCTCACCCAAAAATGAAGGTAGCCAAAAAGCATAGATCAGGGTTTAAAACCTTTTTCTCCCACAAAGTCATTGTTTCACCTCAGGTTAGTTACTTAACCTTTCACAGATTCCTCAGTCTCTTTATCCACAAAATGGGGCTAATAATATTCTCATCACAGGTTTGTTGCTAAAATTAGAGTAAGATGACAGATGAGAGAGAGTCCTAGGTGTCAATATACATCAGGCCCCAACTCTGAAGTGGTTAGATTCCTTTCTGTTCCCCCTCCTTTCCCCTCCTTTTCTCTTTTCTTCCAAATAAGGATCCCAGTCACAAAGACATTCAGATGAGAAACAATGAGGAGGAAACAGGGCAGAGGGTGTGTCTTGGATTGTGTTCCCTGAAAACAGGGCCCTTGAGATCTGAACTGGAGCTTTACTGGGGGTAGTCCCAGGGGTCAGGAGGGAGGAAGCAGAAAGTGGGAGTCCAGGAAGAAGTAAATACCAATACGAATGTACATATTGAGCTAGCTACTGATATGGAGCTCAGACCAGCCAGCAACCCTCTGAAAAACTGTAGAATACATCTTAGAAAAGACAGCAGGATGGACACTGACCCACGTCCTTCACTGGTCGAGGGTTGACCCTCAGAGAATTTTTTCTGTGTTGTGGGAGTCTCACTTTGTAACCCAGGCTGGAATGCAGTGGCATGCTCCTCACGGCCACCACAGTCTTGACCTGCTGGGCTCAGGTGACCCTTCCACCTCAGCCTTCCAAGAGGCTGAAACTACAAGCGTGCACCACCATACCCAGCTAATTTTTTCTTTAATGTATAGTAGAGACGAGGTCTCAGCATGTTGCCCAGGCTTGTCTTGAACCCTCAGGCTCAGGCAATCCTCTTGCCTCTGTCTCCCAAAGGGCTGGAATTACAGGTGTGAGCCACCGTGCCCTCAGAGCATTAACTCTCTCTCCTATCCCATGCTTCTGTCAGCTGAGGGAGAAAGACAGAGACAAGGACTCTTGCACAGGGCACTAGTAGGGCCGCAGGGTGGCCTCCATAGCTACAATTCAAATCAGAGATGGCCTGAGGACATGCAGCCCAGGGCACTCAGAACAGCTGCCTCAGGCCCAAAGCCCATCCTTGGGACAACAATATGAGCACCTTCGCAGCAGGCAATGAATGTTAAGTGTCTTTCAGCAGGAAAGCCAGGGACTTCAGATTAAAGCCCTCTCCTCAAGACCACAGGCCAGGACACATGAACTTCCTCAATCACTCCCTCAGGACGGATGTCTCTTAGAGAGGAGAGAGAAAAATCTAAGGAGTGAATCATTTAAAATGCACTGAGAGGAAAGGGTGAGGCTGGGAATTTATCTGAAGAAGAGCTAGCTATTTCACAGAATAGTAGTTAAGTCAGTTTTCTCTGCTCTACAAATAAACTGTGAACTAGAAATGTTCCTAAGATTGGAAACACAATAATGCTTATTGTGATAATGCCTGTCACTTATCGAGCATGTAATATGTGCCCAGAAATGTGCTGTGTTCTTTCATGACTTACTTCACTTCATCCTCACAACCCAATCCAGTCAATAATGTAATTAACCAAAACTCAGTGAGGTTGAGTCACTTCTAAAGGACAAACAGCTAGTAATTGAAAGAGCAGAATTCAATCCCAGGTAGCTTTACTCCAGAGCTTGTATCCTTGACCATTAACTATACTCAACTCCCTATTTAAAAAAAAAAAGGAAAAAGTAGGAGACCCAGCTGGGTAAGCAATTCAAAGCAGTGGTCTGCTCTACTGAAAAGGAGGGGCCAGGGGAGCACAGAAATTAGATCTTTGACATTAACTAGACATAGTAAGAAAGAGAGGACCCCACGCTGATAGAAGCTGCATTATGGCTGTTTGTGTATAGACATCTGTCACTTATTGCTGCTTAAAACCTTTTTGGTCCTACCACGGTAATGTGAAATCAAAATAGTTACTCTTCCCAGCCTCCCTTTCCTTGAAGGTACAGACAGGCAACTTAGGTTCTAACAAAGGGACACTTTGGGACACAACTCCAAAATGTGCTTTGTGAGGAAAGAGACAAGGCCCAGGATTCCATTTTGCTGGGACAGGTGAGCACAGTTGAGACAGGTGAACTAAAGGCAGCATGGTTCTTTGTGAAAGCATCAGTCTCTCAGCTTTGCTAAGGAAAGGAAAAACAAGTAATAAGGTGCTTTTGACTTGCCTGGAATCCTAAAGGAGAAGGGCATGCCCTGGTCACCCAAGGAGGCTCCCCAAGAGAAAGCACCCCAAAGGTAGGGAGAGACAGGCACCACAGTGGGTCCCTTTCCAAGTAGAAAGCTTTCCCTGTAACTCTTCTCTGCCCAAACCCTGAGGTTTGTTTTGTGGCTTTTCTGAGTTGAGCACATCACAGTCCCCAAAAGTGATAGCTTATTTACCCATAGTTTCACACTTTCCCCCTCTAATGAGGGTTTGTTTTTCAGCAGCTGGGAGCAGAGATAAGGGTTTCCCCAGGAGCTGGAGCAGCCTTGTCAATTGGAGGGATCTGCACTGCCAAAGTAAAAAAAAAGCTTCTTATCACTCTGCATTTGGTGTTCACATCCTGGCAAAAAATGCGGCCTTTTTATTTCTTTATCTGCAAGCCTTGGACAGTAAGTCTAGCCTCACAGCATTGTGATAATTTACTGTGAAAGTGCTTTGTGAACTATCAAGTGTGGAAAAAGATCAGCTTTTATCATTGTTGATGATGATAATGAAGCCTAGGAGGAGAAAAAAAATCACTCAGCCCATCTAGACACTAATAAAGTTCACAATGTTCAACAGTGGCTCACGCCTGTAAATCCCAACATTCTGGGAGGCAGAGGTGAGAGAATTACTTGAGTTCAAGGATTCACAACATGAACTTTACCCTTGGCTCACAACATCCTCTCTGACTGGAATCACCTCTCTCAGGTTATGTCTGTCAAAATCTTACTCATCATATTGGAATTCCAAGAGCTAATAACTTCAATCAAGTATCAAAGGTGACCAGCAAGCCTACTTAGAGTGGCAAGAAATCAGAAGACAGCAGCAAAGAGTAGATTTATGGGTTAGGATAGTGGCAGGTGGGAAACAGAAGCTTCTACATTTCTGGGCAATGGCCTAGGGCAAAGAGGAAGCTGAACTGTAGTATTACTGTACTCATTTCATAAATTCATTTTATGAACATTAGAAAATACAGATAAAAATAGGAATATGAGTGCTCACATCAGCAATATGTATATATATATACATAAAATAAACTAGGCTCAGTGGTCCCTGCCTGTAATCCCAGTACTCTGGGAGGCGGAGGTGAGAGGACTGTTTGAGTTCAGGGGTTTGAGACCAGCCTGGGCAACTTGGCGAGATCTCGTTGCTACAATAATTTTTTTTTTAATTAGCTAGGCATAATGGCACATGCCTGTGGTTCCAGCTACTTGGAAGGCTGAAGTGGAAGGTTCACCTGAGCCCAGCAGATCGAGGCTGTGGTGGCTATGAGTGTGCCACTGCACTCCAGCCTGGGTGACAGAGTGAGACTTTGATTCAAAAAAAGAAAAAGAAAGCATATAAAATAGAATAAAATAAAAATCAACTGTAAGCCCACCAACCAGGAATAACCATTTAAAACATTTTTCCATTTGTCCATTCATACATTTTTTTGGGGGGGTAGGGTCAGAGTTTCACTGTCACCCAGGCTGGAGTGCAAAGGTATGCTTCTCATGGCCACCTCAGCCTCGACCTGCTGGACTCAGGCGATCCTTCTACTTCAGTCTTCCAAGTAGCCGGTACTACAGGCACATGCCACCACGCCCAGCTAATTTTTTGATTTATTGTAGAGACGAGGTCTCACCAAGTTGCTCAGGTTGGTCTCAAACCCATAGGGTCAAGCAATCCTCTCACCTCTACCTCCCAAAGTGCTGGGATTAGAGGTGTGAGCCACTGCACCCAGCAATACATTTTTTTTTCTAAGTACACACACACACACACACACACACACACACACACACACACACACTTCTTTTTTCCCCAGTAAAATGTGATGTTTAAATCCAATAGCTAAATATTTATTAATATACATTTTCACATCTCCCTTTCTAATACATGGAATCATATTTTTAGCAGATTTTTGGTGGCGAAATTCACATAACATAAAATTTACCGTTTTAACCATTTTTAAATATATAGTTTAGTGGCATCGAGTATATTCACACTGTTGCGCAACCATCACTACATCGCTAGAATTTTTTTCTCTTCTCTTCTCATGGAATTCCAATTTGACATATGTTAGACCTTGTTCTTTGTCTCAGTTTTTCTATCTGCTTGTCTCTGCTGCATTCTGGAGAACTTCTTCAGATTCATCTTTCTTTCTTTTTTTTAAATTTTAAATCCGTGGGATACAATTCAGGATTAGGCATACAAATGTTCATTACGCAGGTACACTTGTTGATGAGGTGTGCCTTTCCCTCTCCTGGCAGTTTTCCACTACTGCCAATTCCTTTCTTATAGTATTATGATAGTTGTTCAAGGTCCGCTTATGAGTGAGAACATGTAATACTTGGTTCTTTGTTTCTGTGATAGATCACTCAGTATTATAGACTCTACGTACATCCAAGTTGCTGCAAAGTTGATAACTTTGTCCCATCTTTCTTCAGTACACAAATTCTTTCTTCAGCTGTATCTTGTTTAATCAAGCATTGCAATTTTAATTTTAATAGTTACTGCTTTTTATTTCTTGATTTCTATTTTTTCTAAATCTATCTGAGCATTTTTTTGATAATTTTTATTCCTTGCTCTTTTTTTATTCCATCTTTTATTTATTGAAATATTTTATAATAATTTTAGATTCTTTATCTGATTTTTGCAAGTTCTGAAGCTCCTAAAAGTTTAAATCTACTGATTGTTGTTTTTGCTGATTCTCCTTTATGGAAGTTTGAGTCCTTTTATATTTAGTAAATTTTTTTGTGAGTTTATGTTCAGCTGAATTTAATCCAGCAGCCTGGATTGAGGATGCTTTCCTCCAAGTAGGATATGACTTGCTTCTGCTGGACTCCAGGGAACATTGATAATCTGGGGCCACTTAAATTTTTCAGTTTGTTTACTTGATCAAAGGAAAAAGTAAATTCCAACCACAGATCCACATGAGAGTCAGTCTTACATGAAAACTAACATTTTTATTAATTTTAATATCTAGTGCTACAGCCTAGACAGATTTCTCTGTAGGTTACTTGTATAGTCAAGTGGGCTTTTTTTTTTTTCCACTAAGAATGTCACTTTGAGAGTCCCAGCTTTATGGGAGAAAGGGTGTCTTATATTCATTCCACATCTTCTAGGCCCCAGGGTTTACTCTCAGTTTCTCCCCCAAGCCCTATACCCCTACCTAGTTCCCAAAGCTCTAGGTGTCTAGTTAGTTAATTTCTCTTTTTACTTACTGTTTACTTTTTGATTTGTATTATCTTATTTTGCTGGTTTCGGGGGATGCCCTTGGGGAATTATCTGTATTTCCTTGTGAACTCATTAATGAGTTTTAAAATGCATGTTTGTTGTACTTTCTATAGCATTTAGGTATTCTGCAATGGGAGGTTTTGAGAATATCAAATCCAACTCGGGCGGAGCAGCTCATGCCTGTAATCCCAGCACTATGGGAGGCAAAGGCAAGAGGGTTGCCTGAGCCCAGTGGTTGGAGACCAGCCTGGACAACTTGGCAAGACCTCAACTCTACAATAAATCAAGAACAATCAGCTGGGTGTGGTGGCGCACAGCTATAGTTTCAGCTACTTGGAAGGCTAAGGGGGAAGGATCTTCTGAGCCCAGCAGGTCGAGGCTGCAGTGGCCATGAGTGTGCAACTGCATTCCAGCCTGGACAACAGAGTGAGACTCCAACTAAAAAAAAAAAAATCTATTCTACTATTGGAAGAGGGTTTTTTTAACAAACTAAAAAAAAGTGACTATATAGTGTAGTACATATTGTTTTATAATGTGCCTTTTTCCCCACTTGATGTATGATAAACACCTTAAGATTAAAAAGCAAGTCTGCAGCATCATTTCAATGGCTTCATAGTCTTCCACTGCATAACGTATTCAATATTTTTCCTATTATTGGAAATTTAGGGTCCCATTTTTTCACTATTATAAGCAATACATTCAGTGAATATCCTTATAACTAATATCCTTTGCATGTATCATGATCTTCTTTCCTGTTTAACTATTTATGAAATTAATATGTACTCAATGTAAAAACATTCAAACACTAAGGAAAATAAAAATTCTCCATAATTTTTTACTGTGACCTCAATTAATATCATTTGTCTGTAATTGGAATCTTTTACTCAAACAACAGATGAAATTAAGACTAGAATATGCAAGGAGAGATCACATCCATCCCCTGGCTTTCCACCCCTCTAACAACCAGGAATAGGGAAACAGCTCACACTAATAATCAGAGACAATCAGGGGCAGAAAAGTAAATGGATGAGAAACATTCAAGTAGACTCAAACGCCTGGGACTACTGTGGTTGAAAGTCTGGAACTCCAAAATCCAAGAATCAACTCTGTCTAGGTCCAAGCCCACTCACTGGAAGCTGCGGGTTTTATGAGGCACTCACACTAGGCTCTTCTCCTCCTCTCTTTTGTTTCAAGAGACTTCGTTTATTTTAATTTTTTTATTTTTTTGAATCGGAGTTCACTCTGTCCCCCAGGCTGGAGTGCAGTGGCACGTTCACAGTCACTGCAGCCTCGAACTGCTAGGCTCAGGTGATCCTTCCGCCTCAACCTTCCAAGTAGCTGGAAAAACAGGCATGCGCCACCGTGCCTGGCTGATTTTTTAATTTATTGTAGAGATGAAGTCATGCCTTGTTTCTCAGGCTGGTCTCAAACCTCTGAGCTCAGGCAATCCTCTCACCTCTGCTTCCCAAAGTACTGGAATTATAGGTGTGAGCACCATGCCCGGCTGGGGCTTAGTTTATTTTGAATCTAAAAAGTAATATAAACCCTGACATCACCCCCAGTCCTCTGCTTCAGAGTGGCTTGTCCCTGTTTCTCAGGACTTTGTCCCAATCTGAAGAAATCTAGTCATGAAGAGGCCAGTAAACACTTTTCTAACTCATTTCTACCTGTTCCTCTCAAGTAGAGTTATAGAGCCCAGAGTATTCTCTCGGAAGAGAACCATGAAGGGAGTGACTGTCCTTTCTGATGGTTCTCAGCTGCTGACTAGGCTTTTCTGAGGACCTGCTAAACTTTTTGCCTTCTTGGATTCTGTGCAGTGGTCCCACATGCTCTATACCAACATCTACTTCAGATGGATTCAGAAGGGAGCACTCTGGCCTACTTGGCCCCAGAACTGTCTTCTAATGTAAACCAAAAAGTGTAGAGATGACAGCCCCCAGACCATAAAGAAGTCCAATCTCCTCTTTCCTTCCAGTGAATATGGAGCTCCATCTAGGGTGATCAGTGTCTTAAGGAAGGCGCAATATTGTTGGTTGTTCTTTTATGAATTCAATTCAACAAATATTTATTGGGCATCTGCCATATGAGAACTGAAAATTAAGTTTACGATCTCATCCCAGAAAAAGTGCTACATACCTCATTGCTGAATATCATTAAGGTCACCTTCAAAGAACACCTTTCAGAAGCTATGCACCAATGCCAGTGCCTAGTCCACCTGCAAAAGCAATTTTGGAACTCTTTTTCTAGAATGGCCGTCAGAGCTGCTATATTACACTTGATGTTCTGGATGTCATCAAAATGTCTTCCTTTCAATATTTACTTTAGCTTCAGGTAAAGAAAAAAGTCATTGGGAACCAGATCAGGAGAGTAGGGAGGGTATTCCAATACAGTTATTTGTTTACTGGCTAAAAACTCCCTTACAGACAGTGCTGTGAGAGCTGGTGCATTGTCATGATGCAAGAGCTCCTTTAGGACCATTTTTGCACACAACTTTCTCATGACAAGATTTTCAGTTAAGATTTTCCTGTTTCTTTATCGAGATTTATATAATCTACTATGCTTCTCATAGTCAGCCAGCGATTTTGGCACACAATTCAACAATTTTTTCAACATTCTGTCAGTTCTGCTCATTACTGGCTATCCTGACCTCTCTTCATCAGTGATGCTTTCTCTCCCCTCAGAAAAATTTTAATCCATTTGTACACCATCATTTTCTTCATGGCATTATCCCCATAAACTTAGACCAACATGTTGCTAATTTTACCTCCCCTCTTGCCAATTTTAACAAGAAATGTAATGTTTGTTCATTGCTCTAATTCAAGCTCTGACTTTCTCCTGAAGGCACACAAAAACATGCAACAGCAATAATGAATACCACTCAATAAGACAATGCCACATGTCGACAGAAACACAGCTGTGAGACATGGTGAGTGGATATACCAAGGTTATGAAACCCTACCAAGTTGTTTGTACAGTTCTGCCAATGTAAGCTCATGGTGGCAAGTTTGCAAATTCACAAACTTAATTGTCAGACCTATATACTGGCTTCTAAGGAGACTAGAGTCTAAGAATTCCCTAAATAGCTCCAAAACAGCATGAGTTGACCTCACTAGAAGCCAGAGTGTGGATTTTAGAGTTCCCAGTTGTTCTAGAAAACATAGTTAACTGCTAGTCACTTCTGCCCCCAGGCAGCAAGGCTCATGGGCCACAGGACAGAATGGAAAGCAGGTACCAAAGTGAGCAACTTTTAGTGAAAGCCAACATATAACCCACAAGATTGGGTGTCCCCATGAAGGACTGAACACCAACGGCTGACCTTATCTAGTTTCCACAACCTCCAGACATGATCAGGCCTAGGGGATCAAATGTGGGTAGGCACGTTTTTGGGGGGTTTTTTTGAGTTGGAGTCTCACTCTGTCGCCCAGACTGGTGTGCAGTGGCCGCTCCCGGCCACCGCAGCCTCAACCTGCTGGGCTCCAGCTATCCGTCTGCCTCAACCTTCCAAGTATCCGGAATTACAGACGCGCCCTACCACGCCCAGCTAATTTTTTTTTGATTTATTGTAGAGATGAGGTCTCGCTGCCCAGGCGGGTCTCAAACCCGCGGGCTCAGGCCATCCACTCACCTCAGCCTCCCAAAGGCGCGGGATTACAGGCTGAGCCACCAAGCCCGGCAGTAGGCACCTTTTGTCTACCTTAAATCCATAAGGCTCTCCATCTCCTGAGTTCTCAAAGGCCTGTGACCAGAGCACATGCTTGTCAGGAACATGAATTATGTGAGATATCTGCATGAAGGAGTTTCTACGTGAGGGAGAGTGCAGGAAAGCTCCAGGGTATTTCACTGCAGTGTACATCATATTGCCAGCAACCCTCTGGCTGGACCAATAATCTAGTCTGACCACAATGCCTTGGGAGTGGGTCTTGGGCCTACCGTCTCCAGGAGCACCTGTCCATGGGGCAATTAAGTCCCTATCAATGCTAGGGGCTTGTCTCAGCAAGAACACCTATCAGGAACTGGGGGGTGAGTGGGGAAGTCAGAGAATACAGATAGGGACCCTTCACTACACTGTTTGTTAGATGCTTCACATCTTCCCTGGTCACCTGTACAATGAGCTAGATGGTACCCCTCTTAAGCCTATGGAAAATAGGATAACTTGATAGTTCAGAGCCAGGCTCTAAATCATTTCCATATGGACTTAGGCAAGGTACTTACACTATCAGTGCCTCAGTTTCCACATCTGTAAAAAGGTAACAAAAGCCATATCTATCCCCTTAGGGTTAATAAGAGAATTAAACACGGTTGCTTGCATGAGTACCTGGCACATGATAAGCTTTATGGAAGAGTTAGCTATGTTCTTAGGCCTGGCAGGAGTTGAAGCAGGAGATCCCGTGGAAAAAGGGAGAGACCCTGGCTGTAGGAGTGGGTTGACTGTGGGTCCCAGGAAGGTGCAGACTCCTCCGTGGCACCCTCAATGCCCAGCTACACCTAACCTGGCCGCGGCATGCAGCAGGTGTACAGGAAACACTAAGCAGAAAGAAAAGTACCATTTAGCTCCGCCCCCCACCCCGGGGGCGGGACTGTAGAGGAGCCCAGAGGGGAAGGAAGTTGGTGAAGTCCCCCGGAGTTGGGGTAGTGACCCGGGAAGCGGAATCACCACCTTGGTCTAGAAATCAACCCCTCCTCTCTAGACCTCCTTCCCCTCCTCTTCCAAAGACTCCAGGCCCAGAAGTCACTCGATCCCTGAGGCTCGCCACTTCCAGAAGCCCCTCGCGCCTTCCAGCCTGATGTCTAGCGTCAAGTTATGGTGAGTGGGTAGCGGGGCGTCGGCCCTCAGCCTCCGACGTTCACACACCGAGCGCCCCGCAG
Source organism: Cephalopachus bancanus (assembly GCA_027257055.1). Taxonomy (NCBI): domain Eukaryota; kingdom Metazoa; phylum Chordata; class Mammalia; order Primates; family Tarsiidae; genus Cephalopachus; species Cephalopachus bancanus. The sequence goes on along the minus strand of JAPVLO010000119.1, from coordinate 1,403,695 downwards.
ACATGCCTCTGCGATCCGGGACGGTGGGGACCCGAAGGGAGGCTGGGGACGGTGGTGCCGGCGCTGAGTCAAGGGAATGGGGGGAGCAGAGCGGACGTGGCCGGCTAGTGGGCGGGACCCCTCTCTCAGGCTCTACGGTGCGCCCGCCAGCGTGGTGGACGTCGAGGAGTTGGAGAACCCGAAGGTCGTCGGCAAAGGTGGTTTCGGCACCGTGTTCCGGGCGCGACATAGGGCGTGGGGCCACGATGTGGCGGTCAAGATCGTGAACTCGTGAGTGAACCCTGCGCGGGCCAGCCGGGAACCGGCCGAGGAGGCGGAGCCGCTTTGCTCCGGGGCCTGAATAGGGAAGGGAGTGGTCTTCCCAGGACCCGCGCGCGACTCCGGCTCTCTCCTGGGGTGCAGGGAGGCGATATCCAGGGAGGTGAAGGCCATGGCCAGTCTGCGTAGCCAATACGTGCTGCACCTAATGGGAGTCGCCGAGGACCTGGAGTGGGTCGGCGTGCCCAGGCCGGCTTTGGTGACTCACTTCATGGAGAACGGGTCTCTGGCGGGGATGCTGCGGCCCCAGTGTCCTCAGGCCTGGCCCCTCCGCTGCCGCCTGCTGCAGGAAGTGGTGCTCGGGATGTGTTATCTGCACAGCCAGAACCCCGTGCTCCTGCACCGGGACCTCAAGCCGTCCAACGTTCTGCTGGACTCAGACCTGCACGCCAAGGTCAGCCCATCCACACCCCTTGAAGCCTTGGGACAAGGCCCCGCCCCAGAGCTGGTCCGGCCCCGCCCACCGGACCCAGGACTTGTGGCAGCCCTGTTTATTGAATAAACTCAGTCCCTCCCTCTGGACAGGCTGCTAGGGGTCAAAGTCCAGCCAGGAATTTTAGCCCATGCCATATCAGGTGATAGAGGCTCTGACCCTACCAGGCCCTCCAAAGGTCCATGGCTGGCCTAGCCCAGGAGATTCAGGCCTTGACCCAGAGCCACCCACGGATCACCTAGATCTCCCATCCAAGGGCCCCCCTGACTCTACCCTCCCTCTCAACCTACACACCCTCTTTTCAAAGCTGTGCTTGTACGTTCTGGAGGGGATGGAAGGTTCTGGAGGTTGCCTGGCCTCCTCCGTGCCCCCTATCTCCTCCTCCTTTCTTTCCTTCGCAGCTGGCAGATTTTGGCCTGTCCACATTTCAGGGAGGCTCACAGTCAGGGGCAGGGTCCAGGGAACCAGGAGGCACTCTGGCCTACTTGGCCCCAGAACTGTTTAGTAATGTAAACCAGAAGGCCTCCAAAGCCAGCGATGTCTACAGGTAAGTCATCCACCCCAAACACACACCCCAGATTCCTACACCTTTCTGGACCCTTTTAGGGGGTGATATATGGAAGAGGAGTCTTGCCAGTAGCCAAGCCAGCCCTCAGCTTTGTGTTTCCTGCAGCTTCGGAATCCTAATGTGGACAGTACTAGCAGGAAGAGAAGCTGAAGGTAAGACTCTAGGCAGACTCTGAGCTCCTTAACCCCAGATGCCCCTTCCCAAAAGGTTTCCCATTCCTGTTTACTTACTTAGACTGCCCTCCTGGCTCCTCACCACCCCCTCTTGGACTCCACTCCCTGCCTCTTTCCATGATGGAGCAAGTGATCCCCCGTACCCTGAGTGCCTTCTCATCTCATCCCCTACCCCCATCCCAGTGGGGAAGGCCCAGACATCACTGGTGCGTACTGCCGTATGTGAGAGGGAGATCCGGCCACCGTCACCTGACCTGCTCCAATCCGAGCCTGAGACTCCTGGCTTGAAAGAACTGTCAGAGTTAATGAAGTGCTGCTGGCTCCATGAGCCTAAGAAGAGGCCCTCTTTCAAGGGTGAGCTGACCATCTAGCCAGCAGCTGGGGTAGGCTTGGATCTGACAGCAGGTTTTTCCTAGGGAAAGAAATTTTGCATGCCTGCAACCCACTCTGCTGTTCCTCCAGAATGCCAAACAAAAACCTGTGAAGCCTTCTCTCTGGTGGAGGATAAGATAGATGCCGCTGTCTCCATGGTGAGCACCCAGCATTCCCCACCCCACTCCAGGGGCTGGTCAGCACGATACAACATGGCAAAATATGACCACCTGGCCATGCCATAACTCCCCACTGACCACTGTTTTTTGTGCCTTGACCCTCATCCCCACCCTCCCCATCCCACCCCACCCCTGAGTTCCCAGGCAACACATTATGGACCAAGACATGGCTCTCCCAATTCTTGTCCAGCAAGCTCCTCCTGTCCCCACAGGTAAAGAAGTTTCTCTCTGAGCACAGGAGCAGCAACAGGAGATTGTCTACCCCAGAGTCAGGCCAAAAAGGAACAGAAGTGGATGGTTTTTGGGGAATAACAGGAAGCCAGTGCTCTTTCAATGATCCCGTGCTTCATGAGCAGCTAAAAAACCTGACTCTGAAGGAGTCCCCCAGCTCTGTCTCTGAAAAATGCCCAAGTCTTACTGGGAGGAGCAGGGCACAGGAAGAGCAGGTTCAGCAAGCCAGGACAGCAGGGATAGCTTCAGATTCAGTGGCCCAACCTCCCCAAACTCCAGAGACCTCAACTTTCAGAAACCAGATGCCCAGCTCCACTTTGACCGGGACGCCAGGTTATGGACCCCAAGGGAATCCGGTAAGACACTGGTAGGATCAAGAGATGTACTAGAACTCCTATGAGTCCTGTCCCCGTGCCAGGAAAAATTTGGGGCTGAGAGGATGTGTAGTGGGACACCCAGGTGTAGGCCAGGCCTGAGAGCTCCATGTTGCATTCCATGTTGTTTCCAGGAGGCTGAGGGACATGGCACGAACTGGTCCTCCTGGGGCCCAGAACCAAATCCAAACACAGGTACCCACTCTCCACCCCTTTCTTTTCCTTCTCGATTCTTCCATTGGCTTTTCCCTCAAGACCTACATATAGATTCTGGGTACCTTGTTGAGGGCGTGGGTGGGGGGTTGGGGAGAAGATGACCTAATCCAAGCTTCTTGTTTCATAAATGAAAACAACTGACACCCTTTGAGAAAGAATCTCTCTGGGGTTACACAACAAAGCTTGCATTTATCCCTGGCTTTTCTAACTTTCCCCAGCTCTAGGTCTGTGAGCTCCCTAAGTCTCTTTGTTGTTATGGCAGTCCGGGGATCTCCCAGCAAAAAGGGTCCCAAATGGCAGTTGCCACTTCCCTTTAGCTTCTGCAAACCCATTTCTGGAGAGGCAGCCTGAAGAGGAAAGCACAGGGCACACGCCTTGATACAGCCATGACCCTTCTTCTCTTTGTCTTTCTAATCAGTAAACCTTCCCAACATCGTCACTATTTCTTTTAAAGGGCCACCATCTGTTACCATATGGAACTGTTCTGGGGTGCAGATTGGAAACAACAACTACTTGACTGGCTTTCCCATGCAGGGTCCGGCACCCTCAGGCATGGGTAGAGGCTGGCAGCATCCCCACCAGTAGGTTCAAAAGAAGGCTGAAAAGAACCTGAAGCCTGGAGTGGGTCACAGGGCCAATATAATTATAGTGGGAATTAAGTCATTTCTAAGCTGCCTCCAGGGGTTGAGGAAGAGCACCAGCCCTTGTGACCCCTGACTTCCTTCAAGGGCAGTCCAGCCTGTGCCCAGACTGACTTTGTGATCTGCCCCCCAGGAGTCAATAAATGTGATGGAATGCAAGCCAAAGTCTGAGTTAAGCCAGGGGAGGAAGGGATTGGGATGGGGGGGCAGGAGTTAGTGGGGAGGCAGCTCTACCAAGGCAGGAAGTGGGGATACTGGGGGCTGGGAATGGGCAACCGCCTGGCACACAAGGTCAAGGCCCAGCTGGTGGTAGCAGGAAGGAATCCCAGAGGCCTGACTCCCCAGACCATTCTAATATCAGGGTGGGAGCTTCCTCTAGAGCCTGGAACTGTGACCCCACCCTAAGCCTAAATTCTAGGGGTGGAGGCTGAGATCCCTTCTCTTTTGGTCTTCTAACTCCACAGTGAGGCCCTGGGAAGGAACGGGGTGAGAATTCACCCTGGCCCTTCTCTGCCCCATAGACACCTCCAGGCTCTTAGAGATCAGCCCCCTTACTGCCACTCCCCCCCCCCACATGCTCACATGCACCCACGTCGCTTCCTAGAGAGTGGAAGCCCTTTTGATTCTCAGCTGGTCACAGGATAGAAAGTTGTGGCTCTACCAAGCAACACACAGACAGCCGCCTCCCACGAGCTGGACACCCAAGAGCATGGTCTGTTCGGACAGCCACAGCAGCTGCCAGCTGGGTGGAGAAGCAAGGGAGTGAGTTCCCCCGTCTGTGACCGAGATCCCAGTCTCCATGTGGCACTGGCACTGGGACCCACACCCTTCTCTACATCCTCGCCAGGCTTCAGCCCTCCCTCAGTCTCCCCGCATGCATCCCCAAGTTCCACCCCAGTTGGCTCTTCCCATTAGGTCCATCCCGCCCTTGGCCCTCCACATCTCTCCCACTGTCCAGATTCCCCTTCCTTGAGGAAGCCAAAGTTGGGGAGCGATGACGCTAGCAAAGACAATCCAAGTGGGGGAGGAGACCAGGGAGTCGGGCTCCCGCACGGGAAGGGGCCGGGCTGTCCCGTCGGGGAAGTGGGAGGGGGCCGCGGCGCCGGGAGGGAAGCGCCTGTCGCCTGGGGCTCTGAGCCATAGCGTCGCAGCGAGCGTGGCTCCACCACCAGTCCCCCGGGCTCCCTCTCCGGGCCCAGCCGGCTCGGCCGCGGCAGCGTCGCCGGCAGTGAGTTCAGGGGACAGGAGGAGGAACCCGGACAATCCCGGTCCCCCGGCCATGAGGCTTTGTTAGGGCACCTCCACAGTGTGGGTTTGAGGGAGCAGGAGGGAAAGACTGGGGCGTCGCCTCACCGCCAGCTGGGAGCGGCCTGGGAGGCCGCAGGCAGGGTCTGAAAGGAGACAGGATTGCCACGAGCTTGGGGGTGCGGCGTGGAGCAGGTGAGACAGCCCCCGTGGGGCCCGCCGGGTCGCAGGAGGTGACCCGGGGCTCCAGGTGGGGGAGACCATGGCCCGCCTCTTCAGCCCCCGGCCGCCCCCCAGCGAAGACCTCTTCTACGAGACCTACTACAGCCTGAGCCAGCAGTACCCGCTGCTACTGCTGCTGCTGGTGATCGTGCTCTGCGCGCTGGTGGCGCTGCTCGCCGTGGCCTGGGCCAGCGGCAGGGTGAGCCGGACCTCGGGCGGGCTTCCTCCTAGCCTTCCCTCTGCGGCGGGAGGGTCACTGCCTAGGGGGCATTTTCTGGGTTTGCGTTTGTGGAGTCTTCTTTTCTATGTGTTTTCTTTGCTGGGAGCCCAGAAAGAAGCGTTAAACCTTGCCACGAATTGCAGTGACCTTGGGCAAGTCACTCCACCCGGTCTGCATAGGGAGGTGGTCGAGTCCTGGGTGTTTCTCTTCCCTGTGAGGGGGTTCCAACACACTTTATGAGCTTTTGTGGTCTCTGGTTCCACAATAAATCCGGGCTCAGTGGCTCAGCCTATAATTCCGCGCCTTTGGGAGGCTGAGGTGAGTGGATTGCCTGAGCCCGCGGGTTCGAGACCCGCCTGGACAGTGAGACCTCATTTCTACAATAAATCAAAAAATCAGCCGGGCGTGGTAGCACGTGCCTGTAATTCCGGCTACTTGGAAGGCTGAGGCGGAAGGATCGCCAGAGCCCAGCAGGTTGAGGCTGCGGTGGCCAGGAGTGGCCACTGCACTCCAGTCTGGGCGACAGAGTGAGACTCCAACTCAAAAAAAAAATACAATAAATCCATTACGAGTTTTCCAACTTTCCAGAGGGGAAATGCTACCAGGCCCCCCGGGGGAATTTATTTCCTGGTTTTCTCTCCCTTTTAGGGGATGTGGGCGGTTGCACCCCAGAGACTCTCAGAAGGCACCCTCCATCCCGCTGTCATTTAGTCCCCAGATAAACCTACTTCCAGTTCCTGTCTGGGGAGGAAGGGAGAGGGTCTTCAATTCCATTTCTGGACATTGCCGGCTCCGGGTTTTCTTTTGGCTCCTTGGAGGCAAGGGGGGAAAATCACGGGGCGCGGCCAGTCCTTGATGTCCCACTTTGAAGTCCGGGAAGAGGTGGGGTCAAAAGGCGGGGAAGGCGGTGGGACTTCCACGCCGCAGCTGAGGCAGGTGGCGAGATCGCAGCCTTCCACGGCAAGGGAGGTTAGGGGCGCTGCGGGTTCCGGCGCCCCCTGCCGTCCCAGCGCTGCTTCGCGCCGTGGGCCCCAGGCTGGGAATCTCCTGGAGCAAATTGCCAGATTTGGAGACATTCATTCCGATGTGCCGTTGTATGAGCTAGGATCTTTCACTTGCTTCAGGACCCCAGGCGGTGCCATGGTTCCCGTTTGACAGACATGAAAGCTGAGGCTCAGAAAGATCATGGATTCACAAATAGCCAGTATGGGGTGGGAGCCCGGTCTTCTGGGTATGTGTTCCAGGCTCAGCCGCTGTAGCAGCATGCAAGCTAGAGAAGAGGTTGAACCATACGAGATCATTGGCCCTAGATTAAAAACAACAATAGACAACTTCAAATGGTGCAACCTAAGATGAATAGCAAGCGGAGGGGCCCGGTCCCCTTTTCTTCTTGGGTTTGAGACACTTCTCAGAACTGGGCAGAGGAGCTGTCAGCCCTTCTTCTGTCTGGTTCTTTCCTTCTATCCTTGGGCGAGCTCCCTAGGCTCCCCACCACAATCTTGCCTCACCATCCCCTCCCCACAGGAGCTAGTCTCAGACCTCAGCTTTCTGACCACTGTGCTGTGCGCGCTGGGCGGCTTCTCGCTGCTGCTGGGCCTCGCTTCCCGCGAGCAGCGGCTGCAGCGCTGGACGCGCCCCCTGTCGGGCCTCGTGTGGGCCTCGCTACTCGCGTTAGGCCATGGCTTCCTGTTCACCGGGGGCGTGGTGAGCGCCTGGGACCAGGTGAGAGGGTCGGCAGGCGAGCGGGAAGTGGGCGGTGGGGAAGGGAGGGCCTGGCCTCGAACCCCCTTCAGGCCTTGAGCAGTGCAACGCAGACCTTCAGCTACCCGTGCCCCGTCCCCAGGTGTCTTTTTTTCTCTTCGTCATCTTCACCGTGTATGCCATGCTGCCCTTGGGCATGCGGGACGCCGCTGTCGCGGGCCTCGCCTCCTCGCTGTCACACCTGCTGGTCCTCGGGCTGTACCTTGGGCGGCAGCCGGACTCACGGCCTGCGCTGCTGCCGCAGGTGAGCACGCAAGTAGCACGGGTTGCGCCCCGGGCGGGTTCTGCCACGCGCTTGGAGGCTCCTTGGGGGGGGGGTTGCTGAGTTGTGACTCCAAGGCGGGGCACAACGCTGGGCGCAGGGAGCAAACACAGATGGACCCCGACACCAGTGCGGTGCCATGCCTAATGATACCAGAAGAGGGTTCTAGTCCGCAGGGAAGGGAGTTGTGGTTTGCCCCCAGATTAGGGGAGTGGCGACTCGGAGAAGGTAAAATCGGAGCGTCACAATAGTTTTGTGCGGCGGGAATGGGCGCGACGGGTAGGGAGGGTGGAGTGGTATTCCAGGCAGAGGAAACTGTACGTGCTAAGGTTTCTAGACCTAAGAGCTCGTGTTGGCACAGCAGCCAACTGTCTGGAATGGGAAATGCAGGGGAGAGGAAACGCCCCTACGGATCCCACAGTGTGGCGCCAGAGGTCCTGCAATACTTGGGTCTCTAACTGTAGAGTCCGGCCTCCCCTAGCCGGTCGTGGAGACCAACTCCAGCTACATACTTAACCACTCCAACCCTACCCGGGACATGCGTCCTCTGAGGCCGGCATCCACCCACAGTTGGGAGCAAACGCGGTGCTGTTCCTGTGCGGGAACGTGGCGGGAGCTTATCACAAGGCGCTGATGGAGCGCGCGCTGCGCGCCACCTTCCGGGAGGCGCTCAGCTCCCTGCACTCACGCCGGCGGCTGGACACCGAGAAGAAGCACCAGGTCAGCCCCAGGCCTAGGAGGCGAGTCGGGACCAGTGCTGGGAAAGAGGAGTAGCTGAGGTTACATGACGGGGCTCTTTCACTAGCTGAGGGACTTTGGGCAGGTCTCTTGACCTTCTATTTCATTTTCTGCATAAAACGTGGCTATCGACCCGGTGGAGCGCAGTGACTTAACGCCTGTGGTCCCAGAGTTTTGGGAGGGACGAGATGGGAGGATCCCCTAAGACCAGGAGCTCGAGACCAGCCTGGGCAATATAGCGATACCCTGTCTTTGCAATTTTTTTAAAAAATAGTTGGATGTGGTGGCATAACCTTGTAGTACCAGCTATTGAGGAGGCTGAGGCAGGAGGATTCCTCGAGCCCAGGAACTCGAGGCTGTAGTGAGCCATGATCCTGCCATTGCACTCCAGCCTTGGCCACAGAGCAAGATCCCCACTCAAAAAAAAGTGTCAATTGCTTATCTTGGAAGGTGGTTGTGAGACTCAAACAAACCAAAGCTATGAAAGCAATTGAGAATGTTATGAACATTATTATATCATGTGAAGAACTCTAATTCAGGCACTGACACTGGGAGTTCAGTCCCTAAAGGTGATCAGTGTAGGATGGGGTCCTGGAGCCCTGCTGTATAAAGCTGGATGACCTGGGGGAGCATCCTGAAGGGACTGGTACAGTGGGGTATTGTGTGGACTTTCGAGTGGTTTGGGAGCTGGGGCTAATGGCTTGCCAGTGCAGAAGACTTGGTGCTCATAGTGACCTCTTCCAGGAGCACCTTCTCTTGTCCATCCTTCCTGCCTACCTGGCCCAAGAGATGAAGGCAGAGATCATGGCACGACTGCAGGCTGGGCAGGGGTCACGACCAGAGAGTACCAACAACTTTCACAGCCTCTACGTCAAAAGGCACCAGGGCGTTAGGTATGAGGAAGGATGGCTGGAGGGGAGGGGCCTGTGGGCTGAGATTCTGATCCCACTGATACAGTCTGCCCTGCGCAGTGTTCTGTATGCTGACATCGTGGGCTTCACACGGCTGGCCAGCGAGTGCTCCCCTAAGGAGCTGGTGCTCATGCTCAACGAGCTCTTTGGCAAGTTCGACCAGATCGCTAAGGTCAGAGGGGACCTCCCTCCCCAGCCAGGGACCCTACAGCATCCCATCCTGGGAAGGCCCTTCCAAGGGAAAGTCCCATCTTATAAGATCCCAGTCCCACCTCAGAGCCCAGGCAGGCTCCTGGATGCTCTAATGGAAGGAGGAAACCCTCTCAGATATTCCCAGTCATGAAGCTGCTCGCCACACACCTCAAACCTCTCAACATCTCCACAGATGTCCCAACCACAATGCCCCAAACATGCCCAGAGTCCCAACATATGTGTCTCTGGACACTACAAACAAATGTAAAGAGATTTTCTGATGCCCAAGCTTTGGGAGACCCTGCCAAGAGAATTTTCTGCCCTATGCAACCTCAGCCTAGCAACCTGCTCAGACGCCAGTGATGTCTCCAAGCAACTAATTCTTGGATTTCCCCAACCTCTCAATCATGGGGCTACTTCCATATATCCAAATCTGGGTACACCCTACACATGCCAAAACTGGAAAGAGCCACAGACATCCAGCTCTTGGGAAACCCTTCTGAGAAAGAGCTCTGCACGGAGACCTCAGTCAGCCCCAAATCAAGTTAAGGGAGTCCCTAGATCTGACCTAGACACTCCCAACCTCAGAAGTCCTTCAGGAACACCACACTCGCCCCCACTTTTCCCAACTCCCTCCTACCCCTCTGGCCTCTAACCAGGTTCCTCTACACACCCACACACACACTCCCAGGAGCATGAATGCATGCGGATCAAGATCCTGGGGGACTGTTACTACTGTGTCTCAGGGCTGCCGCTCTCCCTGCCAGACCACGCCATCAACTGTGTGCGCATGGGACTGGACATGTGCCGGGCCATCAGGTCAGCCCAGGGGGCGGGCAGAAGGGACCCCGAGAATGGATGTGGGAGGAAACTGGCGGACTGGTGGAAGTCCTCTTTGAAAGGAGGGGTGTGGCACAGGCAAGGCTGAAGGCAGGACTCAGACTGTCCCACACAACACTGTGCTCAGGAAACTGCGGGCAGCCACTGGTGTGGACATCAACATGCGTGTGGGTGTGCACTCAGGCAGCGTGCTCTGTGGAGTCATCGGGCTGCAAAAATGGCAGTACGATGTCTGGTCCCATGACGTCACACTGGCCAACCACATGGAGGCGGGCGGTGTACCAGGGTGAGACTTGGGGCCCCGGGGGACTATAGCAGGAAGCCAACCAGGCCTCCCACATGCTGTCACTCTTTTCCCAGTTCCCTAAGATGACCACAATCCTATGTGGGGCTTGGGGAGATTCTGGGGTGCAAGGAGGGGAACTGGGATGCACCTCCTATAACACAGGGCCTTTCTTGAAGTTAGACCTCCAGAGATGATCTTTGAAAGAAATGAGAGGTTTGGAGGCCTGCCCAGCCGACCCCCCCTGCTCCCTTCTTTCAGGAGAGTGCACATCACAAGGGCTACCCTGGCCCTGCTGGCAGGGGCTTACGCTGTGGAGGACGCAGGCATGGAACACCGGGACCCATACCTTCGGGAGCTAGGGGAGCCCACCTACCTGGTCATCGATCCCCGGGTAAAACCCCAGCCTGGACCCCTGGGCCAGCCTACATAAACCACCCCACAGCCAGCATGCCTGATCTCTTCCATGCCAGAGACTGAGTTCCAGGTCTTAGTGGCAGGGTGTGGAGGTGGGGAGACACAAACCTCTAAGGGGGGGTAGGAAGAACTGGGGAAGTCTGTGCTCTTTACTCTCAGCCCTCATATGCTCCAGGCCGAGGAGGAGGACGAGAAGGGCGCTTCAGGAGGTTTGCTGTCCTCTCTTGAGGGCCCCAAGATGCGTCCATCACTGCTGATGACCCGCTACCTGGAGTCCTGGGGTGCAGCCAAGCCTTTTGCCCACCTAAGCCATGTAGACAGCCCTGTGTCCACCTCGACCCCTCTCCCGGTATGTGTACCTTCATTGTAAGTCCCAGGACTTAGGTAAACCCACCCCCATTGTCCTCAAGCCCCACTCCCAGCCTCCTCTGCCCCCCCTCCAGTGAGTCACTTGATGATTTAGGATATCCTAAGGTCCTGAACCGTCTGCTTCCCCTTCCTTCCAGAGAACAAGCAAAAGATCACTGCCCTCCAGGCTCCCCTAAGATCCCCACAGACACCATGCCCATTGCTCTCCAGCCTCCACTTAGGAGAGACCCTTTCCCTGACACCACAAAGAAAGTAGACCTCACTTCCCCCTGACTCTGATTCCAGTGCTGCACACCCATACCACCAGAAAATGGCTCTGTCTAACTCAAGTCCTGCAACTGCACCCTCTCTTCTTCAATCCCCTCAACTCTGGGGAGTGGCCTCAGCGAACACTGGCAGCAGTGGTTCCAGAGGGTACTTAACTCCATCTACATGGAGTAGGGGAGAGGTCAGAGGGTTAAGCTGGCAGGAGGAAGGGGAAGGAAGTATCCAAAGCCCAACTGATTTGCAGGAGACCTCCGGGGTGGGGATGGAGGGGTGTGCGGAGCTTGTTATAAGTCCAGGGACTGTGAGATAATCTTGGGTGCAATTCTCATGGTAGGAATGCCTGCCAGAGCCCATGTCAGATCTCCTGCTGCTCTCCAAGGGTGGGCAGGTAGCAAGTATCAGGGTGGAGGAGCAGGACCCCCTGTTTGACAGTGTCTCCTGAGGCAGGATATCACTTGCCCAGAAATTGACTTCTCAGCTCCTGAAGGTCCAGGGATCAAATGGTAGAAATCCTGAGAATCACTCTGAGTGGAACTTTGAGTGGTGGGGCAGTGTTAGTGCCGGTATGTACCATTCACCCATTCGTTCCTTCCATATTTTCTGAACATCTGCTCCATGGCAGGTACTGGACTAGTTCTTAAGAAGACAGAAATGAATAAGATGTTTTTCCTGACTCCAAATAATTTACAAGTGTTGAGGGGTGGATAGGTAGTCTGAACAAAGTTAGTCCTAGACATAGATGCATAGGTGGGCCTGTTAACTTAAAAATCACACAATTTATAAATTTGGAAAGGAGAGTTTTATTTCTTCTAAAAGATTACAGCCTGCAAGATGACCATTCTGACAGGCTATGAAGCACAGCCTTCAGCAGAGACCTTTAGCAGACACTCTGAGGACAGGAGGAGTAAGGCAGGAATTTAAATTGCCTAGACTGGCCAAATATACATATTCAACAGGATATAAGAGAATCTGTGAACATTCATGACAGGGGGCATGCACATGAATGATAAGCAAACATGCACGTTACATGCCACCCATGTTCACTTTGAGGTGGAGACTTAGACTGTAAATGCATTATAATTAGGCCCTATACATCAAAAGGTGAAGCAGAGCCATGAAGTGCACAGCCTCTGGAAACTGGCCATAACCAGTCCTTGTTCAGTGGTCTCTTATCAGGAGAAAGTCACTGAAACCAGTCTCTTGTCCAACCAAAGTTATAGTTATGGCTTGTGGAACAGGGACTGGGGGTCAGTTAGTTGTTGCCTGGGGAGGATGAGCTATAGTACCTTATCTCGAGGCCAGTGCTTGTTTAGCAGCTGGAGAAAGAACAACCTGTAGCAGTTAGAACATAGTTTATTCTTTAAGTGTAGAGGTACGTGACTTAACCCTGGTTTGCCATGGCCGTAGGTCTGGTTTATAATTTGATATCTTATTGCCACAAAGAGTCTATTTTGTCAGACTTGTGATCTGTATTTTAACATTAACGCTGGTCAGTTTTGTTGTGTCTAAACCACAAAAGGGAGAGGGTATAACAAGGTGTGTCATGGCTGAGAACTCAGTTTTAAGGTTTCTCTGGGGTCGATTGAGGGCTTAGGGTTTTGTTTTTAGTTCTCAGGGCCATAGCTAGAGATATGACTATCTCTATCTCCTCCTCTCAAAACCAAATGCCAGGTTTGGGTTTGGGGATGATATGACCCTGTGACTCTGCTTCTTTCACATGAACCGAGGGGAGCAGGGACGAATGCTCACCATACTTCCTGTACTAGACAGTGACCCACAAAACTTCGTTTTCTCTCTCTCGGCAGTTGCTTTATTTGCCTGCTCATTTTCATATTCTGTATACACTGTGCATTCCTTTTGGTGAAGAAGAGGATGTCTATGATCAGGTTTATTACCCTTCCTCTTCCCCTTTCTTTCCCTTTCTTTGTTATCTGTTCAGCCCGACCTCAGAAAAGGCCAAAGAGGAGTTGAATCTTCTGCATTATCACTTCAACTTAAACCAACAAAAAATGTTTTGATATCCAAGGGTAATAGGAAAGTCCCTGCCTTTGGAATTTACGCAGTTGTAAGGGAAGGTGAGACATGTACCTATAGAAGATAAAGGATTGCTCAGCAAGTGATGGAAACTATGAGGAAATAAAGGGTATAAAGACCCTGGGGGATCTAAAGAATCAGGAAGAACCTTTAAGGAGGAAATGGGGTTTGATCCCCCTTCAAGGGCAGGTGGCATTTTAGGAAAGAGAGACAGAGAGAGAGCAGTCATTCAGGGCGGGGGGAACAATCAAGGTCAAGGACATGTATAGAACATGGAATGGAGTTTATGGTCTCCCTCGCTGCAGAGGCAGACTCACCATTCTCTTCTGCTCCTCAATGTGCTCTCCCAACAGGAGAAGGCCCTGGCCTCCTTCAGCCCCCAGTGGAGCCTGGACCGGTAAGGAGGCCTGAGGCCTGAGTGTCTTTGACAGTGAGGCTGTCTGGGTGGCTCACCTCCACCCTCCCTGGGGCAGAGTGGAGGGTGCTCCTGCCTTGCCCAGATGCTTTTGATAGTCTCTGTGGTGACAGGCTTGGCTCTCACTGTGCAGGAGCCGTACCCCCCGGGGACTAGATGACGAGCTGGACACTGGAGATGCCAAGTTCTTCCAGGTCATCGAGCAGCTCAACTCTCAGAAGTACGAAAAGCAAAGAGGGCTGGGAGGGTCAGAGGCCTCAAGGTCATATGGTAGAGGAGGGATGGTGCTCCCTAAGGGCCTGGAGGGAAGACTTACCTGACCATCCCCTGCCACCTTCTCTCTGCTCCGCCCTACCCTTTCCTCTCTGGTGAGAATGCCCCCCACCTCCCACCAGACAGTGGAAACAGTCAAAGGACTTCAACCCACTGACACTGTACTTCAGAGAAAAGGAGATGGAGAAAGAGGTGAGCTGAGGGATGGGTGGCACCAAAGGATTTCTCAACTTTAATCCCTTGGCCCTGAGGAGTGGTCAGCCTTTGTGTCCTCGCCTCACCTCCCCAGGTCTGCTCAGTTTGTGATCCTGGGGATGAGGAGCTTGTGCCTCTCTCTCAAGGAAAGTCACCCTGTAGATTGAGTTACTGGGTGATAGGGGAGGAAGGGGGATAGATAGCTCCTTGGAGAACTGGTAGGGGCTACATGGAACTGAACTAGAGGGTGGGGCAATGAGCCTGGGAAACTCATCCCTTGCCTGGAAGTGACACCTTCAAGGTGGTGGGCAGCTCTGGTGCCCTGCCTCCACCCCCAGCAACGCCCCCCCTTCCAGTATCGACTTTCTGCGCTCCCTGCCTTCAAATACTATGAAGCCTGCACCTTCCTGATTTTTCTCTCCAACTTCATCATTCAGATGCTGGTGACAAACAGGTGAGAGAGCCCCGGGAAAGGGAAGCCCTGGCCCTCATACGCTGATCCCTTTGACCCACATTTTCTTCCTTCACCCCCTTGCCTTAGCCTCAGGCACTTACCCACAGAGGAAACGCGTGTTCTGGGGGACCAGTGATAATCACAGCCCTCATCTTAATAGTGTACATCCTGTGGACTTTCTACACGACCCGAACATTTTCATATGCGAGTCTCTTTTGGTGCTAATGACATCCCCATGAAGGAGGTTTTGTTCCCATTGAGAATCCAAATGTCACAGCTAAGGAGTGAGCTTAGAAAGTAGGATCTCATTTCTAGCCCACTGCTAGGAGGAGTGAAGACTTGTTCAAAACTCAGCCTGGTTAAAGAGCTTTGGCCTAAAGACCCAGAGAGTGGTCTGCCACAGCCTTGGCCATCCCTGTGATCCTCCACCTTCTACCTTATTGGTCCCTGTTCCACCCCAACACTGCCGTAGACCCTTAAGCTTTCCCAGATCATCAGCACGTAATGTCTTTTATCAGCCTGGATCCCTGGCAGCTGATCAGAACCTCTATGACCTCGTCCCCCATCTCCCACTCAGCTTACACAGCATCTGCACAGCACACCGGAAGCCTATTTTTTTCCGGCCCTTCAAGGCCTCACTCTTCTTTCCCCTAGGCCCCCAGCTCTGGCCATCACCTATAGCATCACCTTCCTCCTCTTCTTCCTTCTTCTCTTCGTCTGCTTCTCAGAGGACCTGACGGTGAGGTGGGCTGGGGGGCAGAAGTGGCAAGCTAGTGCCCTGGCCATGACCTGGCCTGAAGAAGGTGCCCCAGCCCTGTGGCTAAGATACCCATACTCCCTCCACAGAAGTGTGTCCTGAAAGGCCCCAAGATGCTGCACTGGCTGCCTGCACTGTCTGGCCTGGTGGCCACACGACCAGGACTGCGAATAGCCCTGGGCACCACCACTATCCTCCTTGTCTTTGCCATGGCCATTGCCAGCCTGGTGAGGGCAGCGGGGACCCTATCCACTCCCATCAGGGCATGCTGGACCTTCCAGAGACTGAAAGGGAACCCCTGGATTTGGGCGGGCAGCTGGACTAACCCGGGGGATGTTGGAAATGATGTACAAGTAGAAGAAAAAAATTACAGTCACACCCAACCTGGGCATAATTGTTGTTAATAACATTTTGGTGGACATCTTTCCTATATTTTTTCTATGTAGGCAGATGTTTATTACTTAGCTCACTTGGTTGATTTTTCAGAACTTAGAATCATTCCTAGAATTCTATCCCTGGAAGGCACTTAGGAATCATCCCCCAGCCAAGTTACAGAAGAGGAAGCTAAGGCCCAGACAGGTTAAGTAGCTGGCAAGAGCTCACACAATGGATTCATGTTAGACCACTACTCTTGATACCCTCCTGCAATTCCTCCCCCATCGAGGACTTCAATGTTGATGCTCTTCCATCAACCAGAAATAGCACAATCCACCCCCTTGAACAAGTCTGTCCTTGACTCATCCCTGGATTAGCCAAAACCTGGCTCCAACCACATTATGCCCAAGGAGATGCCTGCCCCTTCAGCTCCTCATCTCCTCTGCAGTTCGTCTTACCAGCATCATCCGACTGCCCTTTCCGGGCTTTCAATGTGTCCTCCGTGACTTTCAACCTCTCCTGGGAGCTCCCTGGGTCCTTGCCTCTCATCAGTGTCCCAGTGAGTGTTCCCACACAGCCCTGAAATCTCCCCCTCCAGACTCTTCCTGAGCCCAGCCCCCTCCTGCTTCAATCTCCCTCCTTAGCTGAAGAACACTCCATCTTGTGGATTGGAACCGATGTAAATCACACCCAGTGTGTGTTTGTATATATGATTGGACCCAGGCCTGGGAGGGACGGGACAGGACCCTTTGGGTGTTCTCCCACTCTGCCAGTGGGACCTTCCCACTCATGACGACCTTGCCTGGCCCCGCAGTACTCCATGCACTGCTGCGTGCTGGGTTTCCTGTCCTGCTCCCTTTTTCTGCACATGAGCTTCGAGTTGAAGCTGCTGCTGCTACTGCTGTGGCTGATGGCCTCCTGCTCCCTCTTCCTGCACTCTCATGCCTGGCTGTCCGACTGCCTCATCGCCTACCTCTATCTGGACCCCTTGGACTCCAGGTGTGCGCAGCTGCTGGACCGCGGTGCCTGGGCCATCTGGGATGGGGGTGAGATGGGACACAGCAGAGCCATCCTCGACTCTCTGGCCTGAACCACTCACAGGGCAAAGTGGGAGGGAGACTGAGGCTTACATGGGCACTGGGAGCAGGGAAGGGTGGAGGGATGGAGCAAAGGTTAACACTGATCCATGACCTCCTCAGGCCAGGAGTACTGAAGGAGCCCAAACTGATGGGAGCTATCTCCTTCTTCATCTTTTTCTTCACCCTCCTTGTCCTGGCTCGGCAGGTATGTCACCCAGCTCAGCACTCCAGGGCCTCACTATGAGTGGTGAGGCTAGGTCACCATATTTGTGAATTGGTCTCTCTTGCCTCCAGGGCTGAGCCCAAGTGATGTGCCCATTCGAAGCTTCTAAGCTAGACTTCCTGATCCTTTTATTCTCCTTCGCTCCCCAGGAGGAGTGCCCTCAAGCTCTTCCCATTCCTTCTTTCTCTTACCCCCAATCTTAAGAAAAAAAGTTTACAGCCAACTCTGTCCCCTCTAGTTTGAATCTACTTTCAAGGGTAGTATCTCTCCAAAGATTGTTGCACCTTAAGCCCTTTCTCTAAACTAGGGGTGGGGGGGGGCGGGTGATTTCAGGCATCACGGAGTGGGGCTTCTCCTGCATTCATGAACACTCAGGAGCTGGAACTTCCCCTGCTCTGTGTCTTCCATTGGTGACCCTTCCCAGAATGAGTATTACTGCCGCCTGGACTTTCTGTGGAAGAAGAAGCTGAGGCAGGAGCGGGAGGAGACCGAGACAATGGAGAACCTGACTCGGCTGCTCTTGGAGAACGTGCTTCCTGCGCACGTGGCCCCCCAGTTCATTGGCCAGAACCGGCGCAATGAGGTGACTCCCGATCCCTGACTCCTGAGCCTCAAATGCCACAGCGACTAATTTTGGATGAAAGCCTTGGCCTGTGTCCTATCCTCTCTGAACTACCTCAGTGGGTTGGTGTCACCCAAGCCTTTGTCCCTGCCTTTGTCCCTGATCTCAGGCTCTGTCTTTGGTGGGCTTGGAATTTCTGCATTTCAAAATCTTACTTGGAAGGAGTGTCTTCTCTAGCTCACAATCACTCCATACCTTCCAGAAGCTTAGTCAGGGGCTGATGGGAGTTGTCTGGAGGATACAGTCCACCCGTCTCTCTAGACTGTGCTATCCAATATAGTAGCCATTAGCCATATATGGCCATTTAAATTTCAATTAATTAAAATAAGAAATTAATTTCCTGGCCAGGCACGGTGGCTCATGCCTATAATCCCAGCACCTTGGGAGGCCGAGGTGAGAGGATTGCCTGAGCCCACGGATTCGAGACCAGCCTGGGCAACTTGGCAAGATCTCATCTCTATAATAAATTTTTTAAAAAATTAGTTGGGCGTGGTGGCACATGCCTGTAGTTCCAGCTACTTGGAAGGCTGAGGCAAAAAGAACACCTGAGCCCAGCAGGTCACAGCTGCCATGGCCATGAGCATGCCACTGCACTCCAGCCTGGGTGACAGAGTGGGACTCTAACTAAGAAAAAAAAAAAAAAAATTAACTTCCTTAGTTGCACCAGCCACATTTTAAGGGCTCAACACATGTGACTAATGGCCACACTATTGGACAGCATAGATGGAGAATATTTCCATCATCACAGAAATTTTTATCAGATAATGTTACTCCAGATCCTCAAAACTCTTGCTATCATCAGGCCATCAGACAGTCACCCACATATTTGTACCACTATCATCCAGCCCTATGGAAATGCTCCTGGCCTATATCGATGGATGTTGTTTGTTTGTTTGTTTTGTTTGAGTTGAGTTGGAGTCTCACTGCATTGCCCAGGCTGGAGTGCAGCGACATGTTCCCCGCCACTGCAGCCTCGACCTGCTGGGCTCTGACGATCCTTCCACCTCAGCCTTCCAAGTAGCCAGAACTACAGGCACACACTACCATGCCCAGCTAATTTTTGACTTATTATAGAGACGAGGGCTCACCAATTTTCCCCAGGCTGGTCTTGAACCCGTGAGCTCAGGCATCCACTCACCTCGGCCTGAGGCCTAATGGATGTTAAAAGAAACAGCTCAGGGGTTATTTCACAGTCTTATGTTCCCACCATCTGCTCTCAGCTCTCAAGATGGGGAGTAGCTCCACTTCTGGATTCTTCTCTCATAGACAAAGGGAATCTTGTGACGGATCCTGTTTCTCTCTTCACATTGGCTGCTAGAAAGCTCAGAGCCAGGACTAAAGCTTTTTAGGACTAACAAGGACTTCATGGCACCATTTTGTGAACCACCCCCAGATTCTATTTCATTTTTATCATTTATTCTTATTTTTCTTTGTCACTATAGTTTCTATTAATGCTTTTTTATCTTCTGAATTATAGTTACCTTTGTAAACTGACTTGACTGACTTAACACCTTTCAGCAATAAGACAGGATATAAAACTCATTTCTGTTGACATGATCCCAGTTCTAGGAGTGACTCTTTTCACGTTGTTGTGAGGTGATCCTGACCCCAAATCTCTGTATCTCCCAGAATCACATAAGAGTCTTTGACTCCTGAGTCACATCCCTGGGATAACCTGGCCCTACATGTCTCCTCCTGCCCAATCCTTCTTAAACAAGGGGACTAGGAGTGTGGCCACAGGAGGAGGGCTCTGAGCAGACCTAGAAGGAAGAGGAATGTGCCGTGCCTAACCTCAGTCTTGTCCTCTCAGGATCTCTACCACCAGTCCTATGAGTGTGTTTGTGTCCTCTTCGCCTCAGTCCCAGACTTTAAGGAGTTTTACTCTGAATCCAACATCAACCACGAAGGGCTAGAGTGTCTGCGGCTGCTCAACGAGATAATAGCCGATTTTGACGAGGTGACAACTCCAAGGCTCTCCCAGACCCTATGTCCTGGATTCTAGAATTGCCCACCAGTCCCTCCTTCTACTTTGCTTCCCAGGCCACAAGGCCAGTCCTCTCCTGACCAGCCCCGCTTCTCCTCTGATCCCCAAGCTCTACCCTTTCCAGCAGCTTTTCCTACTACCATTCATTCCTCCCTGCCACTATCCCCTCTTGCCCAGTCTGGTCCTTTAGCCTCCAGATACCTGGGGCTGGGCTTCAGGCAGAGGGGAGGTAGACAGCGAGAGAGACTGGGGACAGGCCTCCTGTCTATACAGTTGCTCTCCAAGCCCAAGTTCAGTGGAGTGGAGAAGATCAAAACCATCGGCAGCACCTACATGGCAGCCACAGGTTTAAACGCCACCTCTGGGCAGGATGCACAACAGGTATAGCAACCCTTCCTTACCTACCCACCTTCTCTGGGTTCCACTAGCTGGTCCATAAGTGGGACTTATTCCTGTGCCCTCTTTTGCCTGTCCTCATGGGTGGGCCTATTGCCAGGATGCTGAGCGGAGCTGCAGCCATCTTGGCACCATGGTGGAATTTGCGGTGGCCTTGGGGTCTAAGCTGGATGTCATCAACAAGCACTCGTTCAACAACTTCCGTCTGCGTGTAGGTGAGGGCCTTCTTCTGCAGGGTGATCTGGTACCTCCTCACCTGCCCAAGCTTGCCCCTTTGTTAGTTGCTCCTCAGCTCATTCCTGGATTCCCTCTCCTGACTCACTCCATGAGAGGAAGCATGAAGCTGCTAGGTCAGGAGCTGTGAGGCTCATTTTCCTCCTCCAACCTTAGAGAACCCGCTATCTCCTAAGGTTCTCCAGGCCCGTCTCCCTTCCCCCCATTCCTTGAGCTCCCTCTACCTCTCTTCCCTCTCAAAGCCCCCCCCATCAGGGTCTCTCATTACCATACCCCTTATCAGGATTGAACCATGGACCAGTAGTGGCTGGAGTGATTGGGGCCCAGAAGCCACAATATGACATTTGGGGCAACACAGTGAATGTGGCCAGCCGCATGGAGAGTACAGGAGTCCTTGGCAAGATCCAAGTGAGGCATTGGGGGTATGGGAGAAGGGGAGTAAGGATAGGGCCACCCCACCCTCCCTCACCTCCCTCCAATTGTAGGTGACTGAGGAAACAGCCCGGGCCCTACAGTCCCTGGGCTACACCTGCTACAGCCGAGGTGTCATCAAGGTCAAAGGCAAAGGGCAGCTCTGCACCTACTTTCTGAACACAGACTTGATACGAACTGGACCTCCCTCGGCCACTCTAGGCTGAGGCCCCACCCGCCTCTAAGATCCTCAATAAAGAGACTCTGGGATGTCTGGGGCCAATTTATGCCAGAAGCCGCCGATATACCTGAGTGTCATCTTCTCCTCATCCTTCATCAGGATGGGGTTTTTTCCCCAGGCCAAATGGAGTGTGTGTGTGTGTGTGTGTGTGTGTGTGTGTGTGTGTGTGTGTGTTGGAAGGGAGTACTTTGTCACAAAAGCTCAGGAAGAGGACTTCCTCAACCTCTTTGCCAACCCAATTCCAGTATTTTGTAAACCTGGGAAGCATAAAGAATTCCGCTACATGACTCAACGCAAGGAATTGTCCTTTCCTGCTCCCTGCCCACAAATATTGGAAGGACTCTCCAGAGAAATGTCATTTGACCTTTATTCATTCAACAAACACAAACTAGCACCCATGAATTGCTTAATGCAGAATGGGTGAGAGGCCTGGGAAATAATCTATTAGGTCCTTCTCAGTTTCTGCAGCTGTTCTCAAATTGTTCCACCACTCTTTCCAATAAGGACCTGCAGACAGTGTGGAGTTTTGTTCTCAGGTTCATCAGATGCTCCCTTGCTTCCTTCTGCATCCTTCTGCACAGATGTTGACATATGGGTCTTGAAGCATCATTGGGGCTCATTCTCACCAGTTCATATTTTGGGGTCCATGGAAGTTTTCTTGACATCCCAGGTTTTTTGCAGATCTCTCACACAGACAGTTGGTTTTGCTCTCCTAGTTGCTCTTTTATTTTTTTATGGGAAAGATCCAAAAGGTACACTGCTGCCATCTCCCTAAAATGTCAGCCTGAGCAGGGCCAAGGTTCTCTAGGACAACAGTCACCCCTAGGAAATAATGACTCATCTCTCTCACTTTTAGGAATTTTTGTTTCCCGGGGGTGTCCATGGCCAGAGAGGTCCCTCAGCCCCACCCTGTGCCAGGTAGGGCTTATGACCTCGATGTTGGATCAGGATATCCCAATGGTGCAACCGCTATTAAGGGTTCGTTTGTTCAACGATTAAAATCCTACGTGATCTGAGTTCAGACCGGAGCAATCCAGGTCGGTTTCTATCTATTCACTATCTTTCCCAGTACGAAAGGACAAGAAAGATGGGACCTAAATGTGTGTGGGGTCTAGCAGATGTCAATGTGCAGAATGCTAGAGGATAAGATCTGAAAACTTGGTCCTCAAGTCAGGCCACCTTGTGAGATGGAAGAAAGGAAGGCAGTTCCCCAGAGCATCTCCTGCTTAGAGGACAAAGATTACTGGCAGGAAGTTGGAGTCGTGATAGCAAGGATAGTTATCACAGGCTTCTAGGAAAATGTTTTAAGTCACTCTGTTTGCTCAGAAAGTCTCCTGAGTCACAGAGTCTGGACTGATAAGCCCACATGGGTGGTCTTCCTAGACAGACTCCCTTAGGAGTCTGTAGACAGGCCTGGTGGTGGAGGCTCACACCTGTAATCCCGGCACTTTGGGAGGCAGAGACGAGAGGAGTGCCTGAGCCCAGGGGTTCAAGACCAATCTGGGCAACCTGGCAAGACCTCGTCTCTACACTAAAGCAAAAAATTAGCCAGGTGCAGTGGCTCAAGCCTATAATCCCAGCCCTTTGGGAGGCCGAGGGGAGAGGATTGCCTGAGCTCAGGGGTTGAAGACCAGCCTAGGCAACTTGGGGAGACCTCATCTCTACAATAAATCAAAAAATAAGCTAGGCATGGTAGCAGCTACTTGGAAGGTTGAGGTGGAAGGATCGCCTGAGCCCAGCAGGTCTATGCCGGGGTGGCTGTGAGCGTGCCACTGCACTCCAGCCTGGGCAACAGAGTGAGACTCAAACTCAAACAACAACAACAACAACAAATTAGCTGGGTGTAGGGGCAGACACCTGTAATTCCAGCTACTTGGAAAACTGAGGCAGAAAGAACCCCTGAGCCCAGCAGGTCAAGACTACAGTGGCCACAAGCATGCCACTGCACTCCAGCCTGGGTGACAGATTGAGACTCCAACTCAAGAAAAAAAAAGGAATCCATAGATTGTGTTTTTCTAAGTATGATCTGCAGAGCACCTACCTCAGAATCCCCTGGAGTGGGGGATAGAGAGGCTTCTATGTCTGTCTTTGTCTTCCTTCCAAAATTGTCAATCATGAGAAGCTAAAGGATATGACTCTCAACTACTGAGAGGGACCTTATCAGGGCACTCCCAAGCACCCCAATACCCCATAGCACACACGCCCCACTCACAGAGTTGACCCGATTTCAACTTCGGCTTTAATCGTAAAGCTGCCCGCTGCCCACGGGAGTCAGGAGGGGGCACTCTCTCACTCGGACTCCCTTGCCCCACCCGCACCTCCTCTTCCGCTCCACCCCAGCCCCCCACGCCCCTGCTCCTCCTCCGGGTACAGAATTGAGTCAGGCCAGCGTGGAACATTCCGCCAGGAGGAGAGCGAGCGTCCTTCCAGCGGGCCTCGTTCAGTTCGCTTCACTCCAGAGGGTCGTTGGCGGCGAGGCTCTCCGTGGGGCCGGGCTCGGGAGAGGGGAGGGCGCCTTTCGCCGTCTGGCCCAGGGTGCCCCCACGGCGGGCGCTAGACGCCTCGGAGCCTGTGCCCTCCAGCAGCTTGGCGACGAACCCCACGCCGGCTGAGCGCAGCAGGCCGCCGCCGGCGCACGCGTACAGAACCGGGTTCACGCTGCTGCTCAGGAAGGCCAGGGCGATGAGCACCTTGCGAGCCAGTTGCAGCCGCTGCCCCACGGGCCCGGACCCCGGGGTCCCGCCGGCCAGCGCGCGGCCCGCCTCGGCCAAGTTCACCACGTGGTAGGGCAGCCAGAAGGCGGCGAAGGCCAGGATGATGAGCGCCACCAGGCGGCCCGTGCGGCGGCTGCGGCGGAAGCGCCGGGCCTGCAGTCGGCGCCCGATGTCATAGTAGCTGGCCACCACGGCCAGGAAGGGCAACATGAAGCCCGTGAGGGCCTCGAAGAGCAGGTGGAAAGCCTGGTGGCGATCCGTGGGATACTTCGCAGAGCACACCAGGCTCCTGTTGTTCGGGCTCCAGGTCACTGTGCGGTAGGCGAGGACTGGTGTGGCCAGCAGAAAGGACACCACCCAGATGCCCCCCAGCACTCGCCGGGCCATCGACTTAGTGCGCAGCTTCTGGGACACAAAGGGACGGGCAACCGCCAGTGAGCGGTCCAGACTCATGGTCATGATGAGCAGGACGCTGGCATACATGCTGACTCCGCAGACATAGTGGCACAGGCGACAACCAGCCAGTCCAAAACTCCAGGAGCGACGGACCAGGAAGTGGAGGAAGAAGGGAGCAGTAAGCAACACAGCTAAGTCAGCCAGGGCCAGGTTCAGCACCAGCAGGGCAGTGACCGAGCGCTTCCGCATCCTTTTCAGGATGCTCCACACCACAAAGCTGTTGCCAGGAAGCCCTATAACCAGTGCCACTAACAGTAGGACGATAGCCAGCAGAAAGATGGACCTGCCACCTGATGAGGAGGGCGTTCCAGGAGATGTAATGTTCATGTTCATTGCAAGGACCTGGGGAGTGAGGGTGGACACGCACATGAGGGTAGAGGTTTCCTGACACCTTGGACATATCCAGTCTGAGTACTCTGGTCTGTCTCCAAGGTCAGCGGCACCAGAAGCTCCTCCAAAATATACTGTCCTCATCACCAGACCCACCTTAAGGGGATCTGGTTGAGAAGAAAGACTAGTTTCCTAACTGGACTACAGGGCCCCTTCCTGCCCACAGACCCAATTGCAAAATACACAGCGGCAGCAGCATTTCCACACCTTTTCAGCCACCTTCCCTTAGGAGACCCTGAAACCCATAACTGAACTGGGAGATGCCTCATCCGTGCTGTACCCCTTGAAAGGCCTGCACCTTTATCCCCTGCCTGGCCCTTAGCCCCTCAGTCCCATTGACTTTCTCCAATCACCTACCCACTCTCCCTGGAGATGGCCAGGGTCCATCACGAATAACAGGGGTAGGGAGGAGTTAGTGGACAGATGACAAGGACAAATCCTCCCAACTCTTTGTATACTGGTCAGGCTTTCTTTGGAGATTTCTTTACACCTTCTTCATGGCTGCACTCCATCCCACCACCACCCCACTCCCAAGATAGTTACTTACAAGCTTTGGCAGGTACTGGTTGGAAGCTGGTGCCAATCTCAGAGTCAGAGCAGGGTGGTGTAGCCTATCACTGGATGTGTCCCAGTGCCAGGGGCCTGGCCCCAGTTCTGGGTGCTGTCAGCTATGTCAGTCAGAGAGGAAGTACCACAGAGCAGAGGAGGGGGAAGACGCATCTTCCTGAGGGTGGGGCAGAAACCCCCACACACACCACTCCCTTCACTAGGAGGCGGGATAGTCTGAGTTCCTGGGCAGCCCAGCAGGGAGATCTCCTCAAGAGTGGGGCCAGATGAGAAGTGCCCAGTAAAGGGCAGTGAGAGAGGAAAGAGAGGTTCAGGGAGGGAGGGAGTAGACTGGGGTGTGGCCTCGAGATGCAGGTCTAGACTGGAGAATTGAACAGAGTAATGAACTATATCATATGGGAGAAGGAGGTAAGGAAGCCAGAGAAGTGAAATGGGCTCAGATTCAGAGGCTAGAATGCTGATATCTTTATTTTTTGAATGAATAATATAGATTTTTTTAGATTAGTAGGAAGTGTAGGTTGGAGCTGTGACTAGGTTCTGGGCTGGGCTAGGTAGCACCATGACTGAAAGAGGCATGCCAGTAAATGCTGAAGGGGCAGCACCCTGTCCTTGGCTTTGGTTCAAACCATGATCTGGGTTGCAGGAAAAGGGTTGTCTTTCAGCACCACATCTCTCCCCTTACTTGAAGGGATGGGTTCCATGCAGGTCAACCGTTCTTCATTTTCCTTGGTAGAAGCTGAAATCCAGATAGTCTCTTTGGTGTCACACAGAGGGCCAATTTTTCACCTTCCCCCAACTGCTTGCCTTGTGCTTACCCATGTGGTTGCCCTGCCGAGTCTGGATTTAAGATCAGGGCAGGGAGATCAGACCACCTCTTTCCCACTTTCTCACAGCCTACCGCCCAGTTCCACTTTGGACGCACAGAGAAAGGCTGGGCTGAGCATGAGGAACAGGAGCGAGGAAGCATGCCCACTCCACTATGGAGAAACCAAGAGTGTGGTTTCTCTGGATGGAAGAGCGTCTCCTTTCCTTGAAGTCTCCTGCAGAAGCTAAGAACTGAAAAGTCCTTCTTTCAATCTGACCATGAGCCTTCCTGCTTCCCTTTTAACTCTGTCATCTCTCAGGAAAGATGCAAGGTGTAATGGTGGTCACTGAGGTTTCTTATCCTTTTGAGAGCCCCCACTTGCTCTGCTTTGAGAAAAGCCAACCCAGAGGCTGTCAGGCAGAGGATATGATGAAAATAAATGGGCTGAAACCGCAACAAGAACTGAAGACAGACTTGAGGGAGGAAGGGCCTTCTGACCACACAGGGTGTGGGAGATGGGGAGTATGTAAGAGAGGAAGTCAGGGAACCTCTGCCCAGGGCACGAGGACAGGAAGAAGCCCCTGAAGCCTGTGTTTGGGGATAGAAGCTTCCGGCTCAGAGCCCCGGGGTCAACCAGAGTTCCCTTCAGTCAAACTGGGCCATCCTTGCCTTCTCTTTCAAGCTGCTCCCCACCCCCATCTTCCTTGATGGCTTTTCTCCTCCCACTAAGCCTCTCTAAGCATACTCCCTGCTGCCCCAGTTCAGAGCTCCACTCCAACCCAGCTTTGGTGACCCTGGCATGACCCTAGGGACTGGATTTCTTTTGCTTTTTCTTGGCCTCTGTCTGGGGGTGGGGGAAGGGTGTGCAAACAGTCACTAAAGCAGAGCCTGGGGTGATGGTCAGGGTAACCACTCGGGTGACCAATCATCTCAGTTTTCTGTGGAACTGATGGGACTTGGACAAGGGATTTTCTTTGTTAAAACTGGGAAAGTCCTAGGTCAACTGGAATGAGTTAATCATCTTAGTGACCACATGTCAGTACGCATGGATGTTCTCTAAAAAGAATCCCATTCTATGTCCTCATAATCAAAACTGTCTGGATCCAGAACAGCTTTTAGACCTAGAAATTGGTTCCAAAGGGTGGCGGCTAAGAAGTACTGAGGGAGGGTTAGGAACAACTAGCAGAGTCTTGAGAGGAGTCCAGACTTGGCAGAGAGAAAAGGGAGAAAGGAAAGGTGTCACCTTCCAGAAAAATTCTTCCTGTCCTCCAAGTATTCCTGTCACTCCCCATACCCCCTCATCCCCTGCTATCTAACTTCCCCTAATTGAGTGTGGGTCCTGCTCCTGGGATCCTTTTCAAGTGAGGTCACCTTTGGGGGGAGGGTCAGAGAGGAAGATAAGTCTCAGACACTCAGGGCCTCGACACCATTGTCCACTCCTGTGTAGTGCCTCTAAACACAAGACTTAAAAGGAAACTATCCTTTCAAGCCCCACACATTCATTTTCCTCTTCCAGAGTCAGTTTTTTTCCTCCAGGGGAAAAGCCTCAGAAAATGGATCCCATTCCCACCCCTCATCCAGGCTCCCATACCTTCCCTTCCTTTTTCTCCTTTCATTTCCAGAGTGGTCCTATGGGTTGGCCTGAGGGGGAAAGAGCACCGGAGCTGGGGAGGGCAGGGCAAGATGCCACTGAGGGCTGGCACCACCCAGCCCTGGCCTGACCTAGCAGGGCACGAGGTGACTTCAGTACAACTCAGTCATGTATAACCACTAGAGGGGGCACACTGAGGCTTCCCTGTGCGTTTCACAATAACAGCTATTGGCAACAAGCAAGCAGCGCTGGCACATGGGTACATGCCAACCTGCAAGCACACAATCGTAGTTAACATAAACCTTCACCACCCTCATAATCCGTGTTTGTAGGAACCTGGGCTTGCCGCAGGTGTATGGAAATCCTGCCCAGCCAGATCTGAAGTGTAGTCAGAGAAGGGTTCCCAAATGCTCCAGAGCGGTGAGCTCCGTCCGGGGGCATGGAAAGGGGCAGGGAAGAGTAGGCACGATTGTAGAGTTTGGTGTCAAAGGTCCCATTCCTGACTGCGCCTCTCCATCCCACCCCCGGGGTCTCCATTGCCCCGGCCCTGCCCCACCACTTTTAGCTGAGGGGTAGTTCGGAGTTCCATGGTCCCCTCCCTAGAGCGGCCGCCCCCTCGGGCCTCCCCGGAGCCCTCGAAAAGCCGCGTGAGGAAACGGGGCCCCGCCCGGGGCAGCAGATCCCCGGCGGTGAAGACATAGAGCACCGGGTTGACGCTGGAGCTGAAGAAGGCCAAGGCCGTAGTTCCCGCCCGCGCCGCCTGGCCCGCCCCACCGAGCCTCGCCAAGATCCCTTCCCGCGGGGCCAGCGCGGCGACCGCCTGCAGAAGATTGACCGCGTGGTACGGGGCCCAGAGCAAGCCGAAGGCGAGCACGATGGCGCTCACCAGCCGGCCCACCCGCGTCCCCTGTCGCCCCGAGCCCCAGCGGGCGCCCCGCAGCCGCGCCAGCGTCACGCTGTAGCAGCCAAGCATCAGCCCGAAAGGAAGCACGAAGGCCGTCAGAGTCTCCAGGCTCAGGTGCGCGGCGGCGTGGGCCGGCGACGGGTGGCACAGCTGGCACACGCGGTCCCTCCACAGGTGGCGGTAGACGGCGGCCGGGACGGCGAGCACCAGGGCGGCCATCCAGACGGCCAGCAGCAGGCGGCGGGCCAGGGCCGGGCTGCGCAGCCGGGGCGCCAGGAAGGGGCGGGTGACGGCGAGGCAGCGCTGCAGGCTGAGCAGGCCGGTGAGCAACACGCTGGCGTACATGCTGAGCGCGCACACGTAATACACCGCCTTGCAGCCCGCCTGGCCCAGCGGCCAGGCCTGCCCCGCCAGGAAGATCACGAAGAGCGGCGTGAGCAGCAGCACCGCGCCGTCGGCCAGCGCCAGGTGCAGCACGAGCGTGGCCGCCAGCGGCCGCCCCCGTGCGGGCCGCCAGCCCGCCAGGCTCCACACCACGAAGCAGTTGCCGGGCAGCCCCAGCAGCGCCGCCAGCAGGAGGAAGGCTGTGCCGGTGGCCCGCGAGCCCTTCCAGCTTAGCAATGTCTCGTTCCCCGGAGGACTGTAGCAGACCGACATCCTTCTTGGCCTTCAGGGGGCTGGAAGGGGCCACAGAGGGCATTCAGGCTGAGGCAAAAGCCTCTGTTACCTCTGCTGCTGCCAGGTGAGAAGAGAGGAACCTCCCCCAATTCCCCTGCAGCCTGCCTCTCTTCTGTCTGGGAGCCTTGACCTCCAGGACCCCAGGGCCCAACTCAAAACTACTCCTTTTTGGAACCCAGAGGCCCGGCTCCCAGTTAGCTGAACTTCCCCACTCCTGTCTACTTCCCACAGTACCCAGGCCTCCAGTCCTCACTCCAGGCTGTCTCCACCTCCACCCTTCTGGCCTGGGACTTCTCACCCCCACTCCTTGTACCTCAGATCAAAAGTGGGTGGTAGGGAATAAAGGGACCTACTTACCCAGCTGGGAGCAAGCAGTTGGGGGCCTGTGAGGGGCCTGGGGAAGCTGAAAGGCGAAGAAGCAGTGGCAAGGTGCCTACTCCTGTCCTGTGCCTGTCACATTTGTGGAGGGTGAGGTGAGAATGGGGAGCGACAAGGTGAGGCTCATCTCCTGAGGCCCCTCCCTCAAGTTACTCCTTCCCATCACTAACGCGTCCAAGCGTCCAGGCATGTGAGAGCCTGCCTCACCAGGAAACAGGATAAGCTGAATGGGGTGCAGATAAGCTTCCCCAGCCATGGAAGGGAGTAGGAACATTCTGCTGAATGCCGACCCTGCTCCTGCTTCTGTTCTCGTCCCTCCCCCAACTCTGACCCCAATCCTCCCAACCCACCTTCTTCAGTGCTTGTGCCCCCTGGCCTCCCTGGCCTACACTCAGTAGAGAAAGTGACCTAAACAACTCATTCCCCCAGCTGCTCGATCTTTGCCTGTTTCCAGCCTCCTGCTCCTTTTCCTCTGCTCCTGGCTTCCTCCTCCCATCTCTTTTCCTGAACCCTGCTCCAGTCACTCCACCCTCAGGGCTCTCATTGGACTGTCAATGATAGCTTTTCCAAGTAAGGCATGGTGCTAAAATCTGGGGGATGAGGGATGCATGGAGGTCTAAGGGGCTCATAATCTGGTTGGGGAGTCATACACACAACCATGAAAGACCACACCACCAGCTGCACAAGAATACAAGAAGGAAAGGATGCAGTGGTAGAGACACACTGAAAAAGCACGTCTCTTGGAGAGGTCAAACAAAGCTTGGAAATCAAGAGATTTGAGGGGGGCCTGGCAGATCAACAGAGTTGAGGGAAGGGAAGGGAAAGCTCTCTGCCCAGCCAACAGCTGGAACGGGGGGGTTCCTGCATCACCCTGCCTCAGGACACCAGGAGCATCATCTTAGTTTGGGTTCTTCTGAAGCCGACCCTGACTTAAGGGCATTGGTACAGGTAATCCTGTATTTGGGAGGTCAACTCAGGAAGCAGGGGCGAGGGTGCAGGGTAAGACAGAGAAGAAGAAAGCCAATATGAATGTCCCGAGTCCCTCCAGTAGGCACTGGGGACCTTGAGAAGTGTACAGGATGCCCAAGACAAACACTGGTGGGGTGATGAGTCTAAAGCATTTATTAGGGTAACTTACTTATAGAGCAGGCTGCGGTGTATCCTCACAACAGTGAGAAAGGGACATTCTATCTAGCTATGTCCAAAACAAGGGGGTCGGGCATGGAATTTATATGAGGGATCAAGGAGTTTGGCTCAGGGCCAGGACCAGTTTCAGTGTTTTGGGCAACAATCTGAACACCCTTATCCCTGCCTGGTAATGTGCAAGCTCTGATATAGTTTGGATGTTGGTCCCCTCAAATCTCATGCTGAAATATGATCCCCAGTATTGGAGGTGGGGCCTACTAGGAGGTGTTGGGTCTTGGGGGCGAATCCCTCTTGGATGGTTTGGTGCTGTTCTCATGGTAATGAGTAAAAGTTTGTTGTTTAACAGAGGCTGGCACCTCCCTTCTCTCTTGCTTGTTTCCACTCTCACCATGTGACACTCCTGCTCACCCTTTGCCTCCCACCATGAGTCAAAGCTTCCTGAGACCTCACCAGAAACCAAGCAGATGCCAGTGTCATGAAGAGCTGTGAGCCAAATAAACCTCTTTTCTTTAAAAATTACCCCACCTCAGTATTCTTTTATAGCAAGGCAAAATGGACTAATACACAGACCCAGGTTGAGTTCAAGCCTGCAGGAGAAATGAATACTTGATCACAGAGCATTCAAGGTACTCTGTGTTTCTGAGTCAGGACACAGAAAGAAAGTGGGAAAGCTGAAGGACCCACAAGGTGCCTGGGCAGGAAAACAGACTGTGCTCATTTGAGGGGTTCGCTGTCAGTGAGAGTCTGAGTATCCATGCAACTGTCCATTACAGCTGCAACTGGAAGCCGAGATGTGACAGGACACCAAAAACTAAAGTCCTGATGCCAGCAGAGGATATCCCCTGCCCCATTCACATCTCCTTCATGCCAACTAATTGGAAAAAGGAGAAAGGTGAGAGAAAAGATGGCTATCCAAGGTGGCTGAAGCAGGCAGTTCTGGAGAATGAGTTTGGAACAGTGCTGAGCCAGCCTCTTCCTCTGACCAAGGAGGAAGGAGCAGGAAGCAGGAAGGCCAGAGTCCCAGACAGGATCCCAGGGGCTCAGGTCAGGATCTATCCTCTCCTCACGCCCCTCAGGACACACTGACTCACCTCCCATTTTCCCAAGTCCTGCCCAGGCAGGGTCCCCACCCTCAGCCTGGCCTCCCTCTTCCTAGCTGCAGTTTATGACTTTTCCAGTAGGCGGCAGCACATACAGGACAACTCACGTTAGCTAGAGCAGCTTCTCAGAAGCTGGGAGCCAGAAACTGTTCCTGGAAATTCTCTCCACAGAAATAAAAACACCAAAGGTCACATTGCATCCTTTTACCTGGCTCTCGTCGACCCTCACAACACATGCCCTCACCAGACACACTCACACACAAGCTCCAGTGGCTTTTGCTGGGCAATTCTTCCTCCAGTACCCCATCTAGCCCCTCCTCCCTCCCTCCCATTGGACTTTGCCCTTCTTACTGGCCAGGCTGGGGGGCCAGAGTCCGGGCATGTCTCATCCCCACCTCATCCGGGAGTGAGATCCCAGCCTTGTCTCAGAAAACGCTTCAGCCCCAGCACAGCAGAGAACCACCAGCCCAGGAGTCACGAGAGAATCCTTCTCCCTTCCACCATGGAACACCTCTCCTCCCTGAACCCCAGCGGCCTGCTCAGGTGATTTCTAATACACCTCTCTACCCTCCAGCTTTGGAGATATAGGTGGGGCAACAAAGCTCCACTTGGCCCCTAGGAGACTCACCCCTAGCCCTTCTTTTCCTGCCCCCTACTCCAGTGCGTTTGTCCAGCTCCTGAACAATCAGCTGCCACCCCCACTCCATGGTGTCTCCTCTCTACTCTAATCTGCAAACCTAGGTCTGATCCCTTCCTCCCTAGCCCAGCAGCAACCCCACCCTCATCATCCTCATTGCACTCAGCAAGCCCCTCTTTGCCCCTTCTTGACTTTTATTCCCAACTGCCAGGACAGTATCTAATATGAGCTCTGAGTTTGGACGGAGGGTCTGGACCTCAGCTCCACCACCGCAGCGACCTTTCCGTGTCTGTGATCACAAGCGAACTATCAGGAAAGGCCTGACAGCTGCCACCCGCCGGGAGCTGCTAGACAAGGTGAGCGAGCCAAGTTCCTGGGTTCCTATAGCGGGGCAGCCAAGAGACTAAGAATAGTGACATCCTGGAATGATGGAGCAGAAAGGGCTGAGGTCACACAGCTGTCTCTTCCTCTAAGGGCTAAAAGCAAAGGGGTAAGCCCAATGACTTCTGCTGCACTTTAGTCGATCTGTCTTCCACACAGTGGGCATTTCTTTGGGAGTAGGAGAAGCAGTAGACAGGGAGAGTTGGAGAGAGAGAATTCAGAAGTTGGTATGGAATAAGTTAGTACGACAAATCAAGTTCAAATTCTGATTCTGCCACATCCCAGCTGTCAAATATTAGGACATTATTCAATCTATCTAAACCTGTTTCACCTATAAAAAGAAAATAATACATCACCTTCTAGGGTTGTTGAAAGGAATAAGATGATAATGCATGTAAAGTCCTCATGGATACTTGGCACATAGTAAGGGTTCACAAAGGCTAAACACTATTACTGAAAAGAATTCTGGAGAACTCTGAGGGTGAGGGAAGAGTGAGGTGAGACATTGCAGGTAAGACAGGATGGACTTCAAGAGAACCTGGCTAGTGTTTCAATTCCAAACCAGTAGGAGTGGCTTGGAGGGGAGCAGGAGGAGATGACACTGACATAGCAGGAGCAAACAGGAATTAGGTCAGCCCCTAATTAGCATCCCCCAACAACTAAAGCACAGTGAGAGCTGCAGCCTTCAGGAGGAATGGCAAAGTGCCAGGAAGTAGAGCTGGAACATCAATCATTATCTAGGGCCACTGATGGATGTTGGGCAGCTAGAGAGGACGGGAGGGGAGGGGCATGGGGAAAGATCTGCCCCTTCCTTCCTGCTTCTTGCCTGGGCAGGCATTGGAGACCCTGCTGCTGAGTGGAGTGCTGACACTGGTGCTGGAGGAGGATGGGACTGCCGTGGAGAGTGAGGACTTCTTCCAGCTGCTGGAGGATGACACATGCCTGATGGTGCTGGAGCCTGGGCAGAGCTGGAGCTCCACCAGGGTGAGACTTCATACTGGGCTTAGGCTTCCAGTCCTTTATAGCACTCCCGAGCTGCTTTTACTGGCCTAGCCCTTATCTTGGGGACAGAGGTGCTAAGAGTTGTGGAGTTGTCAAGGACATCACACAGTGGATAGACAGTCCAGGCAAGGGCGTGTATGACCCAGTGATGGGTGGTGTCAGGGTCCACTGCACTGATGGAGGTGTCCTACAGAGTGGAGTGCTGTCATATGGCCTAGGACGGGAGAAGCCCAAGCACAGCAAGGACATTGCCCGCATCACCTTTGATGTGTACAAGCAAAACCCTCGAGACCTCTTTGGAAGCCTGAACGTCAAAGCCACCTTCTACGGGCTTTACTCCATGAGTTGCGACTTTCAAGGACTCGGCCCAAAGAAAGTACTCAGGTCAGAAATCAACACGTCATACTTCCCCATTCTCTACAGTTGGACAGTCCTCCTAATTCCTTTCCCTCACCAATCTACCCCTAGTTAGCTCTCGCTTGTGAAAACTCCCAGCCCCAAGCTCAATGGCTTCCTCCCGGGTTCCCCTGGTCATTTGATTTCCTCTTGTCTCTGCCCTTCAGGGAGTTCCTTCGTTGGACTTCCAAGCTGCTGCAAGGCCTGGGCCATATGTTGCTGGGAATTTCCTCCACCCTTCGCCATATAGTGGAGGGGGCTGAGCAGTGGCAGCGGCAGGGTCGCCTCCATTCCTACTGAGAAGGGGCTCTGAGCTTCTGCCCCCAAACATATTCCAAGAGACACACTATGAGAGACTGTGACAGAATCAGGTTTTGGGACATGCAGATAGTGCAGACTAGGTAACTCACCCAGTTTCCCCACTGTTCTCTGACTCTATTGTGACAGACCCA
Source organism: Cephalopachus bancanus (assembly GCA_027257055.1). Classification (NCBI taxonomy): domain Eukaryota; kingdom Metazoa; phylum Chordata; class Mammalia; order Primates; family Tarsiidae; genus Cephalopachus; species Cephalopachus bancanus. The sequence continues at coordinate 1,369,173 of JAPVLO010000119.1, read as the reverse complement.
TCAGCATAATGCCTTACACCCCAAGCCTACACCATACCTGAAGAATGCTGTCCCTTCCTGGCTACATTTGCAGCCTCCCATCTCCCCTGACAGGCCACAAGCCCGTCCCCAGACATCTTGATTCCAACCTGACTGCTGCTATATCTAGATCCCTCACCAACTCCTGTCCCTAAGCACCCAGCACACTGACGACACCCCTCTCTGACTTTACTGTGAGATCACTATGTCTTCATACCCTTCTTCCAAAAAATAACCAAAACATTTCCAATAAAAATACAAAAATGTTTATCAGTAAGATTTCTGACTCCAATTTAAACTAGGAAAGGGATGGGATGGATCCTCACTTTCACCTCCCCCATCAACACCCAGTCCCAGATACAAAGGCCTCAGTCTTCAAGTATAGAGTTCAATGCCCGCCTCCGTTTGGCCACTGCACTCTGCTGTTGTTCCCAAGCCTCTCGCCGCTTCAGAAAGGTGGTTAGGGCCATGTTTCGAGCCACGTGGTGGCCAAAAGGGTCTCTTATCAGCTCCTGGTTCCGCTCCCCTGCAAAAGGAATCACTCATGTTTAGTACCATTCATGTTTGAAGACAGACTCTACTTGCAGTGAATGTCCCTCCATTTTCCCCGGGCCTGTCACTGGGATAGAGTGAACACCTCACTATCCAAAGAACAGCCGTCAGGAGGAGGAGTGGGAGCAGAGGATTGCACAATCAACCAACAGAGGGGAAGGGGAAAGCAAACTAAGAAGCCACGAGCAAGGCCATCCTTTGGAGCTGAAGTCTCTGCTAATTTGAGTGTACTCTCCAGCCACCCCACTATTCTGAGTAAGATAAGGAGAGTTTGAAAACATCAAAGAGAGGTGCTGGTACTCACCCAGCTCAGCAGCAATTTCCTTCCGGGCCCCCAAGGCCGCTCCATTCCAGATGGCATCTAGCACACGGCTGCCATGGCGACTACAGGCCAGAGCCACATATTGTCCCTGCATTGAGATAAGCAAAGTAGGTCCCTCTAAGGAAGTCCACAAAAGTGTGTTTTGGGGGGCTGGGGGGAGTAGAGTTTCTAAGGAGTTTAGAGGTAGGTTTTAAAAAGTCTAGGAACCACCCACATATCTTCTCTCTGATTCTGAAGGTATAGCCCTGGGGGGAGTTCATATTCTCTAAATGGATGATGGTGGGGAATCAAAGCAGAAGCCATGAGTCTGACCTTTAGGGTCTGTAGCACACGGCGGCGCTGCTTGCGCGTCACAGAAGGGCTAGTCAAGACGGCGTCAAGTACATGGGAGCCAGCAGGGCTTTGAGCAAGAGTCAGAAGTTGTGGTCCCGTCAGGGCACCCAGACTTCGAAGTACAAGACCAGGAGTAGAGAAGTGCAGCAGATGCTGAAGCAGTAGAGATCCAAGGACTGTCACCTCCCCCAGGGCCCTGGCTGCTGCCATTTCCACCTGAGAGCACAGAGACAGGAAACTAGGAGGCAGACAACAAGCCAGATAGATGAGCCACCTGGATACTGCCACCTCCATCTGGATGAATTCAGAGATCCCACCACCCTCACCTTGGGAGTGAGAGGCTTCCTAGGCCCTGGGAGGCCTGGCCCCCAATGAGTCACTGACTTGGCCTCTTCCCTACCTCACCTGGTGCTCTGCAGGCTCTGCCCCCTCCTCCTCTGTCAGTCCATAGTACACCTCATAAGCCATCAAAGTGGCAAAGAGAGGCACACAGGCAACTTGCCGGGATGAGGGCTCTGCACAGTGAAATGCCTAGAGGGGAAGACAAAACATAATGAACCTGAGAACTTTCCCATCCCTAACCTTGACTTTCTACATAGGGAAAACATTCAGGAAAGGTAAGAAGGCCTACAACAATGTAACTCTACAACAATGTAAGATCCTCGAGGGCAGGATTTCATCTGCCTCGCTATATCCCCAGCCTCTTTACACATATAAGGGTTGAAAAAACATTTATCCCTTAAATAAACTTCTCTTAGTTCTGGGAGACAATTTTTTTTTTGAGTTGGAGTCTCACTCTTGTCACCCAGGCTGGAGTGCAGTGAGTGGCACACTCCACGTCCACTGTAGCCTTGACCTGCTGGGCTCAGGCGATCTTCCTCCTCAGCCTTCCAAGTAGCTGGAACTAGACGCATGCCACCATGCCCAGCTAGTTTTTTTTGTGTGTGTGATTTACTGCAGAGACCAGGTCTCACCAAGTTGCCCAGGCTGGTCTCGAACCCCTGGGCTCAGGCAATCCTCTTGCCTTGGCCTCCCAAAGTGCTGGGATTACAGGCTGAGCCACTGCACTCAATTTTCATTCCATGGCTGTGAAATGGCTTTTGGCTTTGTTTTCCTCTATATCTGTGAACTCCCTGGTCATCAGACTCCTGGGTCCAGAGGTACAACAACTCAAGATTAGATAAGGTATAATTTGAACCACAGGCATAAATGTATTACATGTACCACTCACCTCCAACAACAGCTGCAGAACCTGGGCTTGGTGGGCCCCAACTCTGCGACAGGCCCCCACGAAGGCAATGACTACCCCTGGGTGTCCCTGGGCCAGTACCGCTTCCAGAGTAGGACTCAGTTCCTCAGACACGAGGGATAGCTGGCGGGAAACATAGGATGCAGAGTTGTTGGCATTCTGGTAATGGTAGACTAAGTTATTCAGAGAAATCGACCTATTTAAAGCAACTAAAAATGCTAGATAAAATGTAAAAAGTATTGCCAATATCGGGACTTTTGTTTGGCTAGATTAAAACCCAGGATAAAGGGGCAATGTTAGAGGTGCTGCCTCACATAGGGAAGGATTTTAAAAGGCCCTTCTATATGTGCAAGGGAGAACTAGGGGTAAGAGAGGAAGAGAATTAAACCTGCCCTTCCATTCTAACTTGCATCCCATAAGACCACAGGGAAGCCCACCTTAGTGGTAAGCAGCAAAGGAAAAGAAAAGCTACGGCAACAGCCCTAGCATTCACGTACCCTGTAGATAAGTATTAAGAGTCTGAGAGGGCCATGGAACCTCAAGATGCAAACCTGAATTAAGCTAGTCTCCTGCTGGTACTTATACCTGAGAGCAGTCAAAATAAAGAATCCTCTCTAGGAGGAGGGCACCTTCATAGCTCTGGAAAATCAATCTCAAGAAATAACTTTTCTTTTTTTTTTCTTTTTTTGAGTTGAAGCTTCACTCTGTCACCCAGGTTGGAGTGCAATCGCATACTCCCAGCCACCGCAGCCTCAACCTGCTGGGCTCAGGCAATCCTTCTGCCTCAGCCTTCCAAGTAGCCTGAACTACAGGTGCGCACTACCATGCCCTGCTAATTTTTTTGATTTATTGTAGAGATGAGGTCTCACCATGTTGCCCAGGCTAGTCTCGAACCCACGGGCTCAGGCAATCCTCTTGCCTTGGCCTCCCAAAGTGTGGGGATTACAGGCCTGAGCCACCGTGCCCGGCCGATGAATAACTTTTCAAGCGCAATGGCCAGTGTGTTGTCAAAGATACACAGAAGCAGTCACACAATAAAATAAGGCCCAATTACCAAGAATTAGCAGAAACGCACTCAGCCTAAGTTTCTAACTCACCAGTTCAGGGGTGGTGATTGCATCCAGTAAGCGTTGTAAAGGGAAGTTGGCAATGGGATGTGTAGCCAAGGTCTGGAGCTGCCCCTGCAAGTGGTCCTCAAAGAGGCTCTGGAGGTTTGGGGGCTCCAATACTAGCAGCACCTGCTCCAGGAGCCTAGAGCTTGTCTGATCCCGCAGAAATAGCAGTAGGGGGCTAAAGACAAGGAGAAGGGAATCAGGCAGTCTTAACTCCACAGTCCCACCATTCTTGGTCAATCCTGACATCTAGACCATACCTGCCATCTGCCAAGGAATTGCGAGTACTCAGGTAGCTAATCACAGCATTGCAGAGATGGGCACACACCTGGGGTAGTTTGCGGTGTAATACCTGTAAGGCCACTTGAAGGCAGAAGCTGGAGATCTTATCAGTGATAAACACTGTGAGGAGAGGGAAGAAATAAAACAGATTTCCAAAATTCAGATAACTGGCACAACTTCAAGATGTAAGCACCAAGATACAAGGGACTACGGACACAAAGAGTCTATATGAAGTGCACTGTGACATCAAACCAGACCAAGTTTAAAAAGAAGAGGAATAACCTGACCTAAGGCACTTGCTTGGTGGCAATCACCTCCAGAAAAGTAGATCCTAGATCCCCCGCCTGCTTTCCTCCTTACCAGCAATGTCTTTCAAAAAGCAGGAGCTCAGGTCCTGAAGACGATTCAAGAAGGTTACAGGGACCTCAAAATCAGTTGGCTTACATTCCCGAGTTGGGGCCCTTTGTGCTTCTAAGGGAAGATCAAAAATGTGCAATAGTGAGATCACAAACTGCCATCCAGGAGGGAGAAGAACTTCACAGATGAACAAGGATTTACCTTGGAGATGCAAAACAGATGTACAACTGAATGTCTCCTCTGGATGACTAAACTGAGAATAAACTTCTGCTTTAATTTATCTAAGAAACTTCAACCAGCTCTTCATGATCCATAGGGATATTTCAAATTCCTCAGTCAGGTATTCAAGACATTCCAAATTAAAGCCTCAGTTAAACTCTCTAACCTTATTTCCCAGAGTTTTTCAAAATGTAGATCTCAGCCTATGACTGTATCATGAAACTAAGTTAATGGTCTCAATCAGCATTTTTTTAAAAATATGAAACAGAACAGAAGAAAAAAGAGGCCGGGCTTGGTGGCTCAGCCTGTAATCCCGTGCCTTTGGGAGGCTGAGGTGAGTGGATTGCCTGAGCCCGCGGGTTCGAGACCCGCCTGGGCAACGAGACCTCATCTCTACAATAAAATCAAAAAATCAGCCGGGCATGGTAGCACATGCCTGTAATTCTGGCTACTTGGAAGGCTGAGGCGAAAGGATCGCCGGAGCCCAGCAGGTCGAGGCTGCAGTGGCCGGGAGTGACCACTGCACTCCAGTCTGGGCGACAGAGTGAGACTCCAACTCAAAAAAAAAAAAAAAGTAAGAAAAAAGAAAAGATTAAGCCGGGCTCAGTGGCTCAGCCTGTGTTCCTGCGCCTTTGGGAGGCTGAGGTGAGTGGATTGCCTGAGCCCGCGGGTTCGAGACCCGCCTGGGCAGCAAGACCTCATCTCTACAATAAATCAAAAAATCAGCCGGGCGTGGTAGCGCATGCCTGTAATTCCGGCTACTTGGAAGCCCGAGGTGGAAGGATCACCGGAGCCCAGCAGGTCGAGGTGTGGTGGCCGGGAGCGGCCACTGCACTCCAGTCTGGGCGACAGAGTGAGACTCCAACTCAAAAAAAAAAAAAAAAAAAGATCAGAATGGATTGCATGTCGTAAGGGTATTGTTTCCTGAACTTATGCTTGAGTCCTGTACGTATATATACATATATTTGTATGTTTAGTCATGCTAAAAAAATTTTTTTTGAAGGCTTGAAATTCATTGCTCTATATGAATCACTCCTACTCCTGACCCCATTCTAATAGTTGTCTCCTAAACAACTGTGCATCCCTATCTCTGGGTCTCTGTGCACACTAATCTTTGGCCTGCTAAGTCCTGTCTAATCTCTGCTAATTCTTCCAGGTCATGCTCCCCAATGAAGAACTGCTCTTCTGTTTACTATCTCCTTCTGAACTTCCTAAACTGGTAGATCCACTTCCCTTTCTTGCAATACTTACCAGATAATTGGGAACCACGGGGCCTGGCTCTCTCAGACTCCAGAATAGTCCCTCCTAACACCTGCAGCAGAGTTCTCATCACGAAGCTGCCATGTGTGTCTCCACAGTAGAAAAGAAAATCATCACACACCTCAGCGGCCAGTCCCAGGACCAGCTCCTCCAGGGTTTCCATGGGACCATCCTTCCCATCCTCATCCTCCTCCTCCTCCTCCTCCTCCGGACTCCCCAGCAATCGAGGCAGCTGCAGTAAAGCACTTTGCAATACATGGACCCCGCACCGATGACAGGCTACAGAGCGCAAGTTGGAGCGCAGAGCAGCCCATACTCTACAGAGCGGTTTCAAGGGACTGAATCCCAACAGTTCCTGCAGCATCTCACTACCAGTCCTGTTCATGGACAAGGCTAGAGCCTGAGCCTCCACTTCCTTCAAAATATTGCACACCATCAACTCTAGAGAAACGAGAAAAGAAACATTTGAAAAAGAGACTTAGAGAATAAGGTTATGTTTCATCACTTAATCAAGGGGCGAGAGCCAAGGAAGAGGACAAGGACAATAATAAAACTAAGTCCCCACACCCTAGTGACCCCGAAAGTTTTCTTGCCATTCCTGGTTTTTATGTTCTTGGTTTAACCCATGAAATGTTCCCTACCTCGTTCTTCTCCAGTCTCGGGAGACTCTTTTAGCGCGGACAGCGCCCGACGGAAATAACCGAGAGCTTCGGGGCTCAGGTGGGGGTGGGAATCTGGAGCCGGCTCCGAACGCCCATCCGGAGGCTGCCGGGGTTGCCGCGAGCGGCCTACTGAGGGGCGCCCCGAGCCCTTGGCCCTGCGCCCCCGTTTGCCACCAGCTGGGAACCGGTGCCCCGTCTTGTGGGGGGAGCGCGGCTCCAACCCCATGTGTGCTTAGGGACCTCTCCGGCTGTAAAAACTCCCTCAGTAGCAGACTGACCCTCAACACCGTCAGGTGTGTGCCCCACACCGAGTTTTAAAAGGCCGGCGCGCTTCCGGTGCATAGCACACGTCATAGTTCCGCGACGGCCCCGGTAGGACAGGGTGGGTGCGTCTCCCAAATCGCTCCGCCTCTATTTGCCAGTCGGAACCTCGATCCAGGAATCCGCCCTCTCTGCCCCAGCCCAGAATTGCCTACGCTCCTACGATGCGAGCCTTGAGCCCTCCCTGCCTTGCCCTTGGCCAGCTCAACGCAGGCCAGAACACGAACTTCCACCCCAGCCCTGCAACCTGCCCCCCACGTAGTCATTTCGTCCCGCCCCTGCGGCAATAAAGTTGACGAGCTAGGCTGCGCGAGGATCCCAGAGGCAGCACAGGTGGCAGGTAAGGGGCGCAAGCGCCCTCCACTCAGGCCTCAGGTCTCTGGGCTTCGTGCACACCCCGGACCCAGAAGCAGCGCTCCTGGCTCCGCCAGATGAGCACGAGCCGGGGCCCAGAACTCCAGGAGGCCAGGACTTGGCGTGGACGCGCCCCGAGAGGCTGCAGCGCCAGATTCCTCCACCCAGTCAGCCCCTCGCAGAGTCTTACTGGGTGCCCCATCCAGTCCCTTTTGCGCTTCCTGGGCCTCAAAAGGGACAGTCAGCCTTGCCCTGGGGACCTCAGTTGTCCCCATATGAAACTTATCTCCCCTCAAAGGATTCGGAAAACTTGGCTTCCCCTCTTATCTATCACTAGTGGGGTCCTCCACTCCACACAAAATCTGCAGACTTCCCTCAGAGCAAGTCTTTGCTTCCAAAGACTTTCCCCCTTCACCTGTGAGTCATGGCAGCTCCCATAAAGGGCCAAGTGTGTGTAGTGACTGGTGCCTCCAGAGGTATTGGCCGTGGCATCGCCTTGCAGCTCTGCCGAGCAGGTGCCACAGTTTACATCACTGGCCGCCATCTGGACACCCTTCAGGCCACTGCTCAGGAGGTGAGTGCTTCCTCCAGGATCACAGATGCGGAAACCACCAGAGGAAACCCTTACATTTAACAACCTCCTCTTCTGATCCCTTACCTGAAACCATAATATTACTGAAACTCAGTAAGATGTATCTACCCAAAGTAGAATAAATAAGCTCCACAAATAACTTCAGGTAAGGTCGAATTTGGCCACCAAGTGTTCAGGGATTGTGCAATTACAACTAAAGAGTTGCGAACTTGTGCTTTCCTCTATTTTAGGCAACTTTGTCGAGCTGTACATTTTTATTTGCCTTCTTGACTGGATTTCAGTTAAGTAAAGATTTGAGTACCCATGATTTGCTAGACACTGTATAAAGCATTGGGGTTACCAAGACTAATACGATACAATTTCTGCTCTTCCAACAGGAAGTCAGGAGCAGAAATAAATCATTTCAATATAATGTGAATGTAGTAAATTATAAGAGGGAGATATGCACAAAGTGCTCTAGAGGCATGATGTGGGGCACACCCATAGAGTGTGAGTGTGGTTATGTTGCCAGGTGGAGTCCGGCATGACGCTCCATGGATTCTTTGACCCGCTACAGAAAAGCATTTCAGAGCAGAACTTATGGGAGAGAGAAAAGAGAGAGAACATGTGTGTGCATGCCTCACAGGCATGGGCATCTTAAGAGAAAGACCATACTTTTGCTTTTGACAAGAAACTTGATATACCTACGCAATGATATTATGCTAAAGGATGGGCTGCAGGTATCTGGTCCCAAGTTTTGATGTTTATCTCTTCCCCTTTGATGAGCTGAGGGGGTGGGCTTTTCCTGAATGCATACTTTGCCTTTGACAGGAAGCATAATAGACTTTTACAGCTAATATTATGTTAACCATGAACTGAAAGGCAGATTACCACTTTTCCACTTTGAAGAGTTTTCCCTTTGATGAATTTAGGGAATGGGCTTTTCCTGAACACGAATTTGCCTTATAGGAAACTTGATAGACTTTTACAGCAATTATTATGTTATGAGCTGAAAGGCTGGGCTACACTGGTAACTTCACATTCCAGCCTACAGGGTGATCAAGCCTGCTGTGCCAATAAGGAAAAATGTCAGAATACTTCCTCTATTTTATTTATTTATTTATTTATTTAGTTTGAGTGGGCGTCTTACTCTGTCACCCAGGCTGGTGTGCGGTTGCATGCTCATGGCCACCGTGACCTCGATCTGCCGGGGGGCTCAGGCAAGACTTTCACCTCAGTCTTACAAGTAGCTGGAACTACAGGCATGCACCACCATGCCTGGCTAATTTTTTAATTTGATTTATTGATGAGGTCTTGCCAAGTTGCTAGGCTGGTCTTGAACCCCTGGGCTCAGGCAATCCTCTTCCCTCTGCCTCCCAAAGTGCTGGGATTACAGTGCTGGGATTATGCCACCACATCTGGCATATAGGCTCTTTTAAAATTGGCTTTGTTGGAACTCTTTCCATAAGGAATCTCAGCTTAGATTCTTCAAAAGCCTCTGAGCCCACCCAAACCCTTAGTAAGATAACCAGTATTTCCAGTCACACCTGTTACAAAAGAAAAAGATTCTTATTGAAATTCTGCAAATCTGTCATAAATCAATACTCACAAATAGTTTTCAAATTCTGGAGAAATTAGGTAGAAAGATATATGTTTTAAATGTTGCTTACAAGAGCATACTTTCCTCATTTGTTAAAGGCTATAAATAGCTCCAAGAAAAAAGTTTTTTTTCTTTTAACTTCTGAAAAATATAAAAGAATCAGCAATACTTCAAACAACAAAAAACTTATAAAATTATTTGGTTCCTATTAATTCAGTTTATGCAATGAACTCTTGTTCTTTCCTATTTGGATCAGCAATCTTCATGAGCAAATAAGGTTTTGTTTTGTATTTAATAAGAGTCCTGGAAGAATATTTTTTCTTTAGTTTAATAGTACAATCTCAAAAGTTGATAGATGGTCACTGAAGAGCACCTGTCAGGGTCCTTTAACTAATTATAAGCTGCTTTTTGAGAAGGATTAAAGCAAAACAATAATAGTGGATGACAAAAGTCTTAAATTTAGCCAAAGACACAGTTGACAAGAAAATTTGGTTATTTTATGGCATACAACTTAACATAATAATCGTTACTACTGATAACACATATTTGTATATGTCGGAATTACAGAAAGAGCAATTTTGGAACACATGCCAGTGACACACATAGATATAACCTTAGGAAAGTTAAACACTCTTTCATGTTTGACAGTGCTTCCTGTGTGATTTTAGCATACCAAATGAGTTAAGTGTCTCTTTGGATTTCAGGAAAACCTATTACTAAAATAATTTTTTTAAAAGTCAGAAAGACTGAATTGAGAAGTTGAATTTTCATGTTGAAAGGTTTGTTAAATATTAAAGGTTTTAAAAGCATGATATCATAACACCGGATTACTGGCTATTGTAAAATAGTTATTCATTTAGCCAAAATGATAATTCAAAGTTTGTTTGGGTTTTTTGAGTTGGAGTCTCTGTCGTCCAGGCTGGAGTGCAGTGGCATGCATACGGCCACCCCAGGGTTGACCTGATGGGCTCAGGTGATCCTTCCATCTCACCCTTCCAAGAAGCTGGAACCACAGGTACACGCTATCTTGCCCAGCTTTTTGTTTTCTTAATTTATTGTGGAGATGAGGTCTCGCCAAGTTGCCCAGGCTGTTCTCAAATCCGTGGGCTCAGGCAATCCTCTCACCTCAGCCTCCCAGAGTGCTGGGATTACAGGCTTTGGGCCATACCTAGCGCAAAGATTTGGAAAAGCAAAAACCTTACTCTTTGATAGAGAAGATCCATTTCTTTAAACAGCAAAAAGAAAGACAGCAAGGGTCAACTTAAATGGTTCCTCTCCTCCCTTTCTTTGTAGTTTACTTAAAAAGTAAACAAAAACTTTTGTCTCTTGAAATCATACAAAAATCTTGTTTAAAAGAGAATAACAAATTTTATCCTTGCATGAGTATACATTGAAGTTAATGTCAATAAAACCTTATAAACAAGTGTATTAATTTTAATTAGTTTGACCACAAAGTAAGATTTTTATAAACACCTTAGAATTTTATTAAAGGGCAGATTAGTGTTTTGAGAAAACACTGTTATTTTGACATAATGACATTCTGGCCCAAAATTAGTGTGATTTTTGATATTAATGGTTAATTCATAAAAATAACCAAATGAAGCCAGGCTCGGTGGCTCAGCCTGTAATCCCGCGCCTTTGGGAGGCTGAGGTGAGTGGATTGCCTGAGCCCGCGGGTTCAAGACCCGCCTGGGCAGCAAGACCTCATCTCTACAATAAATCAAAAAATCAGCCGGGCGTGGTAGCGCGCGCCTGTAATCCTGGCTACTTGGAAGGCTGAGGCGGAAGGATCGCCGGAGCCCAGCAGGTCGAGGCTGCGGTGGCCGGGAGCGGCCACTGCACTCCAGTCTGGGCGACAGAGTGAGACTCCAACTCAAAAAAATAAAAAAATTTTAAAAAATAACTAAATGATCCCCTTTAGCAAATGTGCTCATTCATAGAATTCCTTTCATGCATTCCTTTACATGAACTTTACACAGACCATCTATGACATTCTTGGACTTTCTGTTTTGCCCTATACTTTCCTTTTTTCCCCCAAATAACCAGTCATTTTATTGTAGGACAAAATTTACCATACAAGATCCTCTCCCATACAAAATTATTATCTTTCTTTAAAACCTTCCTTACCAAAAATGCATCTTCATATTCATAACTTCCCTCACATTTCTCTCTCCTACTTTCTGGTTCTTTACCTTCTTTCATAGATAACTTTTCTAAATTCATAATTTGAATTAACCTCTAAGTAACCTATTAAGACAAGACTATTCCTTTCTTTTTTCCCAGTTTTAAATGAGTAATATTTACATTTAGTTAGAACTGGCTGAATTTTATAAGGAAAACAAAATATGAGGGCTGTAGTAGACCCTTACTAGGGTCTGGGTTTGGGTTTATTAAAAGGTAACCAACGAGCCATGCTGCAAAAACTTGTCAATTAGAGGTTGTCTATGGGGGTCAATTTAAAGGATAAATGAGATGTTTAGTTTTTGGAATGCTGTCAAATTTCACTGGGGAGCAAGTGTCAGAAGAAACAGGTCCAGCATGGATGGCCAGGGCCAAATGGCTAGCATCTGTGAAATCAATTTGGGTTCCAATGGCCTAATATTCACCCAGGATTGGGGGTTGCTGGGGTGGTAGTTAAGCTAGTGCTGGGCATTGTAAAGTTCCCGAGCCTCCTCAGTTAGTGACCACCATTTTTGAGTTAGGTAGTCCCCCTTGCCTCTAGAAGACAGCACACTTCCTCTGGATGTGTGGAGCTGATTGGCTAATAAAATAGATTCCTAGACAGATTTGTCATTCTGGTGTATCAGGTTCTAAGTTGGTATACTTTTTTATATTCTCAGTTAACCTTCCCTGGAAGAGAGCGGGATTTTCATCTGGGCCCTGTGTGATTTCCTTCTTAATCTGGGGAGCTAATGTCCCATTGGATATAATTTGGTTTGTAAAGTGGTGATTTAAAGCCATAAATGCCTGCACATAAGGAACTTTTGATCATTTCTGTTCTCATCTACAAAATAATTCTAATTGTAATATGATATTAAAACTAAAAGTTCTATTTTATCTGCTAATTTATACTGATTCCAAATCTTATTGCAATTGTGCGTGGTTTTTTTTGTTTGTTTGTTTTAACCTGTCCAATTCAAATTCTTCATTTTTTTTTTTTGAGTAGGAGCCTCTGTTGTCTAGGCTGGTATGCAGTGGCATGCTCAAGGCTACTGCAGTCTTGACCTGCTGAGCTCAAGCTATCCTTCCTCCTCAGCCTTCCAAGTAGCTGGAACCACAGGCTCATGCCACCAAACCCAACTAATTTTTTTCTTTTAATTGTAGAGACAAAGTCTCACCAAGTTACCCGGGCTGGTGTTGAACCCCAGGGCTCAGGCAATCCTCTTGCCTCTGCCTCCCAAAGTGCTGCGATTACAGGTGTGCACCACTGCACCTGGCTTCCAGTTTGTTAAAATTTGAATGGGCAGTCTGTGAGGGTATAGATTGAGCATCACCAATTTTCCTGTTTGCATTCCTCAAGGGAAAATTCTGCCTTGTGACTTTAGGCAGCAAACTGAATATGAATGCCCATTTGCAGTCCCTGATGCTCTCCTGAGCTAAGGCATCCTCAGCGCCCACCCCCCCACACACACACACCACCTGCCTATGTTGGACTTTCCTTGAGTGCATTGTGGCTTGAGGCCACAAACTAAACATGAATGAATTTTAATAAAGGGCTTCCCAGTAGTGCCCTTTGAAATGGTCTGCTAGGTAAGTTTTTTGGAGTGAACAGACCAGCCATTTGGAGAGGCGGGTTATCTTTGTATTCAAGCAATTAAAAAATTTAAGATAATTACATTTAGTTAAATTTTCTGTTCCCACCCATTTCCAATTGTGAGCGGGCAGATTTGCTAGGACTGTATAGATCCTTGAATTGCAGTTTAAGTGGTGCCAGGTTGGCTCCGGTTTTTGGAAAAGGAGTCCTGAGGTGTGGAGGTGTGGACAATCGGGCAAGAGTGATCAATTCCCATACCTTATCCTGTCACTTAGAGAGCACCCAGCATTAGCCAGGTGCATTGAAGTGACCAAACTTCCTTTTCCAAAAACCTTTCAGCAAACCTCACATAATAAATAGTATTATCTAGCATTAAAAGAAACAAAAGTGGGGGGCAGGCTTCCAGAGGAGCAATTTGCTTTTGGTGCTGAGTGTAAGCTTTCTGTCCCTTCAAAATATGGTAAAGTAGGCCGGGCCCAGTGACTCAGCCTGTAATCCCAGCACTTTGGGAGGCCAAGGTGAATGAATTGCCTGAGCCCGCGGGTTTGAGACCAGCCCTGGCAACTTGGCAAGACTTCATCTCTACAATAAAAATTTTTTAAAAATTAGCCGGGCATGGTAGCTCACTCCTGCAGTTCTGGCTACTTGGAAGGCTGAGGTGGAAGGATCGCTGGAGCCCAGCAGGTCAACACTGGGATGGCCCCGAGTGTGCCACTGCACGCCAGTCTGGGTGACAGAGTGAGACTCCAACTCAAAAAAAAAAAAGAAAAAGAAAATTGTAATGGCATAAGTGGCCTTTTCCTATAAGTTAGCAGGATCTCTTAACCAGAGAAATGGGTTAAAAATATCTATGGCCATGTCTAAGAGACTTTCCAACACTTTTACAAGTACAAGTAATTGATTATAATCTATCTTGGCCAAGGCTCAAAACTTTAGAAATAGACTCACTTCTAAATAACCTGATTGCCAGCATTTGAAACTAAGAACAATTTAAAAAATCTTTTGTCCCTATTCCAAGTAGAAATCCTTTCTTGGGCCTCAAAGATGTTGCTGGGTAAGGTGTGGCATGATGCTCCATGGATTCTTTGGCCCACCACAGAAAAGCATTTCAGAGGGGCCAATACAGTTTTTTTGTTGTTTTTTTTTGTTGTTGTTGTTTTTTTGAGTTGGAGTCTCACTCTGTCGCCCAGACTGGAGTACAGTGGCCGCTTCCGGCCACCGCAGCCTCGACCTGCTGGGCTCCGGCAATCCTTCCACCTCAGCCTTCCAAGTAGCCGGAATTACAGGCATGCACTACCATGCCCGGCTGATTTTTTGATTTTTATTGTAGAGATGAGGTCTCGCTGCCCAGGCGGGTCTCGAACCTGCGGGCTCAGGCAATCCACTCACCTCAGCCTCCCAAAGGCGCGGGATTACAGGCTGAGCCACCGAGCCCGGCTCCAATACAGTTTTAAAAAAGAATTTATAGGGGGAAGGGGGCCATGCTTGATGACATGGGTGTTTTAAGAGAAAAAGTGTGCTTTTGCTTTTGACAAGAATGATACAATTATTAATATGCTAAGGGGTGGCTTGCATGTATCTGGTCCCAAGTTTTGATTATCATCTCTCCTTTTTGATGAACTGAGGGGGTGGACTTTTCCTGAACTTTCATTTTGCCTTTGACAGGAAATGTGATAGACTTTAACAGCAATTATTGTGCTAATCATGAACTGATAGTTAGGCTGATTACCATTTCTCCACTTTGATGGGCCTTCTCTTTGAAGAGTTGAAGGGGTGGGCTTTTCCTTTGCTTTTGACAGGGAACTTGATAGACTTTTACAGCAATTATCATGTTAACCATGAGTTGAAGGGATGGGCTTTACTGGTAAGTCCACCTTCCATCCCACAGGGGGTAAGGCCTGTTGTGCTAATAAGGAAAAATGTCTGAATGCCTAGACTTATCTATCTATGTCTAACCTATATTAAATAACCTGCCTCAGTTAGGAGACTGGTTTGGTAAAGCATTATGGGGGTAATTCATGAAATAAGTCTTAAAAGTCTTAAAAGATCAGAGGGAGAGCATTGCAGCAGAGGGAACTACATGAGCAGAGAGACAGTAGGGAGAGAATGTGGATGTTTTCAGATCATGTGGGGGAGAAGTGGTGGGTGAGAGGCTGAAGAAAAAGAGTAAGTCTTGGAGGACCCTGGTAGAGAACTTAGGTTTTATTCCTAAGCGATGGTGATCCACAGAGAAGGTTTTAAACAGATTTGTGTTTTAGATATTTCTTAACAGCAGGACTATGAGGAATAAATTCAAAACAGAAAGTCTGGAGGTTGAGTGAGTAATTAGGAGGCACTGCAGTAGTTCAGGCAAAGGGGACAATAGGGTGGATCCCAGAGCATGAATTTGAAGGAGAGGAGGATTCTTCTTGGATAAGGTACTCTTTCTCTGACACTGGAGGATGTTCTCTACGTATTTGTAGAGAACAAGAGTACAGGAAGTAGAAACAGTTAATTCCTAATAACTTTGATTACCAAGCAGCAGCATTGGTGGAGTGGAGTTAGAGGGCTGGGATTGAGTAGGGCGTTCCAGGTGAATGGTAAAAGGCATGACAGGGAAATAACCAGGGTCAAGGAAAAGGATGGTTGCTTATGTCTCAAGAGCAAGTTCCATGCCTTCCTTGTTCATACCCTCTACTTGCATAGTACAATCCCCTGCACTTGATAGACCCCAGTAAATCCTTGTAGATTATTAAACCTTGAAGATTATTATTATTCACCTTATTCTCTGATGGGCAAGACTATCATTCCTGAAAGTCCTCAAAACACACACCAGAGGGCAGTATTGCCTGCCCACTGACCTCAGCTGCTGGCTTTCCTATGTTTGCTTTCTCAGTTCTTAGGCCTACTTTGGTTGGGGGAGTTGTGTTATGTCTCAACTTGTGTGTGACTATGAGCTCACATCTCCTGTCTCTCTCAGGCACAATGTCTTGGGGGCCGATGTGTGCCCGTGGTGTGCGATTCAAGCCAGGAGAGTACAAAGGCTGTTTGAGCAAGTGGATCGGGAACAGCATGGGCGCCTGGATGTGTTGGTCAACAATGCTTATGCTGGTGTCCAGGTACCCTTTGAGCTTTGATCCCAGCTCCACACTCCTCACCTGCCCCTCTGACCCTGAGTTCTCATGCCCACTCATTGCCTCTTCTGTTACCCAGCCCCTCACATCTTCCTGTCTTCAGATCATCCAATCAGTCACCCTCCTTATGCCTTCCAGGAGATCCTGAACAACAGGGGAAGGGCATTCTGGGAAGCCCCTGCCTCCATATGGGATGATATCAACAATGTTGGACTCAGGTGGGTGCTCCCCTTACCCCACTACCAGGATCAAGGCTCCCCTGAGTCACTTAGAGAGCTGCACAGCCCAGGCCTTTCCGCATATGCCCTCCCCTTTTCCCTCTGGCCTTCCCCATCTCTTTGTTCTTCCTTCTGTTCCATTTATCCTGATTATCTCTGGAGAAGTTCCCCTCAGGTGAGTCTGTACTGGGGAATGTCACCTCTTGCCATGTACTGTCAGTAACTTTCATCTGAACAATCCTTGGCCTCTCTCGTGCCTCGCTCTCTGCCCACCTAAATGCAAGACCCAGAGGAAGCCACCCCCTCTCAAGAATGCACACAGCCTGTGGTCTATGTTTTTGAAAATGGCTAGAGGGAGAAATTGTTTTGTTTTAGATTAAAAAAAGAATAAGCATCAACCTTCTGTAGCCCCACTCCAAATTCACAGGTGAGGGCACTACCAGGTCAGAGCTGGGAGGGCAATGGTGTCACAGGGTAGCACATACATCTGACACTGGAGTGAGATGAAACACAGCATTTGAAATTTTCCCAGCACAATAGGCATCGGTAATGTCTTTGCTTGTTACTGTTGGAGTAATTTTGCCCTCTCATATAATTAAACTTCACTTTGTTAATGTGATTGGTCATCTGTGAGAGTAACCAAGAGATTGTCTGCAAACCTGTGACTGATGCATGTAAGAATACCCATTACTCCAATTTGGGTACCCTGTTGGCAAAAGAAGCATGATTAGAAAACTGTTGTGATTTATAAAGTGGAAGAAAGATTATGAAGACAGAGGGGGATGGTCAGCCCAAAGGCAAGAAAGGAAAACCCTAAGAGCTGGAAACTGGCCATGCCTAAGTCCATAGCTCTCCAAAGAGAAGTGCTTTCCATACCTTCACCTGTTGATAGCCAGAGTTTGGAGCTTAAAGCAGGCACTTGAGTCATCTGCTAGAGCCTAGGCCCTGAGGAATTCTCCAAGTTAAAGGCAATTTTGTGAGCCCCTGGTAGCCCACTAGTACCTCTTCCCACCTATCCACTCTTATATATATTTACTGCCTTTCCTCTGCATCGCCTGGGGCTGGTCTTTCCATTGGAACTGTAACTCTAATTGTTTTCATTTGGAGGGTCCTGACTGCTCCTCATGCAAAAGAAATCTTTTTCTGGTGACCAAGTTATGTGTGTATTTTTTTTAAATATGGAAAAATGTGAAGACTAGTATAATCTTATTCCCCTCACTGCCATCACTTCCTCCCTTTTCTGATATACATCTGCAGTCGAATATATATTCTTCCAGATTTTTCGCATAAATGTCTCCCATTCTTTTTAATAATTGTAAAATCTTCTGTTAAGAGGAAATACAACTTATGTATCTAATCCCTATTTGTTGCAAAGTACAATACCTGAGTCAAAGAATATGAACTTTTTAAAGATTTAATGAACATTATAAAACTGTCCTCCAAAAAGACTCACCAAATTTTAATCTTAAGGCAATATATAGGGGAATATCTGTTTCCTCATGTCCCCAACCATATCTGACAGTATCAGGCCACTCAGACAGGCTAACTTTGCCGTGCTGATAGGCCAAAGATACACAAAGGTAGTTTTCGTTTATACTTCTTTAACACTTTATGAGGTTAAACTCCCCCCCCCTTTGTTTACTCACTCTTTATTTTTTTGTGAATGGTCTTTGTGTTATTATTTTCACATCAATTTATAAGAGATCTTTGTGGAACGGATTCCTTTGGCATATGTTTTACCAATATTTTTCCTGCCGGGCTGGGTGGCTCAGCCTGTAATCCTGTGCTTTGGGAGGCTGAGGTGAGTGGATTGCCTGATCCTGCGGGTTCAAGACCCGCCTGGGCAACTTGGCGAGACCTCATCTCTACAATAAATCAAAAAATTAGTCGGGCATGGTAGCGCGCGCCCATAGTTCTAGCTACTTGGAAGGCTGAGGCGGAAGGATCACCAGAGCCCAGCAGGTCGAAGCTGCAGTGGCCAGGAGCGACCACTGCACTCCAGTTTGGGCGACAGAGTGAGATGCCAACTCAAAAATATATATATATTTTTTTCCCAATTTATCATTCATTTTTTTACACACATACTCCCCTTGTGTGCGCTCTCTATATGTACAGAAGCATTCATATATGTTTGTATTTGTGTGTATATCTATATGTATATATTGCTTTTTTTTTTTTTTTTTTGAGTTGGAATTTCACTACGCTGTCCAGGTTGGAATGCAATGATACTGTCATGCCTCACTGCTGTCACAACTTCCTTGGCTCAGGTGATCCTACTGCCTCAGCCTCCCAAGTAGCTGAGACTATGGACATGGGCCACTACACCTGGCTAATTGTTTATTTTTTGCAAAAACAAAGTATCACTATATTCCCCAGGCTGGTCTCAAACTCCTGTGCTCAAGCAGTCCTCTCACCTTGGCCTCCCAAAATGCTAGGATTACAGGCATGGGCCACTACACCCAGCCTGTGTCTTACTTTTAAGAAGTTAAATCTGTCAGCCTTTTATAGTTTCGGTCTTGGTGCAATGCTAAGAAAAGTCTTCCCCACCTCAAGTTTATAAACACATTCGATCATGTTTTCTTGTAGTACTTTTATGCTTTTTAAAATATTTAAATCTTTGATTGTTTTGGACTTCATTTTAAAATAATAAATGGAGAGCCAAACCCCCCAACTCACATAACTGTTAGTTGTCCCAAATCCATTTGCTAAACGACCTGCGTTTTCCCATTGATTCATTGTGTTACCTTCATAGTACATTGCGTTCTCACTTACACTTGGATCTAATTAACGAATATTTTGTTTCATTGACTTATCTGTCTACTGTTATGCCAGTACTTTTAACTATTGTGCCAGTACTTTTAACTATTATGCCAGTGTTTTTAACTATTGTGTCAGTGTACCTTTTCACATGGCCATGGCAAGGGTGGACCAAGCAAACTCACACCACAAGATATTACTCTTCTTTTTTTTTTTTTTTGAGTTGGAGTCTCACTCCGTCGCCCAGACTGGAGTGCAGTGGCCGCTCCCGGCCACCGCAATCTCGACCTGCTGGGCTCCGGTGATCCTTCCGCCTCAGCCTTCCAAGTAGCTGGAACTACAGGCGCACACTACCACGCCCGACTAATTTTTTGTTTTATTGTAGAGATGCGGTCTCATCAAGTTGCCCAGGTGGGTCTCGAACCCACAGGCTCAGGCAATCCACTCACCTCAGCCTCCCAACGTGCTGGGATTACAGGCTGAGCCACCAAGCCCGACGATATTACTCTTCTTTTTTTCACTCTTTTCTAGCTATTCTCACGTTGTTTCTTCTCATTAAGCTTTATATTATTTTGCTAATTTCTGCAATAGGTTTTACTGAGACGTAATTCAAACTGACTGAGTCAATTGATTAATTTATATAGAACTATGTTTTAATGTCAGTTCTCCTTATCTTTGAAAAATTTTGTCTGTAATTGTTCTTTTATTGTCTTCCTATGTAGACACTATACATTTCCTGGGTTTTTTTTTTCTCCCTGAACTATTGTGTTTGTAATTGCTATTGTGACAGAACTTTTTTCTTCCATTACATCTTCTAAAAGTTGCTAATTCTCATCTGTCAGTGGTTAATTTGACCAGTTTTCCTCTCAGAATGTGGCCTCAGGCCCCTGATTCTCAGGGTCACCGCCACCCAACACAACTGACAACCAACAGAGGGCAAAGGAAGCTGCCAGAGGCTGCACACCCAGGCCAGCACTAACATGGTTCATTCTTTCTTCCCTGCCCACCTTCTAGAGGCCACTACTTGTGCTTGGTGTATGGGGCACAGCTGATGGTACCAGCTGGCTAGGGGCTCATCGTGGTCATCTCCTCCATTGGGGGTCTGCAGTATGCAATAAGCGTCCCCTATGGTGTGGGCAAAGCTGCGGTGAGGACCTAGTAACACCAAAGTTGGGGAGGTATAAGGCAGTGATGGTACCTGTTGCTCAGGAGGTGCAGTCTCCAGAGGTCAAAATGGCAGGGCTGGCTGCTCACACCTCCCTGCTGCCTCATCCACAAAGAGTTCCTGTGCTTGGGGGCCCATCAGTTTGCCAGAGTAGGCATCACAGCGAGGAAGGTGGGCAGCTGAGACTTCAGGGCTCCTGGGAAGGGAATGGGCTGGAATGCTCCCTGCAAAACCGGGAGGGCAGAGGAGGAAGGTGACATGACTAGGTGCCATGGCCCTCACCCTAACTTCCATCTCTACAGTGCGACAAGCTGGCTGCTGACTGTGCCCATGAACTATGGCACCACAGGGTCAGCTATGTGTCTTTGTGGCCCGGTTTGGTGCAGACAGAACTGCTGAAGGAGCATATGGCCAAGGAGGAGGCCGAAAAGGATCCCCTGTTTAAGCAGGTTGGCAAGGGGAGGGCGAGAATGCAGGGGAATCAGCCTCTCCAGCCTCAGTGACACTAACGACAAGAGCAAATACTCCCATTCACTGGGTGCTGACTGTAGCAGGCACAGAGCTGAGCCCAGTACACATGTTATTTCCTTTACCTGTAAGGGACATACTATCTCCATGTTATAGATGGTAAAACTGAAACCCAGAGAGGTTAAGAAACTTGTTCAAGGTCACATGTCATAAGTGGAAACGCTGTCTGGCACCAAAGCCCATGCACTTGACCCCCACACTGAAGCAGCATAGAAGGTCCAGACACTAGTTGGCAATACCACATTCTTCCACTTAGGATAGGCAGTGGACCCTGGTGCCAGGGTGCGGGGCTCACCTACACTTTGGGAGGAGTGGCTATGGCACCTGCCAAGACATTGGGTCCCACACGCCATGCATGAGGTCTTTGGCCTCTCTTTCTCCTGGAACAAAAGTTTACATGGGAAGGAAAGACTTGAGCCCTGCACTTGGAAATTAACCCTTTATTTCTCTACTCTTGTGTTTCAGTTAAAACCACTTTTCTCATCTGCGGAAACCACAGAAATGAGTGGCAAATGTGTGGTGGCTTTAGCAACAGGTGAAGAGGTTAGGGGCAGCTGGCAACAAGGAAGGGCATGGAGAATCTGCAGGTTGGTGGCAGCCAGTGCCCAGATCTGGTTCAAGGGGTGGTTGAAGAACATACCCTTCTTTTCTCTGGCTTTCAGAGACCCAGGAGGTCAGGATTCCCAGTTTGAGACTTGAGAGGTTTAGGAACTGGATCCTGAGAGGTGTGGACAACAGCCAAAGGCCAAGAGCCTTCCAGGGACAGAAGGAAACTGTTCTCAAGGGCTCCTGAGTCTATCTCAGTGATGCCCTGTCGAATGGGACCTCAAACTTGTCACTTTGTGCACTTCCATGCATGAAATCTCCAACTGCGTGTGTGCCCACAGACTCGAATATCCTGAGCCTGAGTGGTAAGGTGCTGCCATCCTGTGACCTTGCTCAACGCTATGGCCTTCGGGATGTGGATGGTAAGAGCTCTGACCTGGCAGCCAGCCTTGACTGCTGTTCTTTCTGTTCCCTACTCACTTCTTCTCTCTGTTTCCCCAGCCCTGGTTGGGATGTCCGAAGAGTGGGAAATGGGGTTCTGACCCTGCTCTTCCTATTGTTCCCAGGCCGTCCAGTTCAAGACTATTTGTCTGTGAGCTCCATTGTCTTGCATGTCTCCAGCATGAGCTGGCTGGCCTCCTACTTGCCCAGCTTCCTCCGCATGCCCAAGTGGATTATTTCTCTCTATACCAGCAAGTTCTGACCCTCCTGGCCTGACGTTATCATTCTACTTCTCTTCTCATTGGACTGAGATGGTTGGGCCTATATAGTGGTACAAAGCTGCACTTCTCACCCACCTATACCCTTGATATGAAGTGAAGACCTTTACTATGTGTCCATGGTGAGTTCTGGGGGTCCTCCTAGGCCCTACTTTGTGCCTTTGTTTCCCTCATCTGTATGGTTTACCTTTTGCCTCAGTATTGAAAAATGCTCTCGGGACCAATAAAGACTTCCTTTCTCCTTCAGTGTGTTTTTGAGTACTGATTCAGTGCTCAGTAGGGTGTGAAAGACTTCGGAGAAAGACCCAAAGATGTACAAATGTGAAGATTCTCAGGACAAGGACCTTTTCTTCTAGACCTGTTTCTGCTCTTCCCTCCAGGGCCTGGTTCCCATGCCCAGCTGGGGGCCCAGGATCACTCCACAGCCAGAAACAGGCATCCCAGTTTCACACTGCTTCCTCCGCCCCATTGTACCATCTCTTTAGGGATGCCTGCTCCCTTCTTGCTGGGCCTGGCATCTGGATGAGGCCCAATCCAGTGAGGGCAGAATCCTTGGTATTTGATCTCCCAGAATTTGGAGAGAAGTTATTACCTGAATTCAAATGAGGTACAGAGGAATAGCCTGGCACAACACACGCTTATCCACCCTCTCAGGCGGTACCTCCTGAATTTCCCCAGAACTGATTGTACAAGCCTTATAGGACTGCCCTGCCTGCTCGGGGGGCCATCCCAGCCTGAGGCCAGACCACAGAAGCTATGTTCTCAAAAGGAGCCAAGGGGTTTTGAGGGAACCTTCCAGCCAGCAGCCTAGATGACCAGCCAAGGTGATGAGATGGCTTCTGTAAATCAAAGGGTGAGAGCAGAGGCTTCCCAAGGCTGCCCACAAGGTCCGCAGAAGCTATGATCTTCCAGTAGCTCTCTAGGGACAGTGACTGGCTTGTGAGATCACCTGGTACACATCTCTTCCACGTTTACATGCTGCTTGAAGTCCACAAATGCTACCAATCAGGGCTTATCCGAATGTTACTGGCATAGGGCCTTTGGAACTACCTACCTAAACACCACCATTGGCTGAGGCACCCAATTAGGATCACAGTGATCAGATTTCCTCAGCACCCCTTCACCCCCTTCTACTCACCACCCTAATTTCTGTTATCCCCTGAGGTTGGCAAAGGGCAGAGGCAGTTGCCTATATGGTATAAAGAGGAAGGGCCTCAGGATCACCTGCAACCTTCCACAGCTCTCACTGAAAGCCTCCATGGAGCAAATGTTTGCACAATGGCATTGTCTCCTAAAGGTCACAAGATTTTTTTTTTAAGTAGGAGTCTCACTCAGTCACCCAGAGTGGAGTGCAGTGGCATGCTCACTGCCACTGCAGCCTCAACCTACTGGGTTTAGGTGATTGTTCCACCTCAGCCTTCCAAGTAGCTGGAACCACAGACGCCCACCACCACACCTGGCCAATTTTTTTATTTATTGTAGAGACAAGGTCTTGCCAAGTTGCCCAGGCTAGTCTTGAACCCCTGGGCTCAAGCAATCCTCTCGCCTCCACCTCCCAAAGTGCTGGGATTACAGGTGTGAGCCCCTGCGCCTGGCAGGTCACAAGCTATTATGGGAGAAGCATGGGCTTCTAAATCATTTAAACTTGCATGCACCACTTTGGGAATTAAGTGAAATACTATATGTGATACATAGACACTGAAATTGTCAGTTCCTTCTCTAAACAAATAAATGTAACAACCTGCTCTGCACCAGGCATCATTCTTGACTTTGGGATATGGCAGACAGAGCAGAGAACAAGGCAGATCAGGACCCAGCCCACAAAATACTTTCATTTCGGATTTTAGAACATTTCAGATTTTAGAAATCATCTAGGATTTCCACTCATTGAAGGAAGTGGGAGAACTGGGGTCCCAAGAGTCCATGTGATGTGAAGTTAGACCTCAATCCTGGAATCACAAGAAACCAGAGAACAGTGCTCTTTACACCATCCTGTTTCTGTCTGACAAGCATTCAGTCATCTCAAAAAAAATGAGTACAGAGCTCTGAGGCAGTGAAACAGTCACTTTTGATTGGAGATAGAAGACACTTAGGATCTGAGAAGCCTGATACTAGAGAGGCCTAGGACATTTGGGGAATCAATACTCATTTTTAAAAATCCATGTATTTTACACCTGTGTGTCCAGCACCACACTAGACACCAGGGAAGTCTAGTAAAATTAGGTGAGATGAGTGTAGTCAAGTTTACCCCAAGTGCCCTGAAAATACAAGAGGAAGGAAGTGGGGAAAGGATAATTTTTCTTAAGGCAGGTACAAGGCACAAAAGTGGCCAAATAGCTAGAAGTTTGGGTGTGGCTTAAATTTAGATTTGATATGGGATCGATTTCCAGAGAGAAAGAAGTAAAGATATATGACTTATAGTGATTTATAGAGTATTCCCAAAGGAGACCGCCAGCAAAGGAGTGGATGAAACCAAGCAAGAGCACCCTTTCAGCTGCAGAGAGTGGCTTCTGCAAGATGTAAGGGAGCTACTCCAGAGTGTAAGGCCTCAGAGTAGTCCCAGCCTAGGACGAGGCTTTCCTGGGCCTTCATTCCCATCACCACTGCGACTGATACGTGATGCCCAGTGACCACAGAGCAGTCATTGGGTATACTGCCACCCAAGGCAAAGCAGCTCCAGGAGGCCAAGGGCAGTCCTCCAATAAATGCTTCAGTTGTCAGCCTTGAAAACACAAAAATGGGAAAAGGAGGTCCTTGGGGTATCATGGCAGAGCATTAACACAGTCAACTGAGGATCTAAGCAGGAGCATAGCATGATCAGATTTGTATGTGAGGAAGCTCACTGGGGCTGAGGTGTGGGAAGGATGGATCAGAGGGAGGGGAGGCAGCCACCAGAGGAGCAGCCAGGGGACTGGCCCTGTATCAGCATCCATAATCCCTATATCCAGAGAAGAGATTCAACTGTGTGCATATTTGGTCTCTCTCCAGTTGAAGGGTGGTAATGTCCAGTTTCTGAGGCCTGGCATGGCCCATACTTGTATCCCACTCTTCTAAGTGGACCCAGAGACCCCACCCTTTCCCAGGCCCTGATGCAGCTGCTCCCATCACCAGAAACTTCCCCACCAGTAAAAAAGAGTGTGTGGGATGGCTTAAGGAATAGAGAATAATGACCACGAAGAAGCAGTGTGAATGCCTAGAAGAGACCAGCCTGAGTGGCCCGACCCAGCCCTGGCCTCCTCCACGGAAGTGAACTCACACCACGGCTGTGAGATACATATCACACCAAAAGTGATTCATTTTTCTAGAGCTACTGACCAAGAGTTGGGATGTCAAAATGAGCCTGACTGTGGAGTCTCCATTGCCAGGGTGTCTCCATGGATGTGTGCTCTGACCAGTCCGTCTCTACTAAATTGGAAGGTAATGGAGGCAGGGCTGGGCCAAGAGATCTGAAATTCCAGCTAAGGATGAGACAAGTCACTGAGGAGGAGTTTCCATCAGCTCCTGAAGGCCCTTTGGGCCCATGACTGGGAGGGGAGGTCCCTGGCAGGCAAAGGAAGTGGTAACGTGACATGAGGGACAGTGAGGTAGGGATTCAGGCACAGGGAATGAGGAGGATGCACCAGGGTCCCAGAGGAGCCTGAGCACAATGGACAACCAAGACAAGGCGGCAGGGCCCAGAGCTGCCCTTTCTCCTTCCTCATTCTGGCTCCTACCCACCCACAACCCCCAAACGCCTTGACACCATCTCTGAGGCAACATGTGAGGCAACTGATCCTATAAGTTTTTGGCCTCCTCATCCCTTGGGTGAGCCCCCACCACGACCTCAAGGCATTTGCCACAGTCCCTCTCCATTACCCTTAGTTCCTGGTCATCTCCCACTGGCCTGGTCCATTCCCTCCACCAAGCCCTCCTCCCTGGGCCCTTCTGCCTACGCCTTCTCAGGCTTCCCATCCTTCCACTACTCTTGACCCATCAGTCCGTAGCCACTGACCCCTTCACTCGTACGCCCTCCCTAACCTTATCTCCCAGTCAGCTGGTGCTTGTTACCACCTCCTCTGTGCCCAGACTTTGGCAGGATGGGGTGAATGGGTACAGGCAAGCCTCATAAGACAATGATTCAGTTCTCAACATGCTTCCAGTTCTGGTCATGAAACAATTAGGCAATCATGGTGAGACCAAGGGTGGGAACTCAAAGGAGTAAAGGGATCACCACAAACAGGCTGCTCCATAGGCTGGACACAACCCTGTTCTGTTCAGGTTTCACCTTCCTGGAGTGTTACAACATTGTTATCCCTGTCTCCGTCAAAGGTCACCTCTGTCTAGGCTCCTGCCTGCAGGCAACAAGGGTATCCTTGCCCATCTTGGTCTATTCTGAGTCCCTACAGGACACACCTCCATCCCTCCACAGCCCCAGGGATACCCCACTAGAGGTGATCCCCAGAGTCTCTTGGCCCCCTGTATGAGCAACAGCGGAGCAGGATTCCCCCAGGACTGAAAAGGGCTAAGGAGGGGCATAGGCTAGACCTTCTGATACATGGTTTTAAAGACAAACAGCCAGATGTTAGTTAAGGTAGGGGAAAAAAGGTTTTATTCAGTAACTACTGACAGCAGGGGAAACAGCTGAGCTCCATTCGGATTTGTCCAGTGGTGATTTGGGTGTTTTAAAGGGAGGAGAGAGGGGAAAAACCAGGCTCAGTAACAATGGAGTATAGGGGTTGAGGCCAGTTGTGTTTCTAGCAGGCATACATAAGTTAAGGTTCTATCCTCCCACAGAGACTGGGAGTCAGGCCTTACTGTTCTTGATGATCACATTTCAAAGGAAGGAGCTGCTGCTTCAGAGTTGCAAGAGATACGACATACTTACAATTGCAAGCACTTTTAGTAAGTGCTCTGAGAAAGAGGGAGGTCAGGGGTCTGGCATCTGGTGTTAGCTAAAACACATAGTAAATCTTCCTGGATGCATTGCGCTTTCTCAAGTAAGCACTTTAAATGCCTGGTGTCATCCAAGATGTCATGGCCTTGTGCTGCTAAAAGCCATGCTAGAGTTTGGTCAAGTCTCCTGCTGCAGAGATTTGGACCAAGTTGCTCTGTGCTGAGAGTTCTGCAGTTCTCAGTGGGATGCACTGCCCACTGTCCTTGATAATGGTGAATTTGAAGGAGACCAGAACACTTTCTCCCCCCCCACCCAGGACACGTTCCACATTTATTTACATTTGAAGATTAACTGTAATCTCAAAATCATATATCCATACACCTATTTCCTTTATGTTTACTTCACTTAAACTTAAATTCATGGTTTGTTAAACAAAGACTATAAACAAATATTTACCATGTCTGTTACATGTAACACACAGGAACAGCTTTTAACAGAAATTCATCAATCCCCCCAACATTTTTTATTATAAACATAGGTATCAAAACAATCCTGAACATATTTTTGATACTACTAGTAGTCAGCACCCACACCGCTTCAAAAATTAATTTATGACAATATTCATTATACCTGCTACGTTAAACAATTTCAACTGCAGCTCTTTCACTAAGCAAGATGGATAAAGCCTGCCATTTCTGTTTTTCTTTCTTGAGACTTTTACTTTTCAGAAACACACATGCTTCCACTGCCAGCTGACACTTCTCACTACACTTTCATCTTGTAAACCTGAATTCTCTTTCAAGTACTCCAGACTTATGTTTACATGACAGTGCCTTAACAAGAGAAAAAAAAGTATGCCGCATTTTTCCTCCTGTAACCTGAAAACATTATGGGTGTACATATATTAAATATATTCTTACAAATGTCCAGGTCATGTTTACCAGCTGGGATTCTTTTACTTAATGTGTGGGTATTTCGCATTGTGATATTTAATCAAGACATTAACATGAGTAAAAGGTTGCTGATTTAAGACAAGTTTGAGATCCACTAAAATTAATTGTTGTATGTTTGTCCTTCTGGAGGCTGTGGAAGCTTCATATTTTCTTTGGACATTACTAGACGTCTTAGCTCCTGAAGTACAACTCTAATGCTATATGAATTTTGCCATTTTGCTAACACTGGTGTGTTCCGTGCATCCACCATCTCATTGGAATTATTTATTCCATTCATATTAATCTTTGTTACAAATCTAACTGATGGAGGAGCTTCTGAGTATTTAGGTCCACATTCTACTTTCAGGCTATATATTGTTTTCATAATTTGTCCTTGGTGGCCCAATAATCATGCCTGTCCACCTTGTAAGGGTCATATCTTCATCATCTCCAAGGCCCCAGCTAACCGTACCATCGCCTACTCCTTTTTGGCCTTCTTCCAACAAGTAAAAATTACGAGGAACTTTAACTCCTGTGGAGACTGCCATCTTCTCCTGACGGCTCCTGACGCAGCCAGCCGCACACTTTCTTACACCCTTGGAAATGGAGGAGCCCGTGAGGAAAAGTGGGAAGGAGGCAGAGGGAGGAAGTAGGGTCCGACTTGTGAATTTCTGTTAGCAAGTACCAACACATATTCCCCTATTAGCAAGTGAGGTGGTCTTGGCTACCCTCTCATTGTAGAAGTAATTCCAAGAGACAAGCAAAGCCAGGATACAGCCTGAGCATCCCCAGAGGGACTCGTGCAAGAAGGAGCAAAGGTGACTCAGCTTTGACCTTTCCCTATCACTTTAATACAGCTAAAGACCTGTGTTCTCAGAGAGCTCAGAGAATTCAGGTTTACTGGAACTTGCAATGCCCAAAGTACTTGACCTAGGTATTACTTAAACTTTCATCTGCTGTATGAAGTTAAGTACTCTCCTACAGCTGAGAAAAAGTTGAGTAATTTGTTTAGGATTGTGCCTTAATTCTTTTTTTGGAGTAGGAATCTCACTCTGTCACCCAGGATGGAGGGCAGTGGCACGCTCCAGGCCATCACAGCCTCAACTTTCTGGGCTCAGGCAATCCTTCCATGTAGCTGAACTACAGGCACACACGCCACCACACCTAGCTAATTTTTTGATTGATTGTAGAGATGAGGTCTCACCGAGTTGCCCAGGCTGGTCTCGAATCTGGGTTCAGGCAATCCTCTCACCTTGGCCTCCCAAAGTGCTGGGATCATAGGTGTGAGCCACCGCACCGGGCCTAATTTTTTTTTTTTAATCACTGTTTCACTCTGTCGCCCAGGCTGGAGTGCAGTGGCACACTCACTGCCACCGCAGCCTCGACCTGCTGGGCTCAGGCGATCCTTCCGCCACAGCTTTCCAAGTAGCTGGAATTACAGGCATGCTGCACCATGCCTGGCTAATTTTTTGATTTATTGTAGACATGAGGTCGCTCCAAGTTGCCCAGGCTGGTCTCGGACCCCTGGGTTTAGGCAAGCCTCTCGCCTCAGCCTCCCAAAGTGCTGGGATTACAGACAGGCTTGAGCCACCATGCCCGACTAGGATTTCATCTTTACAGCAGAAGAGTCTTGATTCGACCAAATCTGTGCAAGCTGTCTCCCCTGCATCATGCTACCTATGCTGCCTGGTTTTTGCTTTGGTTCTGGAGATTTTTTAGTTTTGGCAGAGGGACGGTTGGGAACTGGGTAGAAGAATGAAAGCATACTCAACAAAGCGGTTTCAAGAAACTGAACCCTAACAGTTCCTGCAGCATCTCACTGCCAGTCCTGTTCGTGGACAAGGCTGGGGGCCTGAGTCTCCACTTCCTTCAAAATATTTTGCACCATCAGCTTGGAAAGGCGAGGAAAGAAATATTTTAAAGAGACTTAGTAGAGAATAAGGTTATGTTTCATTATTCAATCTAGGGGCAGGAGCCAAGGGAGAGAACAAGGGCAATGAAACTAAGTCCCCACACCCTAGTGGCCCCCGAAAGTTTTCTTGCCAGTCTTGGTTTTTATGTTCTTGTTCTAATCCCCCGAAATTGCTCTCTACCTCGTTCTTTCCCAGTCTCGGGAGCCTCTTTCAGCGCCAGACGGAAATACCCTAGAGCTTCGGGCCTCGGGTGGGGGTGCAAATCTGATGCCGGCTCCTAGACCCAACGGAGTCGGTCAGGGTCGCCGCTCGCGGCCAACTGAGAGGCGCCCCGAGCCCTTAGCCCCGCGCCCCATGTGCCACCAATTGGGAACCGGCACCCCACCTTGTGAGAGAGCTCGACCTCAGCTCCACTGGGAACTCTCCAGGAGCTAAAACTTCCCCGGCAGCAAACCAACCCTCAAGGACGGGGCGGGGCGCTTGGTCCTAATTGAGCTTAAAAAGGTAGGGGCGCTTCCGGCGCAGAGCATACGTCACAGTTACGCGACGGCCTCGGCCTGACGGGGTGGGTGGGTCCCCCAAATCGCTCCGCCCTCAATTAGCCGTCGGAACAGCGACCCAGAAATCCGCCCCCTCTGTCCCAGCCCAGAATCGCCTACGGTCCTACCATGCGATCCTTGACCCCTGGCTTGCATGTCGCCAGCTCAACGCAGGGCAGAACCTGTACTTCCACCCCAGCCTGCTTTCTGCCCGACGACACGTGATCACTTCGTCCTGCCGATGCGGCCGGAATAAAGTTCCCGAACTGGAGGTGTAGCGAGCAAAGCGGCTCGAGGACCCCAGAAGCAGCACAGGTGGCAGGTAAGGGGCGCAAGCGCCTCCCATTCAGGGGTCAGGGTCACCGGGCTTCGCGTACATCCCCGATCCGGAAGCCGCGTCCTGGCTCGACAAGACGAGGGCAAGCCGGGACCCTGAGCACCAAGAGGCCAGAACTTGGCGTGGACGCGTCCGGAGAGGCTGCAGCGCCAGATTCCCCCACCCAGTCAGCCCCGCCTAGAGTCGCACTGGGTGCCCCAACCAGTCCCTTTTTCGCTCCCTGGGCCTCAAAAGGGACAGTCAGCCTTGCCCTGAAGACCACACTCAGTTGTCCCCGTATGAAACTTATCTCCCCTCAAAGGATTCGGAAAACTTGGCTTCCCCTCTTATCTATCACTAGTGGGGTCCTCCACTCCACACAAAATCTGCAGACTTCCCTCAGAGCAAGTCTTTGCTTCCACAGACTTTCCCCCTTCACCTGTGAGTCATGGCAGCTCCCATGAAGGGCCAAGTGTGTGTAGTGACTGGTGCCTCCAGGGGTATTGGCCGTGGCATCGCCTTGCAGCTCTGCCGAGCAGGTGCCACAGTTTACATCACTGGCCGCCATCTGGACACCCTTCAGGCCACTGCTCAGGAGGTGAGTGCTTCCTCCAGGATCACAGGTGCGGAAACCACCTGAGGAAGCCCTTCCATTTAACCACATTCTCTCCTGATCCCTTACTTGAAATCATAATGTTACTCAGTAAGATGTGAGTATTTACCCAAAGTGGAATATATAAGCCCCATAAATAACTTCGGGTAAGGTTGAATTTGGCCCCTAAATGAGTTTTATAAAAAAAAAAAAAAAAAAAAAAAAGCCGGGCTCGGTGGCTCAGCCTGTAATACCGCGCCTTGGGAGGCTGAGGTGAGTGGATTGCTTGAGCCCGCGGGTTCGAGACCCGCCTGGGCAACTTAGCAAGCCCTCATCTCCACAATAAATCAAAAATTAGCCGGGTGTGGTAGCGCGCGCCTGTAGTTCCAGCTACTTGGAAGGCTGAGGTGGAAGGCTCGCCGGAGCCCAGCAGGTCGAGGCTGCGGTGGCCGGGAGCGTGCCACTGCACTCCAGTCTGGGCGACAGAGACTCCAACTCAAAAAAAAAAAAAAAAAATTTGAGCGTTTCAGGGAGTTTATGAATTGCAACTAAAGGATTTTGGACCTGTGCTTTCCTCTATTTTAGGCAAGACTTTATTGAACTGTACATACTCATTTGCCTTCTGGACTCGATTTCAGTTAAATAAATATTTGAGCCCCATAATTTACTGGCACTGTGTAAAGCACTTTGGTTACCAACACAAATAATATATAATTTCTGCTCTTAAAAGATAGAGTCCAACAGGAAGTCAGGAGGCGGTATCAATCATTTCAATATAATGTGAAAGTAGTAATTTCTCAGGGGGTGATATGCACACAATGCTCTAAGAATATGGAGGGGGCAGGCCCCTAGAATGGGGGCGTGGGGGCGTGGTTTGGGAAAGCCTTCTGGGAGAGGTAGTTCTTGAACTGAGTCTTGAAAGATGTGTGGGAAAGGAAGTTATGGGAAGCATTCCAGCAGAGGGAGCTATACATGAGCAGAGGGTCAGTGGGGAGAGAGAGTGGATGTTGTGAGACAAAGTGAGGGAGAAGTGGTGAGTAAGAGACTGGAGAGGAAAGAGTGAGTCTTGGAAGACCATAGTAGATACTTAGGTTTTATTCTCAGAAATGGTGATCCAAGAGAACATTTTAAACAGCTTTGTGTTTTAGATAGTTCGTACTGGCTGGACTATGAGGAGTAAATTCAAAACAGAAAGTCTGGAGGTAGAGTGAGTAGTTAAGAGGTATTGCAGTAGTTCAGGCAA
The DNA here is from genome assembly GCA_027257055.1 of Cephalopachus bancanus. Classification (NCBI taxonomy): domain Eukaryota; kingdom Metazoa; phylum Chordata; class Mammalia; order Primates; family Tarsiidae; genus Cephalopachus; species Cephalopachus bancanus. The sequence continues at coordinate 1,336,753 of JAPVLO010000119.1, read as the reverse complement.
GGAGGGACAATAGCCTGAGGCGCAGAGCATGGATTGGAAGAGGAGGATTCTTCTTGGATAAAGTACTCTTCTTCCTCTAAATTTGGAGGATGAGGGCATATTTGTAGACCTCAAGGCAGTACAGGAAGTAGAAATAGTTCATTTCTAATAGCTTTGATTACCAAGCAGCAGCATTGGTGGAGTAATTGAACTGTGATTGAATAGGGGGTTCCAGGTGAGTGGTGAAGGGCATGACATGGAAATAACCAGGGTCAAAGAAAAGGATGGTTGCTTATGTGTCTAGAGCAGGCGCCATGCCTTACTTGTTCTTGCACTCTACTTGCAGAGTACAATCCCCTGCACGTGATAGACCCCAGTAAATCCTTGTAGATTATTAAACCTGAGGTCCTCATTCACCTCACTCTGATGGGCAGGCCTATCATTCCTGAAAGTCCTCAAAACACACACCAGAGGGCAGCATTGCCTGCCCGCTGATCTCAGCTGCTGGCTTTCCTATGATTGCCTTCTCAGTTCTCAAGCCTACTTTGCTTGAGGGAGTTGTGTTGTGTCTCAGCTTGTGTGTGACTATCTCCTGTCCCTCTCAGGCACAATCTCTTGGGGGCCGATGTGTGCCCGTGGTGTGTGATTCAAGCCAGGAGAGTCAAGTACAAAGCCTGTTTGAGCAAGTGGATCGGGAACAGCATGGGCGCCTGGATGTGTTGGTCAACAATGCTTATGCTGGGGTCCAGGTATCTTTTGAAATTTCCTCACCTCCTTCTCTAACCCTGAGTTCTCATGCCCACTCATTGCCTCTTTTGTTACGTAGCCCCTCACACCTTCCTGCCTTCAGATCACCCAATCAATCACCCTCCCTATGCCTTCCAGGCGATCCTGAACAGTAGGGGAAAGGCATTCTGGGAAACCCCTGCCTCTATATGGGATGATATCAACAATGCTGGACTCAGGTGAGCGCTCCCCTTGCCCCCCCACCAGGGTCCAGGCTCCCCTCAGTAGCTTAGCTCCCCATATGCCCTCTCCTTTTCCCTCTGGTCTCCCCCATCTCTTTTTTCTCCTTTCATTACATTTATCCCAAATATCTCTGGAGAAGTTCCACTCAGGTGAGTCTGTACCTGGGAATGTCAACTTTTGCCTTGTACTTTCAGTAACTTTCATCTGAACAATCCCTTGGCCTCTCCTGCTTCACTCTCTGCCCATCCAAATGCAAGACCCAGAGGGAGCCACTCCTCTCAGGAATTTACACAGCCTGTAGTGTATATTTTTGAAAATGTATAGAGGGAGGAATTGGTTTGTTTTAGATCAAGAGAAGGCTAATAACAAAGAGTAAGTACCAGTCCTCTTTAGCCTCCATATTCTCACTGTAGGTCCACAGGGGAGGGTGCTCCCAGGTCAGACCTGGGAAGCCAGGGGTTTCACAGGGTCACACATACATCTGGCACTGGAGTGAGATGAAACACAACATTTGTAATTTTCCCAGTTTAATAGGCATCAGTAACATCTTTGTTCCTGTTGGAATAAAGTTACTCTCATATAATTAAACTACACTTTGTGGATGTGATCAGCCACCTGTGAGAGTAACCAAGAGATTGTCTGCAATCCAGTAACTGATAAATGTAAGAATACCCATTGCTCCAATTTGGTACCCTGTTAGCAATCCCAAGCAGCAGGATTAGAACGCTGTTGTGATTTCCAAAGTGGATGGAAGATTGTGAAGACAGAGGGAGGTGGTCAGCCCAAAGGCAAGGAAAGAAAACCCTAAAAGCTGGAGACTGACCATGCCCACATCCATAGCTCTCTAAAGAGAGGTGCCCCCACACCTTATATCACTTGCTGGCCATGGTTTTAAGCCCAAAGTAGAGACTTGAGACTGAACCCCAGACCCCAGACCTGATGAATTCTCACTTTTGGAGCACCTGGAAACCTACCAGTACCTTTTCCTATCTTCCACCCTTATATACATTTACTACCTTTCCTCTACATCATCTGGGGCTGGATTTTCAACTGAAACTATAACTCTACTTGTTTTCATTTGGAGGGTCCTAACTGTTCCCCATACAAGAACTTTTTTTGACCGGGCTCGGTGGCTTAGCCTGTAATCCCAGCACTTTGGGAGGCTGAGACAAGTGAATTGCCTGAGCCCATGGGTTTGAGACTCACCCGGGCAACTTGGTGAGACCTCGTCTCTACAATAAATAAAAAATTAGTCAGGCATGGTAGCACATGCCTGTAGTTCCAGCTACTTGGAAGGCTGAGGCAGTAGGATCGCTGGAGCCCAGTAGGTTGAGACTGCAGTGGCCGGGCCACTGCATTTCTGGCCACTGCACTCCAGTCTGGGCGACAGAGTGAGACTCCAACTCAAAAAAAAAAAATTTTTTTTTTCTGGTGACCAAGTTATGTGTATATTTTATTTTATTTTATTTTATTTTATTTATTTATTTATTTTGAGTTGGAGTCTCACTCTGTCGCCCAGACTGGAGTGCAGTGGCCGCTCCCGGCCACCGCAGCCTCGACCTGCTGGGCTCCGGCGATCCTTCTGCCTCAGCCTTCCAAGTAGCCGGAATTACAGGCATGCGCTAGCACGCCCAGCTGATTTTTTGATTTATTGTAGAGATGAGGTCTCGCTGCCCAGGCAGGTCTCGAACCCGCGGGCTCAGGCAATCCACTCACCTCAGCCTCCCAAAGGCGCGGTATTACAGGCTGAGCCACCAAGCCCAGCTATTGTATTTTTTTATTTTTTATTTTTTTGGAGTTGGAGTCTCACTCTGTCGCCCAGACTGGAGTTCAGTGGCCACTCCCCGCCACCGCAGCCTTGACCTGCTGAGCTCCGGTGATCCTTCTGCCTTAGCCTTCCAAGTAGCCGGAACTACAGGCGCGTGCTACCACACCCAGCTAATTTTTTTGATTTATTGTCAAGATGAGGTCTCGCCAAGTTGCCCAGGCGGGTCTCAAACCCGCGGGCTCAGGCAATCCACTCACCTCAGCCTCCCAAAGGCGCGGGATTACAGGCTGAGCCACCGAGCCCAGCTGTATATATTTTTTTAATTGTGAAAAAATGTTACGACCAGTATAATCGTATCCCCTTCAGTGCCATTACTTCCTTCCTTACCTATTATATAGCTCCAGTTAGTAGCCTGGTATATATTCTTTCAAATTTTTACATAAATGTCGCCCATTCTTTTTATTTATTATTTCATATTATTTATTGATTTATTTTGAGTAGGTGTCTCACTCTGTCACCCAGATTGGAGTGCAGTGGCATACTCACAGCCACCACAACCACAGCCTCTATCTGCTGGGCTCAGGTGATCCTTCCCCTTCAGCCTTCCAAGGAGCTGGAACTACAGTTGTGTACCACCATGCCCAGCTAATTCTTTTTTTTTTTTTTATTTGAGTTGGAGTCTCACTCTGTCACCCAGACTGGAGTCCAGTGGCCGCTCCCGGCCACCGCAGCCTCGACCTGCTGGGCTCTGGCGATCCTTCCGCCTCCGCCTTCCAAGTAGCCAGAATTACAGGCATGCGCTACCATGCCCAGCTGATTTAATTTTTTTATTTACTGAAGAGACGAGATCTCGCCACGTTTCCCAGGCTGGTCGCAAACCCGTGGGCTGAGGCAATTCTCTCACCTTAGCCTCCCAAAGTGCTGAGATTAAAAGTGTGAGCCACCACACCTGGCTTCCCATTCTTTTTAATATTTGCAAAATCTTCAGTTGTGATGAGACACAATAACTTATATATCTATTCCCTTATTTGTTACAGCAGTGGAATACTTGGGTCAAAGAATATGTACTTTTTTTTGAGTTGGAATCTCACTGTGTCATCCAGACTGGAGTACAGTGACATGCTCACAGCCACTGCAGCCTTGACCTGCTGGGCTCAGGCAATCCTTCTGCCTCAGCCTTCCAAGTAGCTAAAACTACAGGCACGCCCTACCACGCCCAGCTTATTTTTTGGTTTATTTATTGTAGAGACGAGGTCTCACCAAGTTGCCCAGGCTGATCTTGAACCGCTGAGCTCAGGTAATCCTCTCACCTCGGCCTCCCAAAGTGCTGGGATTACAGGCTCGAGTCACCATGCCCGGCCTAGAAATATGTACTTCTTAAAGATTTTATTTTTATTTTTTTGATTTGGAGTCTCACTCTGTCACCCAGACTGGAGTGCAGAGGCCGCTCCTGGCCACTGCAGCCTCGACCTGCTGGGCTCCGGCGATCCTTCCGCCTCAGCCTTCCAAGTAACTGGAACCACAGGCGCACGCTACCACGCCCAGCTAATTTTTTATTTTATTGTAGAGATGAGGTCTCACCAAGTTGCCCAGGCGGGTCTCGAACCCACGGGCTCAGGCAATCCACTCACTCCAGCCTCCCAAAGTACTGGGATTACAGGCTGAGCCACCAAGCCCGGCTCTTCTTAAAGATTTAATGAACATTATCAAAATGTCCTCCAAAAGGATCCCACCAATTTTTAATCTCAAGGCAATGAAGGGGAATATCTGTTTCCCCATGTTTCCAACCATACCAGACAGTATCAGGCCACTCAGATTGGCAAACTTTGCCACTCTGATGGCCCGAGATTTACAAAGATGGTTTTAATTCAAACTTCTTTAACTGTTTTTGAGGTTGAGCTTCTTTCCCTTTGTTTATTGGCTATTCTTTTGTTAATTGTGTTTGTGTTGTTATTTTTTCCACATCAATTTATGAGATCTTTGTACAACAGATGCCTTTAGTATATGTTTTATAAATATTCTTCCCAATTTATCACTCATTTTTCACACGTACAACTTTCCCTGCTCTCTGTATATACACAAGATATACATGTATGTTTGTATTTGTGTGTGTAGATATATGTATCTGTGTCCTATTTTTAAAAATTCCAATCTGTCACCCTTTTATAGTTTCTATCTTGGTATAATGCTAAGAAAAACCTTCCCATCTCAAGTTTATAAACAAATTTAGTCACTTTTTTTTTGGTACTTTTGTGCTTTTATTTTTTATATTTAAATCTTTGATCATTTTGGACATCATTTTGAAATAACAAATGGAGAGCCAGTCCCTGACTTGTGTAACTGTTATTTGTCCCAAATCCATGTACTGAATGACCCATGTTTTCACATTGATTTGATGTGTTTCCCTCATAGTACATTGTGTTCTCACTTACAATTAGTTGTAATCATAAAACATTTTGTTTCATTGATTTATCTGTCTATTATGACCGTACTCTGTTCTTTTAACTATTAGGTCATTGTCCATTTTAAAATGGGCCATGGCAGAGGTAGGGCAAGCAAACCCCCCCACCACAAGACATTGTTCTTCTTTTTTCAGCCTTTTCCAGCTATTCTCACATGTTGATTCTTATCATTAGGCTTTATATTATTTTCTTAATTTCTGTAATAAGTCTTATTGAGATGTAACTCAGCTGACTGAGTCAATGGATTAATATATGTAGAACTCCATCTTATATGTTGTTCTCCTTACCATTGAACTATTTTGTCTGTAATTGTTCTTTTATAGTCTTCCCATGTAGACCCTATACATTTCTTTGTTTTTTCCCTCCTTGAACTATTTTGTTTGTAATTGCGATTGTGACAGAGCTTTTTTCTTCCATTATATCTTCAAAGATTGTGATTTCTCATCTGTTAGTGGTTAATTTGACCAGTCTTCCTCTCAGAATGTGGCCTCAGGCCCCTGATTCCTAGGGTTGCTGCCACCCAACACAGCCTACAACCAACAGAGGGCAAAGGAAGCTTCCAGGAACTGCACACCCAGGCCAGCACTAAAATGTTTCATTCCTTCTTCCCTACCCCACCTTCTAGAGGCCACTACTTGTGCTCGGTGTACGGGGCACGGCTGATGGTACCAGCTGGCCGGGGTCTCATTGTGATGGTCTCCTCTGCTGGGAGCCTGCTGTATATGTTCAATGTTCCCTATGGCGTGGGCAAAGCTGCGGTGAGGACCTAATGGCATACGAGTAGGGGAAATATAGGACAGTGATGGGGGCAACCTCTTCAGGTCCCCTCTCACTCTGGGAGCTTTTCTGTCCTCTCAATAAATCCTACTTTCTAAAAAAAAAAAAAAAAGACAGTGATGGTACCTATAGCTCATGAGCTACAGTATTCAGAGGTCAGAATGGGTAACTCCCAGCTGCCTCCTCCCCAAAGAGTGCCTGTACTTAGAATAGGCATCACACTGGGGTGGGTGGGCAGCTGAGATCTCAGGGCTCCTGAGAAGGGGAAAGGGCTGGAGGACTCCCAGCAAAGAAGGGAGGGGAAGGGAGGAAGATAACATGCCAGGTGCCCTGGCCCTCACCCCACCTTCTGTTTCCACAGTGCGACAGACTGGCTGCTGACTGTGCCCTTGAGCTACGGTGCCACGGGGTCAGCTACGTGTCTCTGTGGCCAGGGTTAGTACAGACAGAACTGCTGAAGGAGCATTTGGCAAAGGAGGAGGCCCAGAAGGATCCCCTGTATAAGCAGGTTGGCAAGGGGAGGGCGAGAACGCAGAGAAATCAACCTCTCCATCCTCAATGACAAGACACTAATAACAAGAGCAAATACTCCCATACTGGGTGTTTACTGTGGCAGACACAGGGCTGAGCCCAGTACACACATTATTTCCTTTAGTCATGTGAGAAACTATCTATATTTTACAGATGGCAAAACTGAAACCCAGAGAGATTAAGAAACTTGTTTAAGATCACATATCTCATAAGTGGAAAGGCTGTCTGGCTCCAAAGAAAATGTACTTGATACCCTCACTGAAGTAGCCTAGAAAGTCCAGACAATAGTTGACAATACAAGATCTTTCCACTTGGGATAAGCAGTGGGTCCTGGTGCCATGGTACAGGGCTCACCTGCACTTGGGGAGGGGTGGCTATGGCACCTGCCAAGACATTGGGTCTTGCAGGCCATGCACAAGGTCTTTGACCTCTCTTTCTCCTGGAACAGTAATTGAAAGGAGATGGAGAGACTTGAGTGCTGCAGGTGGAAATTAACCCTATATTTCTCTGCCCCTGTGTTTCAGTTTAAACCACTTTTCTCATCTGCGGAAACCACAGAAATGAGTGGCAAATGTGTGGTGGCTCTGGCAACAGGTGAAGAGGTTGGGAGCAGCAGGCAACCAGGGAGGGCATGGAGGATCTGTAGGGTGGTGGCAGCCAGTGCCCAGATCTGGTTCATGGGGTGGTTGAAGAATATACCCTTCTTTTCTCTGGCTTTCAGAGGCCAAGTGGTCAGAATTCCCAGTTTGAAGCTTGGAAGCTTTAGGAACTGCCTTCTGGGAGGTGTGGACAACAGCCAGAGACCCAAGAGCCTTTCTAGAAACAGAAGGAAACAGTTCTCCATGGCTCCTGAGTCTGTCTCAGTGGTGCTCTGACCAACTGGGCCCAAACCTTGTTACTCTGTGCACTTTCATGCCTGCCATCTCTAACCGCCTTTGTGCCCACAGACCCCAATATCCTGAGCCTGAGTGGTAAGGTGCTGCCGTCCTGTGACCTCGCTCGACGCTATGGCCTTCAGGATGTGGATGGTAAGAGTTCTCACCTAGCAGCCAGCCTTGACCGCTGTTCCTTCTGTTCCCTGCTCACTCCTTCTCTCTCCATCTCCCCAGCCCTGATTGAGGTGTCCAAAGAGTGGGAAATGGGATTCTAACCCTGCTCTTCCTGTTGTCCCCAGGCCGTCCAGTCCAAGACTATTTGTCTGTGAGCTCCGTTCTCTTGCATGTCCCCAGCATGAGCTGGCTGGCTTCCTACTTGCCTGACTTTCTCCGCATGCCCAAGTGGATTATTACCCTCTATACCAGCAAGTTCTGACCTCCTGGCACGAAGCAACATCTCTGCTTCTCCTATCACTGGGCTGGAGTGGTTATGGAACAAAGTAGCGTTTCTCACCCACCCACACCTTTGATACGGAGAGGGCATCTACTGTGTATCCATAGTGAGTTCTGGGACCCTCATAAGTCCTTCTTGTACCTTTGTTTCCCTTGTCCCTATATTTACCTTTGCCTCAGTATTGAAAAATACTCTAACCAGGCGTGGTAGTGCGCGCCTGTAGTTCCAGCTACTCGGAAGGCTGAGGCGGAAGGATCGCCGGAGCCCAGCAGGTCGAGGCTGTGGTGGCTGGGAGCAGCCACTGCACTCCAGTCTGGGCGACCGAGTGAGACTCTAACTCAAAAAAAAAAAGAAAAAAAGAAAAATGCTCTGGGGGCAAATAAATGTTTTGTATATCCTTCAATTTGTTTTTTTAGTGCTGATTCTGTGCTCAGCAGGGTGTGAAGGACCTGGGAGAAAGACACAAAGATATACAAATATGAAGGTTTTCAGGACACGGCGCCTTTCTTCCAGACCTGTTTCTGCTCTCCCCTGAAGTGCCTGTTTCCTGTGCCCAGCTGGGGTGCAGGGTCATTTCACAGCAAGAAGCAGCCATTTCACCCTGCTACCTCTGCCTCATTGCACCATGTCTGCAGGGATGCCTGCTACCCTCTAGCTGGGCCTGACCTCTGGCTGAGGCCCAATCCACTGAGGGCAGATTCCTTGGCATTAATGATTTCCTGGAATTTGGGGAGAAGGTACTACCTGGATCCAAATGAGGGACCGGTGAATAGTCTTGACATGACACACTTTTATCCATCCTCTCAGATGGTACCACCTAATTGCTTTCAGCAGAATTGATTACACAAGCCCTATAGGGCTGCCTTGCCTGATCATGGGGCCTTCCCAACCTGAGGCCAGGCCACAGGGGACATGTTCCCAAGAAGAGCTACGGCATTGTGAGCTAAGGCATTGATTGGAACCTTCCAGCCAGCAGTCCAAATGACCAGCCAAGTTGATGAGATGGCTGCTATAAATCAAAGGAGCAGAGATAGCTTCCCTTCTTTGAAACTTGCAGGGTGAGAGCAGAGGCTTCCCAATGATGCCCACCAGGCCTACAAAATCTGTGATCTTCCTATGACTTTCTGGTGAGCTCTCCCAGTTACTGCTCCTGGGGTGAGCAGGAGTGGCTCACCGGCTTGTAAAGATTGCTGGTGTGCCTGTCTTCCATGATTGCATTCAGGGACTTCAGGAAGCTGCTTGAAATCAGCCCTGGCAAGGTGGTATATACACCACAAAAGTCCACAAATGCTACTAATCAGGGCTTTTTTTTTTTTTTTTAAGAGAGAGAGCTGACTTATCAATATGTGACATGTAGGGCCTTTGGAACTACCTGCCCAAACATCACTATTGGCTGATTGCACCCAATTAAGATCACAGTGATCAGATTTCCTCAGTACTCCCTCACCCCCTTGCACTTACTACCCTAAATTCTGTTATCCCCTGAGGTTGGGGAGGTCCCTGCAATGCCTGGTTCCTGTGCCCCACTGGGCAAGGGGCAGAGGCAGTTGCCTATATGGTATAAAGAAGAAGGGCCTCAGGATCACTCCAGCCTTCCACAGCTCTCACTAAAAGCCTCCATGGAGCAAATATTTGCACCGTGGCATTGTCTCCTAAAGGCCATAAGGTTTTATGGGAGACGCATGGGCTTCAAGAACATACAAACTTGCATACAAATCCTGACTCCACCACTTTAGGAATTAAATGAAATAATATACATAGTACATAGTCACTGAAATTGTCAGTTCCTTCACTCAACACATAAATTTAACTACCTGCTCTGTACCAGACACCATTCTTGGCTTTGGGATACAGCAGAAAGAGCAGGAACCAAGGCAGACCAGGACCCATCCCACAAAATACATTCATTTCAGATTTTAGAAATCATCCAGAACTTCCACTCATTGAAGGAAGTAAGTGAACTGGGGCCCCGAGAGTCCTTGTGATGTGAAGTTAGACCTCAGTCCTGGAATCACAAGAAACCAGGGAACAGTGCTCTTTATACCACCCTGTTTCTGTCTGACAAGCGTTTAGTGAATTTAAAAGAAAAGAAAAGAAAAAAACAGAAGTATAGAGTTCTGAGGGAATGGACCATGGACAGTCACTTTTGATTGGAGATAGGAGACAATCAGGATCTGAGAAGCTTCATACTAGAGAGCCCTAGGACATTTGGGGAATCAATATTCATTCAAAAAACATTTATTTTTCACATACTGTTTTTCCAGCACCACACTAGGCACCAGGGAAGGCTAATTAAACTAGACGACATGGGTGCTGTAGTCAAGTTTATCCAGAGTTCCCTGAGAACACAGGAGGAAGTAAGTTATACTAACCTGAGGTTAAAGGAAGGGGGCAGGGGATAATTTTTTTTAAAAAGGCAGGTGCCAGGGACAAAAGTGGCCAAACAGCTAGAAGTTCAGTATGGCTTAAATTTAGATTTGATATGGGACATTTCCAGAGAAAAGAGAGTAAAGATACATGATTGAGATTTAAATTGTGAGCAGTATGTCTCCACTGTGACCTATCTTAGCCGTTGAGTGATTAAAAAGTGATCCCAGGGGAGACTAGTAAGAGAGGAGGTGAAACCAAGCAAGAGTACCCTCTCAGCTGCAGAGAGTAGCTTCTGCAAGATGCAAGGGAACTACTCCAGAGTGTAAGGCCTCAGAGTAGTCTCAGTCTTGGGAGAGGCTTTCCCAGGCTTTCATTCCTACCACCACTGACACCCAGAGCAAAGGCAGCTCTCCAAGAAGGGTTGCGGGTGTCGGTCTTGGAAGCACAGAGGGGAGTGTCATGCACAAAAATGGGAAAAGGAGGTCCTCGGGGGATCTGGCAAGAGCACAGTCAGCTACAGGAGGATCTATTTTCTTTTTCTTTTTTTTTTTTTGAGTTGGAATCTCACTATCACCCAGGCTGGAGTGCAGTGGCACACTCACAGCCACCACAACCTCGATCTACTGGGTTCAGGTGATCCTTCTATCTCAGCCTTCCAAGTAGCTGGAACTACAGGCATGCACCACAACACCTGCCTAATTTTTCTTGATTTGTTGTAGACACAATGTCTCACCAAATTGCTCAGGGTGGTCTCAAAGCCCTGGGCTCAGGCAGTCCTCTGGTCTCCACCTCCCAACGTGCTAGGATTACAGGCATGAGCCACCATGCTGGGCTTATTTCCTTTTTCCTTTTTAATCCTAACCACTAGACCACCAGGGATGTAAGAGGATTCAACCAGAAGCATAGCATGATCAGATTTGTATTTGAGGAAACTCACTAGGACTGAGACATGGGGAGGATGGACCAGAGGGAGAATAGTCAGGCACCAGAGGAACAGCCAGCAGACTGGCCCCATATCAGCATCCCCAGGCAAGTGATGCAGTGGAGGGGTGGGCTGAGGAGAGATCATGGGAGGGAAAGTCAAGAGTCTGGGGACTTGAATCTAGTGTGGAATTGCTGCAGTGGCAGTGGTCCCTGGCATGAGGGACCACGAAACCAGCAGTAGGCACAGAGAAAGAAAGAATGTGCCTGGGCAGCAAAGGGGAAGCCAGCTGCCTGGCTGGGATGCAGCCCATCCCCACTGGGCCAAACCCAGGTGCTTGTCGGACCTGGGAAGATAGTTACTTCCCTAAAGGAGGCTAGGGAGAGATGAGATCTTTATTTTTCATTGCAAATCACATTTTCAGGGTAGCACTTTCATATGGCTCAGAACCCAAAAAGGCATAGGTGCACAATGAAAATCTCCCTCCCATCCCTGCCCATTACTGCCAAGTTCCTAGTCCCCAACCCAGAGGCAGCCAGTGCTGCCGTATTCCTGGGTGGCCACAGAGGGCCCATGCCTGCATGAGCAAACATCTAAGCATATTCAGAGAAGAGATTTGACTACATGCACATCTGGCTTCTCTTTCTCCAGCTGAAAGGGTGATAATTGTCTGGTTTCTGAGGCCTGGCCCTTTTGTCCCACTTCTAAGAGGACCCAGAGACCCCCCTATCCCAGGCCCTGATGCAGCTGCTCCCATCACCAGAAACTTCCCCACCGGTAAAAAGAGAGTGTGTGGGATGGCTTGAGCAATAGAGAATAATGGCCACAAAGAAATAGCATGAATGTCAAAAGAGATCAGCCTAGGTGGCCTGGCCCAGCCCTGGTCTCCTTCGTGGAAGTGAACTCACATCGTGGCTGTGACATGCATGTCACACAAAAGTGATTCCTTTTTCTAGAGAAACTGACCAAGGGTTAGAATGTCAAAATGAGTCTGACTGTGGAGACTCAGTCCCCAGGGTATCCCCATGGATGTGTGCTCTGACCAGTCAGTCTGCACTAAACTGGAAGGTGATGGAGGCAGATGCTGGACCAAGGGATCTGAGATTCCAGCTAAGAGAAAAGTCACTGAGGAGGAGTTTCCATCAGCTCCTGAAGGCCCTTTTGGGCCCATGAATGGGAGAGGAGCTCCCTGGTAGGCAAAGGAAGTGGTGAGACAGCCAGGCACAGTGGCTCACACCTGTAATCCTAGCACTTTGGGAGCCAGAGGCGAGAGGATTGCCTAAGCTCAGGGGTTTGAGACCAGCCTGGGAAACTTGGCAAGACCTTGTTTCTACAATAAATAAAAAAATTCAGTGAGCGTGGTGGCCAGCGCCTGTAGTTTCACTTGGAAGGCTGAGGCTGAAGGATCACCTGAGCCCAACAGGTCGAGGATGCGGTTGCTGTGAGCATGCCACTGCACTCCAGCCTGGGCAAGAGTGAGACTTCATCTCAAAACAACAAAAAAAGAAAGGGGTGAGATAGCTGGGCTTGGTGGCTCAGCCTGTAATCCCAGCACTTTGGGAGGCTGAGGTGAGTGAATTGCCTGAGCCCACGGGTTCCAGACCCGCCTGGGCAACTTGGCGAGACCTCATCTCTACAATAAAATAAAAAATTAGCCAGGTGTGGTAGCACATGCCTGTAGTTCCAGCTACTTGGAAGGCTGAGGTGGAAGGATTGCTGGAGCCCAGCAGGTCGAGGCTGTGGTGGCCAGGAGCATGCCACTGCATTCCAGTCTGGGTGACAGACTGTAACTCAAAAAAAAGCGGCGGGGGTGAGGTAACATGAGGGACAGTGAGGGGGGATTCAGGTACAGGGAATTAATGATGAGCACGCACCAGGGCCCCACAGGAACCGGAGCCCAAGGGACAAACCAAGACAAGGTGGTAGGGCCCAGAGTTGCCCTTTTTCCTTCATCATTCTGGCTCCTACCCACCCACAACACTCAAAGGCCTTGACACCGTCTCTGTGAGGCATCACATGAGGCATCTAATTTCTTAAGCTTTTGGCCTCCTCATCCCTGGGGCTACCCCCCCACCATGACCTCAGGACATTTGCCAAAGTCCCTTCTCCATCACCTGCAGTCCCTGGTCCTCCCCACTGAGCTGGTCCATCCCCTCCTCCCTGGGCTCCTCTGCTTACACCTTCTCAGGCTTCCCATCCTTTCACTACTCCTCTTGACTCCTCAGCCCTTGTAACATGCCTATACCCTCTGGCCCCTTCACTCGAATATCCTCCCTAGCCTTCAACTCCCAGTCAGCTGGTGCCTCTTACAGCTTGCTCTGTGTCCACACCTGAGCAGGATGGGATGGGTGGGTACAGGCACACCTCATAAGACAATGATCCAGTTCCCAACATGATTCCAGTTCTAGTCATGAAACAATTATACAATTATGGCGAGACCATGGGTGGAGACTCAAAGGAGCAGAAGGATCACCACAATCAGGTTCCTCCACAGGCTGGGCACGACCCTGTTCCATTCCAGTTTCACCTTCCTGGGGATGCTACACATTCTTGTCCCTCCCTCTGTCAAAGGTCACCTCTATCTCAGCTCCTGCCTGCAGGCAACAGGGGCATCCTTGCCCATCTGTGTCTATCCTGAGTCCCTGCCTGACACCCCTTCATCCCCCCCCTCCACATACCCATTGGTGCCCCTACCCGGGGATCATCCCTAAGCCTCATGGCCCCCAGTTTGAGCAGTAGAGGAGGCAGGATTCCCTCCAGGACTGAGCAGGGCTAAGGAGGGGCACAGGCTGGAACTTCTGCCATGCAATGTCAAAGACAAACAGCCAGATATGGGTTAAGACAGTAAAAACAGGTTTTATTCAGTAACTACTGACAGCAGAGGAAGGAGCTGAACTCCATTCTATTCTGGTTTGTCCACAAATTATTTGGGCATTTTGAGGAGAGGAGTGAGGGAGTGAGAAGGGCTTGATAGAGTCAGAGTAAATGGGTTGAGACCAGTCATTTCACTAGCTGGCAGTTCTATAAGGGTTCTGTCCTCCACAGAGACTGGGGGCAGGTCTTAGAGTTCTTGATGACTACATTTCAAAGGAAGGAACTGCCGCTTCGAGTTGCAAGAGATACAACATATTTACAATTGTAAGCTCTTTTAGTAAGTGCTCTGAGAGAGGGAGGTTAGTGGTCTGGTATCAGGTGTTGGCTAGAACAAATAATAAATCCTCCTAGGCACATTGTGCTTTCGCAAACAGGCATTTTAAGGGGGGCTGGGGTCATTCCAGAGGTCATGGTTTGGTCAAGTCTCTTGGTGATTTGGACAAAGTTGCTCTGTGCTGAGAGTTCTTCAATTCTCAGTGGGATGCGCTGCCAACTGTCCTTACTAATGGGGAGTTTGGTGGAGATAGGAACACTTCCTTACACCCTTGGAAATAGAGAAGCCTGCGAGGAATGCTGGGAAGGAGGAAGAGGCAGGAAGTGGGGTCAGTTTTCTGCAATTTCTGTTAGCAAGTACCAACACATATGCCCTTAGCGAGTGAGAAGGTCTTGGCTACCCTCTCACTGTAGAGGTGATTCCATAAGAGACAAGCAAAGCCTGAGCATGCCTAGAGGGACTCATGCAAGAAGGAGCACAGGTGACTCAGCTTTGGCCTTTCACTGTCAATTTAACACTGCAAGAGACCCGTGTGCTTATAGGGGCTCAGAGAATGTAGGTTTATTGGCACCTGCAATGCCCAAAGCACTCTACCTAGGTCTTACTTAAACTTTTAATCTGCCACATGAAGTAAGTACTCTCCTACAGCTGAGGAAACTGAAGCTCAGAAAAGTGGTGTGACTTGTTCAGGATTGCAAGACTTTACAGCGAAAGAGTCAATTCAGCCAATCTGTGCCAGTTCTCTCACTTACATCATGCTGCCTATGCTGCCTGGTTTTTTGTTTGGTTTTAGCTTTGGAGTTCTTTTATTTTTGGCAGAGGAAGGGTTGTGGACTTCTCAAAATAGTGAATGCATGCTTGGCAGAAGGGTTTCAAGGGACTGAACCCCAACAGTTCCTGGGGCATCTCACTGCCAGTTCTGTTCGTGGACAAGGCTAGGGGCCTGAGCCTCCACTTCCTTCAAAATATTGTGCACCATCAGCTCGGAAAGGCGAATAAATAAATATTTTAAAGAGGCTTAATACAGAATAAGGTTATGTTTCATCACTTAATCAAGGGGCAGGGGCCAAGGAAGAAGACAAAGATAATAAAACTAAATCCCCACACCCTAGTGACCCCCGAAAGTTTTCTTGCCTGTCCTAGTTTTTATGTTCCTGAACTAACACCTGAAATTGCTCTCTACCTCGTTCTCCAGTCTCGGGATCCTCTTTCAGCTCGAACAGCGCGCGACGGAAATACCCCAGAGCTTAGGGGCTCAGGTGGGAGCGCTCATCTGAGTCGGCCCGGGTCGCCGCTCGCGGCCTACTGAAGGGCACCCCGAGCCCTTGGTCCCGCGCCCCTGTCAGTCACCAGTTAGGAACCGACGCCCCATTGTATGGGGGAGCGCGGCCCCAAACCCACGTGTGCTTCGGGACCTCTCCGGCTGCAAAAACTTCCTTAGCAGCAGATTGACCCCCCAAAGCCGTCAGGTGGGCACAGGTCCACACAGAGTTTTAAAAGTCCGCCGCGCTTCCGGCGCAAAGATTACGTCATAGTTCCGCGACGAGCCCAGCCAGACAGGTTGGTGTGTCCCAAATCGCTCCGCCCCTATTTACCAGTCGGAACTTCGACCCAGGAACCCGACCCCTCTGCCCCAGCCCAGAGCCGCCTACGGTCCTACGAGGCCATCCTTGAGCCCTGCCTTGCACGTCGCCAGCTTAACGCAGGCCAGAACCCGGACTTCTACCCCAGCCCTGTAATCTGCCCCAGACGTAGTCACTTCTCTTCCTGCGGCCGGAACAAAGTTCCCGGACTAGAGGCGAGCTAAGCGCCGCGAGGACCCAGAGGCAGCACAGGAGGCAGGTAAGGTGCGCCAGCGCCTCCCACTTGGGGCTCAGGGTCTCCGGGCTTCGCTCACACCCCCCGACCCGTAAGCCACGACCCTGGCTGGGCCAGATGATGACAGGCCAGGGCCCTGAGCTCCAGGAGGCCAGGACTTGACTTGCACTCCCCCCGAGAGTCTGCAGAGCCAGATTCCCCCACCCAGGCAGCCCCGTGCAGAGAGTCGCACTAAGTATCCATTCCACCAAGGACTCTTTCACTCGCTGGTCCTCCGTGAAAGGACAAACTGCCTTGCCCTGGTCTCTGCACTCAATTGTCCCCTTTTGAAACTTCTCTCTTCTCAAAGGATTCGGAAACCTTGGCTCCCCCTCTTATCTATCCCTAGTGGGGTCCTCCACTCCACACAAAATCTGCAGACTTCCCTCAGAGCAAGTCTTTGCTTCCACAGACTCTCCCACTTTACCTGTGAGTCATGGCAGCTCCTATGAAGGGCCAAGTGTGTGTAGTGACTGGTGCCTCTAGAGGTATTGGCCGTGGCATCGCCTTGCAGCTCTGCCGAGCAGGTGCCACAGTTTACATCACTGGCCGCCATCTGGACACCCTTCAGGACACTGCTAAGGAGGTGAGTGCTTCCTCCAGGACCACAGCTGGGGAAACTACCTGAGGGAGCCCTTCCATTTAACCACCCCCTTTCCTGATCCTTACCTGAAACCATAATATTACTCAGCAAGATGTATTTACCTAAGGTAGAATATATAAGCTCCATAAATAACTTCAGGTAAGGTCGAATTTTGGCATCAAATGAGTTTTATGAAAAAAACTTTGTGTTTGAGAGCTTCAGAGATTTTGCAATTGCAACTAAAGGTTTGTGGACCTGTGCTTTCCTCTATTTTAGGCAAGACTTTATTCAGCTGTATATTTTAATTTGCATTTTTGACTGGATTTAATTAAATATTTGAGTCTCCATAATTTGCCTGGCACTGTGTGAAGCATTGGGCTTACCAAGACTAATAAGATATAATTTCAGCTTTTAAAAAATGGAGTTCAACTAGGTGTGGTGGCTAACGCCTATAATCCCAACACTTTGGGAGGTGGAGGCAAGAGGATTGCCTGAGCCCAGGGTTGATACCAGCCTGGACAACTTGGCAAGGCCTCGTCTCTACAATAAATCAAAAAAATTAGCTAGGCGTGGTGGCACATGCCTGTTTTTCCAGCTATTTGGAAGGCTGAAGTGGAAGGATCACCTGAGCCCAGCAGATCCAGGCTGCAATGGCCATGAATGTGCCACTGTACTCCAGCCTGGGCAACAGAGTGAGACTCCGACTCAAAAAGAAAAAAGATAGAGTCCAAAGGAAGTAAGGATCAGAAACCAATTATTTCAATATAATGTGAATATAGTAAATTCTAAGGGGAAGATATGCAAACAATGCTCTAGAAATATGGAAGGGGGCGGGCCCCTAGAAGCAGAGTGTGGTTAGGAGAGTGGCTTGGGAAAGCCTTCTCATAGAGGTATTTCTTGAACTGAGTCTTGAAAGATGTGCAGGAAAGGAAATTAGGGGAAGCATTCCAGCAGAGGGAGCTATACATGAGCAGAGGGACAGTGGGGAGAGAGTGGATGTTGTGAGGCAAAGTGAGAGAGAAATGGTGAGAGGCTGGAGAGGAAAGAGTGAGTTTTGGAAGACCATAGTAGATACTTAGGTTTTATTCTCAGAATTGGTGATCCAAGAGAACATTTTAAACAGCTTTGTGTTTTAGATAGTTCGTACTGGCTGGACCATAAGGAGTAAATTCGAGACAGAAAGACTGGAGATCGAGTGAGTAGTTAAGGAGGCACCACAGTAGTTCAGGTAAGGGGGGCGGCAATAGGGTGGGACTCAGAGCATGGATTTGAAGAAGAGGAAGATTGTTCTTGGATAAGGTACTCTTCTTCCTCTAACTTGGAGAATGGGGCACATTTGTAGACAGCAAGACAGTACAGGGAATAGAAATAGTTCATCCCTAATAGTTTGGATTACCAGCAGTAGCAATGGTGGAGTGGAGTAAGAGGGCTGGGGTTGAGTAGGGGGTTCCAGGTGAGTAGTGAAGGGCATGACTTGGAAATAACCAAGGAAAAGGATAGCTGCTATGTCTCAAGAGCAAGCCCCATTCCTTCCTTGTTCTTACCCTCTACTTTCAGGGTACAATCCCCTGCACGTGATAGACCTCAGTAAATGCTTGTAGATTATTAAACCTGAGATCCCAATTCACCTGATGGGCAGGACTATCGTTCCTGAAAGTCCTCAAAACACACACCAGAGGGCAGTATTGCCTGCCCACTGGCCTCAGATGCTGGCTTTCCTATGATTGCCTTCTCAGTTCTCAGGCCTACTTTGCTTGAGGGAGTTGTGTTGTGTCTCAGCTTGTGTGTGACTATCTCCTGTCCCTCTCAGGCACAATCTCTTGGGGGCCGATGTGTGCCCGTGGTGTGCGATTCAAGCCAGGAGAGTCAAGTACAAAGGCTGTTTGAGCAAGTGGATCAGGAACAGCATGGACGCCTGGATGTGTTGGTCAACAATGCTTATGCTGGGATCCAGGTACCCTTTGAAATTTCCTCACCTCGTTCTCTAACCCTGAGTTCTCATGCCTACTCATTGCCTCTTCTGGCTACCCAACCTCTCACACCTTCCTGCCTTCAGATCATCCAGTCAATTGTCCTCTCTATACCTTCCAGGCGATCCTGAACAACAAGGAAAAGGCATTCTGGGAAGTCCCCGCCTCCATATGGGATGATATGAACAATGTTGGACTCAGGTGAGTGCTCCCCTTACCCTACTACCAGGGCCCAGACTCCCCTCGGTCATTTAGTCAGCTCCACAGCCTGGGCCTTTCCCTATATGCCCTCTCCTTTTCCCTCTGGTCTTGCTCATCTGTTTTTTTTTCCCCTCCTGTTCCGTTTATCTCGATTATCTCAGAAGAAGTGCCGCTCAGGTGAGTCTGTACCTAGGAATCAACTTTTGCCTTGTACTGTCAGTAATTTTCATTTGAACAAGCCCTTGGCCTTTCTCCTGCCTCACTCTGCCCATCCAATTGCAAAACTCAGAGGGAGCTGCCTTCTCTCCGGAATGCACATAGCCTTTAGTATATTTTTTGAAAATAGTTAGATGGAGAAATTGTTTTGTTTTACGTCAAGAGAAGGTTAATAAAAAAGAAAAGCACCAGTCCTCTTTAGCCTCCACACTCTCACTCTAGATCCACAGACAAGGTCACTCCCAGGTCAGAGGTGGAAGAGCAGAGTTCTCACAGGGTCACACATATCTCTGGTACAGGAGTGAGATGTAACAGCATTTGGAATTATCCCAGCATAATAGGCACTGGTAATGTCTTTTTTTTTGTTACTGTTGGAATAGTGTTACCCTCTCATATAATTAAACTACACTTTGCGCATGTGATCTGCCACCTGTGAGAGTAACCCAGGATATTGTCTGCAATCTCATGACTAATACATGTAAGAATACCTATTATTCCAATTTCAGTACCCTGTCGACAATCCCAAGCAGCAGGATTAGAATGCTGTTGTAAATTCCAAAGTGGAAGGGGAAGGAAGATTGTGAAGATGGAGGGGAATGGTCAGCCCAAAAGCAAGAAAGTAAAACCCTTGGAGCTAGAAACTGGTCATGCCCACCTCCATAGCTCTCCAAAGAGAGGTGCCCTCCACACCCTCATCTCTTGCAGCTGAGGTTTGGAGCCCAAAGTAGAGGCTTGAGACAGAAGTTCAGACCCCAGACCCTGAGCCCTCATGAATTCTCCAAGGTAAAGGCCACTTTGTGAGCCCCAGGCAGCCCACTAGCATCTCTTCCTACCCACCCACCCCCATGTACTTTTACTGCCTTTCCTGTACATCACTTTTCACTGAAACTGTAACTCTACTTCTTTTCATTTGGTGGGTCCTAACTGTTCCCCATGCAAAAGATACATGTGTATTTTTGTTAATTGTAGAAAAATGTGAAGACCAGTATAACCTTATTCTCCTCACTGCCATCCCTTCCTTCCTTATTCTGTTATGTAGCTACAGTTAGTAGCCTGGCATATATTCTTTCAGATTTTTCACATAAATATCTCCCGTTCTTTTTTTTTTTTTTTTTTTTTGAGTTGGAGTCTCACTCTGTCGCCCAGACTGGAGTGCAGTGGCTACTCCCGGCCACCGCAGCCTCGACCTGCTGGGCTCCGGCGATCCCTCCACCTCAGCCTTCCAAGTAGCTAGAACTACAGGTGCACGCTACCACGCCCGGCTAATTTTTGATTTATTGTAGAGATGAGGTCTCGCCAAGTTGCCTGGGTGGGTCTCGAACCTGTGGGCTCAGGCAATCCCCTCACCTCAGCCTCCCAAAGCACTAGGATTACAGGCTGAGCCACCGAGTCTGACTTTTTTTTTTTAATTGGTGTCTCTCTCCGACGCCCAGGTTGGAGTGCAGTGGCACACTCACAGATACCCCAGCATCGACCTATTGGGCTCAGGCAATCCTTCTGCCTCAGCCCTCCAAGTAACCAGAAATACAGGCGCTTGCTACCAGGCCCAGCTAATTTTTTGGTTTATTGTAGAGATGAGATCTCGCCAAGTTGTCCAGGCCATTCTCAAACCCGTGGACTCAAGCAATCCCCACACCTCGGCTTCCTAAAGTGCTGGGATTACAGGTTTGAGCCACTGCAGCCGGCCAATGTCTCCTATTCTTTTTTTTTTGAGTTGGAGTCTCACTCAGTCGCCCAAACTGGAGTGCGGTGGCCGCTTCCGGCCACAGCGCCTCGACCTGCTGGGCTCCGGCGATCCTTCCACCTCAGCCTTCCAAGGAGCCGGAATTACAGGCATGCGCTACCACGCCCAGCTGATTTTTTGATTTATTGTAGAGATGAGGTCTCGCTGCCCGGGCGGGTCACGAACCCGCGGGCTCAGGCAATCCACTCACCTCAGCCTCCCAAAGGCGCGGGATTACAGGCTGAGCCACCAAGCCCGGCTTCCTATTCTTTTTAATACAACCAAAATCTTCGGTTGTGATGAGATACAATAATTTACATACCTGTTTCCTTTTTTGTTAAAGCAGAATAATTACTGGGTCACAAAATATGTACTTAAAGATGTAATAAACATTATCAAACTGTCCTCCTAAAAGACCCCACCAATTTTTAATCTCAATGTAATGAAGAGGAATATCTATTTCCCCATGTTTCCAACCATACCAGAGAGTATCAAGCCACGTAGGCAGGCAAACTTTGCCACTCTGATATGCACAAGATATACAAAGATGGTTTTATTTTTTATTTTTTTGAGTTGGAGTCTCTGTCACCTGGGCTGGAGTGCGGTGGCACGCTCACAGTCACTGCAGCCTTGACCTGCTGGATTCAGGCAATCCTTCCACCTCAGCCTTTCAAGTAGCAGGAACTACAGGTGTGCACCATCATGCCCAGCTAATTATTTTTGATTTATTATAGAGACGAGGTCTTGCCAAATTGCCCAGGCTGGTCTCAAACCCCTGGACTCAGGCAATCCTCTCGCCTCCACCTCCCAAAGTGTTGGAATTACAGGAGTGAGCCACCGCACCTGTCTCAAAGGATGTTTTAATTCATACTTCTTTAATTGTTTGTGAGGTTGAGCTTCTTTTCCTTTGTTTATTGGCTGTTTATTCTTTTGTGAACTGTCTTTGTGTTTTTAAGTTATTCTTTTCACATCAGTTTACAAGCGATCTTTGTAGAACAGATGTCTTTGGTATATGTTTTACAAATACTTTCCCCAATTTATCACTCATTTTTCTTTTCTTATTTTTTTTTTTTTTGAGTCAGTCTCACTCTGTTGTCCAGGCTGGAGTGCAGTGATTGAGACATAACTCAAACTGACTGAGTCAATGGGTTAATTTATGTAGAACTACGTTTTGTATGTCAGTTCTCCTTACCTTTGAATGATTTTGTCTGTAATTGTTCTTTTATAGTCTTCCCATGTACACTCTATATATTTCTTTCTTTCTTTCTTTTTTTTTTTTTTTTTTTTGAGTTGGAGTCTCACTCTGTCGCTCAGACTGGAGTGCAGTGGCCGCTCCCGGCCACCGCAGCCTCGACCTGCTGGGCTCCGGTGATCCTTCCGCCTCAGCCTTCCAAGTAGCCAGAATTACAGGCATGCGCTACCACGCCCAGCTGATTTTTTTGATTTATTGTAGAGATGAGGTCTCGCTGCCCAGGCGGGCCTCAAACCTGCGGGCTCAGGCAATTTCTTTCTTTCTTTTTTTTTTGAGTTGGAGTCTCACTCTGTCACCCAGACTGGAGTGCAGTGGCCGCTCCCGGCCACCACAGCCTCGACCTGCTGGGCTCCAGCGATCCTTCCGCCTCAGCCTTCCGAGTAGCTGAAATTACAGGCATGCGCTACCACGCCAGGCTGATTTTTTGATTTATTGTAGAGATGAGGTCTCGCTGCCCAGGCGGGTGTCAAACCCACGGGCTCAGGCAATCCACTCACCTTAGCCTCCCAAAGGCGCGGGATTACAGGCTGAGCCACCGAGCCCGGCTTATATATTTCTTAGGTTTGTTTTCTCCCTGAACTATTTCATTTTAATTGCTATTGTGACAGAGCTCTTTTCTTCCGTTACATCTTCTAAAAATTGCTATTCCTCATCTGTCAGTGGTTAATTTGACAAGTTTTTCTCTCAGAATGTGGCCTCAGGCCTCTGATCCCAGGTTCAGCAGCAACCCTATGCAGCCTACAGCCACCAGAGGGCAGAGGAAGCTGCCAGGAGCTGCACACCCAGGCCAGCACTAACATGGTTCATTCCTTCTTCCCTGCCCCACCTTCTAGAGGCCACTACTTGTGTTCAGTGTATGGGGCACGGCTGATGGTACCAGCTGGCCGGGGGCTCATCGTGGTTATCTCCTCCACTGGGGGCCTACAGTATATGTTCAACGTCCCCTATGGCGTGGGCAAAGCTGCGGTGAGGACCTAGCGGCATAGGAGTTGGGGGCGATATAAGACAGTGATGGTACCTATAACTCATGAGATAACAGTATTCAGAGGTCAGAATGGATACCTCCCAGCTGTCTCCTCCACAGAGACTGCCTATGCTTGGAGTAGGCAACACTCTGGGGTGGGTGGGCAGCTGAAATCCCAGGGTTCCTGAGAAGGGGAGAGGGCTGGGGCACTTCCAGCAAAGCAGGAATGGGAGGGGAGGAAGGTTACATAGCCGAGTGCCCTGGCCCCCACCCCACCTTCTGTTTTCCACAGTGCGACAGGTTGGCTGCTGACTGTGCCCATGAGCTACGGCGCCACGGAGTCAGCTATGTGTCTCTGTGGCCAGGGTTAGTGCAGACAGAACTGCTGAAGGAACATATGACCAAGGAGGAGGCTGAGAAGGATCCCCTGTATAAGCAGGTTAGTAATGGAGGGCAAGAATGCAGGGCAATCAGTCTCTGCATCCTCAGTGACAGGACACTAACAAGAGCAAATACTCCTATTCACTAGGGTGTTTACTGTGGCAAGCACAGGATTGAGCCCGGTACACTCATTATTTCCTTTAATCCTGTAAAGGAATAATAGATTTTATAGATTACAAAACTGAAACCCAGAGAGGTTAAGAAACTTGTTCAAGGCTGGGCACGGTGGCTCATGCCTATAATTCCAGCACTTTGGGAGGCCGAGGTAAGAGGATTGCCTGAGCCTACGGGTTCGAGACCAGCCTGGGCAACTTGGCAAGACCTCATCTCTACAATAAATCTAAAAATTAGCCGGGCATAGTGGTGTGTGCCTGTAGTTCCAGCTACTTGGAAGGCTGGGGCGGAAGGATCACCTGAGCCAAGCAGGTCGAGGCTGCGGTGGCTGGGAGCATGCCAAGGCCCTGGGTAAGAGACTGAGACTCCAACTCAAAAAGAAAAAAAAAGTGTTCAAGGTCACATATGTCATAAGTAGAAAGAATGTCTGGCTCCAAAGCCCGTGCACTTGACCCCCGTACTGAAGTAGCCTAGAAAGTCCAGACACTAGTTGGCACTACCAGATACTTCCACTTAGGAAAGGCAATGGGTCCTGGTGTCAGGGTACAGGGCTCACCTGGACTAGGGGAGGAGTGTCTCCAGCACCTGCCAAGACATTGGGTCCCGCAGGCCATGCACAAGGTCTTTCTCCTAGAACAGTAGTTGAAATGGGATGGAGAGACTTGGGCCCTGCACTTGAAAATTAACTCTATGTTTCTCTTCTCTGTGTTTCAGTTTAATCCACTTTTCTCATCTGCAGAAACCACAGAAATGAGTGGCAAATGTGTGGTGGCTCTGGCAACAGGTGAAGAGGTTGGGAGCAGCGGGCAACCAGGGAGGGCATGGAGGATCTGTAGGGTGCTGGCAGCCAGTGCCCAGAGCTGGTTCATGGGGTGATTGAAGAGTATGCCCTTCTTTTCTCTGGCATTCTGAGACCCAGTGCTCAGGATTCCCAGTTTGAGGCTTGGAAGCTTTAGGAACTGCCTTCTAGGAAGTGTGGACAACAGTCAGAGGCCCAAGAGCCTTGCTAGGAACAGAAGAAACGATTCTCCAGGGCTCCCGAGTCTGTCTCAGTGGTGCCCTGACAAACGGGGCCCAAATCATGTCGCTCTGTGCACTCCCATGCATGAAATTTCCAACTGCCTGTGTGTCCACAGACCCCAATATCCTGAGCCTGAGTGGTAAGGTGCTGCCGTCCTGTGACCTCGCTCGACGCTATGGCCTTCGGGATGTGGATGGTAAGAGCTCTGACCTGGCAGCCAGCCTTAAAATGTTGTTCCTTCTGTTCCCTGCTCACTTCTTCTCTCTGTCTCCCCAGCCCTGGTTGGGGTCTCTGAAGAGTGGGAAATAGGATTCTAACTCTGCTCCTATTGTCCCCAGGCCGCCCAGTTCAAGACTATTTGTCTGCGAGCTCCGTTCTCTCACATGTCCCCAGCATGAGCTGGCTGGCCTCCTACTTGCCCGGCTTCCTCCGCATGCCCAAGTGGATTATTTCCCTCTATGCCAGCAAGTTCTGACCTCCCAGCCTGATGTTACAACTCTGCTTCTCTTCTCATTGGGCTGGGGTGATTGGGCCTATCTTGTGGAATAAAGCAGCATTTCTCACCCACCCATACCCTTGATATGAAGAGAAGGCCTCTATTGAGTGTCCATGGTGAGTTCTGGGGGCCCTCATAGGTCCTTCTTGTGCCTTTGTTTCCCTTGTCCCTACATTTTACTTTTTGCTTCAGTATTGGAAAATGATCTGGAGGCAAATAAACGTCTTTCTCCTTCAATGTGTTTTTGAGTGCTGATTCTGTGCTCAGCAGGGTGTGAAGGACTTGAGAGAAAGACACAAAGATGTACAAATATGAAGGTTCTCAGGACAAGGCGCCTTTCTTCCAGACCTGTTTCTGCTCTTCCCTGCAATGCCTGGTTCCTGTGCCCAGCTGGGGCACAGGGTCATTTCACAGCAAGAAGCAGCCATTTCACACTGCCACCTCTGCCCCATTGCACCATGTCTTCAGGGATGCCTGCTACCTTCTAGCTGAGCCTGACCTCTGGCTGAGGCCCAATCCAGTGAGGGCAGATTCCTTGGCGTTAATGATTTTCTGGAATTTGGGAGAAGACACTGCCTGAATCCAAGTGAGGGACAGTGGAATAGCCTTGTCCTGACACATTGTCATCCATCCTCTCACATGGTACCACCTGAATTGCTTTCAGCAGGAGTGATTGCACAAGCCGTATAGGGCTGCCCTGCTTGTTCATGGGGCCCTCCCAGCCTGAGACCAGGCCACAGGGGCTATATTCCCAAGAGGAGCCAAGGCATTGTGAGGGAACCTTCCAGCCAGCCGCCTAGATGACTAGCCAAGGTGATGAGATAGCTGCTGTTAATCAAAAGAGCAAATATGGTTTCCCTTCTTTGAAACCTGCAGGGTGAAGCCAGAGGCTCTTCAAGGCTGTCCACTGGGCCTGCAGAATCTGTGATCTTCCTGTAGCATTCTGGAGTCAGCTCCCAGTTACTATTCCAGGGGTGGGCAGGAGTGGCTCATTGGTTTGTAAAAGTTACTGGTGTGCATCTCTTCCATGACTGCACTCAGGGACTTCATGAGGCTGCTTGAGATTAGACCTAATGAGAGTATATGTACCACAAAAGTCCACAAATGCTACCAACCAAGGCTTTTTTTTTTTTTTCCTGAGAGAGAACTGGCTTATCAGTATGTGACTGGTATTAGGCCTTTGGAACTACATATCTAAACACCACCATTGGCTGAGGCACCCAATTAAGATCACAGTAATCATTTGCCACAGTCCCTGTCCATCACCTCCAGTCCCTGGCCTGGTCCATTTCCTCCACCAAGCCCTCCTCCCTGGGTCCTTCTGCCTATGCCTCCTCAGGCTTCCCATTCTTTCACTACTCTTCTTCGCTCCTCAGCCCCCCTCACATGTCTGTAGCCACTGGCCCCTCCACCAGAATCTCTTCTCTAACCCCATCTCCCAGTCAGCTGGTGCTTATTACAGCCACCTCTGTGCCCAGGCCTTGGGGTGGATGGGTACAGGCAAGCCTCATAAGACAATGATCCAGTTCTCAAAGTGCTTCCAGTACTAATCATGAAACTGGGTGGGCGGGGACTCAAAGGAGCAGAGGGATTGCCCCAACCAGACTCCTCCACAGGGTGTACACAACCTTGTTCTGTTCAGGTTTCCCCTTCCTGGGGGTGCTGCAACATTCTTATCCCTGCCACTGGTAAAGGTCAGCTCTGTCTCAGCTCCTGTCTGCAGGCAACAAGGGCATCTTGCCCATCTCCTGAGTCCCTGCCTGAGTCCCTGACTGACACCCCTTCGTTCCCCCTCCACACACTCATTGGTGCCCCTGCCTGGGGTCATTCCAAGATCCTTACGGCCCCCAGTTTGAGCAATAGAGGGGTCAGGATTTACCAGACTGAGCAGGGCTAAACAGGGATGCAGACTGGACCTTCTGCCACGTGGTATCAAAGACAAGCAACCAGATGTTAGTTAAGGCAGTAAAAAGTTTTATTCAGTAAATACTGATGTTAGGGGAAGGAGCTGAACTTCATTCTGATTTGTCCAGAGATCATTTGGGCATTTTGAAGGGAGGAGGGGGGGGTGAATGGGGCTTGATAGAGTCAGAGTAAATGGGTTGAGGCCAGCAGTCTCTAGCTGGCAGGTATCTAAGTTAGGGTTCTGTCCTCCCACAGAGACTGAGGACAGACCTTACTGTTACTGATGACTACATTTCAAAGGAAGGAGCTGCTGTTTCCAGTTGCAAGAGATACAACATAATTACAATTGTAAGCCCTTTTAGTGAGGAAGAGATACACACCAGCAACTTTTACAAACCAGTGAGCCACTCCTGCTCACCCCTGGAGCAGTAACTGGGAGCTGACTCCAGAATGCTACAGGAAGATCACAGATTCTGTAGACCCAGTGGGCAGCTCTGAGAGAGGGAGACCAGGGGCCTGGCATCAGGTGTAGGCTAGAACAAATAAATTTTCCTGGATGTATTGCGCTTTCTCAAGCAGGCACTTTAAAGGGGGCTGGGGTTCGCGACCGCCTGGGCAGCGAGACCTCATCTCTACAATAAATCAAAAAATCAACTGGGCGTGGTAGCGCATGCCTGTAATTCCGGCTACTGGGAAGGCTGAGGCGGAAGGATGCCAGAGCCCAGCAGGTGGAGGCTGCGGTGGCCGGGAGCGGCCACTGCACTTCAGTCTGGGCGACACAGTGAGACTCCAAATCAAAAAAAAAAAAAAAAATGAGGCTTGGGTCATTCAAGAGGTCATGGCTTGTGCAGCCAAAAGCCATGCTAGAGGTTGGTCAAGTCTCTTGGTGCAGAGATTTGGACAAAGTTGCTCTGTGCTGAGAGTTCTGCAGTTCTCAGTGGGATGCACAACCTGCTGTCCATGATAATAGGGAATTTGGAGGAGACACTTCCTTACACCCTTGGAAATGGAGAAGCCTGCAAGTAGTGCTGGGAAGGAAGCAGAGGGAGGAAGTGGAGTCAGTTTTGTGCGATTTCTATTAGCAAGTACCAACATACATGCCCTATCAGCAAGTGAGGAGGTCTTGGCTACCCTCTCATTGTAGAAGTGATTCCATAAGAGACAAAGCCAGGACACAGCCTGAGCATGCCTAGAGGGACTCATGCAGGAAGGAACACAGGCGACTCAGCTTTGGCCTTTCACTGTCAATTTAACACTGTTAGAGACCCATGTGCTTATAGGGACTCAGCGAATTTAGGTTTATTGGCACCTGCAATGCCCAAAGCACTCCACCTAGGTCTTACTTAAGCTTTCATCTGCCACATGAAGTACTCTTTTACATCTGAGGAAACTGGGGCTCAGAAAAGTTGAGTAACTTGTTCAGGATTGTAATTTTTACAGCGAAAGGGTCTGTTTTGAACCAAATCTGTGCAAGCTCTCTCCTCTACATCACGCTGCCTCTGCTGCCTGGTCTTTTGTTTTGTTTTGGCTTTGGAGTTGTTTTATTTTTGGCAAAGGGAAGGTTAGAAACTGGGCAGAATAGTGAAAGCATTCCCAGATTCACCCAACCCAAGCACCTTCTGGCCAAATTCAGTCTTGCCCTTCTCTAAACATGACTAGATTTTTTCCTCCATACCTTTGCTTGAGCTGTTCTATCTCTGGAGTACTCCTCATTCCTCTATCATCCAGCCCCCTGACCCCATTTCTATCTACCATGATTCATCCCACCAGGCTCAGGCTCATCTTAACCTCCTGGAAACTTCTGGTTTCTTCTGCCCTTGCTCTTGCACTTTTCTGGGGAACCTCTTCCTATGACATTCACTTGGCTCTTTTTCTTTTTCTTTTTCTCTCTTTTTTTTTTTTTTTTTTTTTGAGTTGGAGTCTCTATTGCCCAGGTTGGAGTGCAGTGGCATGCTCACAACCACCTCAGCCTTGACCTGCTGAACTCAGGTGATCCTTCCCCTCAGTCTCCCAACTAGCTGGAATTACAGGCATGCTCCACCACACCCAGCTAATTTTTTTTTATTGTAGAGATGAGGGCTCACCAAGTTGCCCAGGCAGGTCTCGAACCCGCGAGCTCAGGCAATCCTCTCACCTCAGCCTCCCAAAGTGCTGAGATTATAGGCATGAGTCACTGCACCTGGCCTCACTTGGCTCTTGACTAGTGTTGAAACCATAGACGTCCTCATCCCTTCCTGAATAAAAATGACAGCTCCCCTGCCCCGGGTCTTGGACCCTTCATCCCCCTCTCCTTGGCTCCCCTCTTTCCCCAACACAGAACCTTTGAGACCATTAGCACAGACCTGAAAAGTGCCTGGGGTATCCAAGCCACCCAGAGTGTGGCTGAGCTCACAGGCCCAGAGGGACCCATTGGTGAGGACCCCATCCTCCTTCCTGGTGGTAGGTGGGCTGGGCCAGCCTATGGCAGTGTCTGTGTCTCACAGCTGACTCTCTGAGGACTCACTGCTCTGTAGTATCTATGGGTCCTTGACCTAGGCCCCTTACGCCATAACTCAGCAGGCTCAGCGTCCCCTGTTCAGGGACCTGGGGTCTAGGAGAGGATTTCCCGACAGGGCTGCCAGCTGTGGGAGCCCTAGGCACCTCTGTGGGGTTACTCCAGGTCCTCCCTACCTCTACCTCCCCTCAGTGTCCTTTGCCAGGCACAGAACTCAAGTCTGAGTCACAGCTGTGTGCACAGGAGACACAAGAACACAGCATTGTTCCCGTCAGCAATTCCAGGCATCCACCTTCTCTGTGCTGAATTCCGAGCTTTGGCACCACTCCCTGTCCACGCCCTCCTGGTGCCTGGAGGCCTGGCCTTGTGTGGCCACCCTGGACCAACCTCTCCACCTCGCCTGTACTACCTGCCCAACTCCTCCTCCTAATCTCCCACCCCAGCCCAGCGACTGCAGCCTGTTTTGCTCTGGTCTCCATAGCTCACCATTTATTCATTCACTCTTTCACTCTTTCCCAGTCCTCCTTCCCAGCTCATCTCAATTTCCTTAGAGGCACTTATGGTTCTCCCAAATCATCTTTTGTGTGTATTTGCTCCTACAGGGTCTGGTTCCCCAACTAGAATCTAAGCTCTGTGACAGCAGGAACCTTGTCTGTCTTCGTTATTGTTATATATTGACCTGTTCTGGTGTTCCTTAACTGTTGGCCGATGATCGGCTGGCTGAATTACACAAATGTTTGTTGAGTAACCACCATGGTGCAGGCACCTTGCTAGGCGAGAGGAAAAGCAGATATATATGTGTCCTTGGGTAGCTCACAGCAGGAGTGGAGGTGAGGGTACCACCTGTGCAGGCACCACGGGATCTGGCACTGAGAAGCACAGAGGCGGTATGTGCCCAAGCCCCAAGCCCAACTCCTGCTCACTCACAGCCCCAGCTCCAGGCTTACTTCCTCTCAAAAACCTCTGTCCTCAGAGAGGGTAGCTCCCCCATCAGGTGTTCACCCAGCACCACGCGCCTATCCATACCGCCAGAGCAGCTGGCAGAGCTGTACTTCTGCATTTGCTTATGCGATTATTGCCATCACCCAGAAAGTTCTTTTGGACAGGCCTGCTCCAGGCTCTAAGCCCCATGAGGGCCGGGACTGTGTTTGTGTTTGGCTCACTGCTGCAGACCCCGCCTGGCATATGTCCAGCACAGAGGACCCACAGCCACTATTTGGTGAATGGAACAATGGGACAGGGAACGGGTGAGGACTGAGTCTTCCCTCAGAGGGGCAGCTCCTGTTTCCTGGGATGGGTCCTTTGTCCCTGTGCTCATCTACCAGCCAGAGCAACCCCTCCTTTCCCAGAACTTCACGGTTGCATGGCTTCTATTTCTCATTTGATATCAAACTTCAGGGGTACTGCCTCCTGGCACCATCACATTATATATACCCAAACCCAATGTGATGATGCTCCTTGGAGTTGTGCAGTGGCCTTGCCAGAGAGCAAGTTTCTTGGCTACATTCCCAGCTCCTACTTAAAATTACTCCAGGCAATTTTACACCAACATGTCATTGTCACCATCCACCATGCAGCACCTGGCTCCTATAACAGAGGCTCCTGTTCTGGCTGGCTCAAGAAGTTTTTCCAGCTTTTCAGCCCCATTTCCTGGTTGGTTTTCCTTCAACTCTTCTCCCAGAGACACCAGTCTGAGTCAGCACCCACCACATCCTGGTTGAAATAAGATGCTCTATTGTGAGGATTTTCCCTTTGGGGACCTTTTTGTCTATTAGGCCCTGCCCTGGGGCCCTTCCCTCTCCTGTCACTGACCAGTCCTTTTCTTCCTCTTCCCCAGCCAGGAAGTATGCTTCAGGAACATGGTCACCCACTGGCCATAGAGGAATTTCCTCAGACTGGCTCAGAAGGAACGGGGGAACAGAGAGGAGAGAAAGAATCCAAGAACTGAGACCAAGTGTTTGAGGAACCCCAGGACCCTGGGAGAATAGGCATTATGAGGGGTATCTTGGGCTCTGAGTCACTCTAGTCCTCTGGTCCATCCCAGGGATCAGAATCCTTCAGAACTTCAGGGTGGGAAGATACTGGTCCTTGAATGTCTTCTACTGTCCTCTCACAGAGTGGTTCACCAACACATGCTTGATTACCTCACACAATGGTGAGCTTGAGGCCCACTCTACCTTTGGGCAGTTTAGAAAGTTCTTTCTCATAATGAACCACTCTCCGGTTTTTGTTCTTTGTTCTCAAGACATGCAGAATCGATCCAGTTTCTGTTCCTGGAGTTTAGAGACCACTATCTTCTTCCATTTGAGTCTTCTCTCTCAGTTTAACATCTTCATGTCCTTCCTCTGGTCGCGGGCACTCCTCACCATCCTGATTTCTCCCTCAGGACTCTCCAGTTTGTCCCTGCCCTTATCAAAATGGACCCCACACTCCCAACAGGGTCTGACTATCACAGAGTCAGAGGCTTATGAGCCCCCTCATTCTGGGTACTTAAGCTCTCAGTGCAGCTCCAAGTCAAGCTAGTGCTTTTAGCAAGCAGTCACAGGGTCAACTCTTACCAATCCTGTGCCAACCAGAATCCCCTGTCTTCCCACACTAGTGTTATTCTACTTCCCACAAATCCTGCTCTTGTGCAGCTGATTATCTGAGAACCAAAGAACCAGACCCTTACTCTATACCTAGTCAATGGTGTCTGGTCAAATCTGGCCCAACTATCTGGTCAGATTCCATCATCCAGTATTCCTCTCAACCATGCCAGCAAATTATGAGAGTGACACCTGTGTTCTCATCCAATACATCACTGGGAAAAAATGCCACCACCAGGGGATTTCCTTTCAGGTTGACAATGACATATTAATTAATATTTGGACATCCTACCTGTGGGATAAATGCAGGACATATGCCTACACCCCTTCTCTGCTGATGACTGTTTCTCGACTGGGAGAATGGCTCCTGGTCAACACCTTCTGTGTCCAATTAAAATGTCCTTGAAGATATGCACATCTGCGAACTCAAGGCAGTTTCTAAGGGTAAACATCTTTGTTTCTGCATCTTGACGTATAATGCTGTTGCTATGTCTTGCTTCCTTTCCCATGCTGGAGGTATATAATCTCTCCCCACGTCTATCAGGGTATAGAAGTCTTATACCAACCAGCTGCCATTGGTTCCTACCCCTAAGTAATAGTAAACCCATGTCTTTATCAACCTGTTCTCTGGGTAATTTCTTCTGCATAGGTAAACATGACGCTTGTGCCCTGTCTGATCTGAGGCTGCTGTGATAAAATTGGCGTCACAAAGAGGTAGTCTGAAGAAACCCCCTGTTGAATTGACAGGGGTAGAGATGTTGAGAGTGGGAGGTATGTCACTGGGGAAAATACTAGTATGTCACTGGGGGAAATACCAGTATATTGCTGAGGGAAATACCAGTATATCACTGGGAGAAACACCAGTATATTGCTGAGGGAAATACCAGGTTGGGCCACTGGTTCAATGTGGTTCAACATCAGTCCTATTAGATGGGGGACTACTGCATGAGTATAGAGATATCCTGAAAACACTGACTGGACTGCTGAAGTTTCTCCAGACAGTCAAGAAAAAGGGGAAATTTGAGGGGGGAAAAAGGAGTATAGGACAATCACAGTGGCCATGCCACTGCCACTGTGATTGCCCTATATTTTTTAAACCAAACCAAGGTCCAAGGGCCTGGATTGTCCATCAAGTTTTTGGGTGTTATTTGGTCGGGGAAGACTAAAATGATGCCATTTGCTGTGATAGATAAAATCCAGGCCTATCCTAGGCCGACCACTGTGAAGCCTCCAAGAATTCTAGGGACTCTTGGGCTTTGGAAAGTGTTTATACCCCTTTGGCACAAATAGTCCAACCCTTGTACGAGCTTAATAAAAGGGGGTACAATGGGACTGGACCTCAGAGTGCTGGGCCTCTTTCAGTTTTGCAAAAGCAGCAGTAGGGGGAATGCAAGGATTGGGCATTCTAAATCCAGCACTACCCTGTGAGGTGGATGTGAATATCTCCCCAGAGGGCTATGACTGGGGGGCTTTGACAATAACAGGAAAAGACTCATCTCCCAATGGGGTTCTGGTCACAAACCTGGAAAAGGGCAGAAACTCACAACAGCACAATTAAACGACAGATGACTGCCATTTACCAGGTGCTGCTAGCTACTGAACCCATCACCAGACAGGCAGCTGTGATGATCAGGACAGCCCTGACAATCACAGATAGATTCATGACCTCTCTGTGCAACCTTGCAGTTCCAGTGCTCAGACAACCACAGTAACCAAGTGGAGGGCTTGCCTGTAGCAACGCAGTAAGTTATCTACCAGTCCTATGAGTTGTGAATTGCAGCAGCTTTTGGGCCCAGCCACATCTATAAACCCCAATGACGTACCTGGAGCACCAACTGTTTTGACACCTTCATCCATTAAGTAAGAGGTACTACTTGTGCCAGACGATGCCGCTGAGGGCACCCCCCCATTGGAGAGTTATCACATACCAGCCATCCACTGGATGGAGTAGTCAATGGGCTGAACTACGAGCAGTATGGATAGTTATAGCCAAGGAAAAAAGCCCGGTAACCATCTGCACTGACAGTTGGGCAGTGTTTAAGGGTCTTACATTGTGGCCGTCACTATGAGAAAAGCAGGACTGGCTGATAATGAATAAGCCCTTGTGGGGATAAGACATGTGGCAAGACATCTATGAACAAAGCCAACACACGCCAGTGACCATCTACCATGTGGGTCAGGATATAAACCTTTTAGCCAGTCCAGGAAATGATAAATCTGATGCTCTACCTCATGTGAGGTGGTTAGGAAAAGCTCTAGCAAGACCGGGCGCGGTGGCTGTAATCCCAGCACTTTGGGAGGGTGAGGCAAGAGGATTGCCTGAGTCCAGGGGTTTGAGATCAGTCTGGACAACTTGGCGAGACCTCATCTCTACAATAAATCAATAAATAAATTAGTTGGGCTTAGTAACGCATGCCTGTAGTTCCAGCTACTTGGAAGGCTGAGGCGGAAGGATCGCCTGAGTCCAGCGGGTTGAGGCTGCTTTGGCTGTGAGAGTGCCGCTCAACTCCAGCCTGGACGACAGAGCGAGACTTCTACTGAAAAAAAGAAAAGAAAAAAAGAGAAAGAAAAAGCTCCAGGAGAGGACATGGCCATGTGGCTACACAAGAAAATGAAACACACTGGAAAAAGGACACAATGGGAAGCAGCAAATGTTTGGGGACGGTCATTCAGGTGTGCAGCCTAAAGGATGCCCTACACATTGAGTGGCACTTGCTACAGTGGTGCCATGTGTCTGGCAGATACCCTCCTCACTCTGAAAGAGCACCCTTGGGCCAGACGGTTCTCACTGTTGGACACCTTGATCCAGCCATGGACCACCGCCATAAGACTCCAAATTAAAACCACTGAAGCCTCTTTAAGGCCCCAATGGAGTTATGAGAATAACTTGTTGCCAGCCCCACTAAACATAGTACCTGGGGTTAATATCCTCCATTGTCTGTGGAAGAAACAAACTGAACCATGCTGGTGCTCCCTGTTGTCTCCAGGGGGAGGGGGTAGAGAAAACAGATTGGAGATATTCCCCTGTCATGGGTCAGTACACCAACACAGCACATAACAGTTCAGTACGTAAATCACATAGATCAGACTATATTTCCCTAGCTTTCACAGTACTGGACAAAAGGGCTCCCGTAACAATTAGAGTCTGGTATACAAAACCCAGGAGGCCCCCGTAAATGTGACTATCCTGTCTTAGAACAAAACTGTTGCATGTGTACTGTCTGACAAACATAACTTGCCTCCGTTGGTACCTGTTAAACATCTCTCATCATCCTTAGTCTGGTTACAGGAAACGCCTACCTACAATGGACAGTGACTTCGGCACAAGTTCACAATCAATCAGCCTACTTGTACTCAAAATTCCCTGTATCTGCTGTGCCCAGCCTACCATGACATGCTAACAGCTGCACAGAGAGGAATCTGTGCCTTGATAAAGCAGAATGCTGTGTGTTTCTATTCCTGATTTTTCCCACAGTGTAACTACTGCCTTCGCTGTTATGCATACCGAAGTCAAAGCCACCCGTGCCATGGTTTAGGATTCCTTGTCTGATGGGTTTTCCTCTCTTAGCTTCAAGTGGGAGACAATTATAATCGATGTTGTTACAATCATAGGTATTTTGCTCTTTGGTACCTATGGACTGTATTGGATTTGTAGGATTTGGATACAGTATGTAACTCATTGCTCCACTCCAGGGACCATTCAGAAGACAAATATAACCAGCGAATTGTAAGGGTAGAGGGGTCAAATGTAGGGGTGGGATGTGAGGTAAATGCAGAACATATACCCGCTCCCCTTCCCCTGCTGACGATTGTTTTTTGACTGAGAGAATGGCCCCTGGCCAAGGCCCTCCTATGGCCAATTGAAATGCCCTTGAAGATACACACATCTGCAAACTCAAGGCAGTTTCTGAGGGTAAACATTTTTGTTTCTGCTTCTTGGCATGTAACGGCTATTGCTGTGTCTTGCTCCCTCTCCCATGCTGAGGGTATATAATCTCTTCCCACATTTACCGGAGTGTGGAAAGCCTTATACAGACCAGCCACCATCAGTTCCCTCCTGGAAGTAATAATAAACCCATGTGTTTACCAACCTGTCCTCCGGGTGATTTCTTCAAAATAGGTAAACATTACGTGAGTGCCGTGATTTGGGGATACTGTGATACGCTAACTGGTTACAACCGTGTCTACCATTCTATCATCCCACCCAGTTCACCATTTTGCTGCTTGACGTATCCTGAGATAGGGCGGATGGGTGCAAAAGCACCAAGATAATCATTTGGAAACCTGGTTTCCCTCCCTGGCTTCCCCTCCAATGTCTCTGCCTTCACTCAGTATCTCTGAGCTGCTGGGGATCCGTCAAGCCCTCTCCCTTCTGACGTCTGTTCTGTGGTGGTCAGAGTCAGAGAGAATCAGGAAGCTGGGGGCAGAGGGTCGCTGTTGCAAGAGATAAGAAGTGTGCACTTCTGCCTGTGCTGTGGG
Organism: Cephalopachus bancanus; assembly: GCA_027257055.1. NCBI lineage: Eukaryota > Metazoa > Chordata > Mammalia > Primates > Tarsiidae > Cephalopachus > Cephalopachus bancanus. The sequence goes on along the minus strand of JAPVLO010000119.1, from coordinate 1,300,197 downwards.
GAAGTTTCGACCCTGCCCTTACTGGTACGCAGCAGGGACCTGCTCTGCCCTTCCCCATTCATTTCCTGGACCACAACTCATGCCGGGACTCAGAATTACCAACATTTGATTTTCCCTCATGTCCTGGGGTGCCCTTCCCCCACCCCAGTCCAAACGTCTACTGATCACTTGATAACGTACTGAGCTACAGTGCCAAGTTGCCTCCCTTTGCTGGCTCCTTTTGTGCGAAGCCAGAGTCCAGCACCCCCACCCCTCTCCCCAGAGGCCTGTGGGTGCTTCCTCTTTTTTTTTTTCACTCTTCCCATACTCCCTGCCTTGGCCGCCTCCAGCTGAGCTTGCTGGGCAAGGAGAGGCTAGAGGGAAAGTGAGCAAGTGTGTGTCTTCTGGAATCAGACAGCCAGAGCAGAAGGCCAAGCTCTACCACTTCCAACCATGTGGCCTTGGGCAGAGTTTCAGTTTCTTGTCATCATGGCCGTAAAGCATGCCATCATTATATCTCATTAATTATGGCTCCAAGAGCACAGGAGTTCTCTTCCCCTCTTGATTGTCCATTTCTTCCTTTGCCACCCTTCCCACCACTGAGGCTTCTCCGGCCCGCACCCTCAGCCCTTCCCTCACCACGCTCTACCAAAGCTTGTTTGTGGGTTCCCTCACCTCTCCCTCCCCGGGAGCACACATTCTCTGTTGGGGTGTAATTACCAACCGTGCACACCTGATACCCACGCTGACCTCTTCTGCCTTGACTTCTGAGCCTCTCTTCAGCCAAGTGTTTCTTGCTGCCTCAGGACATCTCCACATCAAAATGGACTGTGTTAGAGGTAGGCTTTTCTCTTCTCATGCAACCTTCCCTCTTCCCACCCATATCCCAAGAATTCTGTGGACACCACAAATTCTCAAGTCTCTCAGTTTGAGACAACCTGCGAGTCTACCACCAAACTGCCTTTGTCTCTGAATCTCAGTCCCACCTGCAATCAAATCCTGCCCAATGTTCCTCAGAAATACTCCTTCTCTCTTTCCATCCTCAACGCCCACCTCTCCAAGGCCACAGGAATGTAGATCTGGATTCCAGGTTCTGCCTAACTATCTCTGAGGAGGGGATTTTCTAACCCCGTTCTCCACATTTACCTCCAATCTTTTTGTTTCCAGTCCCACACTAAACTTCTTACCCACTCCTGTGATTGGGAGAGTTTTAAAATAGGAGGATCAGGGCCAGGCACTGAGAGGATTGCCTGAGCTCAGGGGTTCAAGACCAACCTGAGCAACATGGCGAGACCACGTCTCTGTAATAAATAAAAAAATTAGCTGGGCATGTTGGCACATGGCTGTAGTTCCAGCTACTTGGAAGGCTGAGGCAGAAAAGTCACCTGAGCCTAGCATGTCGAGGCTGCAGTGGCCGTGAGCTTGCCACTGCACTCCAGCCTGGGCAACAGAGTGAGACTCCAACTCAAAAAAAAAAAAAAAATAGGAGGGTCAGAGCTGTACACTTATGGTTTGTGCACTTACAGAATATATGTTATGCTTCACTGATAAACTCTACAGAAAGAATAAAAGAAGCATCAGGAGCCGAGCGCAGTAGCTCTTGCCTGTAATCCCAGCACTTTGGGAGATTGAGACGAGAGGATTGCCTGAGCCCAGGAGTTCAAGACCAGCCTGGGCAACTTGGCAAGACCTCATCTCTACTGTAAACCAAAATATTAGCCAGGTATGGTGGGAGGTGCCTGTGGTTCCAGTACTTGGAAGGCTGAAGTAGAAGGATTGCCTGAACCCAGTAGGTTGAGGCTGCGGTGGCCATGAGCATGCCACTGCACTCCAGTCTGGATGACAGTGAGACTCTGACTAAAAAAAAAAGTATCAGGAGTTTACGAAAGAAAGTGTAAGCCATTACATATCACCAGATCTAGAACAAGTTCCTCTTAATCTGAGTCTGGGTGAGGTGCCCCTTCTGTTGACCTCCATGGGCCCTTGTCCTATTCCAGCTTACATGTCTCACCCACGAGATCCCTTCTGTCCAATACTAGCCATTAGCCCCAATAAGCTATTTAAATTAATTAAAATTAAACAAAATTTAAAATTCAGCTCCTCAATTGCACTAGCCACGTTTCAATTGCTCAGTAATCCCATGAGGCTAGTGGTGATTATTGGACAGAACAGATACTGACTATTTCCACTGCCACAGAAAGTTCTGTTGGATAGTGCTACACCAGACCATAAGCTCTGGAAGGCAGAGACCTGTCTTTCTGGTCCAGCACTGGATCCCTGGCACCCAGCTCACTGTGAAGCCCAGCACTGATGTTAAGTATCAAGTGATTCAGTGGATGTACACACCACAACATGCTGTGCATGTGCTGGGTGATAGCTCCAGTACCTGCCTCCCACGTGCTCCCCCTGCCTCCAGATCAGGGCTTCTAGCCAAGCTATGCCTGGGGCCCTGGCCCAGAGCCCATGGTCCCTTTTCTCCCCCCAAACCTCTTCTTGTCTGTGACTGGTTCTGGGTCTTGGAGGGCATTGTAAGTGAATGTGGGTGCATGTGAGTATATGTGTCGGGAGCAGGAGTGAGAATGAATTGGCAGGGGTGAAGAGACGCCAGAGTTCCAGGTCTCAAGAAGCTCAAGTTCAGACTGGCATTGTCACTCCCACCTGTGTGTGGACAGACCCCCAGGCTTTGGTTTGAATTCTGGCTGTTTCCTCCTAGATGTATGACTTTGGGCAAGATACTTAGCTTCTGCGGACCCACTGCATGCATTGTTGCTTCACTGTCTGGGCTCTGTCGATACTCAACTATTGCTTCTTCCTTTCCTACACAGAAGGCTTCTTCTTGATGCCTCATTCAGATTGTGGCTCTCACAAACTGCGTGGTTCACACTTATCCCACACAGGAGGCCAAATATAACTCCTGACAGCTCCTTTTGCCTTCAAGCAAGAGGCTTATCATCAGTTCCACTACTCTTATCTCCTGAGGCACCTGGTTCAGCTTCTCTCTGCCAGCCAACTAAGTTTGTTTGGCTTTCTCTCCCCCAACTTCACGTCATATCACATGCCTGAGATGCCCTTACTGCCTTCTCCTTCCAAAACCCAGGCCCCGCCTTCTCTGATGCAGATTTTTCATGAGGCACACTTCCTCTTTTTTTTTTTTTTTTTTTGAGTTGGAGTCTCACTGTCGTCCAGACTGGAGTGCAGTGGCCGGTCCCAGCCACCACAGCCTCGACCTGCTGGGGCTCCAGCGATCCTGCCGCCTCAGCCTTCCAAGTAGCTGGAACTACAGTCGCGCGCTACCACACGGGCTAATTTTTTGATTTATTGTAGAGATGAGGTCTCGCCTGCCCAGGCGGGTCTCAAACCCACGGGCTCAGGCAATCCACTCACCTTAGCCTCCCAAAGGCACGGGATTACAGGCTGAGCCACTGAGCCCAGCCACACTTCCTCTTTAAGTCTGCTTGACTCAATCTTCCCAGTTTCAAGATTGCTAATCACTAAAAAATATCTCAGTCCTCATCCACCCCCTCTCCTCCTCCCTCAGTGACTATGATGTAACACTGTACCTAGCAAATCCACACCTGTGGGCATCTGTGTTCCTAGGTATCTGGTTGTACATGTGAGTGTGCGTAGAGCAGGAAGCGAGAGCAGGTGGTGACTCAAAAAAAAAAAAAAAAAAGCTAGCAATGAGATGAGAAGGCTGGATCAGACAAGACCTGGGTCCCATCAGGCCACTTATTACGTGGGTGGCCCTCGGCAAGTTACTTAATCTTTCTGAGCCTCAGTTTCCTTGCATGTTTGTCATGACAATTAAAATAATAATTAGTATTATGATTATTATTGCCACTATTACTAGTTACTGAGCCCTTACTCTCTGTAGGCACTGTAGCACTTTACATAGATTCTTTCATTTAAGTTTAACTTCAGCTCTAGCAGCTAGGTAATACTGTTTTTTCTGTTACTGTTCAAGAAATTGAGACACAAAAGAAACTCAACACAGACACGGAGTAACCTGCCCCAATTCACACAGCTAGTAAGTGGCAAAGCCAGGATTTGTACCCAGGGAGTCTGGTTCCAGAGTCCATGTTCTTGATCACTGCCTCCCGCGTGTGATCCTGTGTGTTCAAATAGACATCATATATGCAAAGCTCCCATCAGAGTGCCTGGCACAAAGATTATCAGTAAGTGTTGTAACTCTTTCCTCACTGGGACTGCAAATATACACAGCCAGGAAAAGTGTCTCTTTTTCCTCTATAATTTGTTATAGGAGCCAGGGAAGGATAGAGTATATAGTAGCATATATAAAGATTTAAAGCAATACTTTCTTGCCCAGGTGTGAGTTATAAGCATACACATGCCACATGAACATACACTACTCACAAAGACAATACACACACACGCACACACACATATACACTGGCCACCTTGAACTCCACAAAGGCCCCACCAGGAAGCCTTCCTTAACTTGTCAGAGCCATGTGGATCTCTCCCCATCACTATATGCCAACAGGACCATCCACGCCAGCCCTCACTTCGTGGTATTTTCTTCGTTTATTCAAATTATTACTAAATAACTACTGAGAACCAGGTATTGGAGAAGCAAAACATAAAAAGCATGGTTCCTGTCCTCCAGGAACTTCCAGTCTGATAGGAGATGCTGGCACACAAACCAAGATTTACTGTAGGCACAGAGAAAGCAGCTCTATGTTTGACAGCACATATGTAGGTCTAACACACCAGACTGGGGAGTTTTGGAGAACTTCTGGAGGTTACACTTGAGTTAAATCTTAAAGATGAACAGAAGTAATTGTGGCAAAGGAGGGGTCTGAAAGAAGAAGAGTCAAGAAGAGGGAACAGGCTAACATGTTTAGGAAACTGTAAGTAGTTCTTTGGGCTGTGATGAAGAATTTTTAACAGGGTCAAGTAGGACATACAACCAGGGGGTGGGGAGGGCCCAAGTGCCAAAAGAATGAGAGACTCAAACTCTGTCCTGAAAAGAAGCCACTGAGAGCTTTTAGGCAGAGATGTAACAGCAAACCTGTATCTGTAGAGGAGACAAGGTGGTGACAGAGAACACTGAAATTAACCATCTGGGGAAGGAATGTGAGTTTAAACTCTTAGTGACATTGGAAATGGAGACAGTATTTAAGTGAGATTAAGAAGTGGGGAGGAAATAGTGCCAATTACAACAGGAAACTCAAAGGCCAACGTTTAGACAGGATGGATAGGAGACGATTATACCTTCTGACATTTGGAGCTTGAGGTGTCTCTGGGACACCCAGGTGATATGCAATAGGCTTTTGAATATATGTGTATGTGTGTTATTTATTATCATTTAAACTTGCAAGACATCTGGGATGGAGATAAATTTGGGTGTCATCAACTTATAGGTGGTAATTAAAATCATGAGTGTGAATAAAGTCAGCCAGAAGATTTGTGGGCCAAAAAAGAGAACGCTGAGAAGCTTCAACTCTAAGCAGTTGAAGGTTTAGACTTGTTTGTTGGTTGGTTTTTTTTGTTTGTTTGTTTGTTTGAGTTGGAGTCTCACTCGGTCGCCCAGACTGGAGTGCAGTGGCCGCTCCCGGCCACCGCAGCCTCGACCTGCTGGGCTCCCGCGATCCTTCCGCCTCAGCCTTCCGAGTAGCCGGAACTACGGGCATGCGCTACCACGCCCGGCTATTTTTTGATTTATTGTAGAGATGAGGTCTCGCTGCCCAGGCGGGTCTCGAACCCGCGGGCTCAGGCAATCCACTCACCTCAGCCTCCCAAAGGCGCGGGATTACAGGCTGAGCCACCGAGCCCGGCGTTTGTTTGTTTTTTTGAGTTGGAGTCTCACTCTGTCGCCCAGACTGGAGTGCAGTGGCCGCTCCCGGCCACCACAGCCTCGACCTGCTGGGCTCCAGCAATCCTTCCACCTCAGTTTTCCAAGTAGCTGGAACTACAGGCACACGCTACCGCGACGGCTAATTTTTTATTTATTGTAAAAAGAAGGGCTCACCAAGTTGCCCAGGCTGGTCTCGAACCCGCGGCCTCAGGCAATCCACTCACCTCAGCCTCCCAAAATGCTGGGATTACAGGCTGAGCCACCGAGCCCGGCCGGCTTAGATTTTTAAATGTTCTCCTAGGAACAGTGTGTAAAGTGAAAAAGGGGTGAGGAGATTACCAAAATTTAGGCAGGATATGAACAGATGAGAAGTGAGACAGAGGTGCAGGAGACTTCAGGATGGGGGTGTCAGCAGCGTCAAACAGCAGAGGTCAAGAAAGACAAGGACAGGAAACTCCATCCATTAGATTTGACATCTAGAAGGTGACCCATGTGGCCAAAATGAGGTCAGTAAAGTAGCGAGTGTGTGGGTTTCCGGCTGCTGGAGAAACCGCAACAAGATTGCCAACTGGTAAGGCCCTTGCTCATTTCACCCGGACGCACCAGTCGCGCGTGCGCGCTAGTACACCCCAGGAGGCCAACAGGTACTCAGCGTTTCCGGATAGCGTGCGCACAGCCTCCGCGCATGCGTCTTCCTAGTCGGCCCACTCCGCCGGAAATCCCTCCCCAAGCCTGCAGAGGGCGCTACGTCTCGGTGAGCCGGGGCGTGGCGCCACTCTAGCCAGCGCAGGGGCTCGGTGGCGGGCCCCGCAGCTCCGCGTCTCCCGCGCCTCCTCCCAGATCAGGTGGGTCCGCCCGCGGGGGGCGGGGGTGCCTGGGAGCCGTGGGGCGGGCGGGCAGCGGCAGCCTTCCGGGCGTGGAGTGGTCCCCATTGCCTAGGTGCCCCAGCTTGTGTCCCTGCCCGGGCGGATTTGGCTGTGGGAAGGGCCACGCGAGGGGAAATCCCAGCTCGGGTGGCCGCCTCCACCGAAACGTGCAGTACCTGCCCCAGGACCCTTTACACCTAGGGGTCTCGCGGCTTCCTGGACACGACCGTGGGCGGAGCTAGTAGGGGCGGGGCTCCTTGATTGACACCTCTCTCCCCAGACTTCACAGGCTACCTCTGAACCCTTCTCCTGCCCTGAACCCTGAGCCGGCACCATGGTGAGAACCCTGAGCCCAGCCCTTCACCTCCACATGCCCACGCCCCCGCCCCGAGTGGCCGTGCCTCGGTTGTCCCATATGAACCCGGGATTCTGCATTGGGGGATTTTGCCGGTCAGCTCCTACAAGGCAATCTGCATTCTTCTAACCTTCTCATCCTTGTAGCACGGGCGCCTGAAGGTGAAGACATCAGAGGAGCAGGCAGAGGCCAAAAGGCTAGAGCGAGAACAGAAGCTGAAGCTATACCAGTCAGCCACCCAGGCCATCTTCCTGAAGGTGGGGTCCTCAGAAGTAGCCCGCACCCAAAGTGACCCCCTTGGAATATCACAGAGGCCAAGAGCTAGGCCCTAGAGTTAAACTGCCTGGATCCAAATCTCGGATCTATCATTTACTAGCTATGTGACTTTGGGCAAGTTATTGAATCTCTTTGGGCCTCAGTTTGCTTATCCATAAAATGGGGCTGATAATTATACCTCCTGCATAAGGCTGTTACGATTAAATGAGAGAATACCTGCACAGCTATAAAGCAGTTCATAGTACATGTTGTATAGATACTATGCAAGATTCACAGAATATTGGATGGTTCTGAATTCATGTTATTTATCCCCGTGATGGGAGAATGTCATGATCACTGACCCTGCTATCTGTCTTCTCAGCGCCAGGCTGGTGAGCTAGATGAGTCAGTGCTGGAATTGACAAGCCAGATTCTGGGAGCCAACCCTGATTTTGCCACCCTCTGGAACTGCCGACGAGAGGTGCTTCAGCAGCTGGAGGCTCAGAAGTGCGTAGGGGTTCAGGGTCCCAGGAATATTGCCCTGGCCCTGCCCCTGCACTTTCCAGGCCCATGGGTGAAGATATGAGGCAGCCAGGGGCATAGATGAATGGAAATAGAGGGCTGGGTGCAGAAAGTTAGAGGTGGGCTGAGATTCGGTGTAGGAGGGATCTGATCCCTTCCCCTCTGGGTGCAGGTCCCCTGAGGAGTTGGCTGCTCTGGTAAAGGCAGAACTGGGCTTCCTTGAGAGCTGCCTGCGGGTGAACCCTAAGTCCTATGGTACCTGGCACCACCGCTGCTGGCTGCTGGGCCGCCTGCCTGAACCCAACTGGGTCCGGGAGCTGGAGCTGTGTGCCCGCTTCCTGGAAGTTGATGAGCGGAACTGTACGTGCTGGCAGATTCTATCCCCACAGCCCTCACCCGCCTCACATCCCGATACTAGGGCCTCAGTCAGTCCCGGAGTGGGGAGGGATGTCCAGTGCTGTCCACCAGCATTGAACTGGTGCTGAAAGGGATGATGAAGCCAGATGCATCCTCCTTGGAGTGCGCTGAAGTGTTTCTAGGGGGTCTCTGAGGGAACTCTAGGGTATCAGCCAGGTCATTCCTCTTGCCTAGCTTCTAAGATATGCTGTCACCTCCTCCCTCCAGTTCACTGCTGGGACTACCGACGGTTTGTGGCTGCACAAGCAGCAGTACCACCTGCAGAAGAGCTAGCCTTCACTGACAGCCTCATCACTCGAAACTTCTCCAACTACTCCTCCTGGCATTACCGCTCCTGCCTCTTGCCCAAGCTGCACCCCCATCCAGACTCTGGACCACAGGGGCGCCTCCCTGAGGATGTGCTACTCAAAGGTAAGCGGGATCAGGGTGCTGGGGAGGAGTCTTCCAGCCCTGATGCCTGGCCCCATTCCTGAACCTGTCACTAGGGTTTATTGAGCACCTGCTTTGTGCCTGGCTTGGGGTGCCATAGACTCAGCCTCTGGCTACAGGGAGCTCAAGTATGAGGAAGATAAAACCGACATATGCAGCCTCTGTGCAAAGCCAGCATATAAGTGGGGCTGAGGATTGGAGGTACTCCAAGGAGAGGGTGGGGTGTTGTGGTGGCCAGTAGCCCATCAGCGTCCTGACCACAGCCCCATGCCTCCCTGGCCCCACAGAGCTGGAGCTGGTGCAGAATGCTTTCTTCACTGACCCCAATGATCAGAGTGCCTGGTTCTATCACCGCTGGCTCCTGGGCCGAGGTGAGTTATGAGGGAAGATACTAGGTGTTTGGGGACTGGAAGGAATGGAAGAGGATTTAAGGCGACCTGAGGCTATGTCTCCTCACAGCTGACCCCCAGGATGCACTGCGCTGCCTGCATGTGAGCCGGGATGAAGCCTGTGTGACTGTCTCCTTCTCTCAACCCCTCCTAGTGAGTCCTACAACTTTTTCTGGAGAGCATCATGGGATTGTGGGCCTGATGCTGTTGGGGCTGACAGGTCTCTCTTTGTCCCCTATGCCAGGTGGACTCCAGGACGGAGATTTTGATACTCATGGTTGATGAATCACCCCTGACTGTGGAGTGGAGGACCCCAGATGGCAGGAACCGGCCTAGCCATGTCTGGGTATCCCAGGATTGGTGGGGCAGAAGTGGGAAACTGAGGCAGGTGTGGGTGTGACAGAAATGTGGTAAGGCTGGGGCATTTCCTTGACTCAGTCTCCCAGCTTTGTGACCTCCCCGCCGCCTCCCTCAACGACCAGTTGCCCCAACATACGTTTCGTGTCATTTGGACAGCAGGCGATGCCCAGAAAGAGTGTGTGCTTTTCAAAGGTGATGTAACCTCTAGACCCCATGATTTGCAGCAGCCCCCATCCCTCTCCTCCTCTCAAGGGTATTCCCTGGAACCGCCTACTCTTTCCATAGGTCACCAGGAGAGCTGGTGCCGGGACTCTGCCACGGATGAGCAGCTATTCAGGTGATGGCAGGGAAGGGCTCTAGACTCCAGGCATCAGGCAACTGGGGCGGGAGGCTTGGGCCTTGGGGAGATGGTCTCAGACTAGATACTGGGGGTGAGCAATACCCTGGGGTCTTGGGATTCATCACCTCCTCACCCGGCCCACTGTCAGGTGTGCACTGTCGGTGGAGAAGTCCACGGTACTACAGTCTGAGCTCGAATCCTGTAAGGAGCTGCAGGAACTGGAACCTGAGAATAAATGTGAGGCTCCATTCCCTGAGACCCCCACTAAGGAGGCCCCTTTCCAGAACAGTCCCTCATGGAGGGCGGGAAGGGCCTCTAGAAGGTGGGAACAGAGGAGGATCTGGAAAAAAGCCTCCTTCGTCCCCCTCCTCAGGGTGCCTGCTCACCATCATCCTGCTAATGCGGGCGCTAGACCCCTTGCTGTATGAGAAGGAGACTCTGCGGTACTTCCAGACCCTCAAGGCAAGTCTGGCCTTTGGGAACAGGCCAAGGGTAGGGCCAGCAGGCAGGAGAAAGGTGACAAACGTACTCTACCCACCCCATTCCCTCCAGGCTGTAGACCCCATGCGGGCAGCATACCTAGACGACCTGCGCAGCAAGTTCTTGCTGGAGAACAGTGTGCTCAGGATGGAGTATGCTGAGGTGCGCGTGCTGCACCTGGCTCACAAGGTAGGGACTGCTACACGCATCTTCCCTGGGCCCCCGTCCCAAAGGCTGGCCTCTCCATGTCCCTGACTGTGCCTTGAGTCTCAGGTGCCCTCCTGGCCATTGACTCACAGCCGAGATGGCATCCTTCTTCCAGCCTGCTTCACTTCCAGGCCTTCCTTTCTGTCACTCAGCCCATCAGTCTTGTCACTCAGTTCAAATCCTGAGTCACCAGGGCCTCCCCATGCTGGCTCTTCCCCTGGGCCATCACAATTGCATTTTTCCTTCAGAGACTCATCATCTACCCATCCCATACATTCCCATGCTTCTTACCCTGGGGCAGCCCCCAACACCTGAAGGCCAAATAACTTTCAGAGATTCTGATAAGCTGTCCAGGCTCTACTTATCTTTCTCATCAGTTTCATCACATCACTGAAACCCACTTCCATTGCCACCAAACCCATCCCAGGCCTGCTTCCTCTGCTGTCTTTGTTTACCCAGTGCCCTCCACTGCCCCTGTACCTCTGCACTCCAGGCCGCCTCCTTCCCACCCACCCTACCAGGTGGGGTGGGCCCCTAGCAGTTACTGTCTGTCCCATGCCCTTGACATGTAACATGTACTGGCGTGGGCTGTAAGCTTAGCTTCCCACCTATTTGCATCCTCTCCTTAGCTGGGGTCCCCAAGGGCAAGAACCCAAGAGACAATGGCTGAGGGCCTTCTCCCAGGTCTTACTGAGTAGGCCCTTCCCTCTTTGCCCCTCAGGACCTGACGGCACTCTACCATGTGGAACAGCTGCTCTTGGTCACCCATCTTGACTTGTCTCACAATCGTCTCCGAGCCCTTCCGCCTGCCCTGGCTGCCCTACGCTGCCTTGAGGTAAAACACTCATTTCTCAATTATTGTTTTAGTTGGTTCTTTTCCCGTTCCTCCACCTCAGATTTCTGTTCACCCTACAAAAAGATGCCTAGGACCTCCCCTCCCCTACAGGTGACCACTTGTCTTCCCCTGTCCATCATCCAGCCTGACCCCATGAGCCTTTCTGCGCACTGTAGGCCGATCAGCCTGGACGCCACAGTTGCTGTACCAGTCCCAGCTGACAGCTGCCTGCTCTACTTCGTGTCTCCCTGTCTTTCCTGCTCTCCAGGTGCTGCAGGCCAGTGATAATGCCGTAGAGTCCCTGAACGGTGTCACCAATCTGCCACGGCTGCAGGAGCTGCAGCTGTGCAACAACCGTATCCTTTGTCTGGTTGCCTTTCAGATAGCAGGCAGGGTAAGGTACCGTACCACCTTGTAAGTGATTTCCTCAAGCCAGATTTCACAAACGGGCAGCCTGAAGATGTTTTTGGGAACCACTTAATATTTTAAAAATCAGAAAGTTTCATACTTTAAAAAAAAATCTAGAATTCTGTTTCCTTTTTTAAAAATTGGAAGTTAAGCAGGGCTCGGTGGCTCAGCCTGTAATCCCGCGCTTTGGGAGGCTGAGGTGAGTGGATTGCCTGAGCCTGCAGGTTCGAGACCCGCCCGGGCAACTTGGCAAGACCTCATCTCTACAATAAATCAAAATGAGCCAGGCGTGGTAGCACGCGCCTATAGTTCCAGTTACTTGGAAGGCTGAGGCGGAAGGATCGTCAGAGCCCAGCAGGTCGAGGCTGTGGTGGCCGGGAGCGGCCACTGCACTCCAGTCTGGGTGACAGAGTGAGACTCCAACTCAAAAAAAAACAACAGAAAAAAACAAAAAAACTGTATTGGCCCCTCTGAGTGAGACTCCAACTCAATAAATAAATAAATAAATAAAAATAGCCGGGCTCGGTGGCTCAGCCTGTAATCCCGTGCCTTTGGGAAGCTGAGGTGAGTGGATTGCCTGAGCCCGCGGGTTCGAGACCCGCCTGGGGAACTTGGCGAGACCTCATCTCTACAATAAATCAAAAAATCAGCCGGGCGTGGTAGTGCATGCCTGTAATTCTGGCTACTTGGAAGGCTGAGGCGGCGGGATTGCCAGAGCCCAGCAGGTCGAGGCTGCAGTGGCTGGGAGCGGCCACTGCACTCCAGTCTGGGTGACAGAGTGAGACTCCAACTCAAAAAAAATAAATAAAAATAAAAAAATAAAAATTGGAAGTTAGGGTAACCTTTCACTGTATTTCCACTTGGCATCCCTTGGACGTTGTTGAACGGTGGATGCCTCTTTGGGATGGGCTCGGTTTCCAGTTGCCATGGTTCCCAGCACTCCTCTAGGACCACATCCAGCCATGCACTTCCTGGCTGGCCCTGTGGGCAGATGTTTGCAGAGCCTGTCTAGGGCCTTACTCCCTCCAGGGAAGCTTATGAGAGGCCCATCAGACAGATTTCCAGGCAGCAGTCCCTAGCTCCTGGGGGTGCACAGGAACAAACAGATTGCAGGAGACCCGCCAAGCTTTCCTTGACTCTCCTACCCAAGACCTCCAGCAGCCTGCAGTGCTTCAGCCCCTTGCCTCCTGCCCCAGACTGGCCCTCGTCAATCTGCAGGGCAACCCACTGTGCCAAGCGGTGGACATCCTGGAGCACCTGGCCGAACTGCTACCTTCGGTAGACAGCATTCTCACCTGAGAGCCCTGCTCCTACCCTTGCCCTTTAACTTATTGGGACTGAATAAAGAATGGAGAGGCCCCCTGAGGTTGCCAAGCTTCTGTTGCTGCCACTACTACACAACTGTCCCATCACTACTGCCATGTCTTTTGGGAAAAGAAAGGGAAGAGACTTGGGGTGTGTTGCCTCACTCTGCTTTCCTTTAATGCCCTCCATGCTGCTGTTCCCTAGGAGGGAGAGCCAAAGCCTTAGTGTTTGGGGGCAGAATTTAGGGTGAGGACTGAATTTGAGTTTACTTTCTGGTTGGTGCTGGGGCTGGATCTAGGTTCCAAACTGGGATTGGGCTTGGTTTCAAATCCTGGGTTGGGCTGAGCTACAAAGCAGCTTTAAGTTTCTCCAGCTGGAAGGATCATAAAAGTTCTTCCCATGACCCCTGCCCCTTCCAAGTGTCCTCTCTGCCCCTCTTTCACTACCACTGAGAAGTCACAGGTACTCTGTGTTCCCAGCAGTGGGTCAGGGCACCCTTGCCCCACCCTGTTTTAACAACAGTATCGGTCCCCATGAATCGCATTTTTCAGTCGAAGTGCCCTTGAAAATACTTGATTCCATCTGAGCCTCACAAGCTCTCAGGGATGAGATGATTAGGCCTATTGTACCGATGAGGAAACTGCCCTTGAGACTCCGCCCAAGGTTGCTGAGCTGTTAAGTGCTGGAACCAGTTGCCTCTACCCCTTGGTCTAGGGTTCCAGACTCCCATTCCTGCTTCTGTATTGAAATGGAATAGTTGGGCAGCAGCCTGGCCTCCGCTCCCTGAGGTACTGAGCTGCATGTCTGCTCCCATGGAATCCCCCACCCCTAACACGTACCTGTTGTCCTGACTTAGTACTGAGGCACCTGGCCTCCAGGAGGGAGGAAAGGGGAGTGGCTCAGGGGTTAGGGCACTGAGTCAAACCTGGCTGGGTGCGGACAGAGAAAGACTGACTAAAACAAGAGAGTGTGGCAAAAGCATTTTTTCCTGGTTCTCTGGGATCTGTCTGGGCCCACATGTGCTCACACATAATCCAGGCAGTCAGGGCCCTGCCCCTTCCCGTATCGAAAGTGATGCACACACTAGCCCCTCAACAAAGCCCTTTGGCTGACCTCACACCTGCTTGGAAGTTTGATTTCCACTGGTGGATTGACTGAAGGTGGGGCAGACCCCACCCCCACAGGGGCTTGGACCTGGACAGGAAAAGGTAGTGTGGGTGTGGAGGACTCCCTGCTGGGTTCTGGGACCTCTCTGTCCCCACTCCCCGAGGCACCTCCCTACCTGATGCATCACCAAATAGCCTCTCTGGAGTCTGCTTCCTTGTGCCTTCTTGCCAATCACTGTTCACTGTCTTCTGTTCAGTGGCCTGTGGGCAGAGCTGGGATACCAGTGGAACGGAAGAGGCCCCTGGCTGATGGGCCCAAGAACAGGGCCCACAGAGAGCTGCCCTGAAGAGACCCAGCCTCCTCTTTGCCTCAGGGCTGTCTCGGTAGCATCCCTGGTTTTTCTCTCAGTGTCGGGTGGAGTTAGGAGGCACACAGTGCAGGTGTTTGGAGCCGGTTGGTCTGGATTCCCAGGAAGAATTCCAGGTCGGGAAAGGGGGGGTATCCTCTATTCCAACTGACCAGACACTCCCTCAGTGAGAGAAAGGGATACTCTGCAGCCTTGGGAGGGGGCCTCAGTTTCCACCCAAGACTGAGTGTAAAGGCCTAATCTTCTCCAAAACTCCCAGTCTGGGGACAGAAAATGAAATTGCTCCTACTCTGATCCCCCTAATCCCAAACTTGGGAGACACAAGAAGCTGGGGGACAGCTCACTCATGCCAGGGACTGTGGAACAGCTGGAGGAAGAAGGGGTGGTGGGTCAGTCAGAAGATCTGGTAGAGCCGGCAGGTCAGGGACTGGCTGGTGGAGCCAGTCTGAGGGCCTGGCTGCTGATGTCACCAGTCTGCAGCCTGGGATCCCAGGACCTCCCTGGGCAGGATGAGTTCCAGGACCAGGCCCAGTTTCACGGGGCTGAACCTGACCTGGGCTGCAAGAGAGCCTAGCAGCAAGAGCCAGTGAGTGCAGAGGTAAGCAGTCTGAGCTTGGAACCAGAAGGTGGGCCAGACAGGGGTGTGGGTGGGAGGGTCTCACTGCCTCACTGCCCTTGGAGCATCTTCATCGCGGAGAAGAGGCTCCTCACATGCCCAGTCTGGCAGGAATCAGCCTGGTGTGGGATCCCACTCACCGAAACTATTCGTTTTCTCCCCAGCCTCGGCCCAGACAGCCCCCAACTCTACCCCCTACCTAGTATCTCATTCCTCGAAAGGAGAAAGGGGCTGGGGCCGGCCCCCCACCCCCACGTCCACAGATAACCCCAGAGACCGCCTCTTCCCCTAGGGAATGTAGCAACCCTGCAACCCTGCTTCCCCTTCCCAGAAGCCCCGCCCTCCCCTCCTCATAAATTACTTACCGGCCCGCCCCACACCTTCTACTTGCCCGGCGGCCAGCCCGTCGGTCGGTCCCATCAGTCCTGACCTGTTCCATCCTGGTCGTGGGACTCAGTGCTGCCATCGCCAACACCACTGCCAGGTGAGGGCACCGCAGTGCTGAGCGCCAGTGATCTGAAGTGCACCCCCAGCAAGTGAGGTGCCAGCCTGCCATGTACCTGTCAGCTCCAGCCAGGCTGCCCCAGATGTGGAGATTCTGCTTTCCCTGGATGGAGTGCAAGCTCTGACACCTGCCTCGCCCCACCCCGTGGAGGATGCCAAGGATCCCAGGCACCATCTAGCTTGTGGGGAGCCTTGAGTGCAGGGATCTCAGCTAAGAAATGGGTCCTAGAGGCTGTCAGCATCACAGACCTCTAGACTGAGGAGCTGACAGGTGCAGAGACCAGGCTCAGGGACGTTGGGACACTCTGGTCTGTACAGCTGGGTGTGGAAGCTGTGACAAGTGTCCATGGAAGGAACTATGTGCATTTCCTGAGATGGATTCTTGAGTGGGTTTCTCCGTTGGGCACCTGTTTTTGATGTGG
The DNA here is from genome assembly GCA_027257055.1 of Cephalopachus bancanus. Lineage (NCBI taxonomy): Eukaryota > Metazoa > Chordata > Mammalia > Primates > Tarsiidae > Cephalopachus > Cephalopachus bancanus. Next base: position 1,284,216 of record JAPVLO010000119.1, on the reverse strand, counting down.
TTTGGTGCGGGGGGAGGTGGGGGAGGGTTATCCCAGTGTGGAAAGCTTCCCTGGGCAAGTCTGAATGGAGGTCTCTGGATGCTCTGGGGGAATCTCTGGGTCAAGGTCAGATTGTCTCCACCATCTGACTGGGACTGAATCAGCTGCCAGGATGGAGGTTTCTTGTTTTTTTGTGTGTTTTGTTTTGTTTTTTTTTGAGTTGGAGTCTCACTCTGTCGCCCAGACTGGAGTGCAGGGGCCGCTCCCGGCCACTGCAGCCTCGACCTACTGGGCTCCGGCAATCCTTCCGCCTCAGCCTTCCAAGTGGCCGGAATTACAGGCGCGCGCTACCATGCCCGGCTGATTTTTTGATTTATTGTAGAGATGAGGTCTCGCTGCCCAGGCAGGTCTCAACCCGCGGGCTCAGGCAATCCACTCAACTCAGCCTCCCAAAGGCGCGGGATTACAGGCTGAGCCACCGAGCCCGGCTAGGATGGAGGTTTCTGAGTGGGCTGGCTGGAGCTACTGGGGTTAAGGAGCCTCCCCTGCCTCTTCCCTATAGGCATGATGGACGGGCCTCGTTCAGACATGGGCCGCTGGGGCGGGATCCCTTTGCAGCCCCCTACCACACCTTCTCCAGAGCCAGAGCCCGAACCAGACAGACGTTCTCGCCGAAGAAGCCGTTCTTTCTGGGCTCGCTGCTGTAGCTGCTGTTCATGCCGAAATGCAGCAGATGATGACTGGGGGCCTGAGCCTTCTGGGGGTCGAGGGTCCAGCTCTGGGAGTCGAAGACCTGGCTCCCGGGGCTCAGACGCTCGTCGGCCTCCGTCTCGGGGCAGCGGCGTAAACGCAGCTGGAGACGGCATCATCCGAGGTGAGTGGGCCTGACCGCTTCAGCTGAGAGCTGAAAGGCCTCAATGGAACTTGAGACTTGTCTTGGGCATCTCTAGGGTGCTGGGAGACTGATGATGGGGGCCTGGTCTCCCCATGAGGACTTCACTGACCCAGAGTTGTGGCCTTGCAGAGGGCATGCTGGTCGTGACCGCTGTGGATTTGCTGAGCTCCCGCTCAGACCAGAACCGCCGAGAACACCACACGGATGAGTTTGAATATGACGAGCTGATAGTGCGCCGTGGACAGCCTTTTGACATGATCCTTTTCCTGACCCGTCCCTATGAATCCTCCGATCGCATCACCCTTGAGCTGCTCATTGGTCAGTGGGGCCTGGAATGGGAAGGGTAAAGGCCCTTGATTTGGTGGGGAGGGGCTGGCATTAGGGTCAGAAGGTCTTTAGGCTCCCCTCTGCCCCACTTCTCACCTCAGCCAGATAAGACAGGTGCAAGTATGCCCCTGGGAGTGTGTCTCAGGGAAGATCTTTGTGTTGCAGTTTTTCCCAAGGTCATCTTCCTCAAACCTCCTGGGGAATCTGTCTCACAGTATGTCCTCTTCAGGGCCTGCCTTGGCGTTTCCTTCAGCATTGCTGTCTCTGTGTGTCCAGCTTTCTGAGTCTGCTCTTTCCTCAGAACGTGGCTGGTTCTCTTCTCTCTGCTTGTCCAACTCTGTCTCTTTCAATCTCTGAATCGCTGTCCCCATACCCAGGGCAGGTGCCTCCCTCACCGCGTTGCTTGGTGGTCATCAACCTCCCAGGCTGGTGATTATGCTGCTGGTGGAGGCGGGCAACTCCTCTTACCCTTTGATTAGGGCCTGACCTTGCCCACCTCAGCCTCTAATTTCCCAGGTACCCCTACCACCTCCACCAGGGATGCCCTGGGCTCTGCAAGCTGCAGCCCCAGGGAGCAGGCAGGGTTGGCCTTCAGGGTCTGGACTACCCTTTCATATGGGGCAAAGAGATCTGCACCCAACCAGGAAGGCACTGCCCCTCACAGCCCAGGCACAGGGACAGCCAGGCAGGCAGAGTGTGACAATGGCCCCGGTCTCTCCTTCCCATCTCTGAGTTCATTGTCGGGGGAACAGGTTTGGGATGTTGGACTGGAGCCCTGCCCTGACATGTGGGCAAGCCTCGGGTGGGGACAGAGCTGCTCTGAGAGAGACTGTCACAGAATAAGGCGATGGCCCCATGCCAGAACACACACACAGTGGCTCACACACATTTTGGGTGGTGCTGGGAGAAGTCCAAGGCTCCATCTCCTCTCCTCAGGAAGGTCTCACCAGTTAATTTCCCCATTCTAGGAAACAACCCTGAGGTGGGCAAGGGCACTCACGTGATCATTCCAGTGGGCAAGAAGGGCAGTGGGGGCTGGAAAGCCCAGATGACAAAGGCCAGTGGGCAGAACCTGAACCTACGGGTCCACACCTCCCCTAACGCCATCATCGGCAAGTTTCAATTCACGGTTCGCACACAGTCAGATGCTGGGGAGTTCCAGTTGCCCTTTGATCCCCACAATGAGATCTACATCCTCTTCAACCCCTGGTGCCCAGGTGAGGAGCTGGGGTCAGGAGCAGAGGATGGGTGGGAGGGAAGGACAGGGCAGGGATCTGACTGGGTTCATGGGTGCCTGATCCTAGGAGAAGCCAGCCTCCCGTTGTCCAGGGAGGGGACCTAAGACCAGTGCAGAAAGGTGACCAGCCCAAAGTCTACAGCCAGCCTCACCTCTCCTGGTGAAGGGTCCTGGCTACGGCCAGCCTTCTCCCACCAACTCTGTCATGCTCCCTCTGTCCTTCCTAGAGCAGTCTTGTCAGGTTAGAAGCATCCCTTGTTTCCTCTGTGGACATGGTCCTGCGGAAGTGGCTGAGGAATAGGTGGGGCCCCGGGAGACAGCTGGAGGGAACCAGGTATGTGTGTTCTGGGGACCCAGAGGACATCGTGTATGTGGACCATGAGGACTGGCGGCAGGAGTATGTGCTTAATGAATCTGGGAGGATTTACTACGGGACTGAAGCACAGATTGGCGAGCGGACCTGGAACTACGGCCAGGTATGGCTGGTCAGGGTCATAAGCACTCAGGGACTTCCTAGAAGTGAGGGGAGGGGGTGTGGGGGAGGATCGAGCAGGGCCTACGGTTCAAGCTTGACCACCGAGGGCAGAGGTGGCAGCAGCTCATTGCCACCTCTGCCTTCTGTTCCTCCTTCCAGTTTGACCACGGGGTGCTGGATGCCTGCCTGTACATCTTGGACCGGCGGGGGATGCCCTACGGAGGCCGTGGGGACCCAGTCAGCGTCTCCCGGGTCATCTCTGCCATGGTGAGCATCCTTGCGTCTCTGAGCCCTACTGTTTGTCTGCCCGCTGCTTCCTCTGACCCCCTCCACCCCCATCTTGCCCTTTCTGGCTTCCTCCAGGATCCCCAGCTCTGTCCTTGCCCTTGTAAAGGATATTTTGGGAAGGGGTCTCACTCCTTTTCTCTCCCTTGCCTGCCCCTACCCCACCCCACCTATCCTGGCTGCTGTCCCAGGTCCTGTGGAATGTAGGGCCAAACCCAAAACTTGGCACACCCAGGATTCACATTCCTGCGTTGGGGTGAGGGGGGGGGATATGGCTCAGGGAAGGGGTGGGTGTGGCTTGGCTGATGTATGGATCCTGAGGCATTGGACCGTGAGGGGTGGTTGTAGGGTCAGGGGCCTGACTGGGGACCACATGGCAGGTCCTGAATGCCCCCCCCAACTCGACCCCACCCCATCCTGTCCTGCACAGGTGAACTCCCTGGATGACAATGGAGTGCTGATTGGGAACTGGTCTGGTGATTACTCTCGAGGCACCAACCCATCAGCGTGGGTGGGCAGCGTGGAGATCCTGCTCAGCTACCTACGCACCGGCTATTCTGTCCCCTATGGCCAGTGCTGGGTCTTTGCTGGGGTGACAACTACAGGTAGTGGAGAGACTGGGACAGGAGTAGTCCGGACCCCGAAAGGAGGAGGGAGGGAAGCCAGGCTCCACCTTAACCCAACCCCATCCAGCTGTAGCTACAGCACAGGGTGCAGGCGGGGGTGGGTGATAGGCTGGCCTTAATTATCATTAATTAGTGAGAGACCTCACTAATTAGCAGAGAGAGAGGCCTAAGGAAGAGGAGGGAGAAGGGACAGGTAGGGACTGAGCTAGGCAGGTGGCCTAGCTTCCTTCCCCTAACCCCAAGTGCTTTGTGGCCCAAAGGCCTCCTGACCCTGGTGACCCTGAGTCAATGTACAGCTTGACAATCCCAGTTGCCCTTCTCCCCCTGATATTCCTGACCTGATGCCTCATCCGCCCCCCATCCCTCCCCTGACCCTCAGCCCTGGCTTCTCCACAGTGCTGCGCTGCCTAGGTCTAGCTACTCGTACTGTCACCAACTTCAACTCCGCACACGACACAGACACGTCCCTCACCATGGACATCTATTTCGATGAGAACATGAAGCCACTTGAGCACCTGAACCATGATTCTGTTTGGTGAGCTGGGGCTAGAGTGTCCATCCCTGCTGAGGACCAATGCCCTGAGGCTCAGTCGGGAGGGCGGGCAGGGTGGCAGCTTGCGGGGCCTTAACAGAGGCTCAGACCCAGCCCTCTCTCTGTGTCCACCCAGGAACTTCCACGTGTGGAATGACTGTTGGATGAAGAGGCCGGACCTGCCCTCAGGCTTTGATGGGTGGCAAGTTGTGGATGCCACACCTCAGGAGACCAGCAGCGGTGAAGCAGACCCTGCCTGGCCCTTGGAGCCCCCTCCCCCCGGCGGGACCCTGCCCATCTCCTCCCACCTGGGTGGAGAGAGTGTTGGCACTGGGCTGAGGCTGAGAGCCAAACCCTGTAAACCCATGGGCTCTTAGATGGCTTGTCAACTGGCCACCGTGAGGCCATTAGCTTACATAACTATCTATTTGCCTAAATTGTATTTGTTTTGTTTTTGTTTTTGTTTTTGTTTTGAGTTGGGATCTCACTCTGTCACCCAGACTGGAGTGCAGTGGCCGCTCCCAGCCACCGCAGCCTCCACCTGCTGGGCTCCGGCGATCCTTCCACCTCAGCCTTCCGAGTAGCTGAAACTACAGGCGCGCGCTACCACTCCCTGCTAATTTTTGATTTATTGTAGAGACGAGGTCTCGCCAAGTTGCCCAGGCGGGTCTCGAACCCGCGGGCTCAGGCAATCCACTCACCTCAGCCTCCCAAAGTGAGGGATTGCAGGCTGAGCCACCGAACCCGACTTGTATTTGTTTATAGTAATTTATTTGTTATAATAGTTAATATACTCAGGAGGTTCAAAGATTTCAGAGTATTCAGTGAGAGGTTTCTTGCCCCTTCCAACAAATCCGCTATTCTTCACTTGCAAATCCTGGAGATGATTAATTGAAAGACATATGTGTGTATATATTATATATATATACACATATATCTGTGTGTGTGTGTGTGTGTGTGTGTGTGTGTGTGTGTGTATTTTTCTTTTTTTTTTTTAGTCAGGGTCTCACTCTGTTGCCCAGGTTGGCGTGCAGTGGCTCACTCACGGCTTACTGCAGCCTCGACCTCCTGAATTCAGGCAATTCTTCAGTCTCAGCCTCCCAAGAATCTGGGACTATGGGCACGTGCCACCATGCTCAGCTGATTTTTTTATTTTGTGTAGAGACAAGGTCTCACTATGTTGCCCAGCTGGTCTCAAACTAGTGGACTCAAGTAGTCCTCCTGCCTCATCCTCCCAAAGTGCTGGAATGACAGGTGTGAGCCACCATGTCCAGCCTATTTATATATTTTTAAAAATGTAACAGGTCATTTTTATAATTAATACATGCTTTAAAGGAAAAAAAGTATAGAATTGAATAACACAAAATGCAAATGTTCCCTATTCTCAGGAGGTAGAATTTTTTTTTTTTTTTGGAGTTGGAGTCTCACTCTGTCGCCCAGACTGGAGTGCAATGGCCGCTCCCGGCCACCGCAGCCTCGACCTGCTGGGCTCTGGCGATCCTTCCGCCTCAGCCTTCCGAGTAGCTGGAACTACAGGCGCGCGCTACCATGCCCAGCTAGTTTTCTTTGATTTGTTGCAGAGGTGAGGTCTCGTCAAGTTGCCCAGGGGGGTCTCGAAAGGGGGTAGATTTTTTTAATCAAAAAATTTTAAAGTAAATTTCTAGGTCCCACTCCAAATCTGACACATCAGACTTTTCAAGGATAGATGCTAGCAGTGCATATTTTTTGAAAGTTCCCCCTGGTGATTCTGAAAATCACCCAGGTTTGAGATCAGCCAGTTTCATCCCACTCAAATCCCTGTAGGTTGTAGGAAACAGTGGCCAGAAAGGTGGAGTGACTTTCTCTGGGCCACAGAGTGGGAGGTCAGCAACAGAGCAAAATCCAGTCCCTGACTTGTTCCCTTTCTAACATACTCACTCGCTTTCCCCACGTTCCTTCCTGTTTGTCCCATTGCTCACTATGAGATATGTATAAAGTACAAAAGAAATCAGGGCTCAGATAGGTTCAAAGAAGAAAATAGCTCCTATGACCCAGCCCTAAGATATAATCATTGCTGACATAACCTCCCAGTCTCTGTTCTGTGTCCATATACCCGCATTTCTGCAAACAAACAAACAAAAAAATAGAACCATACACTCTGCTCTCACGCAGGCCCCCATCCCTTCCCACTTTGACACTCCAGCCCCAGGACACCAGACCTGCCCCACCTGCCTTCCATCCAGCCTCTCCCCTTCTTGCCCTGGGTCAGAGCCCTCCCTAGCCTACATTCCTCCTCTGGTCTCTTCCCAGATCCCTCCCTCTCACACATCTGTGTGAACGATGCCCCCTGAGTTGTGCAACCCACTGACACCTGTGATGCTGGAACAGCCTGGTCCAGATTCTGGGAGGCCTGAGTTGTTTTTTTGTTTTTTGGTTTTTTTTGAGTCAGAGTCTCACTTTGTCACCCAGGCTGGAGTGCAGTGGCATGCTCACAGCCACCCCAGTGTCGACCTGCTGGGCTCCAGCGATCCTTCCACCTTAGACTTCTAAGTAGCTGGAACTACAGGTGCACACTACCACAACTGCCTAATTTTTTATTTATTGTAAAGATGAGGTCTCGCTAAGTTGCTCAGGCTGGTCTCGAACCCTAGGGCTCAGGCAATCCACTCGCCTCGGCCTCCCAAAGTGCTGGGATTACAGGCTGAGCCGCGGAGCCCAGCCAGGCCTGAGTTCTGACCCTCCTCTGAGAAGTGGTGGGGTGGACAGCAGGCAGGGGACTCAGGGCCAGCCAGACTGGGGCTTGATTCCAGCTTGATCACTTCTCCGATGGGTGCTCTTGGTCAAGGACCTTGTGCCTTTAGGCTTTGGTGCTTGGGGATGTAATATGGGGATAATGTATATCATATAGGGTGGCTGGGAAGATTAAATGAGGAATCATGTAGCAGAGAGGACTCAGCAGCGTACCTGGAGCATGGCAACTGCTCAGTAACCATTAGATATTTTTCATTTTCTCTGTACTGACTCTCTTGTGAGATCCTGGCATGCCCTTGGCCTTTCTGAGTCTGTTTCCCAATCTGTAGATTTCATAGTGTTAGCTGTTGTCTACGATTCTTTCCTATTGGACGGCCTTCACTTCTCCCTCTGTCCTCTCTTGTCAGCCCGTCTCCTTCAGGAAGCCCTCCTGAGTATAATAAGGACAGATTCTATTTCCCACCAGCTCTCCTCAGGCCACAACAGGTTGCAGAGTTGTTCTAGATCTTTCTGGAACGGTGGTGGTGGTGGTGGTACAGCTCTCTCAGCCAGCAGGCAGAGCCATGATGGGCTTTGGGTTGGTCCTGATGAAGGATGGGGAGGGGGGTCCTGTCCTCTGGGGATCATAGACAGTGGGCATTCAGCTTCAGCCAGTCAAGAAAGAGTGTGCCAAGGACTTGGTTATCCAGGCAGGCTTGTCTACACATTTGCCCCCTGCCCCTGTCCCTGATCCAACAGTCCCCAAGAAAGCTGATTGAGAGTCAAATGGAACCACTGTCTTCTTTGCTTTCCCTTTCTGGGTTGGACCGACTGTCAACTTACCCTGAGTGTTTGGGTGAGGGCTGTTGGCCTTGTTCCAGAAGCGCCAGGCAGTGGGCACTGGGCCTGGATGGGTGGAACCGGGACCCTGTGTGGCCCTCTCCCTAGGGTCTGAAGGTTCTTCTCGGCCTCCTCAATTTTTTATTTCTGTCCTGCTTCACTCCTTAGGCATCTTCTGCTGTGGTCCCTGCTCTGTGGAGTCCATCAAGAATGGCCTAGTCTACATGAAGTATGACACACCTTTCATTTTTGCCGAGGTAAGGGCTGGGTTCCAGGTGCCTTTTTGAGCTTTGGTCCTGGGATCTCTGGCCCTGATTTCACTGCTGATTAACTAGCTGTGGGACCCTGGGCAAGTCACTCATTCTACAAGTCAGTTTCATCAACTGTAAAAAGGGGATAATAATGACTGCCTTGCTTCCTGTACTAAGATCAAAAGAGATAATGGGTATGAAACTGCTTCTTATGTTGTAAAGCCAGTGAACGAGCTTAAGGGATTACAGTTATTAATGCCAAAATGCGCTGCAAGGAGCCTCCCAAACCAGCTTCCTCCTTGCTCTCTGACCACATCTGGCTCAGCTTGGAAAGTCCCCTACTTGGGCTCCACCAGGAAGCTCCCACCCTTGAGATCTATCCCTGCTCTATAGTTCCTGGGATCAGAGGAAGGCACCTGGGGGTCAGGCCACCCAAAGACCTTCTGGATCACTCATTCTTGCACCCCCCTGTCCCCTCAACAGGTGAATAGTGACAAGGTGTACTGGCAGCGGCAGGACGATGGCAGCTTCAAGATTGTGTATGTGGAGGAGAAGGCCATCGGCACACTCATTGTCACAAAGGCCATTGGCTCCAATATGCAGGATGACGTCACCCACATCTATAAGCACCCAGAAGGTACCATTTCCCCAGTCCAACCAACTCTGAGCCCCACGCTGAGCTTTCCTGCTGAGCACCTGCCCACTCCAGCGGGAGCTGGAACCTCACCCTTGACCGTCAACCCCCAGGTTCAGAAGCAGAGCGAAAGGCAGTAGAGACGGCGGCTGCCCACGGCAGCAAACCCAATGTGTATGCCACCCGGGACTCAGCTGAGGATGTGGCAATGCAGGTGGAGGCACAGGACGCAGTAATGGGGCAAGATTTGACGGTGTCTGTGATGCTGACCAATCGTGGCAGCAGCCGCCGCACTGTGAAGCTGCACCTCTACCTCTCAGTCACCTTCTACACTGGTGTCACTGGGACCATCTTCAAGGAGACCAAGAAGGAGGTGGTGCTGGCACCAGGAGCCTGTAAGTGCTCCTTGCCCAGCCCTGTCCCCGGATGGCCAGGCACCCTGGGACTGTGGACATGGAGACCCCGGGAGCAATGGGGAGCACCCTGGGGGAGGCTGTGTGTGGGGGCAGACCTCAGTGACCCCATACCTCTTCTTCCCAGCGGAGCGTGTGGCCATGCCCGTGGCCTACAAGGAATATCGGCCGCACCTCGTGGACCAAGGGGCCATGCTGCTCAATGTCTCGGGCCACGTTAAAGAGAGCGGGCAGGTGCTGGCCAAGCAGCACACCTTCCGTCTGCGTACTCCGGACCTCTCCCTCACGGTGAGTGCAGCGTGCTGGGGCATGAACAGTGTCTGGGGACTGAGGGACGTCAGAGGAGGGCGTCAAATCAGGAGCAGGCTGGCCTAATGAGCCTTTCTAGGACTGGCTCTGGACTTTGGGGCCTCAGTTTCCTTACCTGTAAAATGAGATCTTTTTTTTTTTTTCTGAGTCAGGGTCTCACTCTGTTGCCCAGGCTAGAGGACAATGGCATGATCACAGTTCACCACAGCCTCTACCTCCTGGGCTCAGGGGATCCTTCTGCCTCAGCCTCCAGTGTAGCTGGGGCTACAGGCACACATGACCACACCCAGCTAATTTTTTTGATTTTTCGTAGAGACAAGTTCTCATTTTGTTACCCAGGTTGGTTTCAATTCCCGGGCTCAGGTGATCTTCCCACCTCAGCCTCCCAAGTGCTGGGATTACGGGCGTGAGCCACTGTGTCCAGCCTGTAAAATGGGATCTTATGTCCCTGATTCTGTGGTAGCCCTCACTGGGGAGTGGGCTGGAGTTTCCTCTCTAACTTTTGAGGAGTCTTCCTTTGGGGGCATAAATGCGGGACTGGGGGCAGGTTTCGCTTCTAAGCAGTTTTCCCTCCTTGGTGCAGTGTATGGTTCCTGTGTGTTTGGCGAGGGTCTCTGATTTGGGGCATGGGCCTCTTCTTTCTCAGCTATTGGGAGCAGCAGTGGTTGGCCAGGAGTGCGAGGTACAGATCGTCTTCAAGAACCCCCTGCCTATCACCCTTACCAACGTCGTCTTCCGGCTCGAGGGCTCCGGGTTACAGAGACCCAAGATCCTCAATGTTGGGTGAGTCAGGCCTCTCCCGTTTCCCCTGCCTTCCCTACAGGATGCTCTGGGTCCCAGTTTTGCTTTCTGTCTCAGACTGGACAGGTGTGTTGTGTCAGGACCCAACAAAGCAGCTTGGAGCCAGCCATCAATACCTCCTAATTCAATTCAGTCCAACAGCATTTAAGTGCTGGGTGTCCAGTGCTGGGTTCTGTGGCCCTGCCCTGCCTCACCATCTAATTAGGGAGCTAAAGCTCCATATAGGAGTCATTAGTAACTCACTGCTCATGTCTGCCCAGCACTGAAGAGTTGACCAGACACTTTCAGGAATATTATCTCCTTTCGAGGGCACAAAAACCCTTTAAAGTACATTAGAGATCATGATATGATTAAAAGCAAAGCGTTGGAATCCCGTAGACTTGGGTTCAAGTCCCAGCTCTAGCACTCACTGGCTGTGGGTCCTTGGGCAAGTGACTTATCTCCTCCCAAGCCCCAGTGTTCTCACCTGTAAAGTGGGGATAGCAATAGTTACCTGGACCTAGGGTTGTTTAGTGCAGTGCTTGGTACAAAGTTGGTATTCTGTTCGTAGTTGTTTCTACTGGTGCCATCATCACCCCCATTTACAGATGGGGAAGCGGGTGGCCACATCTCACAGGGTCTCACAGCTCGTAAGGGGAAACTCTGCTGTCCCCACTGTGGTGCACGCCACACACAGGCTGGCTTGGTTTGTGCCAACAGAGTCAAGGTGTTGCTTGGTTTGTGCCAATAGGGTCAAACAGCAGTTCCAGAGGAGAGGGCCTCATGCCAGACCCTCCCCCAACTGTGGGGGCCTGATCTCAGGCCAGGTGAGGCTCTAGGCACAGTGAGGGCACACACAGTGCTTGTGCTGTTGGGCCTGTGGCTGTCAGCTCTGAAAGACTATAGACTCACCTATCCTTCCCTAGGAAAAAGACAGGGAAGGCAGAGAAGGCCAGAGTCTGACCTTTTAGATCAGCCTTCTGGGGATGCAGTAAGCATTTTCCTCTTTAAGCAGAGGGCTCCTTAGGGAGAGCAATGGCCTGCGGATGGAAAACAAAGCAGAGGAAGCAGAGGACCCCTGTCTACCTTGTCTGCCTCTCCCTCCCTCACAGCAAGTCTCCTGGTGGCCCTCACCACTTTTGCCATCAGGCCTAAGCTGAGAAGGCAGTTGTCCTGATCTTTGCCCCACCTGGACCCCTGGGAATGCTGTGATAAATCACAAAGAGGGGGTTTTTCTCACAAAGAGGGGGTTGCTCTGCAAGGGCTCTAGCAGCTCAGGGACTGGAGCTTGACACCTCTGAATAGCCAGCCCTGCCAGTCTTGCCCTGCAGGCATCTCTTACGCACACCCACATGATGGTGGGGGAAGGGTTCCCTCTGTCCTGAGAGATCCCCAGAACTGGACACCCCTCAGCTGCCCCATCAGGCCCTTGCCTCTTGCCCCTGCCTAGAAAGAAAGAACCATTGCACTGAGAGTCAGGAGACTTGGCCCCTCCTGTCTTCAGCTGTAGGGCTTGAGTCATCCCACAGGAGATGAGGGAGCTGGATGAATAGCTTCTCAAGGCAGGTCTTCCTTGGGCATTCTGTAGTTCCTCAGCTGCTGCAAGCCCAAGCCAGGGCTTCCAGGACAATCGGGAGCCTTGAGGTGGATGTCTTTGAGCTGGTGGTTTGGATATATTAGATTGCAAAATGGGTGTATTTGCCTCTTGTTTGCTCATCAAAGCCTGTGGTATGGAACCCCATTATACCATAAGGTGTGCCACCCCAGCCTGGTGACTGGCCACTTAATAAACATTCCAGAACTTACTCCTCCAGATGGCTGTTGTCACCACCAAAGCAGTCTCCAGGGAGGCTGGAAGTATATTCCAAACCCTTCCTGGGAACTCCCTTCAGAGCCTGAGTCATTCTCTACAGTGTCCTTAGAATGGGCAATCTGCCTTCTTGAGGAGTGGATTTGACTTTGGGGAAAAGCCTGAAGTAATTTTTAATTAAGACTAATTAGACTGGGCACAGTGGCTCACGCCTATAATCCCAGCATTTGGGGAGGCTGAGGTGAGAGGATTGCCTGAGCCCACGAGTTCAAGACCAGCCTGGGCAACTTGGTGAGACCTCATTTCTACAATAAATCAAAAAATTAGCCAGGTGTGGTGGCATGTACCTGTAGTTTCAGCTACTTGGAAGGCTGAGGCAGAAGGCTCACCTGAACCCAACAGGTCGAGGCTGCTGTGGCCGTGAGCCTGGGCGACAGAGTGAGACTCCAACTCAAAAAAAAAAAAAAAAAAAAGACAAAAAAAGACTAATTAATAGAGTAAGGGAACAAGGTGGATAATATTGCCCTTTTCCATCATAATTAGGCATGCTGTAAAGGAGGGACAGGCTGACTCTGTGTGTGTGACTGAGTACACCATGTGTGTATAGTTTCCATGGCACTGAAGAAAAGTCCAAGAGGAGTTTTAAAAAATACTCCAAGCTCTGAAAACATGGTTGAATAAGCACACAATTGAAAGCTAATGCTCATTTCCATGTCTGAGTTCTGGTGTCCTTGTCAGAGAGCTGGTTTCATTATGTACACTCAGTTACAGGCACATTCCAGACTTAGCAGCCAACTTGTACTCAGCTTGAACTAGCAGAAGAGGTGTGGCAAAGGCCCCACCTGACACTGAGACCAGGCAGGGAGAGAGCTTGACATCTCCAGCTGGAATGTGGAAAGCAGTTGCTCTTGGAAATAATGTCAATTATTACAACGTAAAGGTTACTTTCTGAAATATTATAGTTCAGTTGTAACACTGAACTATAAATACACTTCTGAAAGTTGGTCTGAGCCTGAACAGCCTTTAACCTTGTGTCCATGGAAACGTGGGCAAAAATTAAGAATACAAATTTGTAAGCGGTCAGAACACAGCTTACTTCCACATAATGTATAGACTTCCTGTCATACTATATGATCTTATGTATCTCTGCTTCCCTCCTTCATGGAGCCAGAGGCACCTTCGAAACCACCTCATCCCATCTTCTCATTTTACTTTGGACCAGAAAGCGAGGATCAGAGAAGTCAAGTCACTTGTCCTAAGCTACACAGCTAATAAGGGTTAGAAGGGGAGTAGAATGGTCCCGGCAAGCCTCTCATAAGTAGGTTTCAAGCCAGATGCTGTGCCCCTAAAACAACTCATTCTCAGAGTTGGAGATGTTGGTTCATCCCCTTGGAGGATTGGGGGACTATACAAGGTCTGACACTGGAGAGGGTCTCTAAAGCAAGTTTGTGTCGAATAGGGGGTTAGGGGTAAGAGTTTAGGCAGAGGTAGGAAGGACAAATTCTTTTTTTTTAAATTATAAAGATGTGGGGTACAATTCAGGGTTAGGTATATAAACGTTGATTATGCAGGTACCCTTGTTTTTTTTTGTTGTTTTGTTTTTGAGTTGGAGTCTCACTCTGTTGCCCAGACTGGAGTGCAGTGGCCGCTCCCGGCCACCGCAGCCTCGACCTGCTGGGCTCCGGCGATCCTTCCAAGTAGCCGGAATTACAGGCATGCGCTACCACGCCCGGTTGATTTTTTTTGATTTACCGTAGAGATGAGGTCTCGCTGCCCAGGCGGGCCTTGAACCCACGGGCTCAGGCAATCCACTCACCTCAGCCTCCGAAAGGCGTGGGATTACAGGCTGAGCCACCGAGCCCGGTTGCAGGTACCCTTGTTAGGAAGGACAAATTCTAACAGCCATGAGCAGATGCAATGTAAATACACCTACATTCAGCGTATAAAACACAATGTGCAGTGTATAAAACGCAGTGTGCTGGAGGAGCTCAGAGAAAGGCGAGATTCCGTCCTAGGGGCAGGAAATGCTCAGGGGTGCTAAGTGGTGTGAGTTGGGCCTTGAAGGAAAAGTAGGCCTTCACAAGGTTGCCCAGGGTGGTGAGGCAGACCTGGCAAGGCAAAGACTGCGAGGCATGTCGGGGGAGGCAAGTGTGGGGACAGGAAAGCATTTGGTAGGGCTGGTCGGTGGGAGGAATGGTAGGGGGTGGTAGGGCTGTGCAGGTAGCAGGGACTGAGTCAGCGAGAGCCTGTGTGTCAGGTTAGAGAGCTGAGACCTCACCCCACAAGCACCAAGGAGGCCAAGCCCTTGAAGGATTTAAGTTTGCCTCTGAGTGCTTTGTAGAATAGAATTAAAAAGTGGGATGGAGCTGGGCTCGGTGGCTCAGCCTGTAATCCCGCGCCTTTGGGAGGCTGAGGTGAGTGGATTGCCTGAGCCCACGGGTTCGAGACCCGCCTGGGCAGGCGAGACCTCATCTCTACAATAAATCAAAAAATCAGCCGGGTGTGGTAGCGCGTGCCTGTAATTCCGGCTACTTGGAAGGCTGAGGCGGAAGGATCGCCGGAGCCCAGCAGGTCGAGGCTGCGGTGGCCGGGAGCGGCCACTGCACTCCAGTCTGGGCGACCGAGTGAGACTCCAACTCAAAAAAAAAAAAAGTGGGATGGAAGGCAAGGAGGTCATTTAGAAGACTGGTGAAGTGATGATTCCCAGGGTAGGTCTGGGAATAGAGTTTTAGAGGTTCATGAAGAAAGGAGACAATGAAAGCAGTGGGGTATGTGAAGGGGTGTGTGTGTGTTTATGCACCTGCCTCTATCGCCTCTTTTTCACGCATGTGCGTGCGCACATGGGTTTGTGTCAGATGCCTCTTGTCTGTTCTTGGGAAGGACTTTCCTTTTTCTGAGCTAACATCCTTCTAATGTTTTGGTGTGTGAAGTGCCTTTTCTTCTTTGGAATGATGATTGTAGGACAGCATAATTAATTTTCTTCAACTTACACACTTGGCAAAACTGAAAGAAAGTATTTGGAAATACTGTGTTGGGCCCCAAAGTATAATTTTGAAGTTTTCTTGGTTTTAGAAACCCCAGGTGAGATGGGGACACTCTGGTTAGGGCAGGGGCGGTGGTGGTGGATAGAAGGGCATGCCCTCCTGAGAGGCATGATGCCTTCCTGGCGTGGCATCAGCAGACTTTGTCCAGGTGGATGTGGGAGGGGGGAGGCAGGAGGCCTGGATGACGGGGAGAGTTCCAGCTCAGCAGCTGGGTGGGTGGCTGCTGATCTGGCAGGGCAGAGGCGGCCCTGGGGCTCAGGCTTTGTCCTGGTCTTGGGTGTGGAGATTCAACATGAGCCCAGAAATACCTGACTGGCTCCACCTCCTGCTCCTTCCTTCCTGGCTGCCCTGCCTCTGTCCTTATTCTCCATTCCACCCCAGTTTCTCTAGAGCCATGACCTTGTCTCTGCCCACAGGGACATCGGGGGCAATGAGACAGTGACACTGCGCCAGACGTTCGTGCCTGTGCGGCCAGGCCCCCGCCAGCTTATTGCCAGCTTGGACAGCCCGCAGCTCTCCCAGGTGCATGGTGTCATCCAGGTGGATGTGGCCCCAGCCTCTGGGGGCCGGGGCTTCTCAGACGCTGGAGGCGACAGTCGCTCAGGGTAGGCCATCTCTATGGCATCTCGAGGTGGCTCTTAGCCCTGGGCCAGAAGCAATGGGACTGGAGATGAACAAGGACACTGCCCCAAAATGGGGGCCCTCTGCAGAGCGGCTCCCCAGGAGCTCAGGTGGGAAGGCCAGGGCCCCCAGAGAGGGAGCCCACCTTCACTTGCACCGGCTGGCACAGATGCTAATAAACTGTTTTTTAATGAAGCTGCTGTTCTATCTATCTGTCAGTCCATGCCAGGCCAAGGAGTGTGAAGCCACGATCTGTCCTGGGGATGCACGTGGCATTTCCTTGTCCCTGGTTCTGAGAAGCATGGCTGGCAGGTCAGTGATGGTGTCTGCCCAGCAGCTCTTGAGATAAGGCCTGCTTATGTTAGGGCAGCTTCCAAGTTTTACCTGACCCACGTCTCCTCCATCCCAGGGTACTGCTGCTGACTTTTGAAGCCCTGTACAGTGGGATAAGACTGCCCCCTTTCCATAGAACCCACTGTGGGAGAAAAGGACCTAAATTTACTTTGGAGGCATATGTTGAAGGTGGAAATAAGCTGGAGTACTCTCTGAGAGGCAGAATCCACCTTCCAGTATTTATTTTGCTTAAGAATATTTGTATCTAAGAGTTTTTACAAAAGTAATACACATTCAGAGTTGAAAATTGAGAAAATACAAAACTTGTAAAGAAGAGAATAATAATCCTCAATCACTGTTGAGAAAATAACTGTTAACATTACATTTCATATGCTGCTCCCCCCCATAACCTATGGTGAGCGTTTTTCCACAGTATTAAATATTCCTTGAAAATGTCATTTTTGACTGGGCGTGGTAACACATGCCTGTAACCCCAGCTTTTTGGGAGACTGAGGCAGGATTGTTTGAGCTCAGGTGTTCAAGACCAGCCTGGGCAACAAAGCAAGAACCCCATCTCAATAAATAAACTTTTTTTAAAAAAGAAAATGTCTTATTTATTTATTTACTTTTGAGTCAGAGTCTCACTCTATCACCTACACTGGAGTACAGAGGCACATTCTGCCTCAGTTTTCCAAGTAGCTGGAACTACAGGTGTGCGCTACCACACTCAGCTAATTTTTTAAGTTTATTATAGAGATGAGGTCTCGCTGCCCAGGCGGGTCTTGAACCTGCGGGATCAGGCAATCCACTCACCTCAGCCTCCCAAAGGCGCGGGATTATAGGCTGAGCCACCGAGCCCGGCTGAATATGTCATTTTTAAAGACTGGACAATAGTCTTGGCTCCCAAGCCACCCTCCTGGTTCTCCTGAAAGGATTGCTTGAGCCCAGGAGTTCAAGACCTGCCTGGACAACATAGCAAGACACTGTCTTAATAAATACTATTTAAAAAGAAAAGAAAACATCATGTTAAAAGACAGGCAGTAATCTTGGCTCGCAGACTGCCCTCCTGGTCCTCCTGAGTCTCAATAGTACCCTCTCCTCTGCTCAGCCTCCGGTTCTAAGTGACGCGCGCTCTACCCTAGGTGCTCGCCCTCATCCAGTTATGCTCTGTCTAGGTGATTGCAGCCAGTCTTGTGGGTTTTAGAACCACTGGCTTCCAAAATTGTATCTTCAGCCCCTGCTGTTTAATTCAAACCCCATAATTGTGTATCTGCTGCCTTCTATACCTCTCTACTGGACTCCTTATAGACACTCCAAGTGTTACATGCCCCAAATCAAACTCCTGGCTTCCCTTCAGCATGTCTTCCTTGAAGTCGCCCTCTCTCAGTAAAGGACAATTCTGTCTTTCCAAGTTTCTTAGGTTCAAACCTTGGACAAGATAAGGTTTGAAATATGACATTTTTCTTTTCTTTTTTTTTTTGAGTTGGAGCCTCACTCTGTCGCCCAGACTGGAGTGCAGTGGCCGCTCCCGGCCACCGCAGCCTCGACCTGCTGGGCTCCGGCGATCCTTCCGCCTCAGCCTTCCAAGTAGCCAGAATTATAGGTACATGCTACCACGCCCGGCTGATTTTTTTATTTATTGTAGAGATGAGGTCTTGGCCCAGGCGGGTCTTGAACCGCGGGCTCAGGCAATTCACTCCCTCAGCTCCCAAAGGCGCGATTCAGGCTGACCCTGACGGCTGACATTTTCTTAATAAAATGGTTAATCAAGTCTCACTGCTGGAGTGCAGTGCACTCAGGCCATCGCATGACTGCGAGCTCTGGCGACTCCTCAGCTTCCAAGTAGCGAATTATAGGTACATGCTACACGCCGCTGATTTTTTGTTTTTGTAGAGATGCGGTTCGCGCCCAGCGGGTCTCGACCGGTCGGCATCACTCACCTCAGCCTCAAAGCGGGATGGCGAGCCACTGAGCCGGCTGAATTTTTCTTATTAAAAAAATGTTAACAAGTCTCATGCTGTGCATGGCACACTCACGGCCGATGACCTGTGAGCTCTGCATCCTCGCTCAGCCTCAAGTACCGAATTTAGGTGCCCCGGCTGATTTTTTATTTATTGTAGAGATGAGGTCTTGCTGCCCAGGCGGGTCTCGAACCCGCGGGCTCAGGCAATTCACTCACCTCAGCCTCCCAAAGGCGCGGGATTACAGGCTGAGCCACTGAGCCCGGCTGACATTTTTCTTAATTAAAAAAATGGTTAACAGAGTCTCACTGGCTGGAGTGCAGTGGCACACTCACGGCCACCCCAGCATCGACCTGCTGAGCTCTGGCGATCCTTCCGCCTCAGCCTTCCAAGTAGCCGGAACTACAGGCGTGTGCTACCATACCTGGCTATTTTTTTTTTAATTATAGAAACAAGGTCTTGCCAAGTTGCCTGGGCTGATCTTAAACCCACGGGCTCAGTCAATCCACTTGCCTCAGCCTCCCAAAGTGCTGGGATTACAGGCTGAGCCGCCGAGCCCAGCCATAAAAAAATTTTATTAGTAGACATGGGATCTCGTTCTATTGCCCAGACTGGTCTCAAACTCCTGGCCTCAAGCAATTCTCCTGCTTTGGCCTCCCAAAGTGCTGGGATTATAGGTGTGAGCCACCATGTCTAGGGTTAAAATGACCAAGCTGCACAAGCCAAATATCTACAAGCCACCTTTCATCCCTCCCTATTCTCCCCTCTGATATTCAATCCATCAGCAAGTCTTATCAGCACTACCTCCAAAATACACCTAAATCTTCATTTACCAGTACACTGTCACTGCTTTCCACCTACAGAACTGTCAAAGACCCTGGTGGGTTTCCATTTTTGTTCCTGAATATTATCTACACAGCTAGTGATCTTTCTAAACTGAAAATTAAACCCTGGCACTCTCCTGCTTAAGACCTTTCAATGGCTTCCTGTCACCCTTGGAACAATCCAAGGTCCTATCCTGACCTACCAGGCTCCTACAGACCTCTCCAACCTCATCTGCACCATGCAAGCACTCCTGGCTCTCCATATTCCAGGGTTAATCTGTTAGAATTTTAGATCTCTGGTTTCCTTCACTAGAATGTAAGCCCCATGAGGGCAGGGATTTTATCTTTCTTACTCATGGCTGAGTCATAGTCCATGACATGTGGTAGGTGCTCAAGACAAATTTGTTGAGTGGAAGGTGAACTAAATTGGAGAATGACAGAGAGTGTGGAAGTTTGGGGAAAGCAGTGGAGGCTCTCCCTGGCAAGCATGGAAGCTAGAAGTCCTGCCCTTTTGGAGTTCTTGGAAAAGTCTATGAGAGCTAGAAACACCAAAAGGAAGATTTTATCTTCCTGATAATAAGCTCCAGTGGGAGCTAATTACATATTTAAAAGCAAAAATTCACAAGATGAAGCTTACAAATATTTCTCAAACTTAGACTACAGTGGTTGCATTTTGGTTTTAATAAAGTTATCTTTTAAAATAATAGCTAGCGGGTAATCCCCTTGGGTCCCCCTCCCACTGTGGGAGCTTTTCTGTCCTTTGAATAAATCCTGCTTTAAAAAATAATAATAACAACTAGCTTTAGCTGTTCTTTTTTCTTTTTTTTTGAGTTGGAGTCTTACTCTGTCGCCCAGACTGGAGTGCAGTGGCCGCTCCTGGCCACTGCAGTCTCGACCTGCTGGGCTCTGGAGATCCTTCCGCCTCGGCCTTCCAAGTAGCTGGAACTACAGGTGCACGCTACCACACCTGGTTAATCTTTTGATTTATTGTAGAGATGAGGTCTCACCAACTTGCCCAGGTGGGTCTCGAACCCGTGGACTCAGGCAATCCACTCGCCTCAGCCTCCCAAAGGGCTGGGATTACAGGCTGAGCCATGGAGCCCGGCCAGCTTTAGCTGTTCTAAGGTCTTCCCTGGAAAAGGAGTTTTGTCCAGAGCTGGACCAGAGTTTTACAGAAGACCCTGAATGCCATGGTCCAGCATGGAGATGGCTAAAGGGCCCATCCTTCACCTATCTAACAAATATTTGGTGACATGTGCCAAGCAATGAGCTAAGTGCTGTACAAAACTGGTTTCTGTCTTGAGTTTACAGTGTGAGAAACAAATATTAACTGAGTAACCATACAAGACAAGAAGACTATGTGGCTCTGAAATTTGCTGTAAAGACAAGTGATCTGGCCGGGCTCAGTGGCTCAGCCTGTAATCCCAGCACTTTGGGAGGCAGAGGTGAGTGGATTGCCTGAGCCCACGGGTTCGAGACCTGCCCAGGCAACTTGACAAGACCTCATCTCTACAACAAATCAAAAATTAGCCAGGCGTGGTAGTGCACACCTGTAGTTTCAGCTACTTGGAAGGTTGAGGCAGAAGGATCGCCGGAGCCCAGCAGGTCGAGGCTGCGGTGGCTGGGAGCGGCCACTGCACTCCAGTCTGGGTGACAGAGTGAGACTCCAACTCAAAAACAACAACAACAACAAAAAAGACAAGTGATCTAGCCTGGTGATGGTGGCTAGGAAGCTTTAAGTGACCCTTGAGGAGAAGAAAGAACTGGCTAGGCAGACAGGGAAGGGAGATCACTCCAGGCAAACAAGAGCCTGTGCAAAGACCTTGAGGTGGAAAAGGGCCTAGAGGATTAAACAAGACAAACAAACAAACCACACAGTTTGAAGAAACAGCAAGCATCACAGTCAGACTCAGATATGACAGATATTGGAATGATCATACCAGGAATTTAAAACAACTATGGTCAGTATGCTAAGGACTCGAATGGAGAAAGTGAACAACATGAAAAACAAGTGGGGGCCAGGCATGGTGGCTCATGCCTATAATCCCAGCACTTTGGGAGGCCGAGGTGAGAGGACTGCCTGAGCTCACGGGTTCAAGACCAGCCTGGGCAACTTGGTGAGACATCATCTCTACAATAAATCAAAAAAATGAGCTGGGCGTGGTGGTATGTGCCTGTAGTTCCAGCTACTTGTAAGGCTGAGGTGGAAGGATCACCTGAGCCCAGCAGGTCAAGGCTGCAGTGGCTGTTAGTGTGGCACTGCACTCATGCCTGGGCGACAGAGTGAGAGACTCTGACTCAAAAAAAAAAAGAAAAGAAAAACAGGTGGGTAATGTTAGAAGAGTGTTGGACATTCAAAGAAAGGACCAAAAGGAAATTCTGGAGTTTCTGGGTGCAGTAGCTCACGCCTTTACTCCCTACACTTTGGGAGGCTGAGGCAGAAGGATCGCCTAAGTCCAGGAGTTCAAGACCAGCCTAGACAATGCAGTGAGACCTTGTCTTTACAAAAAATTAGTTGGGCATGGTGGCACACACCTGTGATTCCAGCTACTTGGAAGGCTGAGGCGTAAGGATCGCCGGAGTTCAGCAGGTCAACGCTGGGGTGACCGTGAGTGTGCCACTGTACTCCAGCTTGGGCAACAGACTGAGACTCCAACCTCGCACCCCAAAAAAGAAGGAAAATAATATAGGTCAGAAACTCAGATCTACATGAAGAAAGGGAGAACATGAGAAGGAACAAATGAAGGGAAAAAAAGGAAGACAACACATGTCTGATTTGGGGTACTTTGGGATTGTGTGTTTCATGGACAGCTGAGTGTGTGGATGAGCTCAGAAGACTGATCTGGGGTCACGACAAGGATGTGTGAGTCATCATCTCTGAGACTGAAAGAGATGGACTAAACAGCAGGCAATTTCACTAAATCCCTGTGTCAGGTTCTGTGCTTGGTGATGGAAGTGAGAGGTACAAGGAGACAGACAAGCAGTAAATTGCATTAGGGGGCTGACTTGAGTTCAGTGCGCCACAAACTTGAAAAAATAAACCACTGTGTTGTAAAACTACACGACATAGAAAAGACATAACACAGAACACAAAAAATTACCTACAATCCCACTATCCGGAGAAAACCAGGTTAATAACTTGCTATATCGTTTCAAGCTTTGTATTTCATTTTTTTTTATAGGCGGGCGCCCTCTTCCGTTTTGTAAAAGGAACAGTGGGATTCTTACCGGCGCGCCGCCGGGGAAGGTTTTGCAGACACTGGTTCGAGGGCTGGGATTTAGAGAATTTCAGTGGGTGACGACAACGGGAAGGGGCAGTAGCACGATCCTCGCTTTACAGACTAGGAACTGGAGCCTCCGAGGAGTGCGTGACTCGACGCAGGCCCCTCAAAGAGAGGCAGAGGCCAGGTGGCCCAGATGAGCGGTTCCCGAAGCCTCAGCAGCCCAGCCCGGCATCCGGCAGAGGGCCGGGTGGGCGCCAGACCTGCTGGGCTTAGCCTCGTGATGTGACGTCACACTGCCTTTGTCTAGTAGCTCATTGGTTCTCTCTCACCGTCCTTTTCCGGGTCAAGAAAACTAGTGGCAGAGCCGGAAGTGAGGTACTCTAGTGCTCCAGACAGCGGCGGCGTTTAAAGCTGGGCGACCTGGTGCCATTGGAGACGGCCACCTTCTCCGTTCAGGTTCCAGCCCGAACTAGAAGACTTCTAGAGTTCTGGTGGCCTATGGAAGGGAGCGGAGTCGGATCGCGAAACATCTGGCGCAGATCGAAAGATCCGGGCCACTGAGAGCCGCCGGAAGCCCGACCCTTAGGCGGGGCCGGGTAGCTTCATCTGGGTGGGGGGGCCTGAAGGGACCGCCCCGGGGCAGGGCCCGCCGGCCATGGCCACGCCCCCGCCCCGGGGCGCCGGTCCTGCTGCTCTGCGCTTCGCAGCCGCAGCCAGCTGGCAAGTAGTGTGCACAGGCTGCGTGGAGCATTTTCCGCGAGTACTGGAGTTTCTGCGAGCCCTGCGTGCAGCAGCCCCCGGCTTGGTTCGCTACCGGCACCATGAACGCCTGTGTATGGGCTTGAAGGCCAAGGTATTAGAACAAGTAGGACCTGGAATGGGAAAGGACGAAAGGGGCGGGATGTGAGGACGTGATAAGGACCCACAGCTTGGGGGCTGGCAAGGGGCAGTTTGCCCCAAAGTGGGAATTCTGAACGCAGTACCGTACAGGTGGTGGTGGAGCTGATTCTTCAGGGTCGGCCTTGGACTGAGGTCCTGAATGCCCTGAATCACCACTTCCCCGAATCTGGACCTGCAGTGCGGGACCCCAAAGCTGTAAGTAATTCCAGGAATAAGCCCTAACCCCAACTACACTTGGTGCAACAAAGTGCCCTCCTGCTGGGCACTGGATCTTGATGACTGACTTGTCTGCCTTCCATATCTTTAATAGACAAAGCAGGACCTGAAGAAGATTTTGGAGGCACAAGAAAGTTTTTGCCAGCAGGTGAAGCAGCTGTCAGAGGCCCCTGTGGATTTGGGCTCGAAGCTGCAGGTGAGACTGACTTGTTTGGAGACTGTTATGTGGCTCCTGTTTTCTCTAATCCTCTTCTGACCTGCTTTTAACCCCCTGCAGGAACTTGAACAAGAATATGGGGGACCCTTTCTGGCTGCCATGGAAAAGTTGTTTTTCGAATATTTGTGTCAGCTGGAAAAAGCACTGCCTATACCGCAGGCACAGCAGGTTTTGTTGGGCAAAACACCTAAGGGCAGAGTGGGGTGGTTGTATCAAGGACTGTTGGGTCTTCATACCTCTTTCCCTGCCCACAGCTTCAGGATGTGCTGAGTTGGATGCAGCCTGATTTTTCTGTCTCCTCTTCTCTTGCCTTGAACCAATATGGTGTGGACATGGGGTGGCCACTTCCAGGTACTAGGAATTTGGGGGGTTAGCATTTAGCATGAAACCTTTTGAGGTAGCCAATTAGAATAGTTATGTGGGCCTGAGGCAAAAGAAGCCAGTCTGAGTTATTCCATTACCGTCTGTTCTCTTAATAAGAAGCTTCATTTTCTTTTTCAGAGTGCTCTGTTACTGATTCAATGAACCTGACAGAGACCACGGAACAGAATCCTCCTCAACAACCAAGACTAGCACTCCACAAGCCTCTGCCAAAAGCCAAGCCTGGCCCATATCTTCCTCAGGGACCAGCTTTAAGGAAGCAGCCAGAACCTTTAGCTGGCCACCACTTCAATCTGGCTCCTATAGGCCGGCGAAGAGTCCAGTCCCAATGTGTGTCTGCTAGGGGAGGCCATAAGGAGTGCCTCACAGTCACTCCTAAAGGACCTGGACCCTTTAGGATTGGCTCACCAACCCAGGTCATATCTAAGCCTGAGAACAGGGAAGAACATGGGAAACACAAAACACATCCAGCAGGTGCTGTGGGCACAAGAGCAGCCTCCACTGGGAAGTCTAAGGGTCCATGCCAGACTCTGGGGGGAAGGGCTCTGGAGAACCCAGTTGACTTGTCTGCCTCAGAGCAAAAGGAGTGAGTGGCAGTTGCTTCTCCCTTCTAGGAGCGTACTCTTTGCCTGCTTCCCCTTCACTCTATCCTTTTTGCTTGCTCCCACTCAGGAATTGCTTGGATTGCTACATCGAACCCCTGCGACTATCATTATCACCTCCTAGGGCAAGGAAGCCAGGTAGGTAGTCTGAGTCAGGACTGAATTAGATAGCCTCTTCTCTTGGGAACCCTTAAGAGCTTGTGTTTGCCTAGATGGAGGAGTTTGATTCTGGTTTCCTTCCTGCAGTATGTCCTCCGTCTCTGTGCAGCTCCAGCATTACCATAGGGGACTTGGTTTTAGACTCTGATGAGGAAGAAAATGGCCAGAGGGAAGGAAAGGTGAGTAGGAAGGAGCAGAAAGCTAGGAAAGGGGATGGGCAGAACAAGACTGAGAAAGCCACATCCTCCAGAATTTGGAGGGCTAGGGAAATGGTTTTGGATGGAAGAATCTCCCTGCTCCCTTCTCTACAGGAGTCTTTGGAAAACTATCAGAAGACAAAGTTTGACACTCTGATCCCCACCTTCTGTGAATACCTCCCCCCTTCTGGCCCCAGTACTATGCCTATCACTTCCAGTGACTGTATAGACAGCTCTAGACCCCTATGATAGGCCTAAAATGTTCTCTGCCTGTCTCCTGCCTTCTCATCCCTGCAAGCAGGCTTGGATCATCTGACTGCACTGCTAAAAATACTTTGTAATGCTTAATAATTAAAGTTTGGATTTGTTAATACACTGTCTTGATGTGAGGGAGAGAAATTAAGATTCTGTAAGGCCAGCATAGGCCATTCCTTAGAAACAGAACTAGCCTCTCTAGAGCTGGAAGAGTCCCTTTTCCTTTTTTACTTCCCTTGGAAAGTGTTGTTCAGCTCTGCCCAGAAGAGTTACTAGTGTTGAGGGCCTGGATAAAAATGTCATTTTGCTGTTCTGAAAATGTATATGTCCTAATGCCAGAATATGCTTTGTAAATTCTCATTCTGCCAGATTACCTGGAGTTGGTAGCTCTCAAATGGAGATACTTCATTGTCCTTGACCCCGCTGGGTTAGTGCTACTCTATCTCCACCCACCTTGGAGTAGCACCTAAATGAAAACTTTGTACAAAAAGCCCCAGCATCTATTTATAGTCAATGAGATCTCTCTTTATTGAGGTATTTCAGATATGTAAACACTTCTGAGCTTTTTAGATAGTCAGAAGTCCCATTTAGTGAAGCTGATTAACAAAACATGATTCAAAAAAGCCTGCCTCTTCCAGACCAAGACCATATTAAACGTCTAGTACCAATCAGTATGTTTTCCTTTTAATAATCTTCAGATGTTGCGTTCCCAGATTCCCATTTGATTATCTTACGTCATTTTCTTGACTGTCTTCTTCCTTGCTTCCTCCCCAGTATGTGCCCTGGGCATTTTGTTTATGCAGATAGAAAAGTATGGCGTTACTGCAGGAGCCCTCAGAATTGAGATGATAGGAAATGACAAAGTAATGCATAGCTGCAGTAGCTGGGATGGATGAGGAGCTATTTGGGAAGCCCATGGGAGAGTGCTGGTGCCTTGGGAGGGCAGAACTGCTCAGGTCTAGCGCTCATCACTGAAGATTGGATTCACCTGCTGGGTGACTCGGATGAAGGTAGTCCTCCGGCTCAACTCCTTCAGCTTAGCTGCTCCCACATAGGTACATGTAGAGCGGATCCCTCCAAGGATGTCTCGGATAGTATGTTCCACATCCCCTTTAAAGGGAACTTCTACTGTCTTTCCCTCTGAGGCCCTTGGAATAGGAAAAATGTTATTACCATCTCCTGTATTCCGTAAGCCCAGGGACATTCCCCCAGTCCCATGTTTCACCATTCTTCTCCCAAGAACTGTACCATCCCTTTCCCAGCAGCCATGAGTTCTTCCTCCATACTACTTAGTCATACTTTCCAAGAACCCTCAGCTCCTAGGCCTCCACACATACCTGTACTCAGCCACGCCTCCAGCATACTTCTTCATGGCCATTTCAGAACTCATTCCATAGAAGAGCTTGTACTTCTTGCCATCTCTCTCAATGAGTTCACCACCTGACTCACTATGCCCAGCCAGCATTCCACCCAGCATCACGAAGTCAGCCCCTGCCCCTGCCAGCATCAAGGAAGGGGAAAAGAGATTAATTTGGCCAAGGTGCCCACATGGTGACCCTCAAAAACAACTCACACCAAACTCTCAGTCCAATGATTCCAGCATCTTCCTGTTGTTTCCCTAGCTGACCCACAATCCACACAGGCCTCCTCTGCCCTAGCCTCTATTTCTCAGTGGGAGTGATTTCCCCAAGATTTTGAAAAGAACCTTTGGAGATTCCTGCCTGGTTTTTGCACTCTTTTTGCCATCTTCTGGTCATTTCATTTTATTGTGCCCAGCTAAACAAGAGTCATTTCACATGTCCCTAAAGCAAAGATCTCCAACTTTAACGTGAGTAAGCATCACCTGGAGGCAGTGAAAAATGAAAGACACAGATTTGTAGCCCCATTCCTTAGAGCCTGATTCTGTGGGGTTCAGGACTACATTGTGCAGCAATTCAGGGGATGGTCAGATGGCCCACACTTAAGAGAGTGCAAACTGGTGTAGGACATTCCCTGCTGGCTTGCTCAAGTGATATCATGGGCTTCAGGATTACTAGTTCATATTATAAAAGAAACCAAATGGCTTCCAGAGTCTCTCCTAGCCTGATCCCAGACCTTCAGAGTGACTCATCCTTTTCTACAGGATCCTCCTTTTGTGCCCTCCCAATCCTTACCAAAAGCCTTGGCCACATCTCCAGGACAGCTGCAGCCTCCATCCTGCAAAGGAGCACTATGAACAGACAGCATGGATTTTCCAAGCCCTCTCAGCAGTGTCCCAACAGCCTACCTCAAAGCTGACAAGAACCCAGAAGTCCTGATCCACCTCTAACAGAGCATCCATACCCTGCA
Organism: Cephalopachus bancanus; assembly: GCA_027257055.1. Taxonomy (NCBI): domain Eukaryota; kingdom Metazoa; phylum Chordata; class Mammalia; order Primates; family Tarsiidae; genus Cephalopachus; species Cephalopachus bancanus. Next base: position 1,256,852 of record JAPVLO010000119.1, on the reverse strand, counting down.
GAAATCTAGCTGTCTGGCAGCCTCGTCCCCTACCCTGCCCTAGGGCCTTACTGAAATGATGTGCCCTTTGAGGCCATGGGCAGCATCTGCACACTCCATCACTGCACTGAGTTGTGGGTACCCCACTCCAGTTTTCTTCCGGGTGGTACACACAGAGCCTAGGAAGAACAAGGGTGAGAATGAAGTGCTCCACAGGTGTTTGCCACCAAAAGGGTAGCCAATGGCTCCAATAAGCCAGCTTACCTGGCCCGATTCCCACTTTGATTATGTCAGCACCAGAGAGGATAAGTTCTTCCACCATCTCTCCTGTTACCACATTCCCTGCCTAAGACAGAGCAATCAAAATAGAGCATCTTAGGGTCAGAAAGAGGAGGTCCCATGCTCTCATATATGCTTGGTCCTTTATTTTCCATTATTACAAAAAAAGGATACCTAGGTTCCCTCTACTGGGCCCTCTGAGGGCTTCTACACTAGCTATTTCAGAAGACTCTGCTTTCTACTGTTCCCCGCACACCAAGCTTAGGTTGTGGGGGTGAACAGCCAGTGTCACTATTGAACTAGGGACTAGGATAAAGCTGAGATCCAGGATATACTTCACTGCCTCGGGCAAGAAAGTGTTGTGATCAACAGTGTGACATGAGGTGACAGGAGCATTCAGTGAAGCAGAGAGAGCTACTGGACCAAGCTTGGATCTGATTTGGAGTAGATTTATCTCTCCTTTCCCAAGAGACCCAAACATATCCTGTCCTTAAGTCATTCTGTCATGGAACCTTTCTGGATTCAGGAAAAGGGGAAGACATGGTAATAGAGACTAAATACCCCTCTTTCCAGTTGTGTTGGCTTTTGATGGACAGCTGTGAAGAAAGTGAGGCCTTGTCATCATTCCCTTAAGCTTGTAAAAAAGTAAAACATTGTTTCATGTAACCCCTTTTATGTGATTGTAGTACATTTCCATTTCAGTGGGCAGATATATTTGCACCACAGGTATGTACAATGCATAAATGTCCCATCATGGTTTGGTGAGTGACGTCAAGGACACTGGGTTTACAAAGACTATGTGTTTTTTTTGAGTTGGAGTCTCATTCTGTCGCCCAGACTGGAGTGCAGTGGCACGCTCCTGGCCACCGCAGCCTCGACTTGCTGGGCTCCGGCAATCCTTCCACCTCAGCCTTCCAAGTAGCTGGAACTACAGGAGCCCGCTACCACACCCAGCTTATTTTTTGATTTATTGTAGAGATGAGGTCTCGCCAAGTTGCCCAGGCGGGTCTTGAACCCGCGGGCTCAGGCAATCCACTCACCTCAGCCTCCCAAAGCGTGGGATTATAGGCTGAGCCACCGAGCCCGGCTTACAAAGATTATGAATCAAGGGCCAGAGATATAGCACTGACATTTTATGCTTAGAACATAGACTAGGAATATTATAATGCAGCAGAGGATAAATGAACTGATACAACAACATGGAGTGGCAGGAAAGCATGGAAAGATAGAAACGTACCATGATGGTGTGTTGGGGAAAGCGTTTCCGCACATCCTTTAAAAACTCAACAAAGTGTTCAGAGTAGCCATTTGCCACATCCAGGCATATATAGTTCACCTGGGGAATAGCTTCCAGGATCTGTTCCAGATGCTCGAAGTCAGAAGAGCCTGTGCCTGAGCTGGCAGCCAGATACTGTAGGAGGAACAGGACCATTGGCATCATATCAGATGATCGGTGAGCAGCCAATGGGTAAGTGGTGAGGGTTAGGTCCAGGAAGCCAAAAGATTGCTGGAAGACTGGGATAAGAAAGGAAGCAGGGTAGGCCCAGTGTTACCTCAAGACAGTCAGGATTCTGGCTAGCAAACTCCTGCCACTGATCGAGGCTGTAGTGCTTATGCACAGCAGTGAAGAGAGAGAACTGGAGAGAAGAAAAAAAAATTTTTTAATTTCATTAAGGTCTCTTTTTCTAGAAATAGACCTTTGTTCTGTTCTATTTGAGGAGAAAATGACTGAAGTTTGGGAGGAAAGCAACTTGAAGAAGTCAGTGGTTGATGTGGGATTTGAATTCAACCATTATTCTCCCTGCAAATACCAGTAGGGCTCTTTACCATAAGCTAGTATTTGTCAGATATTCTCACCAAAAGGATTTCACCTGCCAGCACATACAGTGCTTCTGACTTAAAAGGTGATGAAGACAAGCTGTTGGTTCAGTGGGACAAGCAGCAGACATGGAAGAACCATGAAGAGGATGGATGGAGCCTGTATTTCCCTGCACTGACTCAGCCCTTCCTCCTAAGGTAACTTAGTACGAACCCATTTTTGGTTTCTTCTGGTTCATTTACCAGCAGTAATTCAGCAGGTCTAGATGCCCACAAAAAGTAATGTCTTAAGGTTAGTAGAGCCGATAAGGGGCTACTCTATCTTTTCTCCATCTCTATTGGGAAAAAGGACGAATTTTCTTGTTGGGGATATGGATCAAGCTGAAAAATCGGTTTCATTCAATCTATTCTAATCAGGTAAGTTCAAGGATATAATGAGTCACTGGCTTATATTCTTTGGTTCAACAAATTGCAAACAATATCCCACCACTTTGAGGAAAGCATTCAAAGGCCATTGCGAATGCTGGTGTTGTGCTTTAAAAGTGCAGACATGCAAACAAACAAGATAAAGCTAAAGCTGGTATTAAATTCTGCTTTCTCAGCAACACTCTACCACCAACATACTGACAAAGAAAAATCACTAGGAGGTCAGCAGACCTTGGAGATATATTGGCATAGTGTGGCATGATAAGCACATATGATTACATACCAACCCTAGCAAAAGATGCTTGCTTGCATCCAACATTTTTATTATTACCGTGACGAGTGGTTCTATCTCCAAAATCTGATTTCGTTAGTACTCATCAACAATACTGAAAGCCAATCTTAACATGAAGCATCAAGGCAGTCCCTAACAAGGTTCACGTATTAGCGCATATCTGTTAACTCTGCAGGAAGAGTCTCCATTCCCAAACTCAACTGGTCAGGGCAGGCAGATAATAGACAACAGCAAGATTCCTAAGCAGTTAGTGAATGGCAACATTAATGAAGTAATAAAACTGCCTAACTATCGACCTCAAAGACATTACAACAGACATTCCACAAAGGCACAACAATCAAAAGACAGAAAAAGGGAAATGAAGTCCTTAAATTAATGGAGTCACAAACAGTAACAGAATCCATCAACCAGGGCTACAAGGATTAACCAGCTGAGTGCATATGTTCTCAAAGCATCCAGGAAACTATCTACCTTCTCAGCTACAAGTATAGAGGCAGGTAATATTACTGACAGAAGCAGCATCTTCCATTTTCAAAGTGAACAACCTGTATATAAGAAAAACATTCCATTTGGGACACATCCCAGAAACTTCCAGGAACCTAGAACTTAAAGATTGAAAGAAAAGAAAAAAATAGCAGAATTATTCTTTTATTAAAGAGTTGTTAGACTGACTTAATCAGCTAAGCCTGGAATTCTGATGGACAAAACTGAGCACTAATAAATGGATATTATCTAAAAAAAAAAAAAATTGCTTTCTTATTAAAGAAAATGAGTTGCTTCTTTCTAGGATCTTCTAGTAAAGAATTTTGATGCTGTAATTGTATTTAGTTTCTGGACTAAAAAAGGGAATGCTTAGTGTTGTAAGCAATGTTGTAACTGGAGGGATGCATTTGATTGGGAGGGGGTGACCCGAGTTGTGGGAAAAGTTGGCAAGGTGTATAAACTGCTAAAAGGACAAAAGGGAACATTCTGTTCATATATCAGAAAAATGGGAGCAAAACTTAGCTTTGAATCTCACTAATTCAGATGGCCCTTTAAACTTATCAGATGAAGGGGCCTTAGTACTAGAGAAAATAGTAAATCAGAGCATCCTGAATGCTAATTACCAGAGAGCTAATTATGCAGACACCTCTGCAGTCAGCTGGGCTAACTGGATACCAATAGGGAAGGGGTATGAATAAAGTCCTACCTTACAGAGAACTTTGGCCATCTCAAAGGTACCCACAGTATCCATATTGGCGGCAATGATGGGAACCCCAGTGTAGGTATGCTTTGAGTTCCGAAATGAAAAGGATCTTGTGAGATCCACCTGCAGAAATGAACAGGAAACAGCATTTCATTTATCCAAAAAACACGCTCTCGCTTTGGGATAAGGACCAGGCATCTTTCTACGCTGGCCCACCAGCAGCTTGGGGTCAAGAACAAGCAAGCAGAGAAGCTGGCTCACCTCACTTCGAGACTTAAGGGTGCTGCGTTTAGGCCTCAACAGGACATCCTTGAAGTCCAGTTTCACATCGTTTTCGATATGAGGCATGATGAGGGCCTCGTAGCGATGAATCTGAGGGATGGAAGGTAAGAAAAGTCAGAAGGGCCAATCTCCCCTTGAGCTTTAGGGCCCTGATTAGGGGTGGCGGCAGAGTTCATCAATCCCCTTGCTTAAGTGTGGAAAGTGTGGCGGCAGAGTTCATCAATCCCCTCGCTTAAGTGTGGAAGTATGGTCCCTGAAGCCTATTGCTTCGGTCCGTCCGTGGCTGCGATTACCTTCGGTGGGTGTCCCCATCCCAGGTACTGTTTGCTAGGGAAAAGAACTGGGAAGAGCTTGTGAGTGACCCCGAGGGTGATTCCTCGCCCTTCTACATTTCCTTCTCCCACCCCTGCAAAAAGCGATGGGGTAAGAGGCTGCTTTAGCGGGGCGAAGGAATGTTAAGGGGTCTCGTAACCAATTCCGGAACAAAGGTACTCACTTCCTGCTATCTTGGCGCAGGTGGGAGTCGACCAAAAGATCCCCTTGTTTAGTCGCTAGCAGCCCGGCTGAGCCCAGTGGGCCACGCCAGCAGGTTCCGCTTATTGCCAGCAACAAAGCCTAGCCGCGGAATTTCAGCTTCGGCGGCGGCGGTACCAGGCCTTCTGGGTAACAAAGTTCACACACTGAGATTCGCGGCGGATCCTAGGAGCGGGAGACTACAACTCCCAGAGTGGGACGGACAGAGCTGCCCCGGGGCATGATGGGAGAAGTCATTCGGCCCGTCCCCGCCTGCCGCTCATCCCTGCTCGCTGGGGACTCTCCGAATCGCAGAGGCGTCATTTCTACTGTAACTAAACTGGTCGCCTTCTTTTTATTTACGACGCCACTGAGCCGAAACGCAGGAGCATTCCTGAGCCTTTCGGGAACCCAGGGGAAACAGGCGGGGGGTGGGGGGGGTGGAGCCAGACAGTGACCCGGAAGCAGAAGTGACTTCCACAGGCGGAGCGCTGGAGAGCGGCAGCGGCGACCGCAGCGGTAGAAACGGCAATTTATCCGTGTGCAGCCCCAAACTGGAAAGAAGATGCTAATTAAAGTGAAGGTGGGAGCACCTCCGGCCTTGCCAAGACGCAGTGGCGCTGGGCTGGCAGCTGTGCCTTACGGGAGAAGTGGGGAAGGAAAACCACGCCTTTCCCAAGCCTGGAAGGCGCTGACAGCCTCAGGGCTCCGCGCGAGGGGTGATGGGAAATAGGGGGACCCCGACGGGCTTCGGGGCTGAGGGCTGGCCCCACCTCACAACGCTGGGGTCTCTGCTGTCCTTGTTTTGTCTCCAGGATTGTCCCGTAACCCAAAAGGAGGCCCCTTTTGTCCGTGTTCTCACTGTAATCAACTTCTTCCCCCACCGCTCCCAATCCTAGAGAAGGCCTAGCAATAGCTTGGCTTTTCCCTCTCTCGGATTCTTGGAATAACCTCTGCTCTCCATTCCTCATGCCCAAGTTACTTGTCTCTCTCAGACCTTAACGTAGGCGGCCTCCGAGCACAATACTAAAACGTTGGCCTAGGGGAACCGGGGCCTCCCAGGTGTTAGACTATGAGGCTTTACTGATGGTTGCCAAGGTGTAGTATCTCATCCGTCCTGCAGGAACCAAATTTGGGAGTGTTCAGTCAGCATCTGCCTTTATGAGCCGGGCATCCTGGACCAGCCTCACTTCCTTGGCTGAGGCAGGTTAGTTACCAATACCCTAGTTCTTGGTAATAGCCATGTTTCCTTCATCTTCGTCTTTCAGTTCCTGTGATTCTTCACGAATTTCCAACCCTTATTAGTCCTGTCTGCTGTTTCCTCTTTTGTGCCTTCAAACCGAGAAAAAAAACTGACACCTGATGAGCACTAGTGGTCTTTTTATAGCTAAGTATATCTATCATTTATTTATTTATTTATTTTTTTGAGTTGGAGTCTCACTCTGTCGCCCAGACTGGAGTGCAGTGGCCGCTCCCGGCCACCGCAGCCTCGACCTGCTGGGCTCCAGGGATCCTCCTGCCTCAGCCTTCCAAGTAGTCGGAATTACAGGCATGCGCTACCACACCCGGCTGATTTTTTGATTTATTGTAGAGATGAGGTCTTGCTGCCCAGGCGGGTCTCGAACCCGCGGGCTCAGGCAATCCACTCACCTCAGCCTCCCAAAGGCGCGGGATGACAGGCTGAGCCACCGAGCCCGGCTTCTATCGTTTATTTCATCAGCTGTTTAGCATATTTATCATACGTAATAGTCATTCTTTTTTTTTTTCCGTTATAGTCATTCTTAACCTTCTCTTCTCCAGTCCTTTCAAACTACCTCTTTGCTAAGGTTGGAGGCTGAACACCATGTTAAAGACTGAAATTTTTTTTCTTTTATTTTTTAAAATTTAAGTATGTGGAGTACAATTTAGGGTTAGGTATACAAATGTCCATTATGCAGGTACCCTTGTTGATGAGGTGTGCCCCCCACCCTGCAGTTTCCCATTACCGCCAATTCCTTTCTTAGAGTATTGTAATTGTTCAAAAAGATCATTGTTTTTCAAACTTTGAGTAGCAACCTATGTTAGAGTTGTGAAATCAATAGATGAATTGGTCACGAGCAACACTGAAAAAGAGAAAATAGGAAATATCATAGTATACTACTGGGTATAAGGATATTTTGTGAAATTATTTCTTTCACTTTATAGGTATATTACACACATGGCTGTGTTACTAGTTCATATTTCTTAGTGTGGATCACTGTCAAAATTTAGAGAAACACTAACATATGAATGTTTTTATTAACTTCAATGCATATGGTTTCTCATGTCCTCTAGGTTGAAAGACGTTATTACTAACGTTGTGTTTTTTAAACTTTTTAAAAATTTCACCCCACACTAGGAGACTTTACATTATGACCCATATAGACAAAAAACTTACTATGTGTGATAGATTGAATTTTTCATTATGTTCTAAGTTGATTTTATAACCCATTGATGAATTGAGACCTGCAGTTTAAAAAAATACTGTTGGAGAAGAAAAAATCAGCTGGACGTGGTGGCTCACGCCTGTAATCCCAGCACTTTGGGAGGCAATGATGAGAGGATTACCTGAGTCCAGGGGTTCAAGACCAGCCTGGTCAACTTGACCAGCCTGGTCAACTTGGTGAGACCTCATCTCCACAGTAAATCAAAAAAGTTAGGCGGGCGTGATGGCGTGGTTCCAGCTACTAGGAAGGCTGAGGCAGAAGGATCACCTGAACCCAAGCAGGTTGAGGCTGTGGTGGCCATGATCGTGCCACTGCACCCCAGCCTGTGTGACAGTGAGACTCAATGCTGTGTGTGGAAACTTGGAAAAAAAAATTACTGTGTCCTAGATGGGCTTCTCAAACGTCAAAGTGTAGTAGAATCACTTGGTGGTCTTGCTAAAACACTGATTCTAATTCTGTGACTCTAGGATGGGGCACAAGATTACATTTCTAAAAAGCTCCCAAATGATGCTGATGTTGCATGTCTGGGGACTACACTTGATAGCAAGGATCCAGATCATGTCACTTTAGATCCATTTTTATTAGTAGGTCTCTAAAATTGCAAGTCTTCTTTCCTGCAACATGTATCTTTCTGATTCAAGTGGGTCTGTCTGTCTTCCATCTCTCCCTCATTTTTGTTTGCTGCATTTTAAAAATTAAATATGGATGAAAGCAGCCGGGCACAGTGGCTCAAGCCTGTAATCCCAGCACTTTGGTGTAATCCCAGGCAAGAGGATTGCCTGAGCTCAGGGGTTCGAGATCAGCCTGAGCAACATGGCGAGACCTCGTCTCTACAATAAATCAAAAAATTAGCCAGGCGTGGTGGCATATGCCTGTAGTTCCAGCTGCTTGGAAGGCTGAAGCGGGAGAATCACCTGAGACCAGTAGGTCAAGGCTGTGGTGGCTGTGAGCATTCTACTGCACTCCAGCCGGAGCAACAGAGTGAGACTCTGACTCAAGAAAAAAATAGAAATTAAAAACCAAAACTAAATACATATGAAAGCAGTGAGATAGCTGTCAATGACTATATAAGTGATAGGTTTTATTAGGGTTCAGTTGTGAATTGTTCAGCTATTGTCTCTGTAACTGGCTTCCACATTTTATTGTAATCTTTTATAATTAAATCCTTCCTGATTTAAATCTTTTGTCACTTCATCTCTGTGTTTCTAAAATTAAATGCATCATTTTCTATTATAAGCCATCTTCCCCAATATTCATATGTTGAGCCCATCAGTCTATCAAGTGTCTGGAATGCAATTATTATATTATTATTTTCTTGAGTTGGAGTTTCACCCTGTCGCCCAGACTGGAGTGCAGTGGCCATTCCTGGCCACCACATCCTCGACCTGCTGGGCTCCGGCGATCCTTCCACCTCAGCCTTCCAAGTAGCTGGAACTACAGGCGTGCACTACCACACCCGGCTACTTTTTGATTTATTGTAGAGATGAGGTCTCACCAAGTTACCCAGGCTGGTCTCGAACCCGCGGCCTCAGTCAGCCCACTCACCTCAGCCTCCCAAAGGTGCGGGATTACAGGCTGAGCCACTGAGCTGGCTTGGAATGCAATTCTTTAGAGCCATTGTTCTTCTATACGACCCAGTTTTTCATTTGAAACCTCTTTCTGCTTGATTTTTCTTTGCCTTACTCTCATTCTGTTCTGGGGTCTCATTTAGCTCCCTCTAAATCCCCTCTAAACCAGGACATGATACACAAAACTATAGTATACAGGAATCCTTGAGCTTGTTTTTCATACTACTCCTGAACACTGCATTGATTTCCTTGTGGCAGATTACTTTGGCAACTGTCTTTCCTTTGTGAGCCTGTTTTCTTTTTCTCAATAAAATGCACAGTTCTTAAGAGTTTAGTTCAGTGATTTTTTTTCAATAACAACATATACTCATGTAAGTAACTACAAGATCTAAACATTTTTATCCCTACCCCCCAAAAGTTTCATAGGTTATTAATACTTGTTTTAGAACTTTATATAAATGGAATTATGCAATATATAATTGTTGTATCTGGCTTCCTTCAGCAGTATGTTTATTGTTGTATGTATCTGTAGTTTGTTCTTTCTTATTACTGAATAATATCCCATTGGATGACTGGATCACAATTTGTTTATCCATTCTCCTCTGGATAAATGTTTGAATTGTTTCCAGTTTCTGGCTATTATGAATAAGACTCCTATGAACATTGTTATGCAAGTCTTTTTGTGGACATGTTTTCATTTCCTTTGAATAAATACCCAGAAATGGAATTACTAGGTCATGTGGTAGATATATGTAACTTTGTTTTGTTTTGTTTGAATTGGAGTCTCACTCTTCCCCAGTCTGGAGTGCAGTGTCATGCTTGTGGCCACTGCAACCTCCACCTGCTGGAATCAGGCGATCCTTCCACTTCAGCCTTCCAGTAGTAGGAACTTCAGGTGTGCGCCACCATACCCAGCTAATTTTTTTTTTTTTTTTGAGTCGGAGTCTCACTCTGTCGCCCAGACTGGAGTGCAGTGGCCGCTCCCGGCGACCGCAGCCTCGACCTGCTGGGCTCTGGCGATCCTTCTGCCTCAGCCTTCCAAGTAGCTAGAACTACAGGCGCGCGCTACCACGCCCGGTTCATTTTTGATTTATTGTAGAGATGAGGTCTCGCCAAGTTGCCCAGGTGGGTCTCGAACCTGCGGGCTCAGGCAATCCACTCACCTCAGCCTCCCAAAGGCGCGGGATTACAGGCTGAGCCACCAAGCCCAGCTAATTTTTTGATTTACTGTAGAAACAATTCAAACATTTATCAAGAGGAGAATGGATAAACAAATCGTAGAGACGAGGTCTCGCTATGTTGCCCAGGCTGGTCTTGAACCTGTGGGCTCAGGCAGTAGTCTTGCCTCAGCCTCCCAAAGTGCTGGGATTACAGGTGTGAGCCACCGCACCCAGCTGATATATGTAACTTTGAAAAGAAACTGCCAAACAGTTCTCCAAGGGGTTGTACCTTTTTACATCCCTACCTGTAGTATGTGATCATTCCAGTTGCTCTCCGGCCTTGCCAGCTTTTGCTGATGCAGTAATTTTTAGTTATTATAGTAGCTAATGTAATCTCATTCAGGTTTAAATTGGTCAACATTGATTTCCACTCACTAGCACTTTGTCATTGCCCCTTGCATTTATTTGCACACTAATATTCGATATGGCACTTCCTTATATACTGGTTTGTTTTATTAATTTTGTGTTTCATTGTTTCTTGATTGTACATCTTCACTTGAAAAAGATTATTGCTAAGGCTGGATCACTTATTTATTTTGTACCTACTCAGTTCCTAGAATGGTATTTTAGGCTTAGGTTCATCATATGCTTGTTAAATAGAATTGATTGTATAGCCCGGTCATAGTGATCAGATTTGAGGACAGAAACCCAGTATACTATACTATAAAAATATATTTTAAAATTGTTCGGTTACTTTAAAACAGTTTTAATTATGGACAATTTCAAACATATACAACAGCAAAGAGAAGGGCCTATGTACCCTTTATTCCTCTTTAAAAATTATCTTGCCGGGCTCGGTGGCTCAGCCTGTAATCCCGCGCCTTTGGGAGGCTGAGGTGAGTGGATTGCCTGAGCCCGCGGGTTCAAGACCCGCCTGGGCAGCGAGACCTCACCTCTACAATAAATCAAAAAATCAGCCGGGTGTGGTAGCGCATGCCTGTAATTCCGGCTACTCGGAAGACTGAGGCAGAAGGATCGCCGGAGCCCAGCAGGTCGAGGCTGCAGTGGCCGGGAGCAGCCACTGCACTCCAGTCTGGGCGACAGAGTGAGACTCCAACTCAAAAAAATTAAAAAATTTAAAAAAATAAAAATTATCTTGTGGCCAATCTTACTTTATTTATACGCAACTCCTCTTACCTGATTTTTTTGAAGCAAATCCCAGATGGCATAACATATGTTACTCATACTTATTTCAGTGTTTATCTTTAAAAGAAAAGAACTGGCCAGACGTGGTGACTCAGCCTGTAATCCCAGCACTTTGGGATGCCAAGGCGAGAGGATTGCCTGAACCCAGGGGTTCAAGACCAACCTGGGCAACTTGGCTGTGAGTGTGCCACTGCGCTCCAACCTGGGTGATGGAGTGAGACTCCAACTCAAAAAAAAAAGGAACTATTTTTTTCTAACCATACTCTAAAAATGTAGGTGATTACCTATCATCATCAAATTACTCTATCATTTCATTTGTTTTTTACAGTTTAAACTGGATGCATCTAATAACCATAAATTACAGTTGGTTTTATATATATTTTATTTTATTTTTTATTTATTTTTTTTTTTCTTGAGTTGGAGTCTCACTCTGTCGCCTAGACTGGAGTGCAGTGCCCGCTCCCGGCCACCGCAGCCTCGACCTGCTGGGCTCCGGTGATCCTTCCGCCTCAGCCTTCCAAGTAGCTGGAACTACAGGCACGCCCGGCTAATTTTTGATTTATTGTAGAGATGAGGTCTCGCCAAGTTGCCCAGGCGGGTCTCGAACTCGCGGGCTCAGGCAATCCACTCACCTCAGCCTCCCAAAGGCGCGGGATTACAGGCTGAGCCACCGAGCCCAGCTGGTTATATATATTTTAAATATCTTTAAATCTGTAGAGTCCCATTTTTCTGTTTCTTGTTGAATAAGTTTTTTGTCCTAAAGAGTTTCCTGCAATTTGAATTTTGCTGATTATATCCCTAGTTTGTTTTTAAGTATATATTCCTTTTTTCTCTTTACTTCCTGTCAATTGGTAATTAGATCTCCTCCTCGGCCTTCCAACTTGCTGGGATTACAGGCATGAAGCGCCTTGCCTGGCCTAATTTTCTTATTAATATTAAGCTACTTACAGTGTTGCAGTAAACTTCACATGTGCCTCTTAGGACATATGCCCAAGTTTTTCCTCCAGGTTGGTTACTTAGAAATAGATTGTCTGGTTGAAAAATCTTTGCATTTTAAAGTACTAAGATTAATAAAGTGGACTAATTTGTAGACAACACAGAATTATAAACTTTTTTTTGGCAAACTTTTAATTTTATCAGGTAAGAGTCTTTACAAAGTCATATATTGTCACCATGTTTTCATAAAAAGACATTTTAACACCTGAATATATTCAGTTTCATGAAAATCTCACTGTGAGCATTATTTTTCTCCTTTTAACCAGAGACTATTGAAAATTTTCACACAGACCAGCATGGATTCGGGTAGAAACCCAATGCTGTAATTTATTCTTTCGTATCCAAACAGGTAACCAAAGGAGCTGCTCTTGCATTTTTAGAAACATACTAGTACCAAATCATTCTGGTTGAGTTATTTTTTAAGTTGTGTCTTCACGCTGGCCTATAAGAATACCCTAAAAACCATATGTGATTTTGTGAGCTACTATCGGAATGGACATTGGGTCCCAATACTAGACCAGCCAGACTCAGTGAGGCAGGACAGACGACAGAGCTCAGAAGAAGCACAGGCTCTGGGGTCCGAGAATCTGTATTGGATCTACTCTCTACTTTTGACTGCATAGGTATGCTTTTTAACCAGTCCAAGTCCTATTTTTCTCATAAAATGGAATAGTAATAGTACATATCTTAAATACTTGGGAGAATTAAATGTAATGCATGTAAGATGCTCAGCATAGTTTCTGACCTTAGAAAGTGTTCAATAGATGTTGACTGTGATCATAACATGCTCATTGGTGTATTTAGTCCTTCCACAAATACTTATTGACTGCTTATATGTCAAACATTGTGCTTCGTGTTTGAGTCAGGAAGATGAATTGAACAGTCTCTATAAAAAGTTGGAATGTAAGTTGGAGAATTTAATATCTTAACTAGTTATCATTGATTTTTTGTTTGTTTTGAGTTGGCGTCCCACTGTGTTGCCCAGGCTGCAGTGCAATGGCATGATCACAGCTCACTACATCCTCAACCTCTTAGGCTTCAGCAATCCTTCTGTATCAGTCTCCCAAATACCTGGGACTACAGGCATGCATCATCACACCTGGCTAATTTTTTATTTTTTATTTTTATTTTTTAGTCAGATTCTCACTTTGTCACCCAAGCTGGAATGCAGTGGCACAATTATGGCCTCAAACTGCTGGGATCAGGTGATCCTTCTGCCTCAGCCTTCCAAGTAGCTGGAACCATAGGTGCATGTCACCACACCCGGCTAATTTTTTTCTTTATTATAGAGACAAGGTCTTGCCAAGTTACCCAGGCTGGTCTCAAACCCTTGGGTTCAAGCAATCCTCTTGCCTCCGCCTCTCAAAGTGCTGGGATTACAGGTGTGAGCCACCGTGCCCAGCCTTAATTTCTGATTGTTTGTAGAGATGAAGTCTCACTATGTTGTCTAGACTGGTCTCAAATTCCTGGTCTCAAGCAGTCCTCTTGTTTTGGCCTCCCAAAGTGTTGGGTATAGACATGAACCACCGTGTCTGGCTTGTCATCAGTATTAATAGAGGTATTAATAAAGTGCACTGGAACAAGTCATACAGGAGGAGGTGTGTGTGTGTGTGTGTGTGTGTGTGTGTGTGTGTGTGTGTGTGTGTGTGTGTGTGTTGGAGTCTCGCTCTGTTGCCTAGGCTGGAGTGCAGTGCCACTAGTTGCCTGGGCTGGGGCAGTCATTCCACTTCAGCCTCCCAAGAAGCTGGGACTACTGGCAGTGTGTGCCACCACACCTGGCTAACTTTTTTTTTCTTTTGTGTTGGAGTCTCACTCTGTCACCCAGGCTGGAGTGCAGTGGCACACTCACCACCATTGCAGCCTTAACCTGCTGGGCTCAGGTGATCCTGCCTCAGCCTTCCAGTGCAGATAGTGCTTTCAGAGCCAAGGCAGATGGGAGATGAGACTGAGTGGAACACAACATTTATAACTATAATCAGTATAATATTGTGTTTGGATTTCAGCAGCCCTTAACCTACAAAGGAAGTCAAGAAGATGAGAACAGCAAGGATTTCTAGAAGTCTAGAGAATATATGAGATACAATGTTAAATTCTAGTGTGACTTTAAGAACTGGTCAGAGATGATTTCTGGTGTCCTTATAATTCATTGAATTATCTGAATGTTGATTTCTAACAGTGATATTTGCAGTATAACAAGGGCCTCTGACTTGAGGAAATACTTTCCTTAAGACACCTCTTATTGTGGTATCCAAAAGAATGTCAGTATTCTTGCTCTTGAGGCAGGGAAGGCAGAGGAAGATGACTTGTGGGATTAAGAGAATCAGATGGTTCAAAAAATCTTGCCCTATCAAAGTTGTCTGCAGCCTAAAAATGATGAATACAAGTATAGTGAAAGCCTCTGATTCTCCAAAACAGTACTACTGACAATGAGCATCTCTCAGAATGCAGTAGAACCCCAGAGACCAGGACAGGATATTTTACTTAGAAAACAAATTGTATATTGGGCTTTAGCACTCATGAAACTCTTACCTGTTTCAGACGCTGACTGGAAAGGAGATTGAGATTGATATTGAACCCACAGACAAGGTGATGCTCTTCTTCATGCCCTTCTTCTTGTCATGTATGTTTCTCCGGGTATGCTTATGGACTTGATTCTTTTGCTCTTTCCGCTGTCGCATGGCCCTTGTTCTTTCCATTGCCATAGTCCTATCCCTGAGCAGCCCCTGACTATTTGTTTCTCTTAAAGGTGGAGCGAATCAAGGAACGTGTGGAAGAGAAAGAGGGAATCCCCCCCCAACAGCAGCGGCTCATCTACAGTGGCAAACAGATGTGAGTTTGGAGTGAGAATGAGGGCACAGCGATCTTACGTGCAAGATTACAGGGGTCAAGTACTGGAGGTGGATCAGGCCTGCCTCTTATTTTTGGTGCCTTACCTTTTGGCAATCTGGTGAAGACTCTAGGCTTCTTTTCAGAATAAGGTTTTTTTCAGGCATAAGATAGAGTTACAAAGGAAGCTAATTATATTGAAATATGATTATCAAAATACTAAAACAAGTTTGTGATATAGTAATATATGAGCTTGCTTATTACAAGATCTAATTTGTAATAAGCTTGCTTATTACAAGATCATTATAAGATCTAATGTGGGTCTAATAGCTACCGTAATTTTTAAATATTTTCAAGAGTCCTGCAAACAGTTTTAATATGATAGGAAAATATTTAATTTTATATTTATATTTTTAACAAGTTACCCATATTGCTATACTGCTGTGGTTTTTGGCCTATGTTTAAAAAGACCTAGGGAGTTAGTAAAAATAATGATGGAATTCTTATTTAAGATCACAGACTCTCAAAGAGATCCATCAAACTCAGGTTAAGAACACCTACTATCAGTGATATTTCTAAAGCTTTCTTTCTTTTTTCTTCCTTTTCCTGCAGGAATGATGAGAAGACAGCAGCTGATTACAAGATCCTAGGTGGTTCAGTCCTTCATCTGGTGTTGGCTCTGAGAGGAGGAGGTGGTCTTAGGCAGTGATGGACCCACTCTCCAATTTTTCTCTTTACCCTTTTCGCTCATAATGAAGCATCATATATCTGCTCACTCTGTGATACCAGAGCCAATGTCCCCTCCCCTGGATACCCAGTCTTGTGTGTCTACTGGTGGGAGACTGTGAGGACGCCAGGATGCAGTATTCCTGGCCCAAAGGGCCCTTGCTGGCTATTGGGTTTTAGTTTGCAGTCCTGTGTGCTTCCCTCTCTTATGGCTGTGTCCCTGGTTGTCAATAAAATATTTCCTGACTCCTGACATCTTTCTTCTTTTGCACAAATGTGACTGAAATCAAAATGGACATAATGCTCACTCAGTTATACCAGGCTTAAGGAGTGGGACAATGGAAGGGATGGTGCTCTTAGAGGGATTCTCAGATTCCAGGAAAGCCTACTGTCAGCAGTGTGCTGGATCCAGTTCCTGGTGGCTCATGAGAGCCAATTAATGGTATCTCTTCCTAGCTTCATTAAGTGATTTCTTATTGGTAACTTGAACTTGGCCATGGTAGGAATATTTACAAAAATTGGCAAACACACCGGGCTCAGTGGCTCAGCCTGTAATCCCGTGCACGCCTATAGTTCCAGCTACTTGGAAGGCTGAGGCGGAAGGATTGCCGGAGCCCAGCAGGTCGAGGCTGCGGTGGCCAGGAGCATGCCACTGCACTCTAGTCTGGGCAAAAGAGTGAGACTCCAACTAAAAAGGAAAAAAAAAAGCCGGGCTCGGTGGCTCAGCCTGTAATCCCGCGCCTTTGGGAGACTGAGGTGAGTGGATTGCCTGAGCCCGAGGGTTCTAGACCCGCCTGGGCAGCGAGACCTCATCTCTACGATAAATCAAAAAATCAGCCGGGTGTGGTAGCGCATGCCTGTAATTCTGCATACCCGTAATTCCAGCTACTTGCAAGGCTGAGGCGGAAGGATCGCCTGAGGCGAGGCTGCTGTGGCTGGGAGCCGCCACTGCACTCCAGTCTGGGCAACTGAGTGAGACTCCAACTCAAAAAAAAAAAAAAAATTTGGCAAACACTACAGATCAGTACCTCCCCCAAAACTGGTTACTACGCATCTATGAGCATACTGCTTACATAAATGATAGAAACCAGGAGAGGGATATCTCTCCTACTTTTGCTCTTACTGGAAACTTGGACCTGTTTGGAGAAAGGCCTCAGAGGTTTGGCTGGCACTACATTCTTTACAGGTGGAATACAGCTGAGGGTTCTGGGTTCCACACTATCAAGTTGCTGGTATGGAGAAAGGTTGAGTGGCAACAAACTGCGATGGCTCACTTAGGTTTCAATTGGTAAAATAAGACACAGGTGCTAAAAGAAAAGGCATCCTTCCTTGTCTTAGCATAGCAGAATCTGTCAAGGCTGAGTGGAAGGGAGCAGTATGGGCGGATGCCTGTGGTCAGTTCCTTGGAGAAACTTGATTCCTGTAGTTCCGTATGCAAGCGCGTTGGTACCTTGTTTGAGAGCGCACTCTCTTCCTTTCCAGTGATGGAACTGTACGCGATAGGCGGGGCCAGGACCTCCGACTGTACCCAGAGGTGCAAGAGGCCTAGGACGATTGCATATTTTTTCTCATTGCACCCTCTCCTGTGTCTTTTGTGTGTGTGTTTGTGACTCCGCCGGAACTGTGTCTTTTAACTATTAAACATCGGCTCAGAGCCAGCGGTGTCAAAAAGATTATGGAGTTGAATAGGCGCCGAAGATGCCTATTCATCCTGGAAAACGGCAAATTGATTCCCCCCTGGTTATACTTTGCTTGCAACTCTGGCCCTTCACTCTCCTAATCCCATTTATTGCAACTTTTTTTGCAAGTTGGGTACTGAGTGGAAAGGATGGCCATTTGGAGAATGAGAAAGGGTCCCTAGGAGGGATAAGGTAGCTGTATACAGGGTGGATAATCTGCATGATTGGTGGCATCCACAATCGGGCCCCGCTGACCAACAGAAGGCGCTCTTGCGCGATCGACAGGCGGACAGCTGGAACTCGACGGGGTGACACTCTAGTCGCTGTTTCTCTGTGGCAGCAGGGTGGCCGCAGCCGCTGTAGTTGCTGCGCTAAGGCCCTGGGAGAGCTCCAGGTCCGTGCGCTTGGCCTGCAGGTGCGGGTCATGGCACGGCTCCCGAAGCTCGCAGTCTTTGATCTGGGTGAGGGACCAAGAGGGGAGAGTTTCGTAGTACGCTCTCCTTTTCCACACCCCAGCTTCGGCTGCGCCCCCGCGATACTGAACCTTCTCCCTCTTTCCTCTCGCAGATTATACGCTTTGGCCTTTCTGGGTTGACACGCACGTGGACCCTCCGTTCCACAAGAGCAGGTGAGGCAGGGACAGGGAGGAGTGGGGCCAGGTGGGGCCGGGCCGGAACTGAGCGCACTCTCCTCCTTCCAGTGATGGAACTGTGCGAGATAGGAGGGGCCAGGACGTCCAACTGTACCCAGAGGTGCGAGAAGTCTTGGGACGATTGCAGGGCCTTGGGGTACCCAGTGCGGCCGCTTCACGGTAAGAAGAACCACTGCCAAAAAAATCAGATTAATGCTGAAAGATGCATGAGGAGACTTGTGAAATCCTTGGGCTACAAAAATTTGGGAGATGTCAATTTGCAAGTATTTGCATATTTTTTCCCATTGCACTCTCTCCTGTATCTTTCAACAATGGCTCAACGCCAGCAGTGTCAGGTTATGGAGTCAGTCGAATAGGGGCTGGAGATGCCTATCATCCTGGAAAACAACAAATTGATTCCCCCCTGCTTGCAACCCTGGCCCTTCACGCTCCTAATCCCTTCTATTGCACTTTTTTTTGTAGGACAGGTGAGATAGAAGGGGCCAACCAGCTGCTGGAGCTCTTTGACCTTGTCAGATACTTTGTTCATTGGGAAATCTATCCAGGCAGCAAGGTCACACACTTTGAGAGGTATGTGGACATAAAGGAGGAGCAGGGAAAGAGTACCAGAGAAGATGGGGGAGCCAAGATGCCAGCTTAGTTACCTTGCCTTGCCTTGCACAGGTTGCAGCAGAAGACTGGAGTTCCTTTCTCCCAGATGATCTTCTTTGATGATGAGAGGCGGAATATTGTAGACGTCAGCAAACTGGGTACTGAGCAGCTAGGATAGCTATTTGGAGAATGAGGAGAAAGGGTCCCTAGGAGGGATTAGGTAGCTGTATACAGGGTGGATAATCTGCACGATTGGTGGCATCCACAAAAGGTGAGAGTAATAATGCAAAGCCCTAAAAGCCTGATGGAATGTGACTTCTTTTCCTTCTAGGTGTTACCTGCATTCACGTCCAGAATGGAATGAGTCTTCAAACTCTAACTCAAGGGTTAGAGACATTTGCAAAGGCCCAAAGTGGGTCTTGAGGTCCAGCCCTGTGGATGAGCCTCATTTGAGGCCTAAAAGGGAAAGGAAATCAACAAGGCATATTCAGGTGCATTTTCAATTTTTTTTTTTTTTTTTTGAGTTGGAGTCTCACTCTGTCACCCAGGCTGGAGGGCAGTGGCATGCTCTCTGCCACCACAGCCTCAGCTGGCTGGGCTCAGGTAATTCTTCCACCTCAGCCTTCCAAGTAGCTGGAACCACAGATATGCGCCATCACACCTGGCTAATTTTTGATTTATTGTAGAGATGAGGTCTCGCCAAGTTGCCCAAGCTGGTCTCGCCAAGTTGCCCAAGCTGGTAGGCTCCAGCAATCCTCTCACGTCGACCTCCCAAAGTGCTGGGATTATAGGCGTGAGCCACTGCGCCCAGCTGTAATTTATTTATATCTTTTATTTATTATTATTATTATTTTTTTTTTAGTTAGAGTCTCACTCTGTCATCCAGGCTGGAGTGCAGTGGCACGCTCCAGGCCACCGCAGCCTCAACTTGCTGGGGTCAGGCAATCCTTCCGCCTCAACCTTCCAAGTAGCTGAAACTATAGGCACGTGCCACCATGCCAGCTATTTTTTTTTTAAATTGTAGAGATGAGGTCTCGCCAAGTTGCCCAGGCTGGTCTCGAACCCGAGGGTTCAGGCAGTCCTCTCATCTTGGCCTCCCAAAGCGCTGGGGTTATAGGTGTGAGCCATCACGCCTGGCCTGTAATTTATTAAAGTGTATTTGTGTGTGAAAGAAGAGATCTTACCCACAGTGTGGGTGGTTCCTATTTTTCTAGCCTGTGAAACTGGGGTTGTGTGTCCTGAGGAGCAAAGACCAGGCTGTGAGACATTAGACTGCATCAAGTTCTGCCATGTAAACCTTGGCAACCCCAAGACTGTGACTGTCTTGTGCTCAAACCCACCTGAAAGGAGGTACCTATAGAAACCTAGAATAAACTTAGTTTAGTAGTCTCTTTGCCTCAGCATAGCCTTTTTTGTTGTTGTTGCTTAGACTTTACCCCAATATACATGTTGGACATGGATAAGTGGATTTCCAATGGATGCAAGACAAAGGCAGAGCCATAGAAATGATAACAACCCACATTTTGATCAAGGAGTTTGTGGTGCAAATGTCTGACTAAGTCTCTTGCAGGAAGACTCCCTCCCCTTGTCTCCGCCCATCTAGCACACCATCTGAGGGCATGAGATGCTAATGTCTGGCGACCTCAAGATCTAAGTCTCATGTGCTACAATCAACATAAAAGGCCGGCAGCCCTGGACACTCCTCCGGGCAAAACCGCCCTTAACCCAAAGGCCCTTAAATATACCCATTTCTTGGCCCTTCGAGGCCACACTTGTCTCTGAGTGTTGGGCCCCTTTCCAATCTGTGAAAGGTGAATAATAAACTTTACTTTTACTTTCTTCCTTGTGGCAATCTTGCATTATTCCCGCGGCATGTGGACCCTTTCACCACCCCACTTTCCTGAGCTCTGTAAAGGGCATGAAGAGCCTTCCCACTCGCTTATATATTGGGGTGCCATCGTGCTGCACATTTCCTTCCGGGGAACAAGAAGAAAACGTAGCAGAAAGTGAAGCGGCTGCCTTGGAAGGAAAGTCGGTCCCTGCCAGTGGTTCGGGTCACGTGACAGCAGTGGTCTTGCCCGCGTCTCTTGATGATGTCGTGGAGGCGTCCTGAAAAGGGATTGGCCAAGGCTGATCCCTGCGTGATGAGATGTGGGAGCGAGGCGGAAGTGTGGAGGGCGCCGAGAGGCGAGGTCGCGATGAGTGGTCTAGGCAGACTCTTCGGGAAGGGTGAGCCACGGCCCAACTGGTCTGCCAGGAGGTGTTGGCTGGAACGGGGAGGGAGAGGAGACCGCGGCGAGATCTAGCCTGATCCCTGCTCTGGGCCGGGGAAGAAATCCAGGAGACAGGCTGACCCGGAAATCCCGGCCCATGGCAGAGCAAGGCTCATGTCAGGTGCCAGAAGGCCCACCTTATCAGGGCGCCTCACTCCCGCCTGCCCTCCTTCTCCACTCATAATGGAAAGAGCACGAGGTCCGGGAGGCGACTTGAGTGGAGGCGTGGCAAACGTGTTGGCTCCCACTGTTGAGGCTCGGGAAGAAGTTTACCGCTGTCTTCAGCCGGCCCTTTCCAAAACACTGTTTTACTTTGTCCTGGACAAAAGGCTTCTAGGGTGAAGAGGAAAAGGTTGCTTTCTTAAAGCTCATAACTGGTGGGAAAGACAAACAAAAACTGGCCCAGTGTAGTGCAGCAACTCAGTGATGGATTTTCTCCTAAAACAAACAAACAAAAACAGGGAAGGCCATGGCCTGGTAGCTCATGCCTGTAATCCAAGCACTTTGGGAGGACGAGGGGAGAGGACTGCCTCAGTTCAGGGGTTTGAGACCAGCCTGGGCAACTTGTGAGACCTCATCTCTACCAACAAAATTAGCCAGGCGTGGTGGCACCCACCTGTAGTTACAGTTACTTGGAAGACTGAGGCGGAAAGATGTGTGCCCAGAAGGTTGAGGCTGCAGTGGTCGTGAGCATGCCACTGCAATCCAGCCTGGGTGACAGAGTGAAACTCCAACTCTAAAAAAACAAAAAATAAAAATAAAGTCTTTTGATGGCCAGGCATGGTGGCTCATGCCTGTAATCCCAGCACTCTGGGAGGCAGAGGCGAGAGGATTGTCTGAGTCCAGGAGTTTGAGACCAGCCTGGGCAACTTCGTGAGACCTTGTCTCTAAAATAAATCAGAAAATTAGCTGGGCATGGTGGCGCATGTCTGTGGTTCCAGCTACTTGGAAGGCTGAGGCGGAAGGATTATCTGAGCCTTAGCAAGTTGAGGATGCAGTGGCCGTGATCTTTCCACTGCACTCCAGCCTGGGGGACAGAGTGAGACTCCTACTATAAAATAAAATAAAAACCAGGAAACAACAGAAGAAGCAGGCATTGGTGGTGGTACTGCACAAAGCTGGCAGTTTGCCAGGTGGAGAACTGAGATAGCCAGGAAGCAGTAATACCTTCGAGAAAGAGTACAGCATATTTAAGGAAAAGAGAAGTCCTGGCGAGTGTGGATAGAAGGGTGAACAAGGACCAGATCATGAAGGGCTTTATATGTCTTAAAAAGTTTGGGTTTTATCTTGTAGGCGATGGAGAGAATGGAAGGGTTTTAAGCAGGCAAAGGCCACCAGATTTTTTCGGAGAAATGGCTCTGTTAGAAGTATAGAAGATGAAGGGAGAAATTGAGATCCGTTTGTTTCCCCCCCCCCAACCCCTTGTATTTCATTCACTTTGATCCTGTGGAGTCAGAACCTTGGGCATCTCCTAGGACAACAAGTGGAACAGTGATTATAAAAAGTGACTGGGGCTGGGTGCAGTGGCTTATGCCTATAATCCCAGCACTTTGGGAGGCCGATGCAGGAGAATCAATTGAGCCTAGGAGTTCAAGACCAGCCTGAGCAACATAGTGAGACCTCATCTCTACAAAAAAAAAAAAATTTAGCCATGCTTGGTGGCTATGCCTGTAGTCCCAGCTTCTCAGGAGGCTGAGGTAGAATGATCGTCTGAACCCAGGAGGTCAAGGCTGCAGTGAGCCGTGATAGTGCTACTGCGCTCCAGCCTGGGCAACAGAGTGAGACTCTGAATCAAAAAAAAAAAAAAAGACTGGAAGTGTCTTGAAGTCAGCTTGGAATAGTGAAAAGAAGATTGGCTTTGGAAGTTATACTGCCACATTTTGATTCTTGCACGATCTTCTTAGTTGTGATTTTTAACATCTTTGTGTCTATTTTCACATTTGTTAAGTGGAGATAGTGCATTCATTGTAGGGAATTTTTTAGGGATTAGCAATAACACACACAAGTGCCAAGTACATACTATGCACTCAGTGATTGGTGGCTAATATTTTTCCTTCACACAATATGGGTCTGCTCCATTGGACTCTTCAGGGAAGAAGGAGAAAGAACCAACCCCTGAAGAAGCAATACAGAAACTGAAGGAGACGGAGAAGATACTGATCAAGAAACAAGAGTTTCTGGAGCAGAAGATTCAACAGGAGCTACAAACGGCCAAAAAGCATGGGACCAAGAATAAGAGAGGTAATGAGGGAAAGGAGCTGATGGGGAGGTCAGGTGGGAAGCAAGTGCTTCTGACTGATGTTCAGGGTATGGGCTGGGTTAGCCGCCCTGCAGGCTTTGCGGAGAAAGAAAAGACTGGAACAGCAGCTGGCACAAACCGATGGGACATTATCCACCCTGGAGTTTCAGCGTGAGGCGATTGAGAATGCCACCACCAATGCAGAAGTGCTTCGTACCATGGAGCTTGCTGCCCGAGGAATGAAGAAGGCCTACCAGGACATGTGGGTATGGGGGGAGGGAAGGAGGGGACCCAGGCACTGTGGAGGGTGGTTTAGTATTATACTTTGAACTTTAAAGCCTCACAGAATGTAAATTTACAGTATAGAGCTTGTGATAACTAGGCCTCTGTCTGCCTCCTTATTTCCTGCAAGAAGATCCTTTTGCTGGCTGGGGCATCCTAGAGAGGAAAGATGATTTCTCTAACTCTTAAAGATCCTTCATAGAGTACAACTAATTCTCTCCAATGTGACTTTTTTTGCTATTTTTCAATACAGATTTGCTTCTACAATTTTCCAGGGATCTCTTATGCCTGATAACCATGGGTTCATCAGTATGGTGCCACAAGGCAGGAGTGGTTTCATTCGTGTGAGATGATAAAATTGGTGGTGTTGTTGCCTGATTTCTTGTTCTCAGGGACATTGACAAGGTAGATGAACTGATGGCTGACATCACCGAACAACAGGAAGTGGCCCAGCAGATCTCAGATGCCATTTCTCGGCCTGTGGGCTTTGGAGATGATGTGAATGAGGTGATTGGGGATGAGGGGTCAGGGAATATTAGAGAAAGCATGGGACTAGCCAGAAGCAACACCCAAACGAGGCTCTTGGCAAGTTTGGGAGGGAATTCTAAAAGTGGTGTGTTTTTGGATGTAGAAGTTTTTTTTCTTCATCTTGAACAGTCTTGCCATTTCATATCCAGGATGAACTGTTGGAGGAGCTAGAAGAGCTGGAACAAGAGGAATTGGCCCGGGAGTTGTTAAATGTAGAAGACAAAGAGAAAGAACCCCCAGTCAAATTGCCTAGTGTACCCTCTACACATCTGCCTGTAGCGCCAGGTATGCAAGGCTGTTCTATTGTCTCGACTACTTAAAAGGGTAGGAGAAGAGCTGGGCAAGCTGGCTCATGTCTGTAGTCCTAGCTACTTGGGAGGCTGAGGTGGGAGGATCCTGTGAGCCTAGGAGTTGGAGGTTGCAACAAACTATGATTACACCACTGCATCCCAGCAGGGTGACAAAGTGAGATCCCACTCTTTTTTTTTGAATTGGAGTCTCACTCTGTCACCCAGACTGGAGTGCAGTGGCCACTCCCAGCCACTGCAGCCTCGACCTGCTGGGCTCCAGCGATCCTTCCACCTCAGTCTTCCAAGTAGCCGGAATTACAGGCGTGCACTACCACACCCAGCTAATTTTTGATTTATTGTGGAGATGAGGTCTCACTAAGTTGCTCAGGCAGGTCTTGAACCTGCAGGCTCAGGCAATCCACTCATCCTCAGCCTCCCAAATCACAGGATTACAGACTGAGCCACCAAGCCTGGCCTTTTTTTTTTTTTTTTTTGAGTTGGAGTCTCACTCTGTTGCTCAGGCTTTTTGAGTTGGAGTTTCACTCTGTTGCCCAGGCTGGAGTGCAGTGGCATGTTCACAGTCACTGCAGCCTCGACCTGCTGGGCTCAGGTGATCCTTCTGCCTCAGCCTTCCAAGTAGCTGAAATTACAGGCACACGTTACCATGCCCGGCTTATTTTTTGATTTATTGTAGAGATGAGGTCTCACCAAGTTGTCCAGACTGGTCTCGAACCCCTGAGCTCAGGCAGTCCTCTCGCTTCATTCTCCCGAAGTACTGGGATTATAGGCTTGAGCCACTGCGCCTGCCCGAGACCCCTACTCTTAAAAAAAAAGAGAGAGTGGGAAGGATTATTCCACATCTGTCCTGCCTCAAAGGAGCCAGGCAGAGAGGGCTGCTGCTGCGGTTGTATAGGTTGTTGACTGCATAAGGGCACCTGGCTATAAAGGAACCACATCTTTAGGTTCTCTGCTAGGAGCATTCAGCACGTTCTGAATGCCCCAGCTGGGGATGTCTGGAAGTTGCTAAGACCTTAACCCTTCTTTCTTTTTCTCTGGGTATCCTTGTCCCCAAAGCTTCCAAAGTGGATGAAGACGAAGCACTGAAGCAGCTGGCTGAGTGGGTATCCTGATGAGTCTGGGCTTGTCTTCCTAATATTGCCTTTGTTGATCCCTTTTCCTTAAGTGCCAAGTGCTGAGCTAAAGGAGCATAGCTTTTTGGGGAGGTCCTGCTGAGGGTGGTAGTGTGACCCTGCCTGAAAAAATGGTCTGTTGCCCTCTGAGCCCTGCCTCGCCTCTGAAGAAGAGTTGTTACAGAAGGAGCCCTGGGCTCCCTTCTCTTGGATAGCAGTTCTGGTACCCTTGTTCCCAATAAAATTGGGCAGACAGAACCCTAGTGTCTATACTGCTTTGTCTACTGCTGAAACTCTTCCCCTGGTGCTTAGAGCCTTGTCCTTAGAGCCTTGTTTCAAGCAAGGGAAATAATGGGAGTGAAGATGGGGGTTGGAACATACAACAAATTGGCATTCCCAGTCTCCTAACTTATGATCCAGGCAGACAGTTTCATCTTTCAAGTTGATTTGCCCTAGAGTTGCCTAGTGCTGAGGCTGAAGAAATTATCATCTACCATTTATCTTAGAACCATGTAGAACCATTTCTGAGTTTTCCCATCGCTTTCCTCTGCGAAGATATGACTGCCAAGAAAGTCCATTTTCCTTCTGCAAAGCACATTTTCTTTTTTGAGTTGGAGTCTTAGTCTGTCACTCAGACTGGAGTGCAGTGGCACACTCATGCCCACCTCAGCCTTGACCTACTGGGCTCAGGTGATCCATCTGTCTTAGTCTTCCAAGTAGCTGGAACCATAGGCACGTGCCACCACGCCTGACCAATTTTTTGATTTATTGTAGAAATGAAGTCTCGGCTGGGTTCGGTGGCGCAGCCTGTAATCCCAGCACTTTGGGAGGCCAAGGCAAGTGGATTGCCTGAACCTGAGGGTTTGAGACCCACTTGGGCAACTTGGTGAGACCTCGTCTCTACAATAAACCAAAAATTAGCCAGGCAGTTACGTACACCTGAACTTCCGGCTACTTGTAAGGCTGAGGTGGAGGGATTGCCAGAGCCCAGCAGGTCGAGGCTGCGGTGGCCGGGAGCGGCCACTGCATGCCAGTCTGGGCGACAGAGTGAGACTCCAACTCAAAAAAAAAAAAAGAAATGAGCTGGGCTCGGTGGCTCAGCCTGTAATCCCGTGTCTTTGGGAGGCTGAGGTGAGTGGATTGCCCAAGCCCGCAGGTTCGAGACCCACCTGAGCAGCGAGACCTCATCTCTGCAATAAATCAAAAAAATCAGCCGGGCATGGTAGCGCATGCCTGTAATTCCGGCTACTCGGAAGGCGAAGGTGGAAAGATCACCGGAGCCCAGCAGGTCAAGGCTGCGGTGGCCGGGAGCGGCCACTGCACTCCAGTCTGGGTGACCGAGTGAGACTCCAACTCAAAAAAAAAAAAGAAATGAAGTCTCACCAAGTTGCCCAGGCTGGTCTCAATCCTCACCTAGGCCTCCCAAAGTGCTGGGATTATAGGTGTGAACCACCATGCCCTGCCAACAAAGCACATTTTCAAGGACAGGGAGGGAAATTACAGGGATGGAAGGAGCAAGTAGCTTTCCTTTATCCAGAACCCATTGTTAGTAGCTTTTTTTTTCTTTTGAGTCGGAGTCTCACTCTGTAGCCCAGACTGGACTGCAGGGGCACACTCACAGCCACCACAGCCTTGACCTGCTGGGCTCAGGTGATCCTTCTGCTTCAACTTTCCGAGTAGCTAGAACTACAGGCATGTACCACCACATCCAGCTATTTTTTTTTTTTTTTTTATTGTAGAGACATCGCCATGTTGCCCAGGCTGGTCTTGAACTCTGGGTTCATGCAGTCCTCTCACCTCAGCCTCCCAAATTGCTGATATTACAAGCATGAGCCACCACGCCTGGCTAGTTAGTAGCTTTCACTACTAGAAGGGTTGGTTTGAACTTTGCCACTTCTGTCTGCAAGTCATGGTGTGAGGAGCCCTGACTTTCTTCTATTGTTTCAACAGTGGCACTGGATAAGGGAAAAGGAACCAAAGTACTCTGTATACACAATACCCATTTCTTTTTTTTTGAGTTGGAGTCTCACTCTGTCACCCAGGCTGGAGTGCAGTGGCATGCTCATGGCCACTGCAGCCTCGACCTGCTGGGCTCAGACGATCTTTCTGCTTTAGCCTTCCAAGTAGCTGGAACTACAGGCTCACGCCACCATACCTGGCTAACTTTTTTATTTATTGTAGAGACAGGGTCTTGCCAAGTTGTGCAGACTGGTCTCAAACCCCTGGGCTCAGGCAGTCCTCTCACCTCGGCCTCCCAAAGTGCTGGGATTACAGGCTTGAGCCAACGCGCCCAGCTTCCAATGCCCATTTCTAAAAGAACAAACAATGCCATCACTTTGGACTGGTAGACAGGCGGAGCCATGATTAGAATGGAACAACCAGAGATTTTGCTCCACTGTTTGAACATTTAAACAGCACAAAGATAAAATAGCATATACCTAGTCAGAATAATAAAGCTTCCTAAAATGAGGTGTTAATCTCAGCACTCCCTGCCCCATGAGTCACATTGTGAATTGCGCTGCTTAATGCAGGTGTCAAGATTACTGGGCAGAAATCTACCTCTTAACCCTTGGCAGTGTTCCCTGCTAAGGTGCCTTTGAGGAAAGAGTGTCTTTGACTGTAGCTGATGAAATTAAATCAGAATTAGATTTATTTTCAGTACAAAAAATTTTTAGCCTAAGACCCCTCTTATGTTACTCCTCTTGCAGCCCCCTCCCTCAGCCATTTTCAGGTTGTAACTTCCAAGGATTGGTGAGGATTAGTGGTGCTGGGGGGCCGGCACATGGCCTCAAGCAGTCTAATCTCATGGGTGGGTTGCTCAGGCTGGAACTTGAGCACCCAGGCATCCTTGATGATGTCCAGGATGGTGGCACGCTTAGTAGCTTCACATAGCATCTGGAGGACCAGGTTCTAGGGTGGGGGAGAAAGAGTTCTTGGCTGAGTTTGTCTCCATTGTGCTACACAGACAATGAGCAGCTGGACCTAAGAAAAGCAGTTGAATCCATCATACCACTCTGGTGAAAGTGAGTGCAGCTGTGATTTTTATCCTGATGAGCCAGGCATTTAACTCTCTGGAGGGAAAGGGAAGGGTTCTTTGGGGGGGCCTCCCTTGCATAACCCCCTTCTGGCCTAAAGGAACAGAAGTTGGAACCCACATATTTAAAGTTTTGAGCCTAATGCTTGACCCTTTATGCCCTCCCCACTATTATAGGGCAGGGGCTTGAGTGTAAGATGGCTCTAGGGTGGGAAGAAACTTCTTCCAGGGTTGGGAGGCCTAGGTTGGGTATTCACCTCTCCCTGTGGGTCATCCTGAGGCCTCAGTCCTCTTGGGGGAGCTACTACCTTGCACTCCTGGGAGATGGTGTGGTTAGCTGGGAAAATGACCTCCTTCTGAGTCTCTCTCAGCAGCTTCTTGAGATTGGTATCATCAAAGGGCAGACGGGCCACCACTAGAGTGTAGAGGATGACGCCCATGCTCCAAGTGTCAGACAGGAAAGGGTTGTAGGGCAAGCCTAGTAAGATCTCCGGGCAGGCATAAGCAAAGCTGCCACAGTAGGTCTGGCTGAAGTGGGAGAAGCAGTTCACTTGGCGGTAAGGAGGGCTATTACGCACAGGCTGGTTGGAAGGCACCATCTTGGCGAAGCCAAAGTCCGATATCTTCACATTCTCCCGCTTGTCCAGCAACAGGTTCTCCAACTTTAAATCCCTACCAGCAGCAGAAAGGCTGGGCATCAGGCTGGGGAGAGGGCTTAGTTTTAGACTGGGAGTTGAAGGGCCAGGGATCAGAAGCTAGAGATGAGGACAGGCAAGGTATGAGGGAGACATCATTGCAAGGGCACAAGGTAGAGGAAGGAAAGCCGTGGAGTTGTGAGCAAAGCCCAAAGTGGGGACAGAAAGTGGATGGTCTCTAAGGACCACTGGGACCTCACCACTGTATTTCATAAGGTGCACACAGAGTACTTTATAAGTGTCCTTGATCATATAATTAAAATAGAGTGGATGAATGGGCCTAGATATTGAGGAAGGAGTTCAAGAGAGGAAAAAAGGGCAGAAAATGGGAAGTGTGCATAAAGCCCTCTTGAGACCCCAAAGGCCCCAATCCAAGTGGCAGCACCCTCACCGGTGAACGATGCCCTTGCTGTGCAGGTAGGCAATGCCCAGGGTCACCTGGGAGAACCACTTGCCAGCAAGGGGCTCAGAGCAGGCCCCGTAGCGCTGGATCCATTCAAGGACGTCACCACCCTGAGCCAGCTCCAGAATGATGTATACTCGAGATGTGGTCTCAATGGCCTGATAGAAGTTGATGAGGTACTTGTGTCGTAAGACTTTCATTACCTGACTCCAGAAGAAGGACCCATCAAACCTGGGAAGGGAAAACCCCCGCTGCACTCCCAGCCCTCTCCTACTCTACCTCTGCTACTTAGAACTTTGCAACAGTATCAGCCCTTTGAACTCCAGAGGGCTGGTGGCCTATGGGCAAACCCTATGTTTTGTACTTTTACTTTTGGGGGAATGGAGGTGAGTGGATGAGTGGGAAAGAAGTTGAATTTACATCAAGAAAATTTCCTAGCTTCTTAGACATTCAGTTCTGGTTTAGGGATTTCTGGCCCATCCCCTCCTAGCCATACCCCTTCTGAGAAGCCTCAAGCAGCTTAGTACCAAGCTCCAGTTCCCTTTACCAGCTCCCTTTCCAACCTGTATCTCACGAGGCAGGAACTTGTTAAGATAGTCGTCAGAGGCCTTCTTCTTTGAGATGATCTTGACAGCCACCACGACCTTCTGCTTTGTGTAGTAAGCCTCATACACCGTCCCATAGGAGCCATTGCCAATGACCTTGCCCACCTCATAACCATACTCCTCCATGACAGAGCGGTAGGTTGTGGTGGTTGGTGTGGCCTCCAAGGCGTCTCCCTTTCCCATGGTGTTGGGCTTACTGAGGGCAGGGAGCTTTGCTATTGGAAGCCTCCTCTCTACTCAGAGGCCGACATGTTGCTGAAGGTTAGGATACCAAAGTGGTTAGTCTCCAAATGCTTGCCTATGTAGTTACAGAAATCTGAGATGCTGGGCTCAGCCCTCCACTAGAAACATGGAGGGAGAAAGAAAGGAGAAGCAGTTCTTTTTGTCTCCACTGGCTGTTGTTACTTCTTCCTTTTGGTTATGGAACTCCCCAAGGTTCTGTGTTCTATACATATCACAGTCTACCTTCTATCCATCATTGGCCACAAAACTTGAGAATGAAGTGCAGTTTGGAAGATATCCATTCTAGGAGACACCTTCCACAGTCTGGTGAGACTCCCCCTGTAGATCTGGCCTCTACATTCATGTTTATTGAGCACCTACTATGTATCAGACAATACGCTGAGTACTTGGATCAAATGTCACCCCAGACCCTTCCTCCTGCCTTGGTCCCTACTGCCATTCTATCATTAAATTCTGGCGCTTCTACCTCCTAATTATCTTTTTAATGATACACTCAAGGCTTTCTTTTTTTGTTGGTTTGTTGGTTTTGAGTTGAAGTCTCACTCTATTACCCAGGCTGGAGTACAGTGACATGCTTGTGGCCACCACAGCCTCAACCTGCTGGGCTCAGGTAATCCTTCCGCCTTAACCTTCCGAGTAGCTGGAACCACAGGCACGCACCACCACACCCAGCTAATTTTTTGATTTATTGTAGAGACAAGGTCTCACCAAGTTGTCCAGGCTGGTCTCAAACCCATGGGCTCAGGCAATCCTCTTGCCTCTGCCTCCCAGAGTGCTGGGATTACAGGTGTGAGCCATCACACCCGGCTGCTCAAGACTTTCTGAACCCACTGCAGCTCCCTTAGTTCAATAAGGTCAATTGAGACCCTGTGCTCCTAGAGTTTATAATCCTGCATGGGAAACACATGAATGTATTACAGAAAACTGCAAGATGTTGAACATGTTCTAGGAATCTAACCTTGAAACTCATACCTTGCCTTCCATGGCCCTGAACTCTAGTTTTTCTCTCCTCCCTCTGGTAATTCCTCAGCCTCCATTGGAGCCATTTCTTTCCCCATTCAGCCCTTAACCATGTCCCAAGGGTTTCATCACAGGTTTTATTTTTTGACTTTCATGTCCTCCCTTAAGGATCTCATGTACTACCAAGGGTTCAATATCACATTTATTTAGGCTGACTGCTTCTAATCTCATCTCCATCCCAGGTATCTAAGGAATTCAGATACAGTCACCAATATCACATGCTTGTGTCTTTCCCAGGCACCTCAGACTTACACCTTTGTGTAAGTTTTATACTAGCTGTCCTTAATTTCAAATGCCATCCCAGATTCTCTTGCCTCAGTCCCTACATCCAATCTGTCACCAAATTCCCTCTCTTCTACCTCCTAATCTTTTTTTTTTTTTTTTTTTGAGTTGGAGCCTCACTATGTCACCCAGACTGGAGTGCAGTGGCCGCTCCCAGCCACCACAGCCTCGACCTGCTGGGCTCCGGCGATCCTTCCGCCTCAGCCTTCCAAGTAGCCGGAATTACAGGCATGCGCTACCATGCCCGGTTGATTTTTTGATTTTATTGTAGAGATGAGGTCTCGCTGCCCAGGTGGGTCTCAAACCCGCGGGCTCAGGCAATCCACTCACCTCAGCCTCCCAAAGGCGCGGGATTACAGGCTGAGCCACCGAGTCCGGCTCTCCTAATCATTTCTTTAGGAATATTCTCCTGACAGTTGGGCACAGTGTTTTACGCTTGTAATCCCAGCACTTTGGGAAGCTGAGGTGGGACTGCTTGAGGCCAGGAGTTTGAAACCCAGTTTAGGCAACATAGCAAGACCCCATCTCTATAAATAATTTAAAAATCAGCTGGGCATGGTGGCATGTGCCTGTAGTCCTAGCTACTCAGGAGGCTGAGGTGGGCCTAGGAGTTTGAGGCTGCAGTGAGCTAAGATCGTGCCACTGCACTCCAGCCTGGGCAGTGGAGTAATGCCATCTCAAAACAAAACTCTCAAGGCTTTCTGAGCCCACTGCTATTCCCTTCGTTCAAGCCTCCATCATTGAGCTAATTGCCCTAGCTAGCTTTTTTCTAACCTTCATTCTGTCCACCCTGAAGTCCAAGGCATGAATCTGATTTTATTCCCATTTTTAAAACTTCAGTGTCTCCTCATTCTTCTCAGGATCAAGACCAAATGATTTCACATGGCTTTAAGATCTGATCCTGCTTACTTCTCCAACTTTATCATTTAAAATACATGTAATGCTTAGCCAAACAATTGCTTTTTTATCTTTGTGGCAAACTCCTACTCTTCCTTCAGAACTTGGCTTAGGAGCTGTTTTAAGCCTTTACTGTCAGCTCAAGCTTACGTTAGATGTTCTTTCTTCCTGGGTGCTCCCATAGCCCCAATATTTTCTGTCACATTACCTAACACAGTATCTGTAATTGCTTTTTTTGCTTGCATCTCCCACTAAGCTATATGGTAAGGCCAACTGATGAGAAGAGACAAATGAATTGTGGAGAATGAAAAGAGTTGGTTTGAAAATGAGCAGCATCACTGGGCAACATGAGAGCTTAATTGAGAGTGGAGAACATAACTTACAGACAAATACAGTGTTGAGATTTTTTTTTAGCATCTTGGCTATAGCTACCTGCTTGAATATTGATAGGTGATTTAAGCCAAGATTAGGGCTTTGCTCAGCAGCTGCAATGAAACAATGGGAGAGATATCAAGAACACATGTAGCCGGGCTCGGTGGCTCAGCCTGTAATCCCCCACCTTTGGGAGGCTGAGGTGAGTGAATTGCCTGAGCCCGCGGGTTCGAGACCCTCCTGGGCAGGCGAGACCTCATCTCTACAATAAATCAAAAAATTAGCCGGGCGTGGTAGCGTGCGCCTGTAGTTCCAGCTACTTGGAAGCCTGAGGCGGAAGGATCGCCGGAGCCCAGCAGGTGGAGGCTGCGGTGGCCGGGAGCGGCCACTGCACTCCAGTCTGGGCGACAGAGTGAGACTCCAACTCAAAAAAAAAAAAAAACAAAAAACACAAGCGCTGGGTGCAGTGGCTCAAGCCTGTAATCTCAGCACTTTGGGAGGCTGAGGCGAGAGGACTGCCTGAGCCCAGGGGTTCGAGACCAGCCTGGGCAACTTGGCGAGACTTGTCTCTACAATAAATTTTTAAAAATTAGCCGGGCATGGTAGCATGTGCCTGTAGTTCCAGCTGCTTGGAAAGGCTCAGGCGGAAGGATTGCCTGAGTCCAGTAAGTTGAGGCCGCGGTGGCCATGAGCGTGCCGTTGCACTCCAGTCTGGGTGACAGGGTGAGACTCCAACTAAAAAAAGAATACAGGCAAGAGCCAGGAGCAGTGGCTCACATCTGTAATCCCAGCACTTTGGGAGATAGAGGCAAAAAGATTACCTGAATCTAGGGGTTCGAGACCAGCCTGGTTAACTTGGCGAGACTTTGTCTCTACAATAAATCAAAAAATTAGCGGGGTGTGGTGGCACACACCTGTGGTTCCCACTACTTGGAAGGCTGAGGCAGAAGGATCACCTGAGCCCAGTGGGTTGAGGATGCCGTGGCTGTGAGTATGCCACTGCACTCCAGCCTGGGTGACAGTGAGACTCCAACTCAAAAAAAAAGGCAAGAAAGTGGCTGAAATGAAGGATGTGGAATCTAAGCTGCATGGGAAAGGAAGACAAGCTAAACAGAACAAAGGGACAGATGGGCAAGTTACAATCTCAGTGGCATGGAAGAACCAGTTTGGGAATGATGGAGTGAGGACAGATTTTGTGTGTGGTGAGGGATGGAAGCAAGGAAAAAAGAGAAGCGTCCAAATTCTTCTATCTTCCATCTTCCAAAATGGAACATAAACTCCAAAACAGATTATGTCATGGGCAACCAGTAAATCCCCATTTATTAACAGTCTGACCTCCCTGAAAGGATGGTTCCAAGGAAGCTGGCTGTATATCCTCACTCTAGCAAGATGAGCAGTTGTCCGGGACACCCCATGTTAAGGAGGCCCACCCAGTTCTGCCCATCTTTTGCTTCCACAAGTTGACCCCTGGATAGGTAACTTGGTGGCTGCTCTTGTCTCTCATCACATTCAAGGAGTAAACCAATTCATTCAAGGAACATGTATTAAGCTGCCTAGTATATATATAAAAACTGCTAAGTTCTGAGGACACAGGATGGCTAAATTGTATTCTTGTAAGGAGTTAGAAATGAGCAAGAAAGACATCTAAGAAGCAAAATAACAGTACAGTGATATAAAATTCTGTAAAATAAACCTGGAAGGAGATGTAAGGGAAGGCATCATAGAGAAGGTGACATTTGCACTGTTCAAAAAAAAGGATTTCTTAGGCAGGATAGTAGAGAATGGCCTATTGGCTGGTTTGGGCAGGAAGAACATTATGAGGCTTGCAGGCTTGAGAAAACATGACATTCAAGATTTCATTTTGAATACAGGGTAGGGTTCCAAAAAGGGAATATATCTAGAGAAGTTAATTAGGATTCAGGTCAGATAGGCCTCATATTTCAGGCTATTTTGATTTTATCCTATATACTCATGATCAGATTTGGGTGTACATCAAAATCAGTGCTTGTTAAAAAAAAAATTCTGACACCCAGACATGCCCTCCTGAGATCATGATTAAAAAAAAAAACAAGCCGGGCTCGGTGGCTCAGCCTGTAATCCTGCACCTTTGGGAGGCTGAGGTGAGTGGATTGCCTGAGCCTGCAAGTTCGAGACCCGCCTGGGCAGCGAGACCTCATCTCTACAATAAATCAAAAAATCAGCCGGGTGTGGTAGCGCATGCCTGTAATTCCGGCTACTCGGAAGGCTGAGGCGGAAGGATCGCCGGAGCCCAGCAGGTCGAGGCTGCGGTGGCCGGGAGCGGCCACTGCACTCCAGTCTGGGTGACAGAGTGAGACTCCAACTGAAAACAAAAAAACCAAAAAACTTTCTAGTAGCTATCTGTAAAATGATCCATGGGGAAGGTGACCAGGAGACTCGCAAGATGGCTATAATGGTAATTTAGGTGAGAGAACATGGGGCCTGAACCAAGGAAGTGGTAAGAGGACAAGCATTTAGAAGACATTCAGGAAATAAGTGGAGACAGCTTGGTGATACTGATATTTAAGAGGTGGGTATTGAGAAAGATCCATATGTTTCTTTAGAGAACACATTTAGTTGTCAGTTAAAGATGATTCCAGCCATTGCTCTGCTAAACTTTGGTCTGGCCATGTGGCTCATGAAACCATGGCCACCATTGTTTTCCTGAGCCTTGGCCCCCTTCCCTACCTTGGGAAGGTGAATCTCTTCTCTCTCTGTCTCTAATTTATTTTCTAAATAAACTAGATTTTCCAGTGCTAAAAAAAATGATGATTCCAAAGCCATTCTAAGTCACTCTTCTAATTACAAAATTCATTGTCTAAAAAACTCAACTGTCAGGATGGGTGCGGTGGTGGCTCATGCCTATAATCTCAGCACTTTGGAAGGCTGAGGTGAGAGGATTGCCTGAGTCCACAATCTCGAGACCAGCCTGGACAACTTGGCAAGACATAGATAGATAGATAGATAGATGGATAGATAAGATAGATAGATAAGATAGATTAGATAGATAGATAAATAAATAAATAAATAAGCCAGGCATGGTGGCACGTGCCTGTAGTTCCAGCTACTTGGAAGGCTGTCACGGAAGGATTGCCTGAACCCAGCAGGTCGAGGCTGCGATGGCTGTGAGTGTGCCATTGCACTCCAGCCTGGGCAACAGAATGAGACTCCAACTCAAAAGAAACCCACAAAACCTCAACTGACTACTTCTAGGAACCTCAGGTATGTTTGCAGGAAGAAGGGCTGGGTCAGAATGGGCAACCATCGTAGAAGTAGGTAACTTAAGGACTTTCCAGGCCAGAAGTCACTTTTATTTTCCATTGTCCTTTTTCCCCTAGGGAGAGAGAAGCTTAAGTCCGCTTCTCTTCATGTTTCTCCTAGGTGGTCAAGCAGAAGTC
This sequence comes from Cephalopachus bancanus, assembly GCA_027257055.1. Taxonomy (NCBI): domain Eukaryota; kingdom Metazoa; phylum Chordata; class Mammalia; order Primates; family Tarsiidae; genus Cephalopachus; species Cephalopachus bancanus. The sequence goes on along the minus strand of JAPVLO010000119.1, from coordinate 1,220,499 downwards.
ACTGACCAGAGGTCTGATTTAAAGGGGAAATCCTCCTGCCTGGCGGAGTGGCTCATGCCCTGTAATCCCAGCACTTTGGAGGCTGAAGCCAGAGGACTGCCTGAGCTCACGGGCTCACGACCAGCCTGGGCAACATGGTGAGACCTCATCTCCACAATCAATCAAAAACTTAGCTGGGTGTGGTGGTGCACGCCTGTGGTTACAGCTACTTGTAAGGCTGAGGTGGAAGAATAGCCTAAGCACAGCAAGTCGAGGCTCCAGTGGCTATGAGCGTGCCACTGCACTCCAGCCTGGGCAACAGAGTAAGACTCCTACTCAAAAATTAAAATAAATAAATAAATAAATAAAGGAAAACTCCCTTGATGACAGGTCCCCCTTAAAATAGCTGAGGCAGCTGGATGCCGTGGCTCATGCTTGTACTCCCAGCACTTTGGGAGATGGAGACGAGAGAATTGTCTGAGCCCAGGGGTTCAAGACCAGCTTGGGCAACTTGGCCAGATTTCATCTCTACAATAAATCAAAAGCTGGGCGTGGTAGCATGTGCCTGTAGTTCCAGCTATTTGGAAGGCTGAAGCAGAAGGATCACTGGAGCCCAGCAGGTCGACGCTGGGGTGGTCATGAGTGTGCCACTGCACTCCAGCCTGGGCGACAGAGTGAGACTCCAACTAAAAAAAAAAAAAAATTAGCCTGCGGTGGTGGCGCCTGTGGTTCCAGCTATTTGGAAGGCTGCAGCGGAAGGATCGCCTGAGCCCAGCAGGTGGAGCCTGCAGTAGCCGTGAGCGTGCCACTGCACTCCATCCTGGGCGACAGAGTGAGATTCCTACTCAAAAAATAATAAAATAGCTGAGACAGACACAAGGGCAATTCCCCCCCGCCAAATAATCTACAATACAAAGTTGAGAGGCCCAAAGACACATACAGTGATAAGAACAAAAGCACAGAAAGAGACAGACAGCAAAACTGTTTACCGCTAACAACAACCGTGTCAAGCTGTCTAACTCACAGGGTCAAAGGACAGACACCGTCTCCCTTTGGGGGCCTCTGCACTAGACCTGGCTCTGGCTTGCTTATCGTTGGGCACCGAACGGTCACTCTGCGGCCAGGGAAGTCTCCAGTACAGGCTCAAGAAGACATTCTTATTTATGCGTTTATTCTTTTGACGCGGGCCATTCATGACAGGTGGGAGAGGTGAGATTCGGACGGTGGGTGCCTCGCCCCTGCCCGGGTAGGGAGGCCACGAACCCCCTCTCAGGGCTCGGCCTCAGCAGTCGGTGGGCAGTCCCATCACCCCGCCGGCAAGCGCTTGGGACCCAGGCGCCGCCCGCTCTCCGTGTCCCTAGCCGTCGCTAGGCGCGCGCGGCGGACACTACACTCAGGCTTGGCCAGCGCCAGTCCCTGGCCCGGATCTCGCGCTCCAAGTCTTCCCAGCAACAAGCGGGCGGCCAGGCGGAGACTCTCGTCTCCGGGGGGGGGGTTCTCGCCGCCGGGCCTGGCCACCTCCCCGGGAAATCCGCACGGAGAGTGCCGCAGTAGCGGCTCCGCTCTGGGTCCCAGGAAAGAAGGCGTCCGCAAGGGTAAGGAGGTCCCGCCGGGAGGGCGGAAGTGGTGAGACTGACGTGTCCTGGGCTGCTCTCTCGATCGCCGGGAGGACCCTCCCCGTGGGGACGGGCGAGCCGTGCCTCCTGGGGTCTCCAGAGCTGGTCCAGGCCTCTGGCTGGAGAAAGCTCATTGGGGAGGACTTAGCTGAGCCGAGTGCGGATCCAGAGTAGCGTGGCCGCAGACACCGCCATCAGGCGCAGCGGCGGACAACCCCGTGGAGGCCGGTCGCCAGGTCCTCTCCAACTCGCCGCCGCCGCGCCGCTCAGGGGGAGACCCCGGCAGAAGCCCAAGGGCGGCTACGGGGCCGCAGAGGCCGCCGGCACCGCCTCGGCCAGCCCTTCCCGCGCCGTGAGGACCCCGGGGCTGTGGCGGGAAGGGACCCGAGGTGCGAGGCCGCGCGGCGTTGCCATGGAAACCGGCTGGCGCGCTCCGTAGAGACCCCGGGCGGGCGCGGGCTGCTGGAGGGGTGAGCCCCAGGTTGGGAGGCTTAGAGAGCAGAGGCGAGCCCAGTTTGGAGACAGAGAAGTGGTGTGGTGTGGGGGCGGGGGTCAGTGGGAAGAAGAGGAACCAGTGGGTGTCAATTCAAGGGACCTGGCCCGGGGCGTCATAAGTTGATCCCTGGTTTCTGTAACCTCAGGACTCCCCCATACAGGTGCACTGCCTTAAGGATGACAGTCCTAGGGCACCCTCGAAGTTGGAGCTGCCCGTGGTTGCCAATCTTGATACTGCTTCTGGGCACAAACCGTGGGCCAGAGGTGGAAGGCGTGACACACTACAAGGCCGGCGACCCTGTGGTTCTATATGTCAACAAAGTGGGACCCTACCATAACCCTCAGGAAACTTACCACTACTACCAGCTTCCAGTCTGCTCCCCTGAGAAGATACGTCACAAAAGCCTTAGCCTGGGTGAAGTGCTGGATGGGGACCGTATGGCTGAGTCTTTGTATGAGATCCGCTTTCGGGAGAATGCGGAGAAGAAAATTCTGTGCCACATGCAGCTCAGTTCTGCACAGGTCAGCCTCCTTCCCAGAGACTAGCAGTGCCTCGCAATTATGGTCTAGAGTACCTTTATGGAAATTGTAAGTTTTGATTCACACTACAGTAGAACCCTATGTGACAGTCAGGGCAGATATTATTCTAATTCAGTTTTCTAAGAAACATACTTGCTCAGATTACATGGATACTAAATTGCAAAGCTGATTTTTATTAGAGCCCAGGGCTCCTTACTGCAAGCTTATCTGTTGGTAACAAGGTCCTAACTGTCACTAGTACATAGTTCTGTTTCCTTCCATACCTACCTCTTGGCTCTCTTCTAACTGGCTTCTGACCTTCTCTGCCATGCTTTTTCTTTAGTGATTCCTGGCACTTCTCCCTAGTCTACTCTAGACCTTCTTACATCTTGTTTCTCTCCTTTTTCTAGATCTTAACCCTGTCAAGTCCTGCTTACTCTTTTTTGAAGAACCCCAACATACTAGAATCTGAGTTTCAACAGGGAAGAGTTTTGTCCTCCAAGGGACATTTGGCAATGTCTGAGACATTTTTTGACTGTCACAATGCAGGGGTGGGGGTGTGGGGGTGACTGGCATGTCGTGGGAAGAGGCTAGGGATGCAGCATCCTGCAATACACAGGACAGCCCCCGTACAACGAAGAATTGCCCAACCCAAAAAATCAGTATTGCTGAAGTTGAGAAACCTTGCTCTAACCCTATGCCTTGGGAGGTCTTATGTGACCAACCCCTGACTTGCTCTTTATAGGTGGAGCAGCTGCGCCAGGCCATCGAGGAACTGTACTACTTTGAATTTGTGGTAGATGACCTGCCAATCCGTGGCTTTGTGGGCTACATGGAGGAGAGCGGCTTCCTGCCACACAGCCACAAGATAGGACTCTGGACCCATTTGGACTTCCACCTAGAATTCCATGGAGATCGAATTATATTTGCCAATGTTTCAGTGCGGGATGTCAAGCCCCACAGCTTGGATGGGTTACGTCCTGATGAGTTCTTAGGCCTTACTCACACTTATAGCGTGCGCTGGTCTGAAACTTCAGTGGAGCGTCGGAGTGACCGGCGCCGTGGTGATGATGGTGGTTTCTTTCCCCGAACACTGGAAATCCATTGGTTGTCCATCATCAACTCCATGGTACTTGTATTTTTACTGGTGGGTTTTGTGGCTGTCATTCTAATGCGTGTGCTACGGAATGACTTGGCTCGGTACAACTTGGATGAGGAGACCGCCTCTGGAAGTTCTGGTGATGACTTTGACCAGGGTGACAATGGCTGGAAAATTATCCATACAGATGTCTTCCGCTTCCCTCCATATCGTGGTCTGCTCTGTGCTGTGCTTGGCGTGGGTGCCCAGTTCCTGGCCCTTGGCACTGGTGAGGTGATAAGAATTAATCAAGGGTTTATCTCAAGGGGTAGAACTAGGTAGGTAATTTGTTCAGAAAAGGTCTGTGGATTTTCTCTTCTGTCCCTGGTGATGGGCAGACCTAAGGGATGGGGTGGCTCTAATGAGGATGTATGTATTCTATTGTAAGTTTTCTGGACCACATAATCAGGAGAGATTGTTTTGCTAGAGGTCTGGGAGAAAAGGGGCTGATCCCTCTGAAATTACTAGAAAAGGTACAGGTGAGGCCTAACATGGGCTTTCCACTACCACCTGCAGGCATTATTGTCATGGCGCTGCTGGGCATGTTCAATGTGCACCGTCATGGGGCCATTAACTCGGCAGCCATCTTGTTGTATGCCCTGACCTGCTGCATCTCTGGCTACGTGTCCAGCCACTTCTACCGGCAGATCGGAGGCGAACGTTGGGTGTGGAACATCATTCTCACCACCAGTCTCTTCTCTGGTGAGGACTTCCCTTTCCCTGGTGAGCCTGTCTGGACTTAGGAACTAAGAACATATCATGGAATTTGAGATATAGTCAGAGTGAGGCTTGAAGGTAAAAGAATATTGCAAAAGAAACAATAAGAAAACCATCAAAAAAGATAAGAATTCATTAAAAAAATTTTTTTTGTTTATTATTTATTTTTTTGAGTCAGGGTCTCATTCTGTCACCCGGGATGCAGTGGCACGATCATGGCTCACCACAGCCTCAAACTTGTAGACTCAAGGGATCCACCAGCCTTAGCCTCCCAAGTATCTGGGACTACAGCTGTGTACCACCACGCCTGGCAATTTTTTTAAATTTTTGTAGAGATGAGGTCTCGCTGTGTTGTGTAGGCTTGTCTCGAACTCCTGGGCTCAAGCAATCATTCAGTCTTGGACTTCCAAGGTACTGGGATTACAGGCACCACACCCAGCCTTCTTTTGAATAGTTAAAAAATTTTAAGCCCAGCCGGGCTCGGTGGCTCAGCCTGTAATCCTGCGCCTTGGGAGGCTGAGGTGAGTGGATTGCCTGAGCCTGCGGGTTCGAGACCCACCTGGGCAACTTGGTGAGACCTCATCTCTACAATAAATCAAAAAAACTAGCCAGGCGTGGTAGCGCATGCCTGTAGTTCCAGCTACTTGGAAGCCTGAGGCGGAAGGATCGCCAGAGCCCAGCAGGTGGAGGTTGTGGTGGCTGGGAGCGGCCACTGCACTCCAGTCTGGGCGACAGAGTGAGACTCCAACTCAAAAAAAAAAAAAAATTATTAAGCCCTTGGCCAGGTGTGCTGGCTCAGCCTGTAATCCCAGCACTTTGGGAGGCTGAGGGCAAAAGGATTGCCTGAGCCCAGGGTCTTGAGACCAGCCTGGGCAATTTGGTGAGACCTCATCTCTACAGTAAATCAAAAAATCTAGACGGGTGTGGTAGCGCATGTCTGTAGTTCCAGCTACTTGGAAGGCTGATGCAGAAGGATTGCCTAAGCCCAGCAGGTAGAGACTGCGGTGGCGTGAGCGTGCCACTGCACTCCAGCTTGGGAGACAAGAGTGAGATTCCAACTCAAAAATAAAAATTATTATTATTAAGCCCTTAAAAATGTCCTAAGAAGTATAGTTAAAAACTCAACATGCTTTCTTCTCAGTCCTCACAGTAACTGTGTAAAGTAGGTAATATTCCCATTGCACAAATGAGGAAATTCCCACTGCAGAAATTGAACTCCAAGCTGGTTAAATAACTTGTCTGAGATTATACTCCTAAAAATGAGTGAACCAAGTTTTAAACCCTGGCAGTCTGACTGTAGCACCTATATTCTCAACCATTACGCTAAAATAAGATCCCTGAATTTTTAGTTTGGAAGTAGGCCAACTCTAACCTTTCAAACCAGATTACCCTTTCAAAGGCAATAATCTACATTCTGGCCAGGTGCGGTGGCTCACGCCTATAATCCCAGCACTTTGGGAGGCTGAAGTGAGTGGACTGCCTGAGCACAGTTCGAGACCAGCCTGGGCAATTTGGTGAGACCTCATCTCTACAATAAATAAAAAAATTAGCCGGGCATGGTGGCACATGTCTATAGTTCCAGCTACTTGGAAGGTTGAGGCGGAAGGATCGCCTGAGCCCAGTAGGTCAAGGTTGTGGGGGCCATGAGTGCGCCACTGCACTTCAGCCTGGACAACAGTGTGAAATTCCAACTCAACAAGTAATAATAATAGTCTACATTCTGGAACCTTTTTTTTGAGTCGGAGTCTCACCCTGTTGTCCAAGCTGGAGTGCAATGGCACGCTCACAGCTACCGCAGCCTGGACCTACTGGGTTTAGGCAACCCTTTCACCTCAGCCTTCCAAGTAGTTGAAACTACAGGTACACGCCACCATACCCAGCTAATTTTTGGATTTATTGTAGAGATGAGTTCTTGCCATGTTGCATAGGCTAGTCTTGAGCCCCTGGGCTCAGGCAGTCTTCCTATCTTCACTGCCCAAAGTGTGGGACTACAGGTCTGAGCCACCATGCCCATCTTGAAACCATCTTGCTCCCAATCCCAGGTGTCTGATTTATATGCCATTACATTTATATTTGAACCAGGGCTTTCTGAAAACAGGGTGTTAATCCAATGCTAGGAATTACCAATGCCAAGGCAAAATACCCCTGGAGGCAGGTGGATTTGTGTAACTCTCAGATCATTATTTACCAATTATTTTGATCCTTGATGACACTAGGTAGGCATGGGGGTGGTTGGTAAGATAAGGAGCAAAGAACAACGGGATATGAAAGGGTAGAGGTGAAGGCATTCGACTCTGCATGGACATCCAGTAATATAAGTCTGCTGTTAGAGTGGAGGGCTGCTTCACCCATCTCCCCTCTAGGTCCGGTGTGAGTGAGTGCCCTCAGGGATGTAGCTCCTAGTGTTGACCCTCCCTCTGGGGGCCCATCCCTGCAGTGCCTTTCTTCCTGACGTGGAGTGTGGTGAACTCGGTGCATTGGGCCAATGGTTCAACACAGGCTCTGCCAGCCACGACCATCCTGCTACTTCTGACGGTTTGGCTGCTGGTGGGCTTTCCCCTCACCGTCATTGGAGGTATCTTCGGGAAGAACAACGCTAGCCCCTTTGATGCACCTTGTCGCACCAAGAACATCGCCCGGGAGATCCCACCCCAGCCCTGGTACAAGTCTACTCTCATCCACATGACTGTTGGAGGCTTCCTGCCTTTCAGGTATCCTCCCTTTATTCCATGATCATCACTCTGATTCCTGACCTCAACTCATCCTGTCCCCACTCATCCAGTACCCTTACCCAACTTCAGTGATAATCCCCAGCTCAGCTGTACCATTCAGGCAGAGATCATTAAATGGTTCCTCCTATCCCCAAGCAGGACTGAGTTTGAGTAGGTTCAGATATGAGTGTTTCATATCTTGTAAAGTTCTCCAGAGGTACTGTTCCCTTTACCTTCATAGTTTCTGACTTTAATGTCTATGGGCATCATGTGGGGCCTAAAGCCCATATGACTATTCATTTAATGTGCTGAGTACCTCATTGTGCCAGGCAAATTCAGTAGAAAAGAAAATAGACAAGATACCTGCCCTCAGTCTATCTGGGAAGATGTTCTTGAAACGAGAGCGGCTAATCATAGGCAAAAAAGTCTCCATGAAGCTAAGAAATCTGGGGCAGAGAGTGGAATGGACTCACTTTCTACCAGTGGCCCAGCAACATGGGAGGGTGGGGGCTAGATTTTGGCCCAGCCACTGTGCTGACAGTTCACAGCCCTTTAACGCTGTGTATCATCTCTTCTCTTCACAGTGCCATCTCTGTGGAGCTGTACTACATCTTTGCTACAGTATGGGGTCGGGAGCAGTACACTTTGTATGGCATCCTCTTCTTTGTCTTCGCCATCCTGCTGAGTGTGGGGGCTTGCATCTCCATTGCACTCACCTACTTCCAGTTGTCTGGGGAGGATTACCGCTGGTGGTGGCGATCAGTACTAAGTGTTGGCTCCACCGGCCTCTTCATCTTCCTCTACTCGGTTTTCTACTACGCCCGGCGCTCCAACATGTCTGGGGTGGTACAGACAGTAGAGTTCTTTGGCTACTCCTTACTCACTGGTTATGTCTTCTTCCTCATGCTGGGCACCATCTCCTTTTTTTCTTCCCTAAAGTTCATTCGTTATATCTATGTTAACCTCAAGATGGACTGAGTTCTGGATGGCAGAACTATTGCTCTTCTCTCCCTTTCTTCACCCCTCCACTGAGCTCTCCCACCAGCTTCTCTTCTGATTGAGTGACTCAATTGTGTGATGGCATTGTTGCCTTCCCCTTTGCCCTTTGGGCTGCTCTTCCCAGAGAGGGCCTGCAAATTATAAATCTCTATTATATAAGGAGTATATATTTGAACTTTTTAAGTTGCCTTTAGCTTTTGGTCCTGATTTTTCTTTTTACAATTATCGAAATAAAATTTATTAAGAAAAAGGATCCTGTAGTTGTAGGTTGTCTCAAACTCCTGGCCTCAAGCGATTCTGCTGCCTCAGTTTTCCAAAATGTTGGGATTACAGGCGTGAATCATCGCGCCTGGCTGTTGGAGGTTGTGGTCTCGATGTTGGAACTCGAGCGTTAAGGGCACAGTCCCTTTAAAAAAAAAAAAAGTCGAGTTGGCCGCCGAATGCAGGAAACTCGAGTTCTCCAATGAATCTTGGGAACTCTCGGCGTGGGGAACCTACATTGCCAAGGCCCTGTTTCCACGGTCCAGCCGGTGCTCATCCTAACGGAAGTGGCGAAGCCGGAGCTTTGTGGGAAGTGAGTTAAGTCTCCGCGGCGACCCGAGGGGCACGCGACAACGCCCTTTCCGCCGGAAGTGGGTGTCAGTCTCCACGTGCTGTCCCTCCCCCGGCCCGGCCCCGTAACGGCGGCTCCGCAGCTACCATGGAGCCCGCCGGGCTGGAGCAGCTCCTACGGGAGCTTCTGCTGCCGGACACCGAGCGCATCCGCCGGGTACGCGACGGGCGGGGACGGCCAGGGCGGGCGGGAGGTGCGAGAAAGGCCCGACTCTGACCCCCAATCTCCCTCCAGGCCACCGAGCAGCTCCAGATCGCTCTTCGGGACCCCGCCGCCTTGCCGGCGCTTTGCGACCTGCTGGTCTCCGCGGCCGACCCCCAGGTGAGGCCCCTTGCTCTCCTCTCCGAGCTTCCTACAGTACGCCACTGGTCAATCCCCAGCATTCCCCCTGCGGCCCGCTCAACACCTTCCTTCCCAGGCCCCCACATGCCTGCTTCCTCACCCTAGATCCGCCAGTTTGCGGCTGTGCTGACCCGCAGACGACTGAGCACCCGCTGGCGACGGCTAGCAGCAGAGCTCCGGGAGAGGTGGGCTGGGCCTGGGGCGGGGCGGGGCCAGGGCAGGCTGAGGCTGCTCTTGGGCATACCGGGTACCACACCTCTGCTATCTGTGTTCCAGCCTTAAGTCTCTGATCCTGACGGCCCTGCAGAAAGAAACAGAGTAAGTACCTACCGCCTCCTCTGGGACTCTGACTGTAGACTGAGACTATCTCTGGGTTTTTGTCTTCTCTTTCAGCTCCTAGCTGGGACCTGGGGGTCAAGAATTTCAGACCAAGGGTGGAGTGAGGATTTTAAGGCTATGTTGAAGGCTAAAGTTCTTGAGAATAGGTGATGATGATCTGCGAAACCCAAGTCAGAAGAATTAGGGTGAAATTCAGGCAGAGTGAGACTGAACTCACCAGATTATGTACCCACAATGCTGCTGGGCTTTCTTTGAGCTACTGTCTCATTTTCCCCCACTTAGCAAAGACTCTGTACCCACATCTGAAGTTTTCTCTCCTGGCCACCCTATCAAGGCTGGGCCACTGTGTGCAGGGGGATGTACTGGAGGGTGATTGGGGAGATCTCTTCTGTTTACAGGCACTGTGTGAGCCTCAGTCTGGCCCAGCTCTCAGCCACCATTTTTCGAAAGGAAGGCTTGGAAGCCTGGCCTCAGCTCATGCAGCTGCTTCAGCACAGTACCCACAGCCCCTCCATCCCTGAAAGAGAGGTACCATCACATGGTTGGCAGGAGGGAGGGACCAAGAGGCTGTATGGAATATGTAAGCTTTTCTTGTATATCCCCTACTCCTGAACAGATGGGGCTCTTGCTGTTGAGTGTGGTGGTGACCACCCAGCCCGAGGCTTTCCAGCCTCACCACCAGGAGCTTCTTTGCCTTCTGAATGAGACTCTTAGTGAGGTGTCTTCACCTGGGCTGCTCTTCTACTCTCTGCGCACTCTGACCACCATGGCCCCCTACCTCAGCACTGAAGACGTGGTGAGATGTAGACCGACCCTCACCTCCCTGGGCCTTCGTGTCTCTACCTTTAAAGGTTACAGAGCTGCTTTGGAGTTTTCAGTCTGCCTGTTGCCTTTCCTAACAATTGGGAGGGGATGCTGTAGGTGGCTGGGCCTAGCCGATATGCCTGGGCTCCTCCTCAGAATTCAGACTGTGAGAAAGCTGCCAGCTTCTGGGGCTTGATATTAGGCTGCATCATACTTTCTGTGATTCAGCTCATCCTGTGTCCCCCAGCCTCTTGCTCGGATGTTGGTGCCCAAGCTCATCGTGGCTGTGCAGGCTCTGATCCCCATAGATGAGGTGAGGACAAGTGGGCAGGACTCAGTTGGAAGGAGAGTGAGAAGCACCCAGCCTGGTCCACTGACATAGAGCATGGTAACCCTATGACTTGTTTGTCTGTCAGGCAAAGGCCTGTGAAGCTCTGGAGGCCTTGGATGAATTGTTGGAGTCGGAGGTGCCCATCATCACCCCCCACCTCTCTGAGGTCCTCACATTCTGCCTAGAGGTGAGTCTGCAGTGGGCATAGACCCTGCTGCATATTCTGCTGTGAGTTTCCTTGCCTGTCTCTGATTCTCATTAGTCTCTGGGCAGGTGGCTAAGAATGTGGTCCTGGGCAATGCAATACGTGTACGAATTCTCTGCTGCCTCACTTTCTTGGTCAAAGTCAAGAGCAAGGTGAGTGCCTGCTGATGTATATCACCCAATCCCTATCTTCACTCTTCATCTCACTCCTAGGGCTTTTTGCCCATCTGAGGGTATCTAAAGTACTGTGGAGGCTCAAGCCTTGGCCTGGCCTCACCCCCACTCCTGCCTGGGGGATTGAGAATCTCTGTTGGACCCCTTGTGGCCTGGAAGGCTAGAATTTTTTTTTTTTTTTTTTTTTGAGTTGGAGTCTCACTCTGTCGCCCAGACTGGAGTGCAGTGGCCGCTCCTGGCCACCACTGGGCTCCGGCGATCCTTTCATCTCAGCCTTCCAAGTAGCTGAAACTACAGGCGCACGCTACCATGCCCGGCTAATTTTTTGAATTATTGTAGAGATGAGGTCTCGCCAAGTTGCCCAGGCGGGTCTCGAACCCGCGGGCTCAGGCAGTCCACTCACCTCAGCCTCCCAAAGGCACGGGATTACAGGCTGAGCCACCGAGCCTGGCAAGGCTAGAATTTTTAATGTGAGCCAATCTTGGGAGCAGATTCTCAGGGACACTTCTCTGTCAAGGCCTTACTGAAGAACCGTCTCCTGTCACCCCTGCTGCACGCTCTTTTCCCCATTATGGCTGCTGAGCCCCCCCTGGGCCAGTTGGATCCCGAGGACCAGGATTCAGAAGAGGAAGAATTGAAGATTGGGCTGATGGGGGAGACTCCCAAGCACTTTGCTGTACAGGTGAGATATAGGACAGGGGCGGGGGCAAGGTGTTAGGTGGCTGTGGGAGGTTGGGGAGGCAGAGATGAAGTCAAGCAAAGTCTTCCTGTACTATCTTAGGTTGTGGACATGCTGGCACTACACCTGCCCCCTGAGAAGCTCTGTCCCCAGCTGGTAAGTGTGGCTCCGTCCTTCTGGTGTCCCTATTCCCAGGTGTGCCTAGCCTCTTAAAGCCAAGGATATTTGGACCTTGGGAGGTATGAAGGGCCTGGTGCCACAGAAATAGGCAACTCTTGCTGGGGTTTCAGGAGAGTGCCATGTGCTCCCCTAGATGCCCATGCTGGAGGAAGCTTTGCGGAGTGAGAACCCATACCAGCGCAAGGCTGGGTTCCTGGTGCTGGCTGTGCTGTCCGATGGAGCTGGTGACCACATCAGGCAGAGGTGCCTATGCCCCCATCTGGGGTGAGAATACACCATGGGAGGAGAACCATAGTAGTCCTGGTTTACACTTGTTCAAGTGTATTATCGATAGCACCCCCCCATTCTCAAAAGTGTCCTGGTTTGCAACATAAATGAAGTGGCCTCCCAGTTATAGAGATCAGAGGGTGGTGTCCACTAACTGGTAGAGAAAGTCTTGTTTTTTCCCAGGGGTCAGCCTAGGGCTCTTAGGTCCTGCCCTTCAGACTATGTCTTCTCCTCCTGTCCCATCCAGACTGCTGACCCCACTGCTGCAAATTGTGTGCAAAGGCCTGGAGGACCCCTCGCAAGTTGTACGCAATGCTGCACTTTTTGCCCTGGGCCAGTTCTCAGAGAATCTACAGGTCAGCAAGGCTGAATATGGGCAGCTGCCACTTGAGAGTCCCCTGACCATGCCAGGGACCAGCTTCCCCTCAGCTTTCATCTCCAAGAATCCCTGCTGCCATTGGCACTCAAGTGTGTGCCCTGTGGGTGAACCTGACTCAGGTCCCGCTTGCTCCTTTCCCCAGCCCCACATCAGCAGCTATTCAGGGGAGGTGATGCCGCTGCTCCTCACCTCCCTTAAGTCGGTGCCTCCAGGACATACACACCACCTAGCCAAGGCCTGCTATGCCCTGGAGAATTTCGTGGAGAACCTAGGTAGTGATGGCAACGGGGAGTGTGGGGCAGGGGCTGAAGGCTACAGCTTTGGCTAAGAGGGCAGGATGTACATCTCCTCAATTGCTACCTGTGGTGCAGAAAGGGGTGTGGTGAGGCAACAGGGAGGGTCAGCCCAGAGGGAGGTGGGTATGCAGAAAGTAGGAGATTTGTGTTGGTTGGTAGAGGAGTATCCTTTCCCACAGGGCCCAAAGTGCAGTCCTACCTTCCGGAGCTCATGGAGTGCATGCTGCAGCCTCTGAGGAACCCCAGCAGCCCACGGGCCAAAGAGCTGGCAGTGAGCGTCCTGGGGGCCATTGGTGAGGAGAGAGGCAGGAGGCAGAGGCACAGGCTTCACCCACGGTCCCCTCTAGCAGGTGGTCCCTGCCCCTTCCCACTCTGACTCTGTCCTTCCATCCTGCAGCCACAGCTGCTCAGGCCTCCCTGCTGCCCTACTTCCCCACCATCATGGAGCATCTGCGGGAATTCCTGTTGACAGGCCGTGAGGACCTTCAGCCTGTGCAGATCCAGAGCCTGGGTGAGTGAGGGGCTCCCAGTACTAATGAAGGGCCAGTGCTTACCTGGTGTTCACAGAAATCGCCTCTAGGGCAGCACAGGTGTTTTCCTTCTCATCAGACGAGGCATTCTTCATGCTGCACCTATGGTAGGGTGGGATTTTTTAATTCCTCTTGGCTGTCACCTGTGGGCCCCTATCCTACCTCCTAATGTAGCCCTTGCCCCCACAGAGACACTGGGGATACTGGCACGAGCAGTGGGGGAACCCATGAGGCCCCTGGCTGAGGAATGCTGCCAGCTGGGGCTGGGCCTCTGTGACCAGGTAGACGACCCTGACTTGCGGCGCTGCACGTGAGTGACCCCTCACCCTGCCCTACCCTCTTCCCTGTCCCTGTTCTCCACCCCTTCTGCCCACCCGCTGAATCCACAGTATCTACCCCAGACCCCAGTCTTTTGGTATTGTACGGTAGCCAGGTTTCCCTGGGCTCCCCCATCCTGTTTGCCTAAAGCAGGCAGGACCGTACAGCTTCTGTCTACTTCAACCAGGTACAGCCTGTTTGCAGCCTTATCAGGGCTGATGGGTGAAGGCCTGGCTCCCTACCTACCACAGATCACCACACTCATGCTGCTGTCACTGCGTTCCACTGAGGGCATTGTGGTGAGCAGTGGGTGGCTGGGCCAGTTGGGCAAGGCCAGCCTTGCAATGGGATTTATTTCCTGGGCCCAGCTGAGCCCATATCCCTGTTGTGCCTCCTCCGTCCAGCTTCAGTATGACGAATGTGGCTCCTTCCTTCTGTTTGCTGATGAGAGTGATGGAGAGGAAGAGGAGGAGCTCATGGATGAGGATGTGGAAGAAGAGGATGACTCAGAGATCTCAGGGTGCGAAGGGGCACTGTTCTGGTTAGAGGAATCTAAACTTTGATTTTGAACAAGGACCTAGTGCCAGATCTGCTCCTCTTGGTGCCTGATCACCACTGCCTCCCACCTTACTCTAGGTGTAGTGTGGAGAATGCCTTCTTCGATGAGAAGGAAGATACCTGTGCTGCCCTAGGGGAGATCTCTGTGAACACCAAGTGAGTATCAGCCCTTCGGTGGCACTGGGGACACCCCCTACCCCCACTGCCCCGGACCCCTTTCCTCACGGCCATGTGTCTCTCCACAGTGTGGCCTTCCTTCCGTACATGGAAAGTGTCTTTGAAGAAGTATTCAAACTGCTGGAGGTGAGTGGGCTGATGGACAGAGTGGTTGGGGTCCTTGGGCTGGGAGCCCTTGTTCACCCTGCACACAGCAAGCACATCCTGTTCCTCTTCATTCCACAGTGTCCTCATGTGAATGTGCGGAAGGCAGCCCATGAGGCTCTGGGTCAGTTCTGCTGTGCACTGCACAAGGCCTGTCAGAGCTGCCCCTCAGAATCCAACACTGCTGGTGAGAAGGGGAGGCCAGGCAAGACTGGGGGCTCTGGGGTGGGGCAGGGCCTGACCAGGGCTTCAGCCCCCAATGTCCCCAGCATTGCAGGCCGCCCTGGCCCGGGTGGTGCCATCCTACATGCAGGCAGTGAATGGGGAGCGGGAGCGCCAGGTGGTGATGGCTGTACTGGAGGCCCTGACGGGGGTGCTGCGCAACTGTGGGACCCTCACACTGCACCCCCCTGGGCGCCTTGCCGAGCTCTGTGGCATAATCAAGGCCGTGCTGCAAAGGAAGGTGAGCAGGGCAGGTGGGTTTTGGGAAGCAGAGGTGCGGGGCTCCAGGTGGGCAGTAGAGGTTCTGAGTCTAGCTCTGTCCCCACCCTTTGCCCCCATGAAATGAGAAGCTCGGGCTAAGCTGAGCTACTTCTTCTTGTAGACAGCCTGTCAGGACACTGACGAGGATGAAGAGGAGGAGGATGATGATCAGGTGAGAGCTACAGATGCTACAGAAAACTGGGACTAAGTGTTCGCAGGGGAGGGGTGGACGGCGTACTTAGGCTTGGCCTGGGGCAGCCAGGGCCACTAAAAGGGATTGGTAGCCAGGCTCGGTGGCTCAGCCTGTAATCCCGCGCCTTTGGGAGGCTGAGGTGAGTGGATTGCCTGAGCCCGCGGGTTCGAGACCCGCCTGGGCAGCGAGACCTCATCTCTACAATAAATCAAAAAATCAGCCGGGCGTGGTAGCGCACGCCTGTAGTTCCGGCTACTCGGAAGGCTGAGGCGGAAGGATCGCCGGAGCCCAGCAGGTCGAGGCTGTGGTGGCCAGGAGCGGCCACTGCACTCCAGTCTGGGCGACAGAGTGAGACTCCAACTCAAAAAAAAGGGGGGGATTGGTAATGGCCAGAATGATGTAGCTGTGAACCCATTAAGCCAGTGGGAGGTCAGGAGGGAGAGCAGTGTGAACTGGGGCAGGCTGGAAGGGAAAAGTGAGAGCAGGAGGGCTGGGGAAGAAGCCCAACCTGAGAGGGTCGATCCCCGTCAATCAAGAGCAGTCCCAGGGACCCCCTGCAGCCAGTGCAGGTGGAGCATGGTCGAGAGATGTGCAGTCACGGAGCTGGCCCTGGTGCTTTACTCCACAGGCTGAATACGACGCCATGTTGCTAGAGCATGCTGGAGAGGCCATTCCTGCCCTGGCGGCTGCAGCTGGGGGAGATGCCTTTGCCCCCTTCTTTGCTGGCTTCCTGCCATTATTGCTATGCAAGACGGTGAGTATCTGCCCTCTGGCTTCAAACCCTAATCCAGCTATGCACCGGGTACCCAACTCGGCCTTTATCCTAGTCCCAGGCTGATTGGCACTCCTCTCTGCCCTCCGCTAACAGAAGCAGGGCTGCACAGTGGCAGAGAAGTCCTTTGCAGTGGGGACTTTGGCAGAGTCCATTCAGGGCCTGGGTGCCGCCTCGGCCCAGTTTGTTTCTCGGCTGATTCCTGTGCTGTTGAGCACCGCTCGGGAGGCAGACCCTGAGGTGCGAAGCAATGCCATCTTTGGTTTGGGTGTGCTGGCAGAGCATGGGGGCCGCCCTGCCCAGGAGTATCCTCAGCTTGCAGGAGGGAAGGGGTGTGGGGTTGGGAGAGTATCCCTAGAGCTCTGGGGTGGACAAGGTCTACCCTGTGTGTGTGGCCCTTCCTTGACTGTGGACCAGATACTTCCCCAAGCTGCTGGGCCTTCTTTTGCCCCTCCTGGCACGGGAACGACATGATCGTGTCCGTGACAACATCTGTGGGGCACTCACCCGCCTTCTGATAGCCAGTCCCACGAGGAAACCAGAGCCCCAGGTGAGGGGTTGGAGGAGGGGGATCGGGGGGGCCTGGAAGCCAAAGAGAATGGTGGAGAGGCAGGGCAGGTTGGTCTGAGGCATCTGTGTGTCCAGGTGCTGGCGGCTCTGCTGCACGCACTGCCACTGAAGGAGGACTTGGAGGAATGGGTCACCATAGGGCGCCTCTTCAGCTTCCTGTACCAGAGCAGTCCTGATCAGGTAAGCTAGATGCTAGCAGCCCTGAAGGGAGCTTGCTGCTCCAGTCTCAGTGGTAGGCAGGAGTGGTGTCAATTGCAGCTGTGCAGTGTGACAGTTTATTGGGGTTTTTTTGTTTTGAGCAGTCTCTCTGTCACCCAGGCTGGAGTGCAGTGGCATGCTCACGGCCACCATAGCCCAACCTGCTGGGCTCAGGTGATCCTTCACCTCAGGCTTCCAAGTAGCTGGAACCTCAGGCACCTGCCACCATGCCCAGCTAATTTTTTGATTTATTGTATAGACAAGGTCTCGCCATGTTGCTCAGGCTAGTCACAAACCCCTGAGCTCAGGCAAACCTCTCATTTCCGCCTCCCAAAGTGCTGGGATTACAGGTGTGAGCCACCATGCTCTACTAGGGTGACAGTTTTGGCTGTCCTTCACACTCTCTGCTCATTTTTTTTTTTTTTGTCTGCAAGGATCGGCAGCCTTTCTTCTCTTCACATGGCATTTTTCCTTAGGGATCTCCATTTCTACCCTCTGGTCTGTGCCAAAAAGTTGCCAGCAGTTGCAGCTTTCATAGACTAATTTCTTAGACCAGGGCTCTTTCAAACTGTTTATGGAACCCTGGGTACATCGGGGCCACCACACCACACATTTCAGTAAGAGAAGCTCTGCATTCTGAAGAGATTTTGCCTGTATTATGTAGCTAGTTTTGGACTCATATACCAGTGTTTGTGTCACATTTATCTTACAACTGTAAAGACTATTGTATGGGTGGAGCTCTTGGGTGTCCAGACTTCTTTTGGTCTTGAGGCCGTGACTTTAATCATCTTGTCACACATCCCCGCCAAAAAAATTATTACCACCACCATGTTTTATTAGTTCTTCTCATGTTCATTTGTCTTGCATGCCTGTCAAACAGTCCTGGTAGGAGACTCTGCCTCTCCTTGGTTCCAACCACCTAGGCTGCTACTGCCCCCGTGTCAGCCATTCTTTCCCCACAGGTTATAGATGTGGCTCCTGAGCTCTTGCGCATCTGCAGCCTCATTCTGGCTGACAACAAGATCCCACCAGGTGAGGGAGGGTGGCAGTCATGGGCAGGGCTAGGGGGAGGCCGGGAGCAGCATGGCTCAGAAGGCCTGGGGCGGCAAGGGTTTATTTAAGGAGCCCAGTCCTTCCCCAGGACCTCTCTTTCTTCCTCTCCACCCAGACACCAAGGCTGCACTATTGCTGCTCCTGACCTTCCTGGCCAAACAGCATGCCGACAGTTTCCATGCAGCGCTGGGCTCACTGCCTGCTGACAAGGCTCAGGAGCTTCAGGTTGTGCTGGGCCTTACTTAGACTGCAAGCTGCAGCTGGGCCAGTGAACAGAGCCTGCCCAGACCCTGAAACCACCTCTCAGCCCAGTTCCAGCTCACGTTTTACCAAAGATTCTGGGCTTCATATCCATTTGAAATCAGCCCTGCTTGCTGCCTCACAGGGGTGTCCCTGAGGCTAGATCTGTTACAAATGGAGTCATGACATCATCTGTAATAAAAACAGTTTGTTTTCTGCTTGAACAGTAACTTTCAAGGCAAGGTTAGAGATGCACACAGGGCCCGGTGAGGCAGGACGTGGTTTATTTAATGAAGCTGGTCTTCTGGCAGCTTTGTAAATGAGCTCCAGCCTCAGTAGAATCTGGGTCCTGGCTGGATCAGGAGGCGCCCATATGGCTTCTCTTGTTCCACACGAAGGATTTGCTGTGCCGAGAGCACTAGTCAAGAGGGGAGGAGAGGAATCCCCAGATTAGCCTCTGGTCTGTGTCCCCAGCCCACACGCACACATATACATGCCCACACTCACCAAGGAGCAGGTAGAAGACTCGAGCAGCCATCCTGCGGGGGCTGAGAGGCAACACCAGGCTGCTGAAGTCAGGTTCCCTGTTAGCCTGCAGCTCCAGTGCCACTGCCCTGTGAGGATCAAGAACAGTTAGCTGGCTGGGTTTGGTGGCTCAGCCTGAATCCCAGCACTTTGGGATGCCGAGGCAAGTGGACTGCCTGAGCCCACAGGTTCAAGACCAGCCTAAGCAACTTGGCAAGACCTCGAGATTCTGCAATAAATAAATAAGCCAGGCATGGTAGCACACACCTATAGTTCCAGCTTAAGTAAATAAATAAGCAAGCAAGACATGGTAGCACACACCTGTAGTTCCAACTACTTGGGGTGGCTGTGAGTATGCCACTGTGCTCCAGCCTGGGCGACGGAGTGAGACTCCCAGAGTGAGACTCCCAACTCAAAAAAAAAAAGAGGAACAGCTGAGGCCCGTGTACACCCCCACCCCTCCCTGGTACCTGTGCACGGCTTCCAGTGAGAGCAGCTCAGGCTCTGGGGGCAGCTCCAAAGGCATCTCCATGGGCACCTCGGGGAGTTCAGGCACCACAGGCAATGCAGGAACCTCTGGCTGCTCTGCTTCAGTCCAGGCCCTAGGAGAGTATGGGAGTCAGAGCAGAGAAGGTGGCAGCTGTGACAGTGACCAGGGGCCTACCTATCCTAGAACCCATTTTCCCCACCTGGCCAAGGGCTGTGGGCCCCCAGCTCCCACAAAGCTGGCTGCTTACCACCGTTCTTCTGGCGGGATGAGGATGGTGCGGGATTTCTCCTCTTCTGCTGCTTCTAGGGAGAGCTCTGTTGTGGAGAGAAAGGTGCTGAGAGAGCTTCTGCATGGCTCTAAGCAGTCAGAACCTTGCGGCAACCTGGTTTAAGTAGATGCCAGAGCCATGCAGTGACTTTTTTGTTGTTTTGTTTTTATGATTTATTGTAGAGATGAGGTTTTGTCAAGTTGCCCAGGCTGGTCTTGAACCCGTGGGCTCAGGCAATCCTCTCACCTTGGCCTCCCAAAGTGCTACAATTATAGGTGTGACAAGACCAGCTTGAGCAACATAACAGTGAAACCTCGTCTCTACAAAATTTTTTAAAAATTAGGCATGGTGATGCTGAGGTGGAAAGATCACCTGAGCCCAGGAGGTCAAGGCTGCTGTGAGCCATACTCCAGTCTGGGGAACAGTGAGACCCTGACAAAAAAACAGGTGGAGAACTGAATTGAATCTGCACTTCCTTGTGCCATACATACTGGCTCTGATAAAAGCAGCTTCGCAGCTAGGGCAGTTTTTAGAGTAGTTTCCTAGGACCGTAGTTAGGGTGGTGGTTTCTACTGCCCACTCTTCTCTAGATGCTTACCTGAAGACAGCAAGAGGGGACCACTAGGCTCCTGGGCTTCCCTCAGGACCTGTGGGTGGGAAAAGAACTAAGACCCCAAGCATGCAGGGCTTGGGCCTAAGAAGGCACAAGGCCAGTGAGCTTGTGCCACTGGTTCTCATGACAGGAAAAGGCAGCCTGCTGGGGCTCCAGCAAAGTAGAGCTGGGCTTTGCAGGAAATAGTGTGATGCAGTTACCTCGATGTCACTAGGAATTTCCATCTTTCTCCTTTCCTCCTCGGCTACTAACTCCCTCTCAGCAGCCTCCTCTTCAGCCTCTGGGGGCAGCTTTCGCCTGAGAACTCTTGGGGGTAGCTGGGCACAGCGGGTCCAGAAAGCCAGTAGTTCTGGGGGTAGCCGGGCAGCTGAAGGCAAGGGGGCGGTGGGAACAGGATTTGAGGTGTGAGAAACACCAAGAGTGAGGAATCTGGGTTCTGAGGATATGACATGACCGCGTTTTGCCATTCTTACAGTGAGTTGGGGTTCGGAGCAACTCTGCAGGGCTTGTGATGGTCCTCTCAGGAGGCTGTACCTTTGGCTGCATGGAGAAAGACCAAAAGCCCCAAGATGAAGGGGCCCACTT